>NDFG01000113.1:26580998-27180998 GCA_002167245.1 Sporophila hypoxantha | reverse complement strand
TTCTAAATAAAACACACCAGCAGATACTATAATAAAAAAACAGAGGTATTCTGAGAATATTCTTTAGAAAGATGTGTTTGTGCAGAGCAATTAAAAATCAGAATGGCACAAAAGGAGATAGAAGAAGAAGCTAGAAAACAGACTCTTGTCTGAAGGTAAAGACAATGTAGGCTGATTTGAAGTTGGCAAGAACTATCTGCTTCTGCTTCAAGCACAAAAAAACAGGTGCTGAGGGATGATATTCTAATCTGATTCAATTTCCATGAATGCAAATTAGGAGYAAAAAAAATCTAAGAACACCATAGAGAAAGTAATTTGGGAATTAATGATCAATTCAAGGTGGAAGGAGGAAGAAGGAGTCAGAAATAAGGTCTCTGCAGTATCTTGCATCTGACAAGGAAAGAGATAAGCGGTGATAATACAAGACCAATAATGGTATCACAGAAACATAGAATGGTTTAATTGGAGGGAACATTAAAGATCATCTAGTTCCAACCCTCTACCATGGTCAGGGACACCTTCACTGGACCAGATTGTTCAGAGCCCCACCCAGAGCTCTGGCTTTGAAAACTTTCATGGATGGGAAAAAGCTGTCAAAGAAGATTGGTTCAAAATATAACTGATTGTTAATGGTACAAATATATTTTACTAGATATGTTCCAAAAATTCATCTCYCAGTATGTTTGGACATCACAGACAAGAAGAATACTGGGCAGGGAGATGATATGAAGTGGAACATAATGAAATATGTCCCATGGCCAAATTCAGTCATTTTTGTGCACTAGATGTTGCAACTACAGATGGATATTTTCACAGTGATGGCTGTYCCTGCTCTGCAGAGGAAACAAACAAGAACATGGAACACAGCACTTCTCAGCAGGAACACAAATGAGCAAGCCTTGGCTTCAGGTGTGCACAATGATTGCAAATGTTTGGGCTTTTRAGTTTTTATTATTTAAAAGTCTTTGTGCCAGAGAAGCAGTAATAKAGAAGAATACTGTTCCATACTATTATCTTTTCCCATTAATTGTAGCCTATTATTGTTGCCCTCTGCTGAAATGCAGCTGATTAAGCTCATAAAAGCTCYGTTTTAAATTTTCACATTCAGTTAAAGCTGAACTGAATTGTTCACTCCTCTGAGAGATACCATTTCAGACCTTCTTGGGGCCAATAGCACAGCAGAAATATTTATTTTCAGTTTCCATATGAGGATTTTAAAGTGCAGTTTGAAAACTACTATTTATTAGGGTTTTTTTTTTCCTTTCTTACCTATTTATATTAATGAAATTTGCTATTCCAATTTAATCACAGGATCCTCATGAGATGATGAGGAAATGTATCTTTTCATAAGAACCAAGTACTCTTAAAAGTAGTAAGATCAAGAGATTTCAGGTTTCTCCAACCCTTAAAAATTTAAATAGAAGCAATCAGATGTTWGAAAACTCTATGTGTACCTCACTTGCTTCAATCGTATTTCATTATAAACTATACTGTAAATTAGACTCAAACTTCTAAAGGGATAATGGGAAAGATGATTAATAGACAATTAAGATTCAGGTAATACATCCAGTCCTCCAGAAGAAAGAATAACAGAYTAGGTGTTAGTTGTTAGGACAGAGAGCCTGACAGAGACCATTCCATTGGAGTACCTAGGGGAACAGCCAAGGCAACATAAGAAACAAGTGGGCACCAGTGCCTGCTCAGCCTTTTGCTGACTTAGGCATTAATTAGATACTCCTCACACTTTCACGTATTATTTGATCTSTCATTTTCTTGCAGTCTGTAGATATCATATAATTTTGCAGGTCACAGTCATTTTCCAATTTAAAAGGACCTTTTGTTATTTTAATTTATGCTAGCCATTTTTATGGATTTCCCCAAACAGTTTAGACTCTCTAACCTTCTCRATCAATTGTTTGCACTACACAACTGCTGACTCACATTCATTAACAGGCTATTAAAATAGAATAGCTTGAGAAGAACATAAATTCATTACATAGTTCTTCATCTCATGCATAGAGATGAAGACAAGCAACAATACAATTTGTGCTATTGGGATTTAAAGTGATTTCAAAGAGGGAGCCAGATCATTAAAATTTGGAAGAAAACATGAGTCCATGCTGTGATAATCTTATGTTTATGAATAAGAAAGAGTACATACAAACCTTCAAATTGCTAGTTGGCTAGTCTTTCTGTCCTTGCTAGGTTTTTATTTACTCAGTGGGATAGGTAAGTTGTGGTGAGGCTGTGAAATTTTGTTGTCCAAGAGTTTATGCGCATTGAAAGAATCAAAGCCCCCACAAAATACATCATATATTGGTGAATGCATTCAAATACATGTATAATTGCCTATAGGACAAATATAGCAATTCTTGGTGCTGGTTTTGTAAGCTGCAGTAGARTTTAGAATTCACACTAAAAATCCGTATAAGCTAAGTTATGCAAAATGATCAGTCAATATGTTCTGGAAAATATGGGAGCACAGGAAGTATTTAATTCACATCTGCCTCTTGACCTACCAGTGATGGCACCATTCTCTGTCATGTGTTGATCATATTTAACCAGCTGAATGGTTCAAAGGATAAAAGATTAGGATTACTTCCATCATTCCTAGCATTTTCATGTCCTAGTTGGATTTTTGTCAAGACTAGACACAGCGGATTGCAAACACACTCAGCCTGAAGGAACTCAGCATCAACTTCCTTGAAGGAAGAAAGGGAAAAACTCCAGAATGTACGAACAGTTACATAGAGGAGAGGCTTGATTCAACACTGAATAATGCATAAGCACAAGCATGACCTCTGCTTTCCAGTCTGTTCCTATAGATACCTGCAGGCTGAGTCATCCTCACTACAGCTCCTAGATGAGAACAAAAGTGAGAACCAAGATGATATGTTTCAGCTTATATAATCAATGTTATAAAATCTCTCTTGCGAATCAAAAAAAATTTAAAAAAATGATGAAATATTTGTAAAGTTTATAGACAATGAGGACACAGTAGACATTATTCAGGAAGTCCCTAATCAGCTGTCTGAAGAAGTCCTAAAGTAGCAGATGGCTGGAAAGACAAAATGAAATATAACTATTCTTTTGTTATCACTAGACACAGGACTAGATGGATCTTTACTCTAGTACAGTTTAACAGTTCTCATGAATCACTTWAATCCATATGGAAATTAAAATGTTTCATTTTAATCCTATATAGGAGTAGAGGAAGAGAGGCCTGAGATAATCTTGAGGTCACATTTGGAAAGCAGAACTGAACYAGCTTCCTTTTAAATCCTACTGACRGCCTTTATTAGCCAGCTGTACAAAATAAGCAGAGAGCTTCCATATTTTGGTGAGTTCCAATAAATAGAGGTTTTGATAAATACTTTTGGGGACAAAAAATATAGCTAGTAAAAGTCAGGAATGCACCTCCAAAAACAGAAGGAGATGAATACAAATCATTCCTAAGAGAGGTGTTGAGCTTTTGAAAGACAATATTTGTATATTGAGAGTTGTTAGTAATTTAGGACACGTAAAAGTGTTTTCAAAGAACAAATGGCCATCTGAAATGTGATCACAAACCTTCATATTATTAAACCTTTTTCTTTCTCACTCAAACAGATTCAGTGATACATTGAACAGCACAAGCACAGAAGTAATGGATGGATATCAGAAAGAAATACCAGATTTGTGCCTATTACATGGAAGCATAGTGGGAGCCCTAAGGACAAAAACACAAAACCTACTCTTCAAACATCTGTGAGGTTCCAACAATAGGACTGCAATTAATTTTACTCCAATTAAAATTTTCTTTTTTAAAAAGCATTGTGCTTTTTTTTACTTGACAGATGAATGGCATCACTTAATCCTGCAATATTTAACAGCCATTCCTGAAACTGAATGTCGCCTTAATGACAATATTTCTATTGTGCCTCTTTAAAGAAGATACATGTGTTACAAAGAGTTTTGTAACAGMGAATCTCCATAAATAAAATACCAACAGCCACATGCATACTATTAGAGACACTGAAAACAAATTAAATCCAGTGCCTGAAGAAGCTACTATGGTCCCATCTGAAAGCAAGAAACATGTGTCTCTGTACTGAAGACTTATTAGAAGAACTGTAAACAAGAAGAATTGAAAAAACCTGAAAAAAACCTGACCCAGAAGGAGACACCAGAATCATTGCTTCAGATAATGAAATGCAACTGAGTAATTGTGGCTTATATCATAATAGTAGTTGCTCACTGGAGTATGATTACTGCAGTATCAATCACACTAAGAGGTAAAAAAGCTGGTGTTACTTATTYCTACAGAGCAAGGAAGCCATGTCATTTTTCCAGCAGAAACCAGACTTAAACTGTTGAATTAAACTATTYAAAATTGATCTATATGTCTTTCCTCGTGTAAAATACCAGATTTCATTACCTCTTGATTTTTCAAGGCAATTAAATATTATAGATAAGCCAACTTCAATTTTACTTTTCACTTACCATTTCATTGAACTTAACATTTAGACAGTATAATACCCAGTATATACTACTTACTTTCAGAATTTTTCACAGAATGATAGGGGAAAAACTTTAATAGTATCCACAGTTTATCTTATCCTAGTATTTCTGAATGCAGGTTGCAAGCAGTGATACAAATTTGTTCATTCTATGTAATACAAAATAGCAGCAACAGTTGGTGAAAAGCAACTCAGTCGATTAAAGCTGCTTGTCGAACCCATTTGTAGTCCTGCAATGATGAGTCTCTTAATGCCTCATAAGTCAATCTAATAGCAAATACACCTCTACTTAGCATTGGAAGTTCTCCTTATATTGAACCAGACTCTTRCCAGTTGCAGTTTAATCCCATTGCTTCTCATGTAATCCATCACAGACCCAAAGAACAAACTGCTTGCACTTTGRGTAGTTTTTCTTAAGTTGAAACATTATTTTTTTCTTCAGGCAAAGCCAGTTCCATTTCACCCTGTATCATCTTCCAAGTTCTTGCTATTGTCAAAGAGGTCAGAGCTTATTTTGGTAGGCTACTTTTGCATATGAGCACTGAATGACACACATTTTTCCTGAATGACCAGGAGAYCTGACTAGAGCATTACAACAGCTCTGATCCCTTCAGCCTTCCTCCAGGAGCCTTGCAGCCACTTTTTATCTGCTTAGAGTGACACAGAAATGAGTCATGCCTGCATGAAGGAGCAGTCCCAGGTAATTGTCATTTGACAAGATGGCTTTGGCTATGTTCCTCAGATTTAAGCTCCTGTTAGACAGAAGACTTCCCACAATATTACGTCCAGACACTAGAGCAGTTTTCATCACACACAGGAGTGAGTCACTCATGACCAACCAATACATCATTTCCTCATGGGAAGAATGATCCTTAATCTCACAGCTTTTCCAGCCTGCCGGGCTTCCATTTTATTTTTAATCCACTCTGTCTTTAGGCTTGAAACTTCAGCTCCTGTGGGCAGCATTTTAATGCATCACTGCCTGAGGAGGGATAATTTCCCTATGAAGAAAATCAGTGAGTTGAAATGTCTTGTTAGCTAGGTTTTTCTCAATCACAGTAGGTGCTATTGTAGATCTTCCTGACTTGTTACCAATCACCTTCTCCACACCCCCATTCCAGATTTCACCCTCTCTGTCAGCTTTCCTTTGCAATTTCTCTAACTACTTTAGAGATTTCACCAGCACATACGTTACAGCTCAGGCATCTTCCTCAGCCTTCTTTGGGAAGGGAACTGKAAAGCATAACTCCTACAAATTCAGTTTAAGATTTGGATTTAGACATCAATACTTTTGGCTCCCACCTAAAGTTTCRAACTGAACTGTTAGCAAGTATTGGAAGAAAAATACATCACAACCCAACTGACATTTTCATRAGAGGTTTACTCTGTATATGATATGTTTGCTGAAAGTCATTACTCTCCTTTTATTCCTTCCCCCAAAAAGTCCTATCCACAGCGTTTGAGCCACTTTACTGAGTCAAATGGCTCCTTCCCTTATAGGTCCCTCTTTCCAACCTGGTCTTTTCATTCTGACTGGACTGAAATAGAATAAAGTAGTTTGTTGAAGACTGCAACTAAACAGATTTTGTTCCCCTGCCCTCAATACGTAGACAATCTACTGATCCTGCTCATGAAGAGCTAACAGTTTGCCAAGTTTGCATTGTTTCASGATTCCTCAATTTTGTACAGATAATAACATTTGCAGTTCATAGTCCAGAATTTAATATGACAAAAGGGGTAGTAAAATAACAGAAGAATTGAGGAATTTTATACCATTACAATTGTATATAAAAGGAGACAATTAACTGCCTTAACAGAACCTAATAGAAATGTAGCTAGTGATTTTTAAAACACATTTAATACTTACACCACAGCACACCAGTCTAAATGTCCTAAAGTCCTGATGTCAAAATTGATTAAATTGGCCAGTTGCCAGTAGAATAAACAAATACCTTTACCTGAGGCAACAAAGCTAAAGAGGTTTTCTTTAGTCTTTWCAGGTATTATATCTTCTATCACTTCACAATCAGCCCATTCATTTACTTTAGTTTGAYTGGATTAAATATAAAATTATAGAAACATCTTGTCTTTGTTGTGTTATGTCACATTTCACTTCTTCTGTCTAAAAGAATGACACAATTCTATTCTCTTGAAGCTCTCAGGAATAACAGCAATATTTATGAGGCAATTTGTCTGACAGGACCAGATAAACTTCTTGTAAGTTAAAAATCACTTGTTACTACATTACTTAGATAATTTGCTTGACATGAGATAAATAGGTATTGAGAATTAGGTTCACATGATAATAAACTTGGTATCAACACAATTGTTAAGTTTTATATTACAAAAGAAAAAGAAACTTTATATATAAGATCATTATAAACACCTGAGTTTTTTCAGTACCTGTTTTTGCTGGAAGCTCCCTATTCATCTGTGTAACTGATCATTTAAATTTCACATGAAACACTACAAAATTATTTTGTAGTGCTCGTATAGTTAAAAGTCATATCCTCATATTTTATAAAATACACCCTGCCCCACCTCCTGATATCACTCTACTCTCTATTCACATTAATCACAGACTGACTGTAGCACTGTATTCAGTTATACCCTGAGCTGACTTTTAATGAGAAACTCTTCTGCAATAAAGCTTCCAGATTGCCATAAATAGGAAAGGTTGGACTCTCCTTAACCTTCCTTCTCTTAACAAGCTGCTGAGCCATTAGCTTAAAAAGTCTTTCATTCCCTTCTAAGGAACACAGTTTTCTCTATTTATCTCTAATATCACCTCTTATCTAAGAATTCATTATAAAATAGTATGCAAAAATATCTGTAAATATGGGTTTTCTCAAATATCTTCTGGTATTTCTGAAAAGAAATGCTCAAATACTGATCAATATGGTCAAATACAAGTGTATAGAGCTGTTTGTCAGTGGCACCATGGATGAAAGGAAGGTCAAGGGGTAGAAGATGTCAAGGTAAAAAAAAGTGTAGGGTAAAACTTTTTGCACAAATTAATTAATTTTCATTTCAGACTTTTTTTTTTTACATTCTTCTTTGAGAAGTGTGTTAAAGGACCATTTAATTTTAACAATATTGTTAAAATMACACTAGTAATAGATGGCATATTTTTCTTGCTTTGGATACGATCTTTTAATCCTTAAATAGGAAGAGATATAATAGTTAAGATCAACATGATTTTCTCGAATCTCTCATAAACTTCTAATTTATTGCCATTAGGAATGGCTAAGACAGGCACCAAGGATGTTACAAGCAAATTTATAGATGACTTTTACTTAAGTGTGCATTTTGGACAGATTTCAGAACAGCAACTCCCTGTCTAATTGCATTTCAGCAGTAAAGAAGATTGTTTAGTCAAAAGTATGGATTTTTGCTCTATCAGTATTTCTTGTAGTTCAAACATGATTTAGAGAGGGTTGACAGAAGGGCCACAAAGACAATCAGAAGACTGGGAATCCTGCCATATAAGGAAAGGCTAAAAGAACTGGGATTGTTCAGCCTCAAAAAATAGAGGGGTTAGGGGAAACCTTATTACCATGTTCCAGTATTTAAAAGGTGATTACCAAGATGGAGACTCCCTTTTTACAAGGAGCCACAGGGAAAACATAGGGGTAATAAGTACAAGATARTCCCCGGGAGATTCTGATTAAACACAAGAGGAAAATTTTTGACYATGAGAACAATGAGTCATTGGAATAACCTCCCCAGGTAAGCAGTGGATTCCACAGCTTTGGATACTTTTTAGCTTCACCTGAATAGGGTTCTCGGCATTTTGTATAGACTGTGCCTTTACCAAGAAAGACTGGATCAGACCATCCTCAATGTCCCCTTTCAACCTGATATTCTAAGATTCTATAATCTCATAAGGTAATAAATACAAGTAATACTACCCCATATTTTCAAGATACCAAGATGTGTAGAATTCTCTAAGTTTCAACATCAAAAGCGATATCAAAGGAAGAATCGTCCTTATGACACTTAAATTACTGGAATCAATTTAAAAAAAATTCTTTTTTTTTTCCCCACAATGTCTTCTCTCATTACCTCAGTGAAATTCTAGTTGTCTYTTATGGACATTATCTTTCCTGAAAGAAAAGAGCACGCACACATTTACTGAGAAAATTACTCCAGCACTATAGTTAAAAGAAAAATCAGGAAAAATTATTCAACAAAGGTATAATGAAGACAATGGCATAAGTAGAACATAAAAGCTATAATTTGAAAGTGAAATGCATATGTCAAGCTCTAACAAAAACAGATGCTGCGTAATAAGTAAAATTATACGAGGTTACATTATTATATATTGTCACAATGAGAGAATTAACTGCATAAATTTGACATTATTATAAAAACACTTAAAATTGRAATATATACAAAAATAGTGTGTAATTTTAAGAAATTAGAACTGAACAAAGCAACTAAAGATCTAATTAGTATCATGCCTATTCATAAAGCATAGACTGCTGTGAGAGCATATGCTCAAAGCCAAAGAAGAAGAGAATCCCAAAGATGTATGAAGGCAGCAATTCCATCAAATACAGAATTACTCTTTCAGCATGACTACTAACTGTTCCTAGCAGTAATTAGGTGGATGTTAACACACACATTACAATTTGCAAAAGATTTAGTTTCGAGCTGGTCACAACTGAACAAAACCAGTAATGAAATAAAGCTATATGAAGAGAGTTTTTACTCTGAAACTATATGCACTGGTTGTTCTGTGCCACACAAAATTTATAACTTCTACTTTACTGCTATTTATTTAATCTAGAAACTTCCTGTACACAGCAAATGGATTTAGAACAGAGGCTCAATCTCTTGAAGGTTTTGAGTAATGTAATGATGATGTACTTGGAAGGCATATGTCTGAAATGCTTTTCACTAATGTATACCTGATACTCTCTCTGGTTTCTAAGATGATCTGATTTTACTCAAGATTGTGTCACACTTATCAATGGTGACAATCACCTGTTTACAACTGACCTTTTGAGTAAATTCTGATCAAAAAGAACATTCAGTATCTTTCCTTTCTTGTCACTGTCTGCCCATAATTTTCTTTTCAAAATGGAGTCAACCAATCCTTTTCTTCTCCTKCCTGTTATTAATGGCATATATCAAAACTATTTGCACTCTTGCTGCTTGCCAGCTGAGGAGATCTCATGTTGTCCTATCATGTTTCTGGTTCTACATAGACAAGGGATATTTCCCAAGCCCACTCTTAGTTACAAATTCTACTGTGATATTTATTTCCTCTGTTTTGGGATACTAACGAGTCAATCATTTAGCCATGACACTTCCTTTTCTTTCCATTGGATAAGTAGAGTATGCACCTTACAGAAAATATGGCTATCTAGTGAGTTTTGATTATAAAAGTATTCATATGTGAAAATGTAACAGAAGTTATTTAGCACTCGTATTATTTAGCACTACTATTGGTAGACTCCCTTGTGCTGAACAGGAAATAAAAATGAAATAACAGGAGTAAACACAGAGAGAGAGACAAAGAATACAAAGAGATAGTAAGAAGCTGATAAAAGGCTGATAAAAAGATTGGCACTGTTGAAAATAATCCCTTTATTAATATGAACTTTTCCAATCTTCTAATGCCCGGGATAGAAGATGTAAATATGAAAAAAAAAAACCAGTCTTTTTTATGCTGAAAAGGTAGCATTTCTGGAGCTAAAGGGTTGTCTATTCAAATCCAAAGGAAAAAAAGCATGCATCAGAGTTGTAGTTTGACAACATAAACCKAACATGGCCAGTGAAGCTACACAGACCAGGGATGAGGCAAGTTGGTTTCTTTTTTATTTGCTGCTGACCTGGTCAAGATGCAAACTGCCTCCTAAGTCACCCCACTGTAAGGACCAAGTGGTATTATAACCGGGAGTAAGTAGGAAGTTTCCACGAGTCTGTTTCTATGGCTTTAAAAAAATGTAAGCATAAAACAACTAAGATGTGATTTATTTTGGTTTGGTCTATTTACTTACAAAGGTAAAGGGAAGTGGGTTTTGGATCAGAAGACCAAATAGAGGTCAGATAGCTATAATTACTTTAAGCTACATTTGGCTTGCAATCTATCCAGCTATGTAAATGGAAAATTATTCTACTGGTAGAGCCGTCTGCAAGCCTGGAGGTTCTAGAGTTCTAGTTGCTATCTGAACAACAGGGAATACTCTTTCTTTAATTCAAATTGCATACTCTGTTTTCCTGACTGCTGCTTATTATATTTTGGAGATGAAAGTGCTGTTTCTGGTTACTGTTTGGTAAATGAATGAGCTAATAGCCYTACTGCTGCAGGAAGAGTAGTTAGCTTAATTAAGGTGCAGACATACATTGCTAAATAGTCTGGAGAGGTATCCTGACTATCTCGTTAAGCACATAACTTTAAAATTAATCTGTTTAAAACAGCTTGTCAACAGCCTCTTAGGATTTGGCTTGCTATAATATTTTAAAATACAGTTTATGTTTATGCAGCAATGTAAAGATACATTTATGTTAATCTGGTGCAAAAGGAAATAATTCTGATATCAAACACGCATACACACTCTGATTTACCAATTATTTAAAGAGTAACTGGAAAAGAATGTTAGCTCCACAACTCTATAGGGGTTATGTCAGCCTAAGGACATATTTCTTCTTGTGAAACWCTCTATTTATGATGTAGAAAAAAAAAACCAACCCTTTCAAATTATTATTGCTACAGTTTCAAAATGAGAAAAACATTTAAATGGAATGCACATACTATTTAAATATAAGCTTMAGAAGCCACCTATGGGTCTTTTGATGGGCATAGAACAAAATAATTGGTAAAAGTAATATATTCACTCCCTGTAACATCTTCATCACATAAAAATATGTACAGGTGGAAGCCCAAACATCGATGTAGTCATTGGTCACTTGTATTCAATTTAATAAATATAAAGCAAAGGCCCTTCATATTTGTTTGTTTCATATTTGATTTGTTTCACATTTGCAGTTGCATTTRGATGGCTCCTCTTGTAATAAAAAACTTCATGGCCTTCTTTGCAGATATCTGGAGCATCTCAAGAAAACTCATTTCAACACCTCAGAACACTTCATTGAAGTCACTAATAACATTAATACAAGAAATGGGATCTGAAACAGTAGAACAGGTATCTGAATGTCAGGTCTTTTTGTCTCTTTGGCAGAACATTTCTTTGTGAATGGTCCTCATTAAAATGATAGTCACAATTCTGTGGACATTTACCCATAAAATGCACCTTACTAAAGGTTTCSAGGATTAAATTTTACGTTTCTTTTTTACTTTCTAGAGAGAGTTTAGGTTATTCAATCATTTTGCTTGCACAATGTTTTGATTACCTCCCTGCTCCTCTATGAATGGGAACCCTCAGTTTATCTTTTTCATAATGCATATATTAGAAGAGAAACATTTTTTCCTTTCTGAACAAATTAGTAAAGCAGAGCAATGGACACCAGGAGTTCCTCTAAATCTACACAGCTGCTGTAGTCTGGTATTTGAGTGAAGAAATATTTTACAAATATATATCTAGAATCACCTGGTAAAACCTCTTCCCCATGCAATAATAATMCTATAAAAAGGCTATAATTTTCCCCAGGTACATCTGCACCTGGGAAGGGAAAACAGCATCCACAATAAATGGGAATGCAAAGAGGAAAAGAAAAGCAACAAATAGTTTTATTTACACCCTTTATTTTCAGCAATTAATGAGTCCATTGCTCATGCAGACCAAAACATTTTCCATCAATCTGACTTCCCCAAAGCTGTTTTTTTCACACAAATTATGCCACAAGTTAAGTAGTCTAAATGCTCCAAAATGGTGTGGAATGCTTTCTGTGAGATGAGAGAATCTCAAGAAGCATGGATTTTAATTTCTTCTCAAAACCTGAGAGACATTCTCATTAGTTTTTAGAACTTCAGGGAATTMCAAATGACTACAGAAGAAGGGAAAGGGGTAAAGAAGGCTTATCTGAGTACAACATTCACAAATACAGAAAATTCCCAGCTGCTAAGTTYAAGACATCTACATCAGCCTTTTTTTGCTGATCTTTCTCTTTCATGGAAAACTTGGCTGCAGAAATGTATGTGGACTTTTCTCATCCTGTATATCCACACTATGTACCCAGCCTTTCAGTTGTGCTAAAACAACTGTTCATGGGACTGCACTGTTTATAAAACCAGAGAACTAAGTTGGGTTAAAAATCTGCAAAAATAAAATCTACTCTGTAGTATAGGGAGTAAAGTGTCCTATTTGGTCATGGTAGGTAATACCAGAGTAGCCASCCAGGATATGGGAGATACAGTACTCAGGCTCCAGGAGATAAGTATTTATCTGCTTCACTTAAGCAATATTCCTGCTGGATGAATCCCACCAGACAGTARGGATGAGCCTCCTGCCAACAGCATTGGCAAGAATTTTATGTGTAGCTCTATGGACAGCACAGAGAAGAGCCTCTGGAAGGAGAAGCACAGCCTCAGCCCTGTGCTGTCCCTGGAGATCTTTTGGCCAGCAGTGAGGCAAATGGCATTGGGCTGCAGGCTGAGTAGCACAGAGAGCTCCTGTCTCTCACGTCAGGGTGACTCTACCAACCTGTAGGCTATTATGCTAAAGCACCCTCTTGCCATTTCCTGTTAGAAGTGGGAGAGGTAAGTATTTAATTCAAGGAGATGGAATTGCCCTCTGGAGATATTTGCAGTCTTTATATAGTTAATGGGATAGAAGTAACTGCCTATGTTAGGAGGATGAGTTCACTTTCTTCAACTCTTAAAGACATTTTTTAATACCCCTTTATTATATTGGGACATTGGGTGGAGAGGATCTTGTTTTTTAGGGACAAACAGCTACCATTTCTGTCACATTACTTAATTCAGCTAAAGTAGAAAATAGTTATAAAAAGAGAAGRCTAGTTCCTTGGCAATCAGATACCAGAGAAGAACTGCTGAAACTCCTTTAACAATGTTAAACCGACTGAATTATGTGAGAAGCGCCAGCATGTTGACACACCACAGGAAGTTTTTCATCCTTTTTATTACTTTACAAAATTGCTTTAGGAAATAAACACAGTGAAAACAATATTTTCTGCTAGGCAGGTAACAGATTTTTCCCTGGAGTAAACAGCCATAAACTCATATTGTTTGTTCACCAACAGATTAATAAACACTCTTGGAATTTGGACAGATACTATTTTACCTTGGTTTTTTATCAAGATTTGTCATCTGTACAAGCAGGAAACTAATGAAACATGCAAATATATCACATCTACATAAATTTGTTGTACATCTTTAAATCTACCTCTGAACAATGTGATCTATTATTTGAACGGTCAGTGTATAATGGGAACAGTGGGCTAAAAGGACCCTTTTTACTGTTGGTGTGATTTCAATGCATAACACTGGAAGAGAAGTAGAATATCTATTAGTAATTAGAAATATAAATAAGATTTTCCTTCTGACTTTTAAGAAGTAGCCTTATGAATACAATTGGAATTATCACGTAATTGTCATGTGGATAAGCTGAATTGTGTATCTGCATTGACCTTACATCACCTTTCTGCTAATACAGCTAAAAGTAAGTGTAAGTATTAACACAAATCAAATTATCCCCCAGTGGTATTTTATGTTGTATTTTATGAACTGAACTATTAAGTAGTCACAGGTGYGATGGACAGGCATTCTTTAACTGCCTGGTTGCCTCCTTTCCAGCAGTATTTTATGATTTCTTCATTCTGTGTGTCTAAAAATTAATGACTGTATTTCCTATCACAGGAGGTCTCATATAAAAGTAGAATTTAGGATCCTGTTATGTACTCTTTAGCACATAAAGTGRTCTCTTGACAAACTACCCAAATATAACTGGTAATTGGCTCATAAAAATTGGGGAATAAGAATTACATGATTACATGCATCAAATATAAAAATGTATATCTATTTTAATATTTGTCAAATATATGTGATTAATAGCTTCTGAGACATTATTTCATATAGTAAAGGATTGCAGGCTTTATTTCAGAAAGAGATGGAGCAACAAAAAGTTGTTTCATACAATTTTTATAGGCAAAACCTGTATCAAGGGATTTCATAAATGCAGTAAAGAAAAATTTTCTTTGATTCACTGTACTAGAGTTCCTGATTGATATCATTAGGCAAATGCCTTTTCATAGATGGCAAAATTGTCAAAAAATTTGTAAACAATTAGAAAAAAAGGAGAAAAGCAGAAACGTTCATACACTCATTATGAACTGTTCAAAAAGGTACTAGTCTCAAAGGAAATTAATAATTTTTCAGTTCAGTAAGTCAGAGAGTACCATGCACTAGGAAATGAGAATGAAAACAAGGTGCTTCATTCTCAGTTTTTCAAGCCTGACTTCATGACCTCAATGACAGCCTGAAACAAGTTTTGGATGTAATTATCTCATTCTCTGAAATAAACAAACTGGTGAGAAGAACCAACAGAACCTTGCAATCATGTTGGTGCCCACATATGTGATCAACAGAGCTATAACTTCAGACATTTCAGACTTTCCCCACAGGTGTTTGCCACTTAACGACCCAGGTATTTTTAGGAGATAAAGAACTTGTCACAGAGTTTCAGAATACCTTTTGTTAGCAGAGAAATGGCAAGTCCAATGGCAATTTGGGGCTCATTTCCTCTGCAGCTTAGTGATCATTTGTTGTTTTGCCTCTCTGGGTTTATTTGCTCTAACCTCTTAAACCTGTCCCAGAATGGCTGGAATCCCTCTCTTCTAACCCACACCTCTGCCTCTTCCTCTGACTCCATTCTGTTCCACAGGCAAATATAAGCTGTGCACTACTTGAATGCACTTGCTCTTTAMGGCACCTTATGAAGCAAGACAACCAAATGGAGAAAGTGCTTTCAACACATTAGGCTACTAATAAGGTGTACCCAGAGGTGTTTTATAGCTTTTTGAYTGCATTTAAATTTCTTTTCATTCTTTTTGTCTTTTAATTCTCTGGTTGTGGAAGAAAGGCAAAACTTGTGAWGTAGCCACCTTTAAAAATATATTTTAAAAGTGAGTAAGAGGAAATGGATGTCAAAACGCGATAATATTGCCTTAAATACGAATAATTATATTTTTGTTTGTTGTGGTTTTTTTTAAGATAGCAGAAAGAAGCAATACAAAAAGAAAGGTCATTATTGCCTAGCCTCCCACTTCCCAGTTGCTATTTTATCAACTGCAGTTTGTGATTCAACAGCACTTTTAACACATTCTCACTGAAAATAAACCAACAGTGGAATATTGAACATTTTACTGCACAACAAAAACTAGGTTACAGTAGCTGTAAGTCTCCAGCTGCTACTGAAAGGGCAGCTTGGCATTTTGGCATGAAAGGGCAACTTATAATGAGTCCTTTCTTCTTCCCTGTGTTACCTCTCTGCAAACCCCCAAATGGCTTACCCTTATTCCCAGTTAGAATCCTATTTCCTTTACTTTTGTCATCATTTTTTGCCACTTAAAACCAATCAAGAGATGTTGTTTGGTTTTGGTTTTTTTTCTCCTAAATGACAGGCTTCTTGTTACCTTTCCCAGGGTGAAATGTTGAGAGCAAGTGTGACATTCCTCCAAAGTGTCTTGTTTTGATCTGATCAAACAGATCACAGTTTTTATTATAATGTGTTAACTTAAGCCTTCAATAATAATAGAATGAGGGAAGAGAGTTTCAGAGCTTCATACAAATCTGCAGAGAATAAAGAGCATATTGAATATTGTTTTGCTTTAATTTAAATACTAGCACAAYGCTAAAATTTAATTTGACTCCATACAAAAGTGGGTGAATCAAAGTGCAGGGATTCTTTATTGAGTGAGAGAATAATATATAAAACTCAAAAAATATTCTCTCTGCAAGAATGTTGCCTTTTTTTTTTTTAAGATTTACATTAAACTGGTAAATTTAAAAGGAAAGGCTTTTGATTGTATTGTCTCTAGGGACATTGCTTCTCCTAAATTGTATTTTAGAGTTCTATACAATATGAATAGAGATGTTAATATTTTAATCAGATATTAAAGACCACTGCAGAAGTTGTTCACTTYTATACATCAAAACAAAAAAGATACTATTAAAAATAACATGAATAGATGTAACATTTTGGAGAACAAGAGAAAGAAAATTTAATTTACTTTGAAAACCTATCATGAATACTTTAAATCTACACCATATATTCCAAAGCAATACTGCAAGACTGCATGTCTTTATAATGACTGCTGTCACCATAATCAGAATYTGTCCTAACAAATACTCCAACTATGAAGACAGAAGTTTCTTGTTACAAATTTCCCCGATAATTCTGGAATAAATATTCTTGAAGAAATATTTCTCAAAGAAATATTATTTTCTTGCACTGTTTCCCTATTTGTCTCATTGTCCTTTAGACTCAATTATATTACAGAAATGCAGATGAAACACTGGGGAAACAGCAATACAGTTTGGCAAGACTTAAATTTCTTTGCAGCTAAATCAGTACATTTAAGAAGGTGTAAAATTATCTACAATTCTTTAAACAAGGTACAAATAAATAGTTTGTAAAATAAGACAAACCTCAAATTGCCAAAAATATAAGTAAATATCAGACAGAGCCATATGTAACACTTGATAAAAGTGACATAGAGACAAATGTGGTTTTAATTGTGCACCTGATAACAGCTTGCATTTAAAAAAAAGTGAGGAAAAGTAGGAGTGATTTATGTTATGTAATCCTGATGCTGCACTGACTACAGTTATTCATGTAGATCTACATGCCTTAAAAGAATCATAGATGGAGAAAGATGGCAGCAGTATGTTACAGGTGTATGAAGTTCTGGTTTTTAAATTTTCCAAGACCTTATCAGTACTGGAATGACTATCTGCAAAATCTTCCATTTACAAGGTTGAGAATGGAATGCAGAGCAACACTCTAAGTGTCAGAACACTGTGACCACCTGAATAGCTAATACTGTTTTAAAAAGTGTTGCATGTATATTTACTTAATAAATAATATCCAKTTTATCTGAGTATTTGTGTCATTATAAATGTGAATCATGTATGTAAAACTATTCTATTAGTAATACTTTATAGACTTCCTATAATTCTCTCTTGTTTTGGCATTCATTTTATAATGCTTTCAYCTTCTAAATTACTGAGAGTATTTGATTTTTGCACTACTACAGAATATAACATAAGAGGTTTGATACTAATGCTGGTATTTTTGGATTTGCTTGAAACATGCATAGCTGAGCAACCAAAAAAAAGATAAATATTATTGTAATKCACAAATCATAGGACATTTAAGAGCATATAATTCCTGAAAACTCAAAAATTACTAAAATTGGAGCTTTCTGATTGGTTTGTCATTGTATTGTAACTAAAAAACTAAACTATTCAATCTGTTTACTTCACATGAGTTTTATTTATTTATTAATGTAATATAACATTCTACAGTATGTCCTTACTGGTGGTAGTATCCACCAGAAAAAAAGATACATGTTCTACTAATTTATTTCAGTAATTTGCTTACACTGAATATAGTCCTGTGATATTTTATTCTTACTACAAGTAGAACAGATTGTATTACTCTAATCAGTTTTTTTCTCCTGTTTTTCACTCTTTGTCTCCTCTTCTACCTAGTGACTTAAATAATCCCTGTACCCAAACTTCAACATTATAAAGATAAGCTATTATCATTTTCTTTTTTCTAGTGGAAGTGAAACAATTTTTTTTTTCTCTTTTTTTTTTGTCTTAGCAGCAGTTTCTTTCACTAGGCACTACTTTCTAAGCATACCAAAAAAGTTCAATTGAACCTTTAAACTCRTCAGAACAAAGGCTTAGGTTCTGGAAAACACACCTATTGGGCCAATATCCAGTTTGTACACCTCTTCATGCTAGCTTTCATGCTATTTCTGTGCTTCTACCATCAACTATGTGTGCCTCATTAATTTCACAAATGCTATTCCTTATCCAGAAAAATGCAATMTAATGGCATAAAATGAAGTTACGGTGAACTAAATCTTGTAAGATCTTGTAGATATTCTCAAGATAAGGTTAAAACTTTTTGCCATCTCCTGCTTAGAAACTTTACCTCAGCTGCCTGTCATTCCTGTCTGATGAAGTTCATGTTGTTTCTTTGCTGTCAAGTGCTGGCTCCAAGGTAAAAAGCATAAATGTGTAGCTGTTGCACAGTTTTTCAAAGAAATTATGGAAGAGGAAAGGGAAAAAAAATATTATTGCCCTCACTATAGAAAAATCTACCACAGAGAAAGCAATGGGCCAGTGACAAATACTYAGTTGTGAGGATAAATCCCCAAAAATTCTATGATGCTATATCATAGAAGTTGCAAACTCAAATGTATTTTTTTTATTATTCTTTTGTTAAAAAGACCCAAAATGTCTGACATCCATTGTACTAAAACCATTAAAAATTTTGCCTTTACATTTCCTGACAATTACAGCACATGAATTAGGGATGTATTGGCAACTGGTSGTTCTTTATAGAGCACATGGTTTTGGATTCTTTTCTTAGACTCTTCCAGAGTGTAATTCCTTTAAAAGCTACATGACCCATTGGATACTGGCATCCTGAAATTCTGAAACAAAAGAGATGTAAAGGACTAGAAATCAGTGTCCTGTCAATTATCACCTAACTTAATGCAATTTAAAAGTTCATGGAAAGGCAAATAGTTCATAGCTGAATTGAACAACTGAATTGAAAATTCCTACTTGGAGCATTAACAAGAAAAGAAGCAGCAGCTTGTTCCCTTTTTAAATGGCTTTTGCTAGCCATCCAAATTGGCAAGAAAAAGATGTAGAACCTCATCAGTTCACAGAGCAATTAGAGTTCCCAAGCCTAGGTTCAATTTTGCATATTCAGATTTCAGCATGTTAACTTCAGTATCAGGATTGCTTAGATGAAAAGTTCAGGTTTAATATAACCCTTCTGGTTTTTGAGGGTACTAATAAAACTGACAAATTTTTAACACAGGTGCAATTCAAGTGACTAAAGTTGGAGAGGAATCCATCTTCAGAAATGAATAATCCTTATAGATTCATCAATTACAGTGTGTTATTAAGTCACTTCCAACGGTGCATTTATATAGTATGCACAACATGTATACTGGCATGCATTAGTTGCATGCCAGTATACAACCCCATTCATGTTGTGCCATTTTAATGTATTTCACTTTACATGAAATATGAGCTTCTTGGGACCAAAAAAATTAAAATTACCAGTATGACTCTCAGTATCCTTAAAACACTAGAGGATGCCTGTGCTAACCTCCTGAAGATGAAGAAAAAGAGTGACTACCTGAGGTTTGTCTGTTAAAGATAARCTGAAATAAAGTAAACTACATCAGTCAGCTCATGGATTTTTTTTAAATCTCTTCTTATTAGTCAAAATATAATTTCTATATCTCTGCATAAAAAMTTTAACTGTCTTTTTGCATAATAATAAGAGTTCTAGCTTGTATTATACAATGATTAGTAGTATAACCAATGCAGGAAAAATGTGTTTGCTTCCAGACATCATTTTCCAGACTCCATTCAGTGAGCAACATTGCCTTTTAAAAATGGTGGTCATGTCAAGGCATTTGTATGAGCTTCTACTTCTGCATTTCTGTTATGGATTTGGTAGATACRGACTATACCACTGATCCTGCAATTCAGTTATGTCATGTTTGTGTCAGATATGGACATGTTGGATCATGAGAGAAGAGTTTTTTGACAATATCCTTAGAAAAARCTAATTGATTATAGGTTCAACAAGGCATTTTGGAGCCAGGGACCTATATTCACAACTATTAGATACATGTGGCAACACAGGACTTTTTATTCTGATGGTTCAAAACCATCAGAATGCCCTCAAACCATTTTTGGGATTTGAACCATCAGATAATTTTTTTCAGACAGTTTGTGTGTGGAAAAAGTAAAATAATTCATATTTTCTGACTCAGACTAGTATACCACCTTTTTTTTTTTTTTGGTCAAAAATATCCAGGCATTTCAAAAATATCCAGGCATTTCAAAAATATCCAGGCATTTATTCAGAGAAACTCGCTTTGGCCCCTCAAAGACACAAATGACAGGTTATCAGGATATATATCTATCTCCTTAGGTATCAAGTATGAACTCACCACCCTAGGGTCCTTTACCAGTCAAAGGAAAGACAGACATGTCCTGAGGGAATTGATTTCATTATAAAATGGACATCAACAGTAAATAATAAGATTCACTCTGGATCTTCTGTTTGAAGTCATCTAAAGTTAGGCAAGAGAAATCTCACCAAAATGTACAGAGCCCAGATTTGATACAAGGGTAAAGGAAGAGCTTTTATTAACAATCTAGCTGTTATAGTCCCTTTCTCTGATTCTATTTCCTTTTTTTTTTCCAAAAGGTAGATAGCTATGAGAAACATRATGTAAGCAAATATTTCTGTGAGCTGTATGGTATTTTAATTAAATAAATTATTTTCTGTAACCTCTAGATAGGAATGAGAAGTTAATTGAAACTAAAAATTGGTCAATTTACCCAAAGAATTAGAAAAAAGTCCTTAACTGTCTTTGTTTCTTAGGCTCTGGATGACTCAGTAAGGGAGAATGACTATGAGTAAATGCCTCTCTCAGACAGGAAAAATGCTAACATCAACAGTATGTGCATGTCAATAACCATCTTGTAAAGAAAGAAAAAAACCAGGGACCTCTAATCACATCTAATCATTCTTCTCTGTAGTTTGGGTTTCTTCCCTCTCTGCGTTCGTAAGGTTTCTTATATTCACTTATCACTTATGCTGTCAAATAACTAATTCTTTCTGGCAACTGACAATTTAAAAGAAAAGTATATTACAGGAAGGAGAGAGTCATTGRTTTCCAGAAACTTGTAAGAGCTATGAACAAATAGGACGATTCTAAAAATAGACCCATGGATAATTATCATAAGCCCTAACTCTCAMGGCTACTTTACAGGATGTCTTTGAGATAAAGGAAATACAACGACTGGCATAATAGCTGCATAATTTAGGCTATTTACCTCTTATAAAGCATTAGATTATTTTTTCTGTATTTTATGGAAACCAGTGTAGAATTATAAACTGTAGTCAGAAAAAAAATCATGTAACAACATTGCATTGCCAAAATTCAAGTTATGCTAAGTAACCATAATTATAGTCCCATCAGAGCTGAAGTGTTTCAAAACACCTGTAAAATTTAGGTGCCTCTGCCTACTGTTACAAGCAAATAAATCCACAGATTTAAGTAGRAAGAAGCATTAGTAAACTGAAGTAAAGATGGTAAGAGAAAAAACCCAGAAGCCTCAATTGTCAGGGTGCCTAGTGAGACAAGAAAGGTTCTACATAGCAACAGCATTTTAAGTATGAATAAATAGCCATAAAGTTCGCTGGTACTGCATGGAAGCTTGCAGATGGCAGATGAATTCATGTCTGTCATGTTTTTATAATACAATGACTTTTACATATTGCTGCCAGATGGAACACAYTTTTGCATCTTGATTATAAATCTCAAAAAAATACAGCTTCCTTCAATGTGTTCCCTATATTTGAAACAAAAGCAAATTCAGAGACAGATTTGGGAAGCCAAAGCAGATTTAAGGAAATATAAATTAAATCCTCAAGGGCTTCCTTGTTATAACTCAATTCAAAATAATGGAGTCCCCCATGTGCTCTCAGTTTTTTAGGAAAACCACAGAAGGTATCATACAGGTTCCTATACAGGGAGAACTACACATTCATTTTAAAATGTAAATACATCCCAGTCAGGTCCAGAAGACCTCTTAATTGAACTTAGTATTTGAAAACACTTTTACATAACATTTATTCCTGCTTCAACAAAAAGTGGTATCTATCCCACAAGCTCAGATGATAAGAGTGCAGTGCATGAAGCATAAATGCATTTAATCATTGCTGATAATGAGTACCTGTATCTACACCACAGAAGCACCTTGCCTTTCCCATCAAGATATCTTGACAGACCTAAAATCTAATTCAGATATACCAGTTTCTGGAGAGATGCACTATGAAGAAAGTACAGGATTTTTGTGTTTTATATGTGTTCCTGCATCATATCTGGCTTCCTCCTGTGCGTCTGGTCTTTGCTTCTAATCCTAATTGGTATTGCTATGAAGCGAATAACTCTGATAGCAAAAAGTGAATTATATGACTGCAGGGAAGAATATTTTCCTATTCAATGGTTTCTCACAGAGTCTGATTTAACAACAAACTTGAGTTGACTTCTCTCAGACAGCCTCAAGCATTGTTTATATGCAGATAATTCTTTGTGTGGACCCATTAGGCTTTTATGACAGTTATAATCAAATATGATTGGGAAACCTTCTGGCTTACTTGGATCCATACTTACATTGTGCTTTGTGAGGTTGGAAATGTTACTTGCTATTGCTTGTAGCCAGTCAATACAGTCTTCAGCAGAGAGACACTGAATTATTCCACTGCAAACCCCATCCACAGCAATTACTTGGAACGCATTTTGCCTATAGACATATCATAACAGATCAGGTCAGAAGAAAATTTTATCTTTTCTAGCATATCATCTTAACAATACTTGTAAAAATGCTTTTCTTTCAACTACAATGAAGGTCAGCCAGTGAGCACCAATAAAATGCTGGTTGTCCTGTTTTATAAATACCTGATGTATTAAAACAATCATGCTAAAAGGTCAACTCAGACAACATTAAGCTTCCATAAGGAAGCTTTTCTATAAAAAAATTCCATTTCTATAAAAAATTCCATAGACCAGCTCRACAGAATCTTGACCAGCAGGCTGTACAACCTCAGAAGCCGAACAAGTGATAGAGCTYATGCTTATCTAAGACTTAATACAGCAGGCTACAGAGAAGGAAAGTGCATTAGAAACCATGGGCAATAATTTGGTAAATTCAGTGAATACCAGTATCTTTTTCTCAACACCTTTGTTTTATTTTTATAATACAGTGTCTAAACACATTTGGATTACTGTCTGGAGCCCCCTTGTTGGCTGCTCAAGCTTATAGAATTTTGTTTGTCTTCTAAACTACTGARTGAAAACTTGAAGAAGTCAAAATTGATCGAGTAGCATTAATGATTTTTCCAATTGAATTTCTGAATATAGGATCATTACCAAAATACACTCCTACCTCTGCCTCTACCCCCAGCACCAATCTGGGCACATATACAAAAATCCATCATGCATTATATACTGATTTTCCACTTCTAGACACTGAGCAATTATAGAACAAGAGAAAATTTTTCAGATGCTAAAGCAGTAACAGACCTAATTTCTTCAGTAAATTGCTTTATTTGCTAAAATCTCTTGTAAGGCTCACAGGTCTCTGTCTTCCAAACTGAAAAACTTTAATAAAAATCCATATCCCAGAGGAGATTACTGAACGTAGAGAGAATAGCAAGTTCCACTGCTGACTTTCTGCTACAAGCCCAACTGTTAATGATCAATTCATAGTTAAGATTAAGTACATCATTCAGATTCTTTGAGAATGGCTCAAGCAAAGGGCCTGTTATCTCCAGGGTAAAACTGAGTGTCACTAATGACAGCTTCTGGCATCTGAAGACAGKTAACAGTCTTGAAAAGCTGTTTGTTTGGGTTCTTTTACCTCTAAAAATTTTATTCTAGTTGTATACAGTGCAAGGCTAATATCTGTCTTCACTCCCTCCATGTTGAGAACAGACTGTTTCTTCAGTCAGGAGAAGCAATAGAAATTAACTAGAGCCATACCTTTGCTTTGAGTGTTCTAGCATGAGAACCAGCTTTTGCAGGATAATGAGGCTTATATTAACATGATCTTTCAGGTTCTTTGGTTTATTTAAATKCAGCAGTTCAGTTGTCTTTCCCAGGGGTAGTGATTTTTCTTTAAATTCATAAAAATACCAAACAGGACAGACTTCTTTCAGAGACTCATTTTCACAATAATTCTAGTAAAGTTRTGAGGAAGATTTATTAAAAGAATCTTCAGGTAGTGTTGCTAGCATTTATTTATTCTATCCTTTATTTTAGATGGCTATAAATASAAATAGCAAATGTTTCCAGAATAAATTTCTAAACCTTTACATGAAGACCATAGCATGGGCTCAAAATTGTTGATGATCTCTTCTAAGAAAAATAACACCAGTTTCAGGATTTGCCTTGTTTCTACACAGCATATCATAAATCAAAYCAGGGATCTAAAATATCTATTAATGAATAACATTAACACAAGTACAAAAACCCCATTATGTTTCAGATTCAATCCTCATGCACATATTTCCCTTGGACTACATATTTCCCTTGGACTACAAACACAGTGAATATAGTGCAGTTGGGGCATCAGATTGCTCCTACTGGTCCTAGGAATTTGATCTGTGCAAATACAAAATCATTCATCCATAATGTTATTACCCATGTATCAACACCAAATTACTCAAATATCAATAGTATGATATATGGTCACRTAATAAATTACTTGTGAATATGTCTTGGCAGTAGATAGCCTTAGATTATTGTAATAGTATTTTCTTGAATAACTCTACCAGCCCAAGTCCATAATACCATGCAAACCTGAAAACATAATATGTTAAATAGATGTTTTGTACTAAATGGAACAAATAGTAGAATAATCACTTTATAATACACCAAAAAATTGAGAATGGATAAACACCTATTCAACTACATGTTTCAGGTTCTGGGCCTTCTGGAACACAAAAGGTGTATTTGAAATAATTAAGCTTTGCAAGATAACCCTAAATGTCTTCTAGAAATCTGTATGAATACACTCCAAAATGTATGTGTTTCAACCACTCCACTGGAAAAGCCAGAACATGACTATGGGGTTTATTATTGTATGTGAGAACAATATATTTCCATATCAAACTCTGAATTATAAAAAGTTATTAGGCTTTACATTAAACTGAAAACAGCCTTGTAAATAGTAACTATGGAAAATGTAATGCATTAGCTTTCATTTCATGTTGCTTCCTTATACTATTTTTAATATCCTTTCTTTTATGTTGATGTTTCTAGCAGTCTCTTTAAAAAGTATCTACCTTTCTCTCATAACAAATTCCAAGAGGGAGTAACATTTAAAAATGCTTACAGTAATTTAAAATAGTCATATAAACTGTCTTGCTAGCAACATAAAATGTTGGTTCTATGCTTTAAGAAAAGRCCTCTCTCATACACATCCTGCATTTTTGGGTTTTTTAAGACTTACTTCTTCATGTTAGACAGATTAGAAGGACACAAGGAAAAAATTATCAGAATAGCTTTTCAAGGTTTGAGTTCAGGTATTTTGTTTCATATTAATATACCTTTGTTTTCTAGAAGTTCAGATCTCAGGTATATCATTACTACCCAAGACACTTGCTTTGTTATGTACAAGTTCTATAATATGAARTTTAAGCTTGTTTTTTATTGATGCAGAAGACTGCATTTTAAAACCCTAGATCTCTGAACAGCTGCTTATGTGCTAATTTTCCATGTGAGTAGTTCTATTCAATACCTTATTTGAAGTATACAGTAGACTAGATCTCAGATTTGGCTGTAATGGTTTTGAGTGCTTTATGCTTCACTGTTAAATATGGAGCTGAAGGCTTTCACAGAATTTAGTAAAACATCTCCTGCCTCTCTGATGACTTGATCCTGCTCCATTTCAGTCCAGCCAAGAAGCCTTTGTAGCCTTTGGTTTCCACCTTGCCTCCCTGGGCCAGCCACTGTTTCTCAACAGACCAAGGTTCATGCAGCCAAGTAAATYTGACCCTGCTATTACTGTTCAAAAGCTGCAGGCTGGCTTTAGCTCCACAATGATCTAAAACAGCTACTGCCTAACCTGCATTAATTTCAGCTCTGTGAATAGGAWAAATGGCTGGCAGACCTAGGCAGTGTAATGCTAAGAAACAACAGCCCTAAGAACCAYCTGAGGCAGTGGACAGCTTTTGTGCAACTTTCGGATGTTTACTGAGTACCAGTAAGAAACAGTAAYATTAACTCCACAAAAATCCCAAACAGATTGAAGAAGACTTTTCTTCCCCCAGTTTCTGGGAGTTTCATAAATCCAGTCCTAGGGGGTTCATTAGAAGAAGAAATTATGGAGTAACCTGCTCTGTACTTGTACACAGCTTTCCTACAGATGTCTTTACATACTAGAGCTCACAGAAGTATTTCAGTGTGAGAACTTCATTCTTATATATACAGATGATAAATGAATCCATACAATAGCTAGATGCTTAAAATGTTTAACAAGTATGATCTTATATACTTGCCTTYTTGGACTTTGRAGCTACTTTCCTTTCTATTTCATTMCTTTACAAACATTAATCATTACAGAATATTTTTGTCGTCCCTCCTAATTTCTTTTGATTTATTAGGATAATATTAAATTAAACAAWCTCAAGTTCCAGGTCTGTATGAGAGCTCCACAGCAGCTCTCATAGTGTTGTGCTTTGTATTGGTAGGTAAAAAGATATGGATTGCACAGCATTGTTTTGGCTACCCCTAAGCAGTATTGGCACAGCATCAGAGCTGTTGTTCCAACATTCCCTCCTCACCAACAGGCTGGGGAAACAAAACAAAAAACAGCCAGGACAGCTGACCCAAACTGATCAAAGGGATATTCTATACCATATGACATCCGCTCAGCAATGAAAGCTAGGAGAAAGGAAGGGCAGGAGGGGCATTAATTAGTTATGACACTTGTGCTCCAGAGCAACTACTACATGTACCAAAGCCCTAKTTCCCAGGAAGTGACTGAACATCACTTGCTGATAGGAAGTAGAGAACAAATATTTTAGGTTTTTTCTTCCATGTGTGGCTTTTACATTTGCTTTATTAAACTGCCTTRATCCTGACTCACCAGGATATTTCAATCTTATTTTCCTCCCCTCCATCCTGTTGAGGAAAGGAGTGATAYAGAAGCTTGGTTGATACTTGGCCTCCAGCCATGGTCATCCCATCACAATGATGCAATAAAGTTTAATCTGACTATGAGCTTTGGACAGCTATCCCAGTGATTGTGACAAATTTGCAATGAAATTAAATGTTAACACATGCAAAGTAAAATATGGYAAAAAATAACCTTAGCTATATGGAAACAGAACAAAAAAAACCCATCAACTCCTTACTGTAGCTACAAACATAAAGCAAAGAAGTACAAAAACTGGGAGATGCTTATCAGTTRAGGCTCTTGCTCATGGTCCTCACCRGAGTATGGTTGCAGCTACTCCTGTGCCTGGACATGCATCCCACTGATCTGGACCTTTAGGCTGACTTCCCAGCCTAAATTGAGCCCCACTTGACCATGATGGACTCCTCTAAAGACTGTCCCTAAGTCTTCTCTGTTTCTCCATGAGAAGTGGGGTAGGTTTGTTTTCTGCATGGACAATGCCTTGTCCAGCCTCACTGCAACCTTTCTCTTGGCTTATCTTCCTCATGGGGCAGTCAGCCCTAGCTGATCTCAAACAAGATTAATTCACCCAATGTAGGTATCAGATTATGTATTTAGCACAAACAGAAGGAAATACATTTTAAAAATATAATCACATTGCAGAGCTCAATGCCATAATGTACTGCAAAAATCAAAGATATAAAATCAAGCCACTTAGAAGCTTTTGAGGACAGGAGCATTAGCAGCTAATATGATGATGTATGTTTCATCTCAAACTGCAAAAGGTGCTGAGCACTAGATGCAAGTAGAAAGATCACCCATCATCTTCTCCCCATCATACCAGMTCCCAGTTGATGTCAGAGGAGAACACGAGCCAAGGTGGATCTAGAAAGACCTTAATGAAAGCTCCTATATTTCATGTATCTGTCAGCTGCCATGGAACTAATAATGCAATTTCTCCCACAAGGCAACTCCCTAGGGCATGCATCTGTCAACTAAAAAGTCAAGTTTCAGCCTTCAGAACTTCMTTACCTGCACAAATCTGATCCTGGAAGGTACTGGGAAAATCGTGAATGAAGAAGTGGAATTAATCGAAGATCACACCACCTCTTCTCCCATCTAAGTCCTGGGGATGCTGGCCATGAGGAACATGATAACGTATCCTGAAAAACATTAAAAGGTTCTTCTCAGTTTTGAACTTCATTGTAAGTACTCAGCAAATTTGGAAAGAATGAGATAGACTTCAAAGACTTWTATTTAATTTGGCAGTGTTCCATTTTTTCCTAAATCACTTGTCATTAGTTTTAGTGAGCACTGGAAAGATTCTGAATAGGACCTCTAAATTATTCACAATACAACCATAATTCAGTAGTTTCCTGTGGCTCTGTACACATTTACATACATATCTTTTCTAATGATATCACCTCAAACCATGGTAATTGGGAATGGAATTTAACATGTGATGAAAATTGTCACAATTGTCAAAACTACATGCTGAAGTGATGAATATTTTAATCTTACCTACTTACAGAAGACAGTGCCTATATGAAAACTGAACTTTATCAAGGTTATGATCACATCTACAAAGAAGGAGTATTTAAATATCTTGAGCCTAATTTGTCCAGCATTTTAAGAATATATATTTGCATGAGAAATGCTTATAAAAAGTTAAATTATCAACTGTTTCTAAAATACAACACCTCTTAAAATGCTTTATAAAATAGTGCTAGTGATAATGTTATTTTTCTGAAAGAGCAGGATTCTTCAAAGTGCCTTCTCACAGCAACAAAGGATGAGGAAAAGGCTCAGGTATTTAATGCCTTCTTTACCACAATAGTGAGACCAGTTATTTGCCTGGTAGCAAARATCTGAGCTGGGAGYCAGGGATAGGGAGCAGACTGAAGCCACCATAATCCAAGGGGAAATGGCCAGTGATCTGCTGCAGCAGTTAGGCACACACAGGTCTATGTGGCCAGGTGGGATCCACTGAAGGATAGTGAGGGAGCTGGCACAAGAGCTCAGTGAGTCACCTTCCATCATTTACCAGCAGTCCTGGCTYACCAGAGAGGTCTCAGTTGACAGGAAGTTGGCAAATARGATGCCATCTACAAGACAGGCTGGAAAGAGGATCTGGGGAACTACAGCCTGTCAGATGGACCTGGGGCAGGTCATGGAGCACATCATCCTGAGTGCCATCCCACACCATGTACAGGACAACCAGGGAATCAGGCCCAGCCAACACATGTTCATGTGAGGCACATCCTGCCTGACCAGCCTGATCTCCATTTATGACCAGGTGACCAATCTAGTGGATGAGGGAAAGGCTGTAGGTGTTGTCAACCTGGACTTAAGTAGAGCCTTTGGCACAGCATTCTCCTGCAGAAACTGGCTGCGCGTGGCTTCAGTGGGTGCCCAGTTCACTGGGTAAAAACATGGCTGGATGGAGAGGCCCAGAGAGTGGTGGTGAGTGGAGATACATCCAGTTGGTGGACAGTCATGACTGGCATTGTCTAGGGCTCAGTGCTGGGGCCAGCACTGTTTGATATTTAATATTGATGAAGAGGGGGATCTAGAAGAGGGGATGAAGTGCACTGGGAGTTCACAGCTGACATCAAGTTGGATAGGAGTGCTGATCTGCTGGAGGGTAGGAAGGCTCTGCAGGGGGATCTGGACAGACTGAATCAATMGACTGAGGTCAATTGTATGAGATTCACAAGACAAAGTTCCAGGTCCTGCACTTTTGTCACAACAACCCCAGGCAGCACTACAGGCTGAGGGCAGAGTGACTGGAAACCTGCACAATGAGAAAGGACCTGGGGGTGCTGGTTAACAGCAGCTGAACATGAGCCAGTGTGTGCCCAGGTGGCCAAGAAGGCCATCAGCATGATCAAGAAGGCCTGATCAGAAGTAGTGGGGCCAGCAGGACCAGGGCAGTGATTATCCCCCTGTATTTGGCACTGTTGAGGCACACCTTGAGTGCTGTGTTCAGTCCTGTGCCCCTCACTCCAACAAGGACATTGAGGTGATGCAGTGAGTCCAGAAAAGGGCATCATGGCTGGAAAAGGGTCTGGAGCACATGTCCTGTGAGGAGCAGCTGCAGGAGCTGAGGTTGTTTAGSCTGGAGAAAGGAAGYCTCAGGGAGACCTTATCACTCTCCACAACCAGCTGGGGGTTGGCCGCTTCTCCCAAGTAACAAGTGACAGTATATCAACATATCTGTAAAATTAAACCTGCTGATTTACATTCTTTTTAATCTCAAATTTCGTTTTGTTTTTTTTACTGGTATTTTCTATAATATAAATATTACCAAAATTAAGTATACCTTATATTTTTCTAGAGTGTGCATTCTGTGTAAGATCTATGGAATTATAAAGCTTTACCAATTTGAACTTTGCTTTTGCATATATGTTCATATATCTTTTATGTATATGAAACAAAATCTCACAATAAATATCATGTTAGCTGAGCAGCAAGCTTTTCATAGGTAGTTCACTTATTTAAAACACTAAATTTCTGGTGAGAAATTCCACAGATTCAATAAAAATAAATAAATTATTGGCTATGAAGACTAAGCTAGGATGTTGTTTTGAACATCTTGAATTTTTAATGTTTTCTCTCTGGTTCTGGGAACCTTTTTTCACCTGTGATTAAACTTAGGGAAAAGATGAAACGCAGTAAAAGTTCAGGTACAAACTGTGGGCCTAGGTATGGCTACAACAAAAATGTTAACTCCAATTTTAGACTCTGTAAACTGTTGACCAAAGACCAAAGTCTTGTCTACTCCAAGTTCTGAGTCAAAAGCCGCCTTCAAGTGAATTAAAAAGACTATAAATTAAGTCTCTTATACACATCTAGATGAAAGACCAAAGTCTTGTCTACTCCAAGTTCTGAGTCAAAAGCCGCCTTCAAGTGAATTAAAAAGACTATAAATTAAGAGATAAGACTGTGGGTGTACGCCACAGAATCATGGAATGTCTGAGTTGGACGGGACCCACAAAGATCATCAAGTAAAACTCTTGTCCCTGGAAAAGACATCCCCGACAATCTCACAATGCTCCTGAGAGTTTTTTCAAACTCTTGCCCTCTGTGAGGGTGATGCTGTAACCACCTCCCTGGGGAGCCTGTTCCAGCGTTCCATCCTCTAAGTAAAGAACCTTTTTCTAATATCAACCTAAACCTCGCAGACACACAGTGATAGGACCCTTGGGTCCTATCACTGGTCACACAGAAGAAGAGATCAGTGTCTGCCTCTCTTCTTCCCCTCACAAGGAAGTTGTAACTGCAATGAGGTCTCCCCTCAGCCCCCTCTTCTTGAGGCTGAACAGACCAAGCAACCTCTTCTCATGCAGCTTCTCCTCCAGATCCTTCACCATCTTCGTTGACCTCCTTTGGAGTGCTCTAATAGCTTTGTACCTGTTTTATACTATGGCACCCKACACTGCTCCCAGCACTCGAGGTGAAGCAGTCCCAGAGCAGAGCAGAGCAGGACAATCCCCTCCTTCACCTGGGTGGCAATGCTGTGCTTGATGCAACCCAGGATAGAGCTGGCCCTCCTGGCTGCCAGGGCACTGCTGACTGATATTCACTTTGCATCAACCAGGACCCCCAGGTCCCTTTCTGTGACACTGCTTACCAGCTTCTCATTCCCCAGCCTGTCTGTACACCCAGAGGCTGCCCCTCCCACGGGCAGAATCCAGCTCTTGCCCATGTTAAAATTCATAAGGTTGGTGACTGCTCAGCCCTCAGATTTGTCAAGGTCTCTCTGTAAAGCCTATTTGATTTTGAGGGAATCAAAAGTTCCTCCAAATTTTTGTATCATCRGCAAACTCACTTAGTATTCCTTTGAATCCTGAACCCAAGTAACTGATCAAAATGTTGATGAGCAGTGMCCCTAAGATACAGCAGAACCCCACTAGTGACCAGTCACCTAAATTCACTCTGTTTACCATAACTCTTTGTGTCCAACCATGAGCCAGTTGCTCATCGATCATGTGTATGCAGCTGCCATAATTCCTTCTAGAAAATATTCTGACAAAAATGAAGAGCTGTGGTGTAAGAGTTGTACATAACTTAGGAATTCATACAGAGGTTTGGTTTTATGAAGAACTCTGTTTCCCTGACAAGGGGATATGTCAGAACCACATTTTGGTCTTCACTTCAAAATTTAATTTAGGGTGAATTATAGGCTCATGATACCAGATTGTATTATTCAAACTGAAAGAAAAACACTTGGTTTCAGTAAATTATTGTCAGTTCAAACAAAAACTACAGCTCATCTAGATCAGTTTTGACATCTGCAAAAAAAGAATTCACAAATGAAAGCATATTTTTTARCATAAAAGCAAAATTAGAATTGTAGCAGCTAGTTGAATAAAACAGTTTAGGATCTACTGCCATAGCCTTTTTACATACAGACATGAACACCTATATAGATTCCCTAGACAAGTCTGCTTTTGTTGTTGCTGCACCAGTAACATGTATTTTTATTGTTATTTGGTATCAATGTTATTGATATCTATTTATGAATTCCACTTCCTAAAATGTTCATAATTCTCAAGGYTTTTCCAGATTATAATTCTGTTTAAATCTGTGGTATTGAAATTTAAATCTGTGGGCTGCTATTTAAAAGCTTTACTAGAAAATATGAAAGTACAATAAAACAAGATYGAAACTAAATGGCTGCTCAGTATGYCTTATGTTTCAGGTTTTTAAATATTTTTTTTAAATTATGATCTATACTGGGTTATTTTTCTATTTTCATCCATCACAAAGCCAAATACTGAGCAAAAAACCTTTAGATCTATATAAAATAAAGAAAWTTTTGCATTTTCTGCCTAAGAAAAATTTTTAAAGGCCCTTGTTGCACTTCAAAGGTGTCTTTTATTAAATATCTGATCAGACATCTGTAGCWTTTTATCCCAGAGACACTCTGCTCCACAATGTTATCCCACTTCAGGTAAGATTTCAAGTACACATTACCAGAASTAGAACACTCTCACCTTAAAAATAGGCAAAAACATGCACCTAATAATCTTTTGAGAAAAGCTTTAGATAACACATGCAATATAAGTAATGGAAAACATTCTCAAAAACTTTTCTCCCTTTTTTATAAATAGATATATTTTCATTTTAAGAATTTTAATTCCTATGCAGAGAGAAAAATGTAGAAGGCAAAACTTTTGCAAAATCCCTACTGCCCAAGTAAACAGRAATCACATGCATCAAGGCACAATCTCAGCTGTAATAATTTGCCACATTTAATTCCCAGCCGTAATTTCTGGCTACTCTTTTTTCCCTCTACAGAWCTGTCTGTCTCCAGAGTTAGCTAGAGCTCCTCCCTGTTGATGTCCTTTATTAGTACTTCCACATAGCTATTATACTATAACTACTCTTCTGTGTAWTTCCATCAAGGAGATTCAAGTTCTTACCGTGTTGTTGGGGTGATAGTTGAGATGCAAACCACTGTCACATAGGGGAGAGGATGTGCCACTGCTTTGGTCACTGGGGGCACCTAATGCAAATACAAATTCACAAGAAAATTCTTCGTTAATCTATAATTAAAATTTGTATACGTATATATGCATTCTCCCCAAACCCAAAAAACTTCTATCATATATAACACTCATTTACTTTCTCCATTCAGCCAGRATCTGTTTTCTGGCTTGAGTGGTTTGCCTTTGTAAGCTAAATGGAGGCTCAAGAAAACCTTTCTCAATGCTTTGATTAAAAAAAGTTAATGTCTGCTTGGTAAGAAAAAAAATSCCACAATGTTTCTTTCAAATTTGACAATAAAAGGGAAGTGTGAACCTTCTCTGTCAGTTTTTACTGGAACYAATTAGTCAGATAACCCTTTTGTTACTCTCAGTGGAGTTTACAGTTCTAAATGTTCTTGTAATGGTTTAGGAAATTACAGTGCTACTCCTCAAAAGTGACAAGATAGGACCCATGCAAATGCACATTCCTGTGCCTCACTCAGGCTACTCTGTGGTACCACAGCCTTTCATAAAAGGGAGAYAGTACTGGGATACATTTTTATTTAAGAATACAGTGTTCCGATTTTTTTTCTTGTTTCATATAAATTTAATACATAGGCAAAATAAAAAGACGATGTTCCATCAAATGTTTGTATAAAATGCTATTTCATTATTTAGATTATTTAATTCCTACAAACTTAAAATAAAGGCTGTAAGTATTGAAATCAAATATTTATTGTTTTGTTGCTTTAAATTTGAGCAATTTAATTTACTCTCTTAGGGAGTAAAAAGCAGAAGGAAAGCAGAGGTGGCAAAAGGCACAGGCTGATATATAAATATGGTTAGATATGCTGCAATTGCCTWTAATTATGCATCCACACTTACCATTTAATATAATTAAAGGAAGACAGCTGTCTCCATATGACTCTCATGGGGCTAGTTCACTAAAACTCAGTTTGGACTAAAACAAAATACTTATCATTCCAGAGTAATTTATTCTTAGGTAGACAGACATCTCCACCAAAGCCTCTGAATTTTAAACAGCAAAGTCCTCTAAATATATACACACAATCTCATTTTCACYTTTACAAGAAAAAACTCCCTGGGACTACAATACTAGCTGATGCTGCCCAAAAAATTGTTTTTAAATACCCTGCACCAGGACGTGAGCTATTGCAAACTAATGTAATTCTACTGTTTTACCTGCYACTTTACTGATTCACACCAGCCAAATGCCTGGTTATCTGTTTTTTCTACCATAGATAGCAATTTTTCTCTTGAGATCAGTGTTAACYCAAGCCCTGGCAATAGGATCAACTCATATTTAGACACCAATGCTGATTTTAAAAGCTGCTGTCAATCACCCTCAGTGCACAGTAGTTTCAGAAGCTGCAAGTATTCATGGGTACTGAATTGAGGGTTCTTTGGTCATGTAATAAAGGCTTACATGCACAATCTTCATTCAGTGGCAGTTTGAGAAAAGCAGGTGCTCTTTTCAGAAAGGACACAGTTAGGGTCACTTCTTCCCCTGCATTGCGAAGGACCTGTACCTGGAAAAGAAATAAAGGCAGACACCTTGAAATAAACTTATTATCAAAATGCATTAGCAAATGTAAGCAACACCACAGAGCTTTCCCGTTCCAGAATGTAACTGCTTAGCAGTTTATCGCAATTACATTTGTTTGAGAAGAAAGCAAGACGTGAAGCTTGCTATGTGCTTGTCTGTTGTGTTTCTAGCCACACATACAGTTAATGGGGTGAGGGGGGCATTACCCTTCTGTATTAGTACTGGCTTTGACCTGTGCAGACTTTCTCCTTGAAAATATTCYGCTATGTAACTTCTTCTTTCAGGTCTGGAATCATCCCCCCTAGCATGTATTTATTAAAAAAAATAAATACATACTTTTCTCTTTGCATATATATTTTCTCTTGTCRTATAAATCCTCAACCAAAACAACAGCAGTAGTTTCCACAGCTGTACCATAATCCTATGAGCAAGTCTTTCCAACACTCCGAGTTAAATTTAGCTGAGGCGCGCCGGCATGGATGAGAGACCTAATCTTCATCACAGACACAGAGGAAAAGAACCTATTTTAAGCCTTAAATCTTAGATAAGCACAAGCTTAGGTTTTGCCAAAGGGCAGCTTGCATTTTGGACATAGAATGTGTAAAGAACCTATCCAGTTGGGAATACTTTTGGCCTTCATGTACTCTCCCAGTAGTTACCCTTTTGGCTTCTGTTCATCTTTAGCTTTTGTGGGAGACAGCTGTAGACACCCCAAACATACAGAAGAATGAGGGACTCCAGGCACCTCCCAAGAGTAGCAGTAAGGACACAAAAGCAACTAAGCTGTATTAAATGGCTGAGGGTGAACATCTGAATTGGTTTATGAGAGCCAAGAACAACCAGATCTGCTTCAGAGAACAACCATTTCCTGTTCTGCCTTTATAACTTCAAAATTCTTCAAGGGCTGATTTAATTTGGGTGTACAATGACAGAATGCCACGTCTCTCTGAGTGACTGTGTTCATYCTGTGAAGAGCCAGATCACAGGCAGCTGAGAGCTGCTGTGAGAGCTGCTACACAGTGAGACATTAGGCAATCATTTTAAACTAGAACATATCTCCTCCCTCTCTCCTGRGTAGCTGGATAACACATAGGCAACTCTTCTGTCATGCTGCTGCTTMCGAGAAAGCCTTGTAAATAATTCATGAAGCACTGTTATTCTTTAATTATGCTTGTCAATAACCTACTCAACAGAGTTATTTACATGCATGTGTATAACMATACATTGGGATGCTTTCACACGCAATCACTGCATTATGCTGTAAACTTAAAGTAACTCTTCAGGAAAAAATGTCAACTTTGCCTTCAAACACAATATTGCCTACTCCAGGCTCATTGCCACAGAGTACTGAAATATGATGACAGAARATTTGATTCAGTAACTGAAATTCTAGGGTCTTTATTGTTTAAAATAGCACAGTGGTAGCCAATGCACATTTTGCAGTTTAGTATGTATTTATAAGTATGCGTGCAAATAAACACAGAAACATCACAACAGATTTAATAACTTATACTGCATCCAAAAACTTCAGCTGTAACACAGAATCATGGAATCACTTAGGCTGAAACATGAGTCTCTTTGATGAGCTGTTCCCAGTTCTGATGCATTTTCTATCTTAAAATTTGTAGGCAGCAATTATTTCTTAKAAAGATGACTTGTAATGTGCAGAAAAGTAGACCAAGACTCTGAAGTCCTGAATTCAACAAGAGATACCATCCTATATCCTCAGCCTCCATAGAAAATTCATTCTTTTCCTCTCTTATGTAGCAGTCACACAGTTTAGAGTAGCCAGAACCAAAGCAGAAGCTTACAGGTATGTACTCTGTATTGTTTCAACAGATGTGGGCAGACAAAGTGCAGGAAAATACAGCTACTCTCTCTGCTGTTAAAAAAAAAGGTATTTCTTTTTATTCAGGAACAGAGAATAAAAAAGTGAAGAAGTTACAGCATTACTAACTTTAATATATAAAGTCARCTTTTAAGATAAGTGGATATCATCTGTGAAAGAAGCTGAGACAATAACAGCCCTAAATCGTTCTTCCAAGAGTCTACATGATTTCACTTGATAATATATTGCTTTATAAAGGCTGTAAGAGGCCATAAGTAGCCTACTGTGACTTTTTTCTCTTACCTCTCTCTCCCTCAAACCTCCTTATCTCATAGGATGAAAACTTTAAGCTGGAACACATTTCAGTTGAAATCAGCAATACTTATTCAGTGAAATGTATTTTGGAGTGTATGAAGCATATAATCCAGAAAGTGACTAAATTTTGACATGCTGAATAAAGACTAAAGAGAGATAAAAGATTAAAGAGAAAACTACTAAGTAATGATTCAACAAAGAGCAGATGAGTTATCGATTCCATTTTCTTACTTTCTAGTCATTAACAATACCATTCTGGGAAATAAGGTTAGGTGAAGAAAATGAGCATTTTAATTACTTTATTGTCTTTTTCTAGCTTTCAGTTGAAAGCTTTACTGTTATTTTACATTCTTTGTCTTTAATTTACATATGAAATGAAAAATCAAATTACTAAAGATAATGCTAGCCACAAATAACAGTCTGTATCAGTACTGAATTTAAATTAGGGCCCCATTCCCACTGTGTATAAATGGTCAACAAAATTCAATATTACTGAAARATAGCTACATAAGAGATTTTCAGTTCATTACTGCTAATAAAGAAGCCATCTCTAAATTTGCATAAAATAAAAATATTTTAAACATTTTGCCATCCTGGTTGATGGCAAGTGGAATATGAGTCAACATATTGGCCCAGYGCCTACCACGTCTCCTGGGCAAAACATCTCCAGCTGGACAAGGGAGGGGATTGTCCTGCTCTGCTCTGCACTGGGGCAGCCTCACCTTGAGTGCTGGCAGCAGTGTAGGGCATCACAATATAAAAAAGACATCAAGCTATTAGAGAGTGTATAAATGAGAGCTATGAGGATGGTGAAGGGTCTGGAGGTAAAACCTTATGAGGTTGCTTGATATGTTCCACCTGACAGTGAGGAGACTGAGGGGAGAACTCACTGTGGTCTACAACACCCTCAGGACAGGAAGAGGAGGAGCAGGCACTGATCTKTTRGTTCCCAGGACCAGTGACAGGACTTGAGGAAACAGCATSAAKCTGAGCCAAGGGAGGTTTAGTTTGGCTATCACTAAAAGGTTTTGCACCCAGACAGWGGCTGGACACTGGAACAGCTTCCCCAGGGAAGTGGTCACAGCACCAAGCCTGACAGAGTTCAAGAAGTGTTTGGACAATATCCTGAGGCACATGGTGTGATTCTTGGGGTGTCTTGCACAGGAGTTGGACTTGATGTTCTTGGTGGGTCCCTTCCAACTCAGGATATTCTATGATCCTATGATGTTCCCTAGTATATAAAAAGKTGTAACTGGACCCAACCTGTACAAAATGAACAAGAAACTTATTTTTGATGGAATACTAATTRTGATTAAATATAAAAACATGCTTTCAAAAATTTCAAATCAACAATGCAGCAACCTCCTGAGATGACTTTTATCATATATGAAAAGTTTGGCAAAGGTGAGAAAAATTCCCAGTGCTAAATCCAGGGAAGATTTGTARGACAAAAATTTAACTCAGCAGTAGACCAAACATTTCCAGTTTCCCACTARGTTATATATTCCCATTGTAGGCCARGGAGYAACTCCCTTCAGAACAGATCTGGCAATTTCTAAAGCAATGTGTCCTAAATTGTAGAAAATGCATGACCAGACACCATTAAAAAGATTTGCTTATTGTRTGTATCACTGAAAGGCAATGATCTGTTTTATTTTCAGAGGCTATATAGACTATTCAAGATAGTCTATTCAAGACTAGTCAAGATAAATTTTTTTTGTTAATATTTTTGAGATATTCTATGAAGCCTTAGATTTTAGGCATATGAATTTACCTAACTATGTCAAGTTTTAATTTTTCTAGTTAAAAATGAATAATAGTCACACTTAATATGTTGATATAGAAGTTTCATGGACTAAATGATGAAAAGATATTTAGTACTGCTGTTACTAGTTTATTTACCTTTATGTTTTTATTTCAGTAGTGAATAATACCAGCTATTCATTTGTTGGTGCACAGCATCTAACAAAATCACCCCTGTAACAGGAAAAAGCCATGACACAGAAAAATCCTAACATTTCCTCATCAACATTATGGCTATATATATTAAATTCCTGCTGCTGTTTTAAAAATCATAATATATATTTTAATTCAGAATGAGTACATGTGGAAAGAACTATACAAACAGAAGCATTAAATATTGTCAATAAACTTTGTTATAAAAAGTATAACCTTACTGGTGGGACCAAGAATTAATTTACTTATACAACAAATAGCCCTATATAAAGTTAGGATGTTCATGAATGAAATGAGATAGGGAAAAAACCCAGTTGTGCATGTCTGAGCCAGTAGCTGTGTGAATTAGTGACAAGAGAGTCAGAGTTTCTGGAGCGACAGTGACTATATTTTTATGCAATTACTGTAATGACTGTAAGGGGGCTATTTGAATAAGTAAATTTTATGGTGATGTGTGATATTACTGAAGAAAATATCTACATAGTAACAACACTAATCCAAATTTTTAATAATGTATACAATGATACTGCCTTTTAATTTTATAAACCCTTTTAAATTCCCAGTTCAAGAAAACATWTGAGCATATGCTGAAGTCTCTCAATATATTCAGGAAAGCGATGAAGGATGAAGTCTCTTCTGTAAGTATTCTTTCCTGAATAAGACTGTAAATCCCCTCTCAAATTACCAGTGAAATTTACCCACCAATAAAGTAGTAAGGATTTAAAACAGAACACTTATTTAGATCCCAAGATCTATATTCTCTTGAATTGAAGCAAATTTCACTCTTCAGTTTTTAAAGAAAAATTCAATTTATTGGAGGATACCTTGAACTATACAGATTGGGAAAARAGGAAAAAAAAAGAAAAGGTATAAGACCACCTTTCTAGCCACTCTACAGTTACACAATGCCCAAGCATCAGGTCCATCAGCAGATAAAAAACCACACATTTTAACACAATCACACAGAGGTCAAAACCTACAGGCTTTATGCACACAACTGTCWTGAATTTGTGTTTATTTTAAAAATCTACTGCTTTATTTAGTAAAAGCACCATGTAGTTAATACAGAATTATTAGGAACACATCAGTGCATAGTGAGTTTTTAATTCCTATAACCTAATATTTATCACAGTATTTGCCAATAATTGAAGTTAATAAAGAAATGTATTATAAAGAGATATCAAAAGCTTCTTCCCTTCAGAAAATTTCTCTTTCCAAAATGCAGAGCGAACTGTGTATGGTGTATATGGCTGTATATGGAACACAATTTTATGACAGAAGTTCCTATTCAGACTGCACAACTAAAAGTATACTTCAGACTATAGTTTGACACTATCACAATTGTACATTTTAAAGTTTTTGCTGTCTGACTCCAAAAACCATGTTAGATATTTAGACACAAACCCAAGGGCTGCACACTAGAACTGCYGGCTATCTCAAACAAGGGGACAGGAAATGCAGGGCAGAGTGGTGCACTTCCCAAGAACACAGGAACACATGCCCTTCTATTCTGAGCTCTCTTCTGCTTGTATCCTGCTGCCAGCACTGTTTTGAAAAATGCAGGGGGATGCAGTAACATAGGAATTTACAGCAAAGACACCCTCCAGTGCCCACCACTAAAGAGTTATTCTGAAAAGTGCAGATAGAGGTTTATGGACCTGCAAGATGACAAAGKAATGGAATTGAAGCAGTGCTTGCTTATTGAATGCTCCAGCTACTAAGGCACTACACAAAAGATCATTTCAGAGTAACATACACAGAGATTCAGGGTTTGATGCTTTTTGACAAGTCCCATCAGACTGGCCACTTAGAAGGAAAATTACTCTTGATCCCAGGTGACAGCACACATTTTAGCTAGACCATTAGGTGGTTTCTCAGATGTACAGTATCATACCAGTCATCTTAGGGATATATTCAGGCTTCCTTCATTGATCCTTGCTCTACCTACTTTCACAGGCTCATGGGCTTTAGTCACTTAAGTACCAGAACATGCAACCTTGACACTWTATTAGTAGAAAATGAAGTGATCCTCCTTTAAAAATAGATTTCATCATCTTTCAAGACRACATGCCAAGTAGACCGCTCATATTAGCTAACACTGAGAGACCTGTACAGAATTTCCTTCACAGGAATGACTAAAATAATCAGATGCAAGCAATATGAATAAGTGTACTGACGAAGTAGGAGAYAGAGATTAATTTAATAAAAATTTATTGAAAACATAATAAACCTACAAAATAAAAAACATCCACCAGGCAACAGAAGACCAAATACAGATCACACAGAGGACATAGACTCCTGTCAGTTCTTCTTTCAATGCACAAAAAGAATATGATTTCAAACTTTTAAGTCTAACACTTGTGGAATGCAGCACTTCGAAGTTTGTCTAAAAGATCTGACTGCAGCTTTCTGGAACCCTTTAACCTTTCTTATGTTCCATAAGCAACACAAAAATGTTTATTGCTCTTTCAGTCAGAATAGTAGCATGCTGCAACTAATTATTGCTTCGCTGCATGTTTATATTTTGAAAAGTAATATAGTAGTGCCTTAGCAAAAGGTATCAATGCAAACAAAAAAAAAGTATGCAGCATTTTCCTGTTTTTCTTCCCTTAATCTTAGTATCAATAATATCAGTCATAAAAATACTGCTATTAAGTGCGTAATTTGCATTCTTAAGTCATATARCCTAATTTTGAATTCTATTTCTCTAAAAGCTGCACATACTGGTCTTCATAGTTCATAGTAAGTAATTAGAAGGCCATTACTCCAATACACAAACTACGAAATGCAAGGAATTAAAAAATGCTATGTATTCCAAAACTGAGAACACACCCTGGAGGCCATGACTCATAGGTCATATGGGACATCARGGGTCCTTGAACTGAAACATTTCATACCGTATTCTGAAATATGAAAATTAACAACTCCTRAAATAGATCCCAACTATAATACACTATTTATCATGATCTGCCAGTATATTCTTTGAATCATCCCAAGATGTGGTGCAATGTTCAATTCAATGTCAAACAATGGGTCCTGTTAATGATTCTCAACCTAAAAACTACTACTTGTGTGGGACTGTGGTCCTTTGAAGAGATACACAAAGATGCATTTAATAGCCATTCAGCTCTGCATGATGGGCAGCTATTCAGGACAAGAAAACACCTACAAAAACACCAGAAAAAATGCCCAAAGAACTAGAAGACTTCAAGCCAAACTCTTTCCAAGCTTTATMAGCTTTTTTGGTGTATCTATTTGTAGCAGAGTTCAGAACTGCCTATCTTTGTTTTCACATTGTCTACTCCATGAATGGCTCTACTTCTCCAGGATTATTCAACTACAGTAAATGAACTTTGTAGTTACACAGGAACTAGTTACAGAGTTCTCCACTTTGAATACTCACAGATGTTCCACTTTTTAAATGTGATTATGTATTCGGCTGCTGGGCACTTTCTCTCTGTCGAAGCTAATTCATGAACACATATTTTCAAATTAGATATGTAATGGCTTCCAAAGCAACTGGCCAAGAGGAACAAGATAAATCTCTTAAAAACACTGAAAATGACAGAAATACCAATGGAATTTTTCCCAGTGTGCTTGAAATTAAACAGCATGTAATTTACAATTTTTTTTAATATGAAATAGGAAACTTGGATACTTTTGGACAATAAAACACTTTCAGGTAGTTAAAGCCTGTATCAGGATAAGTGGCCAGCAGCAGTAGGGAGGTCATCCTTGGCACTGGTGAGGCSARACCTTGAGTGCTATATGCACTTCTGGGTCCCTCAGTTTGGGAAGGATGTTGAGARGCTCGAGCGCATCCAGAGGAGGGCAACAGGGCTGGTGAGGGGCTTGGAGCACAAGCCCTAAGAGGAATGACTGAGGGAGCTGGGGGTSTTTAGCCTGGAGAAAAGGAGATTCAGAGGTAACTTTGTCACTCTCCACAACTCCCTGAAGGGTGGCTGTAYTCAGGTGGGGGTCGGTCTCTTTCTCCAGGCAGCAACRYACAGAARGASAGGACACAGTCTTAAGCTGAGCCAAGGGACATATAGGTTTGGATATTAGGAAAAAGTTTTTTTACAGAAAGGGCGATAAAGTACTGGAATGGTCTGCCCAGGGAGGTGGTGGAGTCACCATCCCTGGATGTGTTTAAAAAAGACTGGATGTGGCACTCGGTGCCATGGTTTAGTTCAGGTGTTAAGGCTGAGCTGGACTCYATGATCTTGAAGGTCTCTTCCCACCAAGTGGGATTCACAATCTGTGTGATTGTGTGAATCTAACTGTATTACAACTCTATGAGACTTATAAAATCCCCACCTGTATTTAYGCAACCTACTCAACTCCACCATTAGTCAAATGTTATAAATCCATAAGCCTAATTCAAATTCCAACTAATTTGATTTACATGTTTCATCTTCACATACAACACTCTTTCGTTAAAACTGTATATACGGCAGTAAACTCATCAGCAGAGCTCAGAAATTTACACAGGAGCCAAATTTTGTTTGGGATCAATTTAATCAACACTGTCAAAACCAGATGTTTACCAAAGCTTCTTTGGGAGAAATGTGTGAACCCCTTAAGCAAACAACACTCCTAAAAAATGGGAGAAGCCTTTACACCACTGTTGCAACAGCACCTATTGACTTCTGCACAGCTTTCCACAGGCTTGCACAGCATCGTCTGTGCAGTGGTGTGTACAGCCAGATGAATGATAGGCTTTCTCATCAATCTACAGAGGATTTCTAATTTAAGATACAAGATTTTTGGACTTCATAATGATTGGAAAGCAAACAAGATGGTAGTCTATGCTAACAATGATGTTTGGGGTTTTTTCTCCTTCCAATTAGTTATGGYGAATATTCAGAAAAATCTATCAACATCTGTAGCACCTATAACATATTTTAAGTAGGCTCCAGAGGCTTTGCACATTTACCTTCAAAGATGCATGACATAAAAATTCAAAAATTTTTTCTTTTCTTTTAAACAGGCCATATTTTAATACTCAGTTAATATGTAGAAATTCTTCTGACTCATCATATCTGCACAAAACCCTTGTGGAATCAATCTTTATTACTCATACAAATAGTATTATTTTAGTGGATTTTAGTCCAATATAATATAAAGTGTTGAGCATAAGCCAGAACTGTAATTTACAAATTATTTGTAGGCTACCAACCAATCTTTGGTGGTGCTATTCTCTAATAAGGGTTTCAGATAGTAAGAGATCAATAAAATCATCTTTAAAAGAAAGCAGAAAAATTTAATAAAACACATTCTCTTGGACTAAAAAAAAAAAAACCTAAAAATTATTTAAGGTAGGTATAATATACACCAACTAAATATTCCATCACAGATTTCCCCAACATCTATTTAAGCCAGCTTTTGATTACCATCCATCAACCTGCAAAAAATGACAGACTATATGGGAATAACACTTTCTGGTGGTAAAAGCTGCCCCAAACAAACAAACTTTGTGCTGTATACAGGCCAGAGCTTCAGTCATTGAATTAGTAATTAATGAAATGTGAAAACCAGCASAACAGGTAATATCAGTATCTCCTATGCAGAATATTAAGATTTTGCTCTTGGCCTGCAAGTGTTACAGCACACAATGCATGATAATGCAAGGACAATTCTAGAAAAAAATGGAGTGTATAACACATGATCTATCCTACAGTATAAGAAAAAACAACATAATTCAGCACATAATCATGAGCTGAATTGATGAAAAACATTGTATATCATCTCTCAAAACCAYAAGCCACATTTTAGCAATTATCCAGGAAAACCTCAGAAGAATGACCTAGCACTTATGACTCTCCACTCCAAATACAAAAGTCACATAAAATYCAAAATATAGCAAAAGGCTAAAGACATTACCCATATTACATAAAGAAAAAAAAAAATCAATATTTACAGGATAAAGCACAATTTTCCATTTATCTGCATGGTTCCTAGACTTACCCAGTTACAATTCAAATGATGATCACTAGAAACCCTCTTATGAATGGAGATGTATTTTTCTTTTGCTGGAACATATTATACTAAAAAAAAAAAGCTTCATACAGAAGTTTTGCTTTCTCAACTTTTTTTGAGTAAGGGTAAAAATCAAAACAAAGTAAAAAGTGGAAATGTTTTTTCCCGGTAAACTGACAGAAACTAGACAATAACTTGAAATTAGGGTCTTCAAATTTTTCAGGTAATGTGTACTCCTCAAGAGGAAGAAATAATTCTAATCAAATTATTCATTTAAATATTTTGGACTTCTTTCTTTTCATAGTTGATCATAATGGACACTTTTTTCTTATTATAGTAAGGATCTTGAATGGTTTGAGCTTTTTAATCCTGATTATTAACAAAACAATGAAGCTGCTTAATAATCTATTAAATATATAAGAATCTCCTGCTCTTTTTAGTCAAATTGTTCTTACAATTCAAATTTACCAGGAAAAGAGCCCTCCTGGTTGAATTCGCTATTAAATTTCTAAGACAGCTACTAAATACTAAACAAGTACAATTTTTTATGTTTACAATTTTTTCAAGGCCTCATTTGTAGTATTCAACAMGCATACACATTACCAGACTGTATAACATGCCAGCTATTTTTCCTGTTCCTGGTGGTTGAAGAGTGAAAAACATCCAGTTGACACAGTATTTGGAAGTACAGTCTTAAAATTTTAAGAAATTTTATGAACAGACATATGTCTAMAATTGCTGAAAACAATGTAAATGTTGCATGGCTTGAACATTTTGCCTGACTACACAGAGCTCCAGGTCTGGGAAAAAAAAAAAAGATCATTCCCAGACCAAGAGTTTGCTCACACTAATCCCATTGCAAGGCTGGGGTCAAACACACAGCTAGTAGCAAATTTCACATTTACATATTCAATATAAAATTTGCTGTTGGCAAATATGACCTTAACATTTAGTTTTCATGAACAGTCACACTAATCAAGACCAGAATATAAATGCTCATGAAAAATGAATAAAAAGTGGTCCTAAAGAGTTTGAAATCAAATTCTAATTCTGTATTTGAATAAATCTTACTCGACAAATCTATTTCTATTTGTTCAGTTTTGAATGTTATCAACTTCAATATGACAAAAAATAATTCCTGGACAAATTTATATTTGAAGTAATGTTTTAGATCAATATAAGCAATTAATTCTTCTAKGCTTCTTGGCTGCTCAGGATCTAATCTCTGAGAAAGTTACTTTTGTACTTCAGGGAAAGTACCCAGTGGGAAAAGTTCTCAGCTGAGAAAACACATAAGAATTCTGTGATTCTGTAACATACTTTCATGCCATTTAATGCAGTAGCAGTTTTTCTGCCCCAGATTAATTGCACTGCATCTGGTTGAAGTTGAGAAAATTACTTTGTTCTTCAAAAATATTTGTAAAAAAGAAATTCCCCAACTCAATATAATATGTAAACTTATAATTGTAGGCAAATACATATMTATTCAGCTAAACTGGGATCCAATACAATTATAATTTGAAAATTTCAGATATCATATTTCCTTAACATTTTTTAAATCATTTTCATCAGTGTCTAAATTTTAAAGGCAAAACTGGATTTGGAGGTACTCATGCTGTATTTTAATTAACTGGAGTACATTTATAGATATTTTGGAAACAAAAAAGATTAGCATATAAATCCAAAGAAGTAAAAAAGATTTGTATTTCAGCACAATGACAAAAAAGTGCTGAATTACAGTTTTAYTCAGTTTATAGCATGAGGTCTTTGTAACTTTCAAAATCAAGCATAAATCTGATATATTAATCAAAACTGATTAGGCTACTTATCCYATTGCAACCCTTATTTTACCTTTTCTTATTTTCTTAATTAAGCAATAACACCACAGAAATCCATTCTTGCCAGCAGTTAATTACCATTTGAGACTATAAAATCTTATAAAAACAATAATTTATCGACTATTATATAGAGTGAATGTGTTTTCAGAAACAAAATTTGCAACATCAACAATAAAAGAAAACCAAAATGATTTGTATAATTCTATTACATTGTTGCTAGGTTATTATGCAAGAATATTACAAATGAGTGCATGAACTACAGGTCTCACTTTTAGAAAGTCCAAGCCTCTCAAACCTTAATAATTCTAGTTTTACYATTTTCTCTGTGCTCTCATTTTCTAWAAAAATTCAGAAAATAAGAAAAACACTGCTGATGCTACATAGCTCCATGATATCTAATGAACATAATATACAGATGCTTTGACTCAACAAAGCATGCCCTTATTTAGATAGCACTTTCCTCTTCAGATATAAAGGTCCTGGAATTCTAAAAGCTGCAGTTCTAAAAGTAAATCAAAAAATTTATGTCTTAAAGCTTTCAATTTCCAAAGCTCCCAGTGTTTTAATTGGAAAAAAAAAAAAAAGAAAAAAGAAAAGAAAAGAAAAAAAAAAAACAAAAACTTTGTTTCAGAGATTTGTTGCCATTGTTGTGCAAGTGATTCACTTTACCCTAAAACCTCACTTATTGATTGATGGAAGTGTGCTTCACAGTCTGTGAAAACTTGCAATCTTTCATGGTGATGGATATTTAAACAAAATATTTTATCTGTTAGCATTCATTATGGTAAACTTTAGTTCTCACCAACACTTCTCTGCAATCATTCAGAAATCATACATGACCTGAAGTGCACAGGGGATTTTGAATATGTTTTGTATTTGATTTCCCATGTAAACACGACTGAACAAACAATGTCAAAAAAACTTCAAGACATCTGAAAAACGGGGAAGATTTTGTGAAACATGCCTGTCTATCCATTTACTARGTAAGTACTTCATACTCAGAATAGTATAAGAAGGGAATGCATTTCAGAAGATCTAGAAACATCCTCATTACTTCCAACTGCAAGTCAATGCTTAAATATGGGAGTTTTTGATGTTGAACAATCCCTTGAAAATTCCTTTTAACAGGTCAGCGCAATTAGAATCTTTTAAATGCTCTCAATCACTACTGGCTTGACAAGGGCAAGTGAAGTGGAATAGAGCTATGAACATTTCCTAGATCACATTTYAAGATATATGTCATTATCCTGGTAATGCCAATTCAGCCTGAGGAGTGACTATTTCCCATTTTTCTCAGAAAAGTATTAACATCARAGGGAGGTAACTCTTGCAGGTGTCTGCCCAAGAATCTAGAGAACGTGTAACTGTTGTAACTTTTARTGAAGAGCTTCTTCCCTCAGTAACCAAACCTGCACAGAAGTTCTTCTTGTGACCTGTGAAACTCTTACTACTGCAAGCTGTTTTACTGGCCACAGTCTTTCAAAACAGCTAACAAGAAACAGGTAGTACCAAACTAAACTTGTATGACAGCATCAGTACTATCAGGGCAAAAGAAAAAAAGAAAAAAAAAACAAAACCATCCAGAAATAGGCCCAGTTCTGACAAACAGATACCAAAACACCAGTACCATACTGTACCATACTAGTGGTTGAGAAGTATGGGGTGGGCCATCTGGAAACCTCCATGTATCTGGCTGGAACAGGCCAACACTGGATACTATTGAAAAATTATATAGAGTCCATTCTCCTTTCCTCTTCCTCCTCCACCGAACAAACTGTCAAAAGACAAAGACCCAATGTAGAGAAAAAAAGACCTAAAAATATGTACAGGTGTTAGATAATCCCCYGATTAAAAGCTTTTTCCTGGCACCCGCTTGATTTTACTATAGTGAGAACAATGAAATTTCTGAAGAGTTAAATCAGGTKTTTTAACTGCTGGAAAGTTGTCAGAAGACTATGTGTGTGCACATTTGCACCTCTTTGAGCACACCTCCTACTTGCGACTCCTCCTGGCTAATTAATGAGTACACCTGCTCTAGTCTTCCCACTGCTCTCTCAGGTCCACATCAAGCCATTAGAAATACAGAAGTTGCCTTTTGGAGGTGAACATTTGCTTTCAGTCTATATCACATGGTTGTTACCTGTTTAAAGAAAACATAACTGGTGCCAGTTGGACAGTATTTTCTAGTCCTTAGGAGTAAATGAAATCTTCTTAATAGTGKCCAGAGAAGATAATTTCCATGCCCATAGGAGTTTTCATTTTTCCTACACTAAGTTGGAGTGTTTTGTGTCTGTTTAAATTTTCTACCTTTTGGATGCTATGCCCAGAAAGAAAAACACTGGGTCCCAGAACTAAGGTGTAATTGAGGTTCAGCTCCACAACCAGGAGATGCTGTGCAGAATGAAATATTTCAAAAAGTCTTTTGGAGGGTAAAGTGCACTCATGTACAAATAAAGATGAAAATATTTCTATTTGCTTCCTAAGGAAGAAGAGAAACCTGAGCCTTTACAGTAAAAATATCAATGTAAACAAGGTCACAAACAAAGCACATTTGATGATACACTCTTTAAATCCACTCCTCAACTGTTTCTTTTCTTTGCAGCTCAGGCTTTCAGAATTAATAGACCTGTATGACAAAGGAGGAACCAAGGACAGTTATTTGAAGGATGTTGTGCCGTAACTGGTGATTCAATCTTTCACTCTATCCTGCTAAACCCTAATGGATTTTTGCTTTGAGGAGCGTAGCTATGTAATAAGGAAATAACAATATTAATCAAGTAGTCTTGGTATAAGTCATGATGGAATGTTCTACTCCCTTCTATTAAAACTCAGCAGTAATGATGAGTAGTTTCAAAAGATGAAATCTTAATAAAATGACTAATAGAACAACAGATATCTTGAGAAAAAGAAATGAAAATATAAATTAGGAAGACTAGCAACATATTAACATATTTTAAAAGTCTAACYTCATAGTACTTCAATAAATTCAAGTTTTCACAGAGTTTGGCACAATTTAAAAAATTATTTAAACACTAATAAAACATAGCTAAAACCAGATRAGAAAAGCAGATGAACACACATTAAGAATATTGCTCGAGGATATATCCAGATTCCAGGAATTTCCAACACAGAGTTGAAAACAGCTGAAACAGGCTATTTACAGCTGTTAGGMTCTTTTCCACTTGATGGGCACTTATTTCAAATCAGTGCTGAAATATTTGACAGATTATTATTAGCTCAAATTTCATAAGCATTAGGATATTCAATAACAGGTATTTTCATTAATTATACCGGGATAGCTAAGGCGACATCAGTTTATTATTATTATTATTATTATTATTATTACTATTACTATTATTATTACTATTACTATTATTATTACTATTACTATTATTATCATTATTGTTATCGTTATTGTTATTACTGAAGTCTTAGACAGAAAACAGCAGCTCTATGGAAAAAGTATTGGATTTCCAGAAAGTTTACATTTCACTTTTAAATCCAGAAGTTAAAAGCTGCAGATTGATTATAGTCTTAGAAGCACTGGCTGTGCAGCTTCCACATTTAAGAGTCGCCATTCTGTCTAGAGGGGAAAGGATTAAATGGCTGTGCCATGAATTATAAAGTACAGGATCTCTGCAAGATGAGAAAGTGGTAATCTGTGTTTACAGGTTGCTATTATCGCTTCATGAAACTGCAAAATATTAATGCAGAGGTACTTTTCTATAACAGATTCAGAAGTACTTAATAAAATTCAGAAAGCTAAATCCTACAATAGCCTAGGTCTCTGTTTCATAGTTAAGGAAACAAAGATAAGATAACAACATAATTTACCCAAAGACACATCTGTAAGGTCAAGATGGAGAYAGATTTCATATCATTTGGTTTCCTGTCTTAAAAATACAATATGCTCATTCTTCTGCTTAAAAATATTTAAAAGAAACATTGCCAAAGCTATTCATAATGAGTTTTAAAAATGAGTTTTAATGAGACCATAGTTTTAAAGAGAAAGTCCAGAGTAAGAGTTTCATTAGCTGCGAATGATTGCAGTTAAGCAGCAACAATCCCTACACTGCCATTTTCACATAACATAAATAACTCATGGAAAGTCAGCACAGTTACAGCTCTACTGTAAATGTTGAGAAAAGGGAGAAGCAAAAGATTCAATGCAGTGCATGAGGACACCTCACATCAGGTCATTCTTCTGGAAAAAAATGGTGTCTTGTGCAAAATGCAAGCAGTGCTTGAAATGAACAGTGCTACATATTGTAGTTACCTTTACATAAAATCCACCAAAGCCTGAATATCTATTCTGTCTTTATAGCTACCTGCAATTACATGAGCTTTTCCCGTTACTTTTCAAGGAAAGCCCAAATGCCACATTAACTGACACATGCGAGGTGACATTTTTCATTAGAAACATTCCCTGAATGTTCCCCAAATAGAAGAAATAAGAAATTACTTCATACCCATAGTCATTTAATTTCTTCTATTTCCTAAGAGAAAAAAACAGATGCTAAGATGCAAAGAGATATGTAACCATAGTTATTGATACTATCTGAGATGTTTCATTCACAACATTAAGAACAGAGACAAAATTAAACATATCAGCCTTCATTCAACTGCAATTCTACCTTGGCTCCAGATGATTTGGTGCACTACAACCCTGAGCAGCAGATCCAACACAAGGTTTTTGGTAGTATCCAACTGAACTGACATACTCTCCTATTCGTAGCCATTTACAAGTGGCTCAAGGGCCACTCTCACTCTCTCCCAGAATCTTGTCCATTTTTATTGACAATAGTGGCTAGACCCAGAACCACCAAAAACATCCATACAACCATACTATGCTGGTGCTTGTCTATCCATCTTTATGTTTGGACAATAAATGGAGGTAAAAGCTAGAAATACATTAATTTCCAGCCTTAAAAATAATCACATCTATTACTGTGGATAACCACATCCACTAGGTATGTGGACTGACAAGCTGTGCATTGTTAGACCTTATTAATTAGACWAAGCCAAAACTCATAGGTCTGTCTCAGAATAATCTAATTTCAGGCTTTTAAGATTCTTGTTGAAAAATTTAAAGGAGAGTCTACTGAAAAAGGAATAATTAAAACATCCTGAGTAAAAAGACCACAAATGGACTCTTATATACACAAGTTCATATTGCATTTTTTGGACTGAAACTGCCAGTTTGAGAGATGTTGAGAGATATTTTTTTAATATAAATTGCTAGCTTATTTTTTTTCTGCAGCCTCCTCSTGTATTGATACTTCACCAGAGAGACCATGTCCTTACCTTACCACATGAGAGCAGTAAGACTGAAGCAATGTTATCTGGTATTCAGTTGGGGCTCTTTACAACCCAAGAGAAACAACAAGCTTAGAGACAGTCCTTGGTAGAAACTCATCATGTGCTTTCATGGTATGAACAATATTTTCACCTTCTAKAAGCAGAACACTAAGCTCAAGATTAAGTGATTCACCTATAGCTAAAAAAAAAAAATAATCAGAAAGAAACCATGTAAAGAAATCAAGTGAGGTACACTAAGAACTGACTAAACCTACCTATCTAGGCTTATGAGTCTATTAGTCCATCCATCTATCTATCTAATGTCAGGGGTAATGAAAGACAATAAAGACAACAGAGTGCCAACAATGTTAACTAAGATCACTGTGCATTGGGGAAAGATTGTCCCTGCTATTAAAGATGCCATGAGTTTGATTAAACTACCTAATTTTGAACCTCAAATCATTTTATATACATAGTATGGCTATCAGTAAAGCAAGATTAAATACCAGGGTCGACTAATCATCAGTTTCATACAACAGGCTGCAGTGATTATGCCACAGATTTTTTTCACTGCAGAACTATGAAGATATGACATATGTTTAAAAAGTTTCCATAAGCAGCAACACATTTTGCATGTAGGAAAAYAATGAATGCTCATCAGAGTAACACTAGATAAAAGTCTGAATTTTTTACAGGTTATCTTCAGCATTATCTACTGAAAAAAATGACTCACTGGTTTACAATGAAAATTTTCTAAGACATTAAGACAACCCAAACACTAACACATTCTGCAGAATATTGTACCTGCTAAGCCTTAATTAGGTAAAGAAAAAATCAGAACGAAACAAAGCTACAAGTTCAGGTGTCCTGCAGAGCCACTGCAAAAGTGCCTAGATGCAATATGGATTGAAAATTTCAAAAAAATTCAACTCCTGTTGAAAGTTTCAACTCCTGTTCAACTCCCTGCTGCAGGCAACTAGGCTCCGCATACTTCTATTTACTCTGTATAACCTTGAGATTAGAGCTACAGATCCTGTATTTGATAAAGACCCCACAGGATAGAAGTCCAAGAGCAACTCAYGCTGCAAAGGATGTGCAGCAGACAAAACCCTACCAGTGACTCCTGCTGGCACAACAGTTGATGTATTTACTCTTTACTGGGGGCTAAGCCTAAACCCACAGGTTACCACCCAATGCAGAGCCACATCTATTACCACTACTGCAGCTTTACAACAAATTTACTCCATAAACACGTAGCATATAACAGTGAATGTTTCTGAAAAAGAATGGATTATCAAAGTTCATTTACTTTGGCTTTTTTATTTATATTATATGTCATAACTCTTATGTATATTTTTAATAAACTGTCATATGTAAATTTGATCCTATTTAAATATTAGTCAATATTTGCTATGAAATATTAAAAATTATGCTTAATTAAAATAAGGATTTCATTTAGAACTTACTTGCTTCTTAAATTCCTAAACCATTTGRAAATACATAAATGCACATCCAAAACTGGTAATATACTATTTTTTTAATTCATAAAGAATTATCTACAAGGAATTTAAGAAGCAGATTATGTTAGATAAATAAGGTATAAATCAAAATTTAACATAACACTTGCTACTCCATGTCAATCCCCTCTTTCAACGTTTCCAAAACCTCTTTTCTTCCCATGAATGGGTTTWAACCTTATCATAAATACCCAACAGATTCATGTATCATTTTGAGGGTTTAGAGAATGTCTCAGAAAACAGAAAATAAAATCCTGATGTCCTAACTAATTTTCAATCTGCATTCAAGTGTACAAGGCTACTCTTTTAGTAATAGCTTTCTCATGTTTTGTAATTCCAACATTTAAATCCCACTGAGATATTTGCCATATTAATGCATATTAAACAAATCAACTGCAGTAAACTAATAAAATATTTACAACCTGATCATTGTTGCACAGACAAAACTTAAAAGCAAAATAAATACAACTATTAGCCAGTGTATACAGAAGGGGGTATGATGAAGGCTCTGAAGAATGAAGTAGGATTTTCAGTAGATTTCCAAAAGGAAACAAGTGTGCAAAAKCACTCTGAAGAGTAGMGCAGTGATCTAATCTTTCTGCCTCCAATAAACTTCTTCATCAGAACTTCATCCATATTAACTCCTGCTRTCTATACCTGAACAGCACATGTTCACTGATCTGTCATAGAGCAGAATGCTGGATGAAACAGAAAGACCATCCTTGAACTGGCAAAGAGTCAGAAAGAGAAGATTTCAAATATGTCAGTACTACATTATTTTAAAAATACAGGTACAAATGCTGTGGAGCTAATCTTTTAATTTCTGACATTGTTTTCTGAAATAAAGGATTTTCTGCTTCTGAAAGTATTTAAGAAGAGTAAAAAAAAAATATGGCTAAAGTACATGATGCATTTAGCAAAGCTGATTCACCAGACTACTACAGGTCTCTCAGAATTTCTCCTCTAGAAGAAATCTCCTTAATAAAATTTTATTTTATACCCAAAATGATAGCATCTTAGCAAAAAGAGAAGAGCACTCTCATAAGGAACAGCCTGAGGTTGAGTGGCAGATGAATAGTTTTCTCTCATTTTTTAAATAGGATTAAAAGTAACCAAACAACAAATCTCCAACATAGTGCAAATTACAGCTGTTGAAATTAAAATGACCCCACACAGCCAGAAAGGTGTAGCACTGCTGAAATTTGACAGCTATTAGCTGGAAGAAGAAATGCTGGAATTTGTACAGCTCAAATCTTCATAATAAAACAATCACCTTTAATATAGAAAAGCCTATCTGAGAAGAGCAATTACACAGATTTAGGAAGAAGAGATTGCATTTTGTTGCTTGTCATGTTAGAAGGTACAGGCATATTTGTTTAGGAYTAACAATAAAACAGCTGATGCCACTGCATTGCTATCAGCATACACTATCATTTCAGCAACTACAAAAGACAAAAAGTAGACTTAAAAACAGAAAAGCTCACCACTTCTTCATGCCTGCATTTTCTCACATTAATTCCATTAATCTGTTATTAAAAAGATAAAGAGAAGACTTACTCTACATTTCATAAGCATAGATTTCATTTCACTTTTCTAGAAAAATACAGACAGAATAATTTGCAGTTTTACTCACCTGTAGAATTGCATCTCCTATAAAGAGCAAACCTGAAAGTTCCGCTGAAAACAGAAAGCATATTTTTCACTCACTTTGTACAAAAGATCCAACATTTTGTGTGCAAAAATTTTTATTTAATTTAATGCTTTTGCATAATCTTTTAGAATTTCAAACAAAAACATGATAAAAACTCCAACATGAAACTTCCAATAAAATTACTTGTATTTTCTTTTTTAAACCCAAAATATTTGTGTATCAGTGTAACAATAAAAGAAGCTATTCAGCTCAAGCACACAATTATGAAACTGCTTCCATCAGTCACTAACGCCTTTCAGGCCATTCTCGTAAGGTGGGCATTTTTTTTCTGAATAGAAAATGACTGCAGGACTATTTGCCTGTGAAAGATAATTTCTTACAAAGAGAGAAAAGCAACATGGAGACTCCAGAGATACTTATGAATAACAAATTTAATTTTTAGATTTTTACCAAAGATAAAGGACCCTTTAGATCTTGCATCTTTGATAAATTCTGATAAATAATAGGGACTATTAATGCTGGATAACACTTACATATGCTGAAGAGCTAGAAAGTCAATATATTGTAAAAAAACTCCAGCCAAACGAAATGTGATTTTAAGAACAAAGTTGCATCACYACGACATTTATAAAATCTAATTCTACACTTCCAATTGTTAAACACAGTGCTCCATTTCAGAGCTATCTCATTCAAATACACCTTATAAGCATACCAGAAATATAACAAAGATTATTTGTCTGTAAAGACATCAATAACCTTTGAGAACATAAACATGAGAACTACAGGATATTAACAGATTACATGCAATTATTACCTATAGTACTCCATATCAACATAGAAGAGACTGTCTTAAAAAAGCTAGTATTGGACTTGATCCAAAAACTTTACTTATTTACATGAGCTGTAAAACTGGAATCAATATTGATGTAAATTATGATACTCAAGTCCTTGTTTGGTGGAATGTTCCTATTAGCTGTATTAAAAAACGGATGGTTAAATTATTGCAGGACAGATATTCTGATTTATTTTGAGGCATAGGCTTTGGGTCAAACAGCATTTTCTCTATCAAAGTTCTCTAGTCCAGGAACACAGCATGACACTTTCTACATCACAAGACAGCAGTCTCCTACAAAAGAGATATCCCTCAAAACTAGCTCTGCAAAAATCAGCAATATTTTTATTGAAAGCAGTAATGAAAATTATATCACAGCTAGGTATTGGGGCTAGAAACAATGCYACAGCTACTGCAGCAAAAAAACTAATGACAGAAATAAAATTGCACTTCAGTGTGCTCAATTAAACTTAAGTATATCTTTCTTATTTTTCCTGCAGTGCTTAATAGCATTTTAATAGGTACTGCATGTAATATATGCCACATCTTTATGTATTAGTTACATGTACACTGAAAAGACTGTAGTCACAAGTATAAATTCTTAAGGTAAACCTTATTGCCTTCCTTAGGGATTCATTCCATGCTACTCCTTTTTCTCCCTAACTCCAACTTTCACATCTACCTTTCAGGGTTGGCTTTTGGTTCTCAATATGCTGATTCTTCCATACTTCTCTATCTGAGTGGGTGAGRAAGAAACTTTTTTTTTTATACTGACACATTTTAGTTGAGGGGAAGCTGAGTTCTAGAATTATTGCATTACAGATGGAGGAGAATGTTTCCAAGTTTGCATTTCTGGCCTTACACAAATACATACAAACATAAGTTATTAAGTACACATTATTAGTACTGGTTCACAACCTTCRTCCTTCATACTTGTGCACATCTTGAGCTGTTTAATTATTATCCATGTATCATTCCAATAATTACAAAATGTTGCCAGTTAAATCAATACAGAAATTCAGCACCAGTTCTGTTACTATTAAAAATAAGTATGGCCAAAACGTTATGCAGTACTCAAAGTACTCTAAATACAACCTGAGTAACCAGGTTAAAAAGTCATGCATTCTCCTTCTGTGTTACTAAGATTTAAGAGCCAAACATTTAATCTGTTACAACTTCCACACAATAATTACTGGGAAGTCAAAGCCACTAAATCAGTGCCTTTCTTTAAATTTATTAAACATTTTCATTCTATTGATACTTCCCTATTTCTTTTCTATACTTTCTATTTATTTTCTAATACTTTCCTATTACTTTACTATTTCTATTTTCTAAAAAAAATTAAAATAAAAATTGAAGACTTTAAAAAATATTCCAAATATCAATTCTGTACCTTTTCAGAAAAAGTTTCTGAGGAAGAGAGAGATCATAAATACATGGGAGAGAAAGGGTTCCACAACAGTATTTAACARTGACTGAAGAATCTCAAGATTTATTACATCTTTTTCTAAAGGGAACATTAAAGTACATTGTAATAAGCTGATATCAGATACCCACCTCTTTGTTCTTTGGAAATCTTAGAAATGACCACTGGAATATTATGTTCTGCTCCACCCTGAAAACAAAATAAATGGCAATCTTTGTCAGTCACTAAAAATATKTTTTTGCTTAAAGTTATATTTTACCCTCTCTCTAAATGCAGTTTTTAGAGAGACTGAGCAAARAACTCTGATTCTGCACTTATTCTTTTTCTAATGAATATTTGACTGTGATTAATTCCTTATTGTCTCACATAAAGAAGTCCTCAGTAGGCATCATTAGCTCGGGAAGTGAATTCAGAACTCTACCAGACTTGAAGGACATCAGTTTCTGTGAATTCTGGAGAGCCTAATGTATGAAATGTGTCCTGTAAAAGCAGAATGGACATCCAACTATAATGGCAATCACACTGTGACCACTTAGTTTTCKTGCTGGCAAGAAGGAGGTAAACAAAAGCACAAGAAAGAAGGTTTGGACTTTTCATGTCAAAAGCAGCCTTTATTTGTTTCRGTCTGTCACACAAGCACAAAAAGTGAGGAAAGCAGTGGCATAAGTAATATGGAACAGAAAAAGAAGCATTAAGAAATGGAACAGTAGGTGTTCAATAATGGGGAGAAATAAAGGAAAACCAGATGATAGTTTCAACAGTTCGACAACAATTCAGTGCTGTTGCTTCATTCAATTTATCCTGTTGGGACTGGAAACATTTATGGTGCTTAAGAACAAAGGAATAAAAATAAACCTTAAATGAAAAGGAAATTCAAAGGAAGGTAAAGGCAAAAATATAGAGAGACACAAATACTTCTTCCTCTGCCAAGAGCATCAAAGCATACACTCAAATGCAAGCTGTACAAATTCAGGTCACCAGAAACCAATGTCTGCCACACAGTTGTTTTGACTAGGAATACTGGTTAAGTGTTTTCTTACTCTTCTTTTCTGKAGACAGATGTTACTTCAGAAATTATGGCTTTTTTAGGTCTAGGCACCCTGTGTCAAGTTGTGAAAAGGACTGACATAGGTATTTCAACCCCTAAGGAACAGCACACATCCCTTCTTCATGCAATATCAAAGTGTTTGAAACTGAACAGACTCCTGCACTTAACACCCCTTTCTGTCATGGAATAAAGATCAATTTCCTGTGTAGCCACAGAATGCTAAATAGGATAAATATTCCTTTTGCTAGTGGCTATCAAATGTCCCTAAAAACACTGAGTTAATGSGGATCTCAGTAATATTACAACAATTATATGTCTACAGGTAAAGTTCTTCGCGCATTGCATGAGATAAATGCTGACAAGCATGGAACTTATCATTACTATATCTTGTTGAATATCTTTCAATAGTTTTCACCAGAAGAACAGCAACAGTAAAACCTGGCTTCACTGCAGATAATGAGTTCAAGCTCACTAAATTCATAAGTTTTAACCTATACCCTCAAAATRTTCTAGTCACATGCAAATTTAATTACTTCAAAACTTTTCAAACAAACAGAAAAAATAACAGTGTCACTTTCTTCCTAAGCTTCCAATGTTACACACATGTTGCACTACCCAGGATATTTAAAGCCCAGCAAAGTGTGAGGTTTAAATGGCCTCCCTGCCTCTTTAGATCTGAGACTCCATTAAAGTAGCAATTACTTTTATTACTAAGCCAGACTGCAATGCACACAACATGATTATTCCACTCTCATTGTATTGAATCTACCTAAACCCATTTACACTAAAGATCTGAGGAAGCTTTCAGTACTTTCCTACTGAAGAGAATTATCTCTTCTCATTGCATCCAAGTCTGACCTGTATGAAGACTTCTTTTTAAATCAGTAAAAGGATGTYGTTACCTGCTGTTCTAAGAAACAAAAAATCAAAACTGGAAGCAGCAAATAGTTGGCCAACTACCTATACCCAGCCACTGTTAGCAATTTGTAGCAAACTGTGTATATTCTGCCAACACCTTGTTGAATACTACTTCAGGTTGACACTGCAGCCTTGCATCCTGCATTCTCCATACTTGATTCTCTGTCCTGTAGAAGAAAAAGTGTATGCATGTCTAAAATCTGGTTTAACAGTCTCAGGGGATACTGTTCTGAAGAAACCTCTGGGAACAGTGGCTTTAAATTTTCTCTTCCTCCAGTACAGACATGTAGTTATAACCTCAGAGCAGAGGATGGACAGAAWTACATCAAATAGAGGCGTTGAAGACTTAATGGCTCAGACCTCTGCCAGACTCTAACAATGATCTTTGTCAAGCAAATTTTCTTTGCCATTTTTCCTTAAGCAGGGATAAACCTGGAATGACAGCAGCTTCCCACCTGCAGAGGTGGTCCTGCTAGAAGAGGTAGAGGAAGCTCTAATCACTGGCAGCTGTTTGAAGGTCACTGTCCTGATTGTTGGCCACTACTGGTGAGAGGTCACCCACACCTCCTTTCAAAGTGTCACATGATACACTCCTAAAGATTTATTCTTATCCCAGTTTTTATGTGAGAGGGATTTTTTCAGAAGTTTTAGACATATGAAAAATAGGGCAATTGAAAGCAGTAACATTATTGACAAAGGCTGGAGGTTTTTGGTTCTAAGTATAACAAGGAAATTAGTTTTTTATTTTGTAAAAAAAAAGATTTTATAAAAGATCAGACCAATTGTTGGACTTTACCATCATCAGAGTTAGACAATGTCAGGGACTATGACTTCATAGTAAAAGGAAGCATTTCCACTAGCAAAAATAGCTTTAAGGTCTATGGACACTGAATTTTTCAACTGAGTTAAATTGAAAAGTCAAACTGAATCTCAGAAGATCTGTGATGCTGTTTACTATTTTAAAAGAATGATCAAAACAGAGGCAGAAAAATGGCAGTGTACTGAGTCCTGGTAGACAGAAGTCAGACTGTAACCAAAAACCTCAATTTGTTTAATGAACTCTCAGTTTTGTTGCCTATTCCTTCAGGAACACTACACTCCAATTATTGAAAAACAGGATGTTCTCTCAGAAATCATACACTGAGAAGCCTCTTTTGTCAAGGTTCTGCATCTCAAACTTGTCAGAGATGTGATAAATTACTGAAACACTACACTTTCCAAATTCTATGTCTATGGCTATTCCTCCACAAACAAACATTTGACAGGAGGCTTCAGAAAAGAGAAAATCGTTCCTTCAGTAGAGTGTAAACCAGAGCAGGTCTGCTTCAAATTAAAGCACAGTTTCACCACTAACTTCAGCTAAGASATACAGCCACATACCAGGTTTTCAAACCCTAAAAGAGTGGATTATAATCTATTTCTTAAAGGGRTGAAGTTTAGGTCTTGGACAAAATCAACCTTACAAACAGGGTTTTTCTTAAGCAGTTAGCTGAATTTCTGATTTTTACAAATACAGTTYGAATATCCAAGTTAGAAGAGTTTCCCTCATAGACAGGTAAAAAAAAAAAATTCGTTTAATTTTGGCATTATTAGGAATTTGTTCTCTGCTCTTCAGGAAAAGAATAATTCCAAAGGTTCGAAATACTTGCAGTGGGATAAGACATTTTCAACATTTATTCAAAGAAAGTTGAAAAGTGACTTTTTCATGTGAGTTTTCTGACAGTAAATGGATGTTTTAAGTTAGTAGGAAAAAAAAAAAAAAAAAGACAAGATAATGCCCCAGACCGGAGAGCTGAAACTAGGCAAATTCATAACCGAGCCCAAGCAAGTATTCWAAAGTGAGTGTCATTAATCACTGTATTGCTGTAATTAACACCTCAGATAAACAGCATCCTCTGATATACATAACAGCCAGAAAGCAAATCCTCAAATAACCCCTGTCTTTAATTAGTCTGGGAGAAGTAAGATCAGGACTATGGAAYTTATTGACACAAGGAGGAGAGGCCTCAGTGCTTCTCACTCRTTCAGGGTGARTTGTAGACTTCTACTTTCTGGCACAAATTCAAAATAATTACATTTGCATTTAAAATTAATCTTTTAATATAAGTTTTTTATTAAAGTTCAGGAATCTTAGAAAACAAAACAAAATCATAGCAGCAAACTTGTATTCACCTGCAAGAAGCAAACCATGATTGAATTTTAAACAGAAAACTAGCACTTTTCAGAATATTTGGAACTGACATGTCATTTCATGCCCTAAATAAAAAGTCCATTTCAGTGAATCTTCATAAAATTTGCCTACTAAACTAAAAAAGAAAAATTACTGTWAGTTCCTGTTCTAAGTAGTTTTTTACACTAGTTTAAAATTATAATAATTGAATTTATTAATTTTTGTTTTAGATTGTGTTGCCTATCCAACTGCTTGTCCATCTTTGTGAGAATGTAGAACTACAAATAAAGGGACCTAGCAAAAAAGTCCAATAAACATGATTGGATATTTTAATTTTTTTAAAAAATAAGTAATTTTAAAGTAATAAATCATACAAGCTGAAACACATTGACAGAATATCCTGGACCACAGAATTCAACTTTCCATTTTCATTATGTAATCTGTGCCATCCAAACAAGTTTGAGTTTCATTTTTTTAAAGAAAACTCTTTGCTCTTTAATGACATTTTTGAAGGTATTTCATCACCTGTTGCTAGTTATTTTAAAAAATTAAAAATTTTCTATTTACACCTGACTTTATGTATCTTCACCTTTCCAATACTTTGATCAATTTTGATCAAAATATCTATGATCTAACATAATCATAGAAAATAAATATCTTACTCTAAAAAGTTAAGAACAACTTAACTAATAATTTAAGAAAGACCATTGCACATTCTCTATTTATTATATATTTCTAAATGATGTTTTATTTTATGCAATGTACATAATACTTAAATAATGTGATCTTGAAATTGTCAGTGATATTAATTCTAAATAGCTCCTTGTAAAGTATATGTAAAAATCAAGTTTATTGACTCTTGAGATTTGCTCTCCAATCATCTAAAGTCCTTACTGCAACCAGTTACTTCTTAGCAGCATTTAAATAAAACCACCTTTACCCATACACTTGATTTTACACTGACATCCATTGCTTCATTATTATTCAGTGTACTGTAACCTATAATGATACCAGAGGGAAAAAAAATTTAAATGTTGGTGACCAAACTGATGAGAAACTTTGGTGACAAAATAGCAATTAGTTTCCCTTGAACAGAGGTCTTCATGGGTCAACAAGATAACAGCAAGTGCACGAAGGCATTTTTAAAAATTAATACTTCTATTCAGTCATATTCTTATCAATGACAACACAAATGCACATTAATCCTTCTTATGAGTCACTTATAAGGTCAGTACCAGCAGATGTCATAGGAAAATCTATACTTTCACTTTATATGCATAATTTAGGCCTCTTTGCATTCATGTGATGTACACTCCATTTTTTCCATTGCTATCTTGAGACTGAGAACTGCTGTGTGTAGAAGATAAAATTAATCTTGTGTTGTCTACACTCAGACTCAAAGCTAAGGTAAAGTTTTCAAAATCATAGATTACAATGACAAAAATTATTAACCCTTCCTCCCTCTCCAAAAAAGGATCACCTACACTTYTATATGTTCTTTAATCTTACTGACAAAAGCAAAAAACACAGTAACATGATAAATTGCTGTCTGGGCTTGATCTACGGAAAAATAAACAATACAAGCATGCAATAACACTTTCTGTCCCACTAATGAATTGCAATGTGATATTCTTTGTAGCAGAATTGATGATGAACTTATTGGCTGTTCCTTGTGCCTGCCACTGTAATTTAGCATTCATTAATAACTATTTAAATTAGAGAGAAGCTGAACAAGTACAGTCTATACAGTTGAAAACACTTCACAACTCTTACATCAAACCTTATTACAGAGCTGGTCAGCTTGAATTTTAAGGGAATGATTGCCTTCCATTCCACAGTGTAGCATAGCTCTAGTTGCCTGCTGTAACAGTATCTAACATACAAGAATGTGTTTCCTGTCTTGTTTCTACTCCTCTAAAATAGTTTGGACTCATTAACAGTAACAGTGATTATATATAAAGACATACTTTGTGTAATATGCAATAAATAGACCAAAAATATCATCTTACCTTTATACTTAATCCAAATCCTCCRACAGTCTGTCTTCTAATTGTTACTGTTCTTTCCTGGAAAAAAGAAATCAAGTTTTGCTAGATTTAATGTCTTCTGCCAAAACAATTATATTCATACTTCAGTAAGTTTTTTCAACATTGATTTTTGTTGTTTTAATGAAGTTCTGAGTTCCTGAACTTAAAATCCCATGAAACCTATGTCCCACAGGAAAAAGACAAAGCCTGGAAGAAAAATAGAGAGCCTGTCTCAAAAAAAAAGGAAAAAAAAAAAAAAGAAACAACGAAAAATCATTTGTTCAATTCACACCATCCTAGCAAGTACTCCAATGCTTTAAAAAACCCAGAACTTTGGAGTTGGACAATTATGGCACAAAACACACATTTCAGAGGTTAAGACCTTGACTAGTCCCATCTGCAGCTTGATCACTACATGTTGAAGTASATACAGTTCACTCCTGCAGTGCATTTCTCAATGCAGTTTCATCTGAAAGGAAAACAACTTGTGCATGCCAAGACCACTCATTGATGTTAACCAAAGCCTAACAAGTGCACACGTTGCATGAATTCATTTCAAAGCACAGTAATGATCAAATTTAAAAAAAAAAACAAACAAAAAAACCCACCAGAAGCTAATACAAAACRAGCCACTGTTGATCTCAGAGCAATGGTTTAAAAACCATAAGCCATAACCTACAATATTAAAAGCAGCCCATCTTTTTCCTTTTATTGCTRGTCTAAAAATTTGTGCTGTAAAAACTGTAGGCTACTGTCTGTCTCAGATATAAACATTCACAAAAAAGACTTTTTTGGGGTTTTTTCCTACTCTCTCTGTTGATTTTATAACTACAGATCATTTAGATTTAGTACATTTAGGTAATGGTAAAATAATGTATTAGCAGACATACCATATATCAAGATTCAYATATATCAATTTTGTAGATTTTTGAATGCTCTCTACATGTGGTCTAGATTTTATACTCATTTAATTACCTATATATCTATTGCATGGCATAAGRCTGCATGCATGTTACATTTAACTATATTTATTTCAGCACAATTAGCATAGATGGTCAGCGTCAGTCAGATTTGAATAGATCATCAGAAATGTCGCAGTGACAGGAAGGATGAAATACATACAGATTTTTTTTCCTTCTTTACTTCATTTACAGAAAGGAAAAAAAAACGAGGTACCACATAAAAGTTTTGGAAAACTGTTATTTCAGAAATTTGGTGAAAATCAAGCCACTTTGTTTCTTTTTTCACATTTGTGACAAATATGAACTAAGCAACTGTGGAAAGAGCAAGCGTAAACTCCAATGTTTTGGACTGAAAGACAAAATGGATTGCCTAAAATGAGACAACCATTTATTTATGTAGGCTAATGCTTGCAAAATGTAAAATGCTTGCAAATATTTATTCTAACTAAAAGGTATATATTTTGCTGTTAAATAGCCAAACACTTCAAATTTTGTTTTTGACATAAACCTCTAAAAAGGAACTTTCATAATGCAGTTCCCACAGATTGGGTTAAGGCCACAGACTGTACTCAGAAAACCTAMAAAACCTTTTGTCTGTCACAGTATCAGATGGCAGGTAATAGTACTGACAATATATTCAGGATAAACCAATATAGGCCACAGTCTCATGTGTGGTCTAAGCTGAGTTTACATAAATGAACAGAAAACACTCCGCTGTGGCTCCACTGGGAGCTGTATTTTTCCTGTTAACTTTATCTTATTTCCACCTCCAGCTTGTGCTGAACAWGGAGTAAAGAACATGAACTTGACTTGTACACTCTAGTCAATATATTCTGTTATTTTTTGTTATACATGGTCAAATCAAATAGAACACACTTGTGCTAAGATGACATTGAAAAATAGCAACCTTCCACTAAACTGGCTTGAACTGGCTAGTGTTACATCAACCACGAATGGAATGTAAAGGACAATGGAATGGAATGGAAAGGACAYCAAATGGATTAAATTTCAAACAAAGTAATATTCTCAGTGAAAAACATGTAACTTCATAAAATTTGTAGTTCATGATATGTCAGTAGTCACTGTAAATAGTTCATGATAAGTCAGTAGTCACTGTAAATACTGGCATCTGTACATATTCTAAGCTGAAGCCACATTTTAAAAAAAACTAATGGAAAACTATACTGCAGAATATTTCTGTCCTTGTCTTTCTTAGCTCAACACACGCCTAAGTACCCATAAAAAAGTACTCACATAAAAGAGTCAATAAAATACACTTTTTGGTTTTCACTCATGCAAAGGCAGAATTCAAGATAGTCCGAAAACACTTGATCCAGGGTCTTCTGTGAGTTTGCCAGTGCTGTCTCACAGAAAACTAGAAAGATTTCACACTGGAGTTCAGCACTACTTCTTTATGTGAAAAAAGTCATGTTAGCATGGAAGATTTCTAATTAGACAAAACTGTATAGAAGTAAGGGAGGAAACCTGAAAAATTTCAAAACACTTTTTCAGCTCAACATAATGTATCAGAGGCTTTTGTCTAGTATTTTTTCTAGGTTCTTTTCTATCTCCGTGGAAATTTGATCTGAAATATTTTGGGACCAGAGAGTTACTGAACTGAATTTCACTTCAAAAGCATYTTGCAAACTAGATTCACTTGAATGATGTGTGAGGGGAAGGCACTGCATTGTATTTAATCCAGGCTAAATCAACACAACTCTCAGTTTTACAATAAAGAAATAATACTTTGCTTATTTGCAGAATTACATTTTCTTAACATCAAGTTAGTTAACAAAAACAAACATGGAAATGACCTTCAAAAGTACAAATCAGAATTACATACAAGTTGTATATTTCTTTAGTAAACCATCAATAATCCCCTAGTCTGCAATTTAAAATCCCATATAAACCTTATAGTGAAAAATCATTTCCAGAACAGTTAGAAGCAGACATTTCAGACACCTGAATTTGGTTTGGGACAAAGCCCCAGTTCTAATCAGCCTGTGTTCCATGCTAGTTTATTTTTGTAATCGATAAAGAAAAATAAACACATTCAATCCTGGCAGGTCAAAGCAGGTGTCCAAAATAGGTATTAATCAACTGCATCAAATATAGAGGCAGAATGTCAAATTTAGCTTGAAAAAGATAAATCCATCCCTTTTGACTTACAAAGTAACTTGAATCAGTATTTTGATGATAGATACTTGCTTTGAAATGTTTTGGCAGAAACCTCCTTTGTCTAAGTAAGTTTATAATTTGATTTGCACATGATTTATTTTATGTAACCCTCAAAAACCKCAAACCAAGCTTAACTTTCAGTGTCATTTTCAACCCAGGTGAATGGAATATACCTTGTCAGCAAAGCAATATATTTTAATGTAAAGTATTTTTATTATAATGATTAATCACAAAATAAATTTAACCAGCAATCTGAAGCAAATTATTTTGTTCTGATGCCTTTCATTCACATTTCAAGTGAACAATAACAATAATAAAATGCTTTTCTCTGGTCTAATAGCTTTAAGGTCTTAAAAAGATTTATAACTATTCATTAATAAAACACAGCAAGAACTCTGGAGGCAAAAAATTTTGTACAAGTGATAAAGTGCTCTAAGTATCCTGACTATTTTGTTGTTCAGGTTAAAAATACTGATGTTCTCTTGATTCTCTATTAATATTTTTATGCATTGCCCTCTTTTTGCATCAAATGATATTCTATGAATTTGCAGGGGTTTTGCAAATRCCAAAAGCAACTTCATTTCCAACTTTACAAAATAAAACTTGGTTGAGATGAAAAGATACTTAGTTCACTATCAAGACTACACAAAGTGTTCTGTGAGCTTGTAATTCCATTTTCACATTTGTTATCTACATGATARGAAACAGAAGAAAGGTTAGAGCTCCTAGGACTCTTAAAAGCAAGATTCAGAGTAGTGTTCTTGCTGCTTCCTGGAACAGAACAAAAGTAGTTATCATTTTATTGAAAAACACAAAGCTGCTGACATGCTGTCAGCATTTTCCATGTGTCTCAGAAAATTGACTGGAAAGGACAGCAATGAGTTTTGCCAAAAAAAAAAAAAAAAATTCTTCCTCAGAGCTATGCAGTGAAAGAGAAACAATGGTTTTGAGGCRTTCATTAAAGAGGTACTAAAATTTCTTAAAATCCATATGATCTTCTGGGGAACARAAATGTTTTCATAAGTAAGATCAGAAGTGAAAAATGACCATGTGAACACAGAGCAACATAAATAGTGAGGAAAGGAAAACCCAGAATCTAGGTAATAAATTGTAAGTAATCATTAACTATTTATATTTAGTTGAGAGTTACTGTTATTTTTAAGTTACATCTTGGAGCATAGTAAAAATTCAAGTATTTCATACTGAATGGTATATGATGTAAAAGAAAGTTTATAATTATTTAACTGACTCTTAAAAAATATTTTTAAATATTTCAAACTATCTTGTATAATATAAAGCAGTCATCTAATGGGACCTGATAATCAAATACTGTGTCTCTGTGAAAGAAGTCAAATATATATTGAACAAAAGGATGAAGAAACTTCAAAAATCTTAACAAAACTGAGTTAACAGCATGTGAAACTTAAATATACCATTTCTCAACCTTTTTCCCAGTGTGTGGTTATTCATCTGGTGAGACTGGATATTCATCTTACAAGAGTAAAYGTATAAAGAATTAGTTTGTCTAGGTACAGACAGAAAACAAGACCTCTCTTTTCAGAGGATTAGAAGAGCGACCAAGGTATTTTACATATGGAAGAAAATYATAAAAAAGCTGAAAGGTTTGCAGRACAAAACAGYAGGTGGGGAAAAAAGGAATAGACATGMAGAGGAATCTACAATAGTACAGTGACATGGAAAGATGTAGGAGGAAAAAAAGAAGGACAATATCAGAACCTAAATTTTAAAATGTAATAGTATAAAGATAAAATCAATACATTGGCAGCAACTTCATAGATCAACCTGGTAACATTTGATGCCACAATACATTCAAGGCCACACTCTCAGATAGTTCAGCAGCTATTAGTAATCCTACTACATTTTGAAATAAGAAAATATAATGAGGATTTTTAAATTTTTATTTAATCATTGCATACATTTTCAAGGTTTTGAGTCCTCTTTTCYGTAATGCTTTGCTCTTTCCTTAGTGACATTTCTTTGGATTAATTTACCTGGGCAAGCTTTATAATCATTCTGAGTGTAAAGGACACAGGACACAGGTCAGTCACATTCCCAATTTGAATTAATAGTGCTAAAAAGGTTTGCCAGCAGACTTGTTCATCAGCTACCAACTTCCATCATGTGGCATTTGAAGCTTGTCTCATTATTTCAGTTCCTCGTGCAACTGGAGGAGGTTGGCAGCAAGGAAGGGCTGCAACCTGCCTGGTCAACTGGAAATCCCCCTTCCTCTGCATCTGTGCTGGAAACTGAGGGTGGCAAACACAGCAGCATCGTGCAGGCTGATAACAGTGACTAGAATGAAAAAAAAAGCTCTCAACCCTTCATACTTCAAAATGTTTCTGGTCCGGCAGCCTACGCTTGAAAGCTGAAACACTCACCTAAATATCTACTTATAAAATTTCCACTCATATGATTGATTCACTTCAGAAGTACTGCATTTCTTAGTATAGAAATAAAAGAGAAACAAACCTATAAACCCATGGTCAGGATCTGAACTTCCACCAGGTTTCGTAAGGAACAWTCCTCTGTAGTTTCCAGTGACTACCTTGCGTCATCCACTGTTATCATGTTTTAGGTTCTCTGAGTTTTTTCTGGTTTGCAATATTTTTCTTTCTTGGGAAGGAAAAGCCTTCATCCAACAAGGAAAAGTCATTATTTTCTTTCAAATCTTGCATTATAAATGGCACTTTTAACCTCAACTGATTGCTATGCTTTTTACTTTTAAGTAGCTGCAGAAAAATAAGCTGCCTTAGGCTTTCCCWAAATAATCATATTTACATCTGTCAGGTTGTCACTTTAAAGCTGTCCAGATTGGCAGGGGAAAATCATCTGATAGATACTTGACGACTTCAGTGAAAAAATGGATTCACTCCACTGAGTATCTGACAGATACCAAATAGATAAAAAAARCCAAAGATTCTTACTGGTAGCTTTGTGAAGGTAACAAGAATGGAAAGTGCTTGAAAGGTGACCTATCTGTGTACATATTTGCAATTCTTTACGAGACAGGGAGTTCCATTTTGGCATTGCTTATAATATTCAATCGCACATCAGAATCAAAATTGTAAATAAAGGCAATAGAGAAAATAAGTCAAAACTATAATTTACCATTTTAAGATTTTAATTTTTTTTCTTCTATTTCTATTCATTTAAATTGCTAGTGTTAATTGAATCTTTTTTAARAATACTAAAATATATTACAAGAAAATTCATAATTTTCAAAAGAGAATGATCCAACATAACAAATACAAAATTAATTCTCAGGAAATCTCAAAAAAAACTATATATTCAAGCAAGGAAAATGTAATAACTTCATGTGACTTCCCAGGCATGTCATCCCCAAATGATGTGTTCTGAATTTAAATTTATTCTTAAAAATTAATAACTTTATTATTGACATTTTAAAAATAAAGAGAAAATATTATTGTGTAAAGTTTTTAACTTAAAAGATTTTTTTTATATAAAACTAAAAAAATTAGAACATCTCTAACAATTATTTTTTTAATACTTTATGGGCTTTGTATATATTTATGAATCTTTCAGCACTTGATTTCACAATAGCATGCAGACAACGGTAAAAGTGAGACATAATCTTTTTTATGCTTGCAGTAAAAAAAAAAAAAAAAAAAAAAAAAAAAAAAAAAAAAGTGTAGTTAACAAGATCAACCAGATCTGGCTGTAACATTTTGAAACAGTGTTACATCCTAGCCTTAGTAAAGGTTTTTATCTCAAAACCAATTATAGTCCATAGGCTACATTTAGATACAATTGTATCAACAACAGTTAAAAGCTGGACAGGTAAAAGCTYGACAAATGCCATGCTACTCCGAGAGTCGTTGCTGTATCAATTCCCAAAAAAAAAACCCATTCACTCATTTTTTATTATTATTGAATTATGCTTGACCTTCACACAAATTTTCCCCAAAGATCTTTAATTAAAAAATCAAACCACTAAAAGAACTTCTTAATCTTTAATTAATTAATGCATTTACTATACAGCAYCATAGAAATAAACTACTTGAAAGAGATGTGACTCATCTGTATGTTATCATCAGGTGAGTTAGCAGTACTTTGTAAAATCTATGACCCTTTAAAAGAATATTTAAGAAAATTTTGTAGAAATACAAACTATCCTGGTAGCTAACAATTTGCCAGCTGCTTGCAGTTTGTTTTGATTCTTTAAGAAAAAAGAGTAGCTAATTCAAATCATCCATTCTGTCAGGTGGTTGATTGTCATATCCTTAATTTATAGATCTCACATGCACATAGACTCTATGTATAGAAAAATTCTGAGTATAATTGATGAATGAAATTTATTAAAGAAAAGAAGCAAAAATCCACAGCTTCCTAAACAGATAAACTGCTRATCTTGATATAGCACAATAATCCTTTTCCTTGAATTTCAGATGTTCATYAAAGGTAATAGAAACTGTGAGGATTAACTCTAAAATAAAAATATTGATTCTGGAATGGCAAATATTAAAACCTTTCCTAGGAACAAATCTACTTCAGATATGCCATACCTTAGGCTATCTCTCTCCTCTCCCATCATAATTTTCACCAAGTTCAGCATTAGGCTATCCTGGTTAGTCCAGGCTATTTAAATGTGTGTCTAAAAAGAGTGGGAGTTGCCTCACTGCACATTCTTATATGGACCACCATACAGCAAACTTTTGTGAGCGTAATTTCAAGTAATTAAAGAAATARGCTTAAAAGAATAGATAAAGATATTGTACAATTCTGCCATAAATAGTGATGAAGTTCCTACGTAGTTTAATTCATCTCTTTTCGGGACATTTAGTAACAGTTCTGGGAGAAAAAGGTGTACCTGACCTAAGGGACAGCAGTCTTATCTTCCAACACAAGCCACTCCAACTGAGGCAAACACCTCCCTAACATAAAACCTCTCTACAGGCAAGGATTTAATTTGGATTAGTACAACATTGCCTTTGAGTTTCACAATATGTTCTCATCCCACTTTTGGTCATTTGCACTGGAGCTCAAATATACACTGGATATTTGCTAGCAGCATAATGCTGAACCCGCTACACTTCTTTCTCTTGGAAACCAAGACTTTCTTATTGCACACAAAAAGAAATATWTTTAATACTTATTGATGCAACTGATGCTCAAATTTAGATGTAGTCCATGATCATTTGAATGATGGTTGATGCTGTATGGAGTTGCTATAGGTACAATTGCTGCAGAACCCTCACTAATGCTTATAGTTTTTTTCAGCCCACTAAAGAAACAGATGCTTTCCTTTTTTAGTGTTAATAAATAAACATTATTTATTTTGCTTATAATTTTATATGCATTTTATTTTCTTACTTCAAACTGTACACAACAAAAGAAGAAACAATGTTTCTTTGCGCCTCTTTAGTTTTGGAAATTAGAACCGTCTAACACCAAAAGGAAGTGTTCAAAATTAAGAACCAGGTCCTTATCCCATACACTCACATTAAACAGCACTTCATTCCTAAGGAGCCATTGATTTTATTTAGATTATTCCACAGGATGCAGATCTGGATGCTGCTGGAACGTTAAGTGCCTGTTTAAAGACTGTCCTACACAGAGGAACATGCAAATTGATTCAGACTCCACAKACAGAAGAGACACTGTTCTGAACTAGAAACACAGTAATAGCCTTTCGTTCCATACCAGTGCAGCAGTGATAAAGCAAAACCTTATAATCAAATTATTTAAAGATTATTTATTTAAACAGATTAAAAATTACTTTTACTGTAGATACTTGTCTGTAAAATTTAGCAATACTATTGTRCCTTAGTCACAAATTTTATTTTTATGCTTAAAGAGTTCATTCTCTGAGGCATTAAGTATCAGTTGCTAATGAAATCCCTTGCTTTGTAGAATTCAGGTAAAGGAAAGATAAATGCCATCAGTTATCTAGAATGACAGAAAGAATAGAACAAAATGAACCAAACAAAGTAAAACATAGGAAAAATAAGCAAACAAACAAATTAAACATAATAAATTAGGAATAAAACTGAGGAAAAATAGGAGGGAAAAAAAAGGAAGCCTGTGGGACTTCTGTGATTACAGTATYCAATCAAGGTACATGTTTCCAGATTATTCCTATTACCTGTGACAAAAGGACAGTTAACTGTCTGTGAAATGCCAATCATCCTTATTTGGAATGAACCTACTGCTAAAAAAAACTAGACTTAATCCTAAAGGWAATCAGAGTAAAGTGCTCAAAAGTCACTACACTAACAACAACACTTCCAGGAAAATAAACTCTGCATCAACACACTAATATCAATCAGTTAATGAGTTATGCATTAATACGCAAATAACATGGGGGAGTTTAACCGGGGAAGCAAATAATCCATTATTTTCTACAGAGACTTTGCAAAACTGAGAGAAATACTGTAAGAGAAAGCCTTGCTGTGAAAAGGGGAAAAAATTAATATGCATTTCATGAAGACATTTAAATAACAAGTTCAGCAGGATATTACAGATATTACAGCAGAATAATGAAAGTCATATTTCTGAGTGATAAAATCTTTTAATAAATAAAGTCAGAATGGTGTTGGTGAAATAATGGTGCCACAGTGTARGTTGCTAATTGAACAACTACAGCTTGAGCTTAAACTCATAACTTCTTTCTATCCTGGCTGTTGGATGTCCTATCTATTGAGGAACATGGGACTCTGATGGTAAAAGGAGCATCTATATTCCACATAAAGGATACATACCTGTATTAGCAAACTGCATTTGTTCATCATGAAACAGTCAGAAGCTAATGTCAGATTTGTCAAGCAAATAAACCCAGACTCTATGGAGACTATAAGCAATGTGTTCCTATAGTTTCAGAGAAAAGCTCTGAAGAATTCACCTTGACATATTCATAATCATGAGAAGGATAATTTGATACATTTTTTCATTAATCTTTCACACTCTTTGCACTGCTAACATTCTACCAATTTATTTTTCATTTGTGCTTTCTATCTTTTTYTTGTGCTTGTATTTAGAGATGCAAGTATGTGGCAACAGCAGCAATTAAATAATAAACCAGACATAATAGCATTAACAAAACATTTGTATGAACACATATCACACTACTATGCCTCACAAGATTTAAAATGAAATTCTATGATTATTTTACTTAACTTAAAGGGAGATCTCTACAAAATATAATTACAGTATCTATAAAAATGTCTACAGAAATTAATACTAAATGTTTTCTATTATTTTTGTACCTATCTCCTAATACTAAATAAAAACTTTGCACTACAATAGCTGTAAACCCCACGGTATTACTCTGTATGAAATTTTACAGATCTTCCAAATAATTCTAGTTTCTCATGAACAAAATTCAATATGATGCTTAAATAAGGAATTTGACACATAAGGTAAAAACAGTWATACCTAAAGCCCATTATCCCTCTGTTCCATCTCTGTTAACATGATATGCTGTTAAAGCTAGTGACTCTCACAGCATTCCTGAAGTCTAGTGCTGGGCTACCACAGAAAGGAACCCAAGCAACAGAGGATAAAAGGTAACTTCTCTACCAGCAAAGCCCTGACATAATTATCTTATCAACTCCACAGACAATACTCAGATACAGGTACTTTGAGGTATCTGTACTCCCTGCAAACATCACTGCTGGTGTCATTCCTCCCACATTCATTGGCTCCAATGCCCAAGGGTGAGAGAAGAGAAACAGTGCTGCAGTCAAGCATACACCTTATCTTATTGCTGCTTCTTAGATGAGTATTGCTAATATTTACTTACAAAAGAAGCACTAAAATACACTTAGTGTTAACAGTGTAAAATGAAATACCAATCCATGGGAGCAAATGCATTAAGATGTGTGGATGCACCTACACACACATACACACACCACTGTTTCTTTTGAAAGAACAACTTAAAGAAGAAATAAAAACTACTTACACCAGAATAGAAAGGCTCACCAGACACACAGATCACATCCTGCTCCTGGATCATCAAAATATCTTTGGCTAAGTGCAGTCGCACTTTGAAAGGCTCCTGGTTACCATCCTGCAGCAAACAAACCCCTGTCTTTGTCTTCAAAGGAGGGAATAAAGAAAAAAAAGTTATTTTCAGTTAGCACTTAGAATTGTTAGAAGTGATATTTTGAATAAGAATACTTGATAGATAGGTACAGTCACCATAAACACGTTAACAAATACTCAAGACTATTTTCAATGATCATTGTATTTACCGTGTTTAGACTACAAGAGAGCAAATGTTACAGTAGCAAATATTAAAGGCAGATTTTGCAATAATAAGATGCTACTTCACCCATGATGATTTTGTGAAACTCCTTCCAAATTGCTTCAAACCAGCTGTTATCTTATTTTCTATCTTTTCATTAAATGATGAAACACCCCACTTGGACACAAAATAAAAGCTGATCCTCCACATATTACACCATTTTTGACACAGAAACACGTACAATGACACCTCCAAAAGAGCCAGATGTATGAACAGCTACATGAACCCAGTTGTGGGCTATTTTCTGTGAATAKAATATTGATTTAACTTTTTTATGGTCCTTTTCAAATGAGGATGCTGAGCTAAMAATAAGAGAAAATAAATCAAAGACTAAAATTCCCTGTAGTAACTTAATTCTGGGTCCATTTCTGTATTGTATGCATGTGGCTAAAGATCAGGAATTCTGTAGGATTCCTCAATACATAATGAATGATTTTCCAGAAATCAACAGTGCCTTTCTGGTAGCACCTACTTATAATATCTTTTGGGGCATTATACTTGAGAGGGTGAGCACTGCAAAAATTGGCACGTGAAAGTACCATCAGCATTTAATTTCCCCTGAAGATTATGTTGAAAATAGCACTCTTTGTAACACTCCATCCATGGACAAAATTCCTATTGGTAGAACATTTTTTTTAATATGAGAAATCTTCTTACAAACAATCTAAAACCTCTGCCTTACAAGTAATTTATCAGCATAAGTATTTGCATAGATACATATATATAGATAGATAGATACAGATATAGATATGTAGATATATAAATATATATACATATGTATCTCAGATGAAAATTCACATCTAGAAAATATTGAAAACCTTTGACTCATCAGTGCCAATAAAACCTTCACTATCTTCACAGAGGTCAGATTTCAATCCAACAACTGTAAAAAGTTGGCGTAAGAGGAGATCAAGGAAAGAAAAGCATTTCTCTGAACTTTAAYTGCCAAGGTTGACCTGGCTGAATCTGAGGGCTCTTTCTCGGACAAGAGTTTAAAAGAGGATTTGGAAGATCTCCCCGTAATGTGCTCTTACATCCATAGCATGGAGAGAACAAAKACAAATATGGAACTGACAGTAGGCCACTGGCAAAAGAGAAGTTTAAATCTCTCTCACAAGGTTTTAAAAGAGGTGGAAAGGTCGAGGACAATCTTTAAATAGCTCTATATAATGTTCTCCACTGACAAACTGTTCTGTCACTTCTGCTCCACACTCAACACTCAAACTTTGAAAATTGTTTTTTCTTGGATACCAGGAGCAAATGTGTATAAATCAGCCATGACTTTGCAAGTGGCTTTGACATTGTTTTTATTCTTTTTAATCTAGGTAAGTATAAGAAAAAAATTAAGAGCTCCATGCATTGAACTCACACTGAGGTCAGTCGAACCTCTGGTCAACATTCATCCRACACCATTTTTCTAATATTAAGATGTCTTTTTTTGGGGTTGTTTTTTGTGAGCAGGATAAGACAGAAACTGATTAATGTACACAGACAAAATAAATGGATCACAGGAGTTAGGTTTTCAGTACCACTGAAAAATTCTCTCATATCATACATAAAATGTTACAATATTAAAACAAARAGTGGTCATGGCCTTGGAACTTCTCCTTTACACACTAAGATGCCTCCTCTCTTCTTGAAGTTGTGAAGGAAGCAGTAAGTGACAATGGAAGTTGAACAATGTGGATTGTAAATAATTATGGTCAAACAAGGGGGTTAAAATGTAGAAAACACCTGTTTTCTGCAGGAAAGTTTGCTGTATGCCTTTGCTCCTCCCTAGATAACTGGCAATAGAATAAATTCTGCCTCTCATACACTAGGTATAGTAACTCTGCCTTACTTGATTGTACGTTTCTGATTTGGTCAATAACCTTATAAAATCTCTAGAGTCTTTCTGCAAAAGCTGAGGGGCTACTTTGCAGGAATTAGAGGCAACCACAGCAGGCACAATTAGACATTATAATAAAATTAAAATTCAAGTCAGTTTCTAAATGCATATGAGCTGAGCTTATTCAGCCTGAACAACCAAATCAAGCTTGGGAACAGCAAAATATTTTGGCCCTTGGAAAGATTGATCACACACACTCAGAGACCTTATTTACATCAGACATTCTAAAACATAATGAACCACTTTACTGTTGTTGGGTTTTATGAAAGCTAGTTTACAATACAGTTCAAAATTAAATCCTCAATTATACTAGCACCTTCCCTCTCCAGCCTGACAGCTGCATTAACCATGTTAAAGAGAAGCATGTAGCTGAGGTCTTCAAAAGAAGACCTTGAGAACAAAGACTGGAATTAAATTGTTTCATTTTRGTCTGTTAAAACCTCTTTCTTGCTGCTCTCACCCAGTCCCTTCAAAGTAATCCACAAACTGAATAAAATAAAGATGTGAGTTCCTGTTCCAGAGCTGGAAATTAGGGAAGACAACCTGTATGTGTACTTTCATGTAAACTGCTGTGCACACCAACATTTTTATTCATGTGGCCAAAATTATTGTGCAAAATTATTCTGATCAGCTGTATAGCCTATAGCCCTGCCCTCTCTTACATTTGAAGAGCTTAGATGGTGTGCARGTGTGTGTATYTGTGTGCATGAGGTGTGGGAGTGCAGAGCTATGGCTGATAATTGCCTTTTGRTCCTGACACCAATTTTTAAGAGACTCCATGTGAGGCTGTGCTAAAACTTTTCCCTCCAAGCCTTTCCCATGTCACTGGCAGAGGGCTGAGCCCTACTCCTGTCTTACAGCAATGGGACACAAACAGCCCATTGGCTGAGCTGCTGGGCCATGCAAGGCAACCTCTTGTGCTCAAAGACGTGGCACACTGCATCACCTCACAGCAAACATCCAGASAGAAGCAGAGTTCAGCTGATAACAGTTTGCTAAGCCAATAAATTTTGACTGAGCCCAAATCACCAAGACCATCACCTTATTTATAGAGTTGGGCTCCTGTGCTGCAAAGATGGGAAGAAAACTGAGTGTTTTAAGTTGCACATTTTTATAAAGCAGAGGAGTTGTGTTAAGTAATGCATATGGAAGGATTGGAAAGAGGTGAAAGGGTTTCCACATGAGAGAAGAGCCTGTGGCTTCAAGCAAAAGCAGTGATCAAGGAAGGTAGTGGCACCTAAGTAAGAGATGCAGTGAATGCTACATCCACACAAGGCTGCCTCTGTCATCTCATTCCACACAGTTTTAAGCTGAGTTAGATAAGAACACTGATGAGGCAAGAGCTGATGTTCTGGGAACTGCTCACAATTCCTGAACTAATACAATTACAAGAGGGGCTCAAAACTGATCTCCCTTTGCTTCACCACACCAGCCTGTGGTGAGCCTTCTGCTTCAGGTCACTACCAGAGGACAGTTGAGGTGGGCAGAGCCCTTAGGGCAGACTGCTTTTCCAGAGAATATGGTCACACTCTGATCATTATTAGCAACAAGGCAATGAAAAAAGGCCACTTAAAAATTATACCCCGACTTACAGCACATTGCCCATAGGGGCTGTATAAAAGATCCAGCCTAAAGATTCCTTTCCTAAAAGGAATTTAGAAATWCTTGCATACCAAAACAAACATTCCACATTTGTTAAATGAACTTCACAAATATTTAAGAATTAATTTCAGGGAAAATACACATGAAAACTACAGCTCCTACATTTATTCTAGCAGCAGGYTACCTACAAAACACATACCAAAATAAATACTGCAAGAGAAACATCATTAAAGTTACCTGTTGATTTAGAAGTCAACTTCCAGCAGAACTTCCAAAATATTTTTTTTAATTTATCTGGCCTATACAAGTCTGTTTGCAGATTTTCTGTTGATTTTTTTTTATTTTATGCCTTTTGATTATTTTTCTTGTCTTTTTTTTTCTTGTCATTTATTTCCTATGTTTTGTTCTCAAAGAGAGTTTCTCAGTCTTTCAGGCAATTTTAAATACTTGTAGTTTTCAAGACATGGCTATATCTTCTACTTTCTGCTACTTTATCTATGTATTTGGCTCTACAGTAATAAAACAATTTATTTAGCTTCATAGTTTCATATCAGCAGGAAGACTTCAACAAATATCCCGGAATAGTTTAGTCCACAAACAAGTGGAAGCATGAAAGAGGGGGAAAAAAAAACTAACTCAGCACATTTTCTATGCAAGGTGACCTGGATTTTTAGTTTCTACTTTGACTGCTATGTCCTAAAAGAAAGTAAGCCTCTGATATTTGGTTTTAAGCCTTGAAATTTATTTCTACTATCAAGAACATGATAGCAGTAAGGAGAATGGGTTACAAAGCTGCCTTAAATGTGTACCTAGGTCCTTCAGATTAATATCTACCCTTTTGGATGCTTATTTGAACTGAGGCTGACCTCTGAATATTTGGAGATATGCCTGTCACTGCTTCATAATCGTAAGTATAATAATAAAAAAGAAAATTGAATCAGAGGTTTAAGGAGGTAATGGCATTGGATTTAAGGAGGTAATAGCAATGGATTCAAGAGGCAGGAATATGTGTCAGAACCATATATGGGATGTTTTTTAAACAGTCCAGCTACACATTCTGTGGAAGTATTGCTAGCTTAAGTGAAAAGCCCTTATATTGTCAAAAACTGGAATGCAGCSCAGACACACAGGGATGTGTTCAGCTTGTCATTCAGAGCCTCTTCAATCAGATACCAACATTTTCCAATCCAAGGGACAGCAAGTCCATTCCTGCATATGAATTGTACATTACAGTCTGAAAGAACTGCAGAAAAATTCTGAATTTGGGCTTGAACTTATTTTAATTTGATTTATCAGGTATTTGCCAGGTAAGTATCTGCTGTAGTATTCTTTCTAAGTGATTTTATTGAAAGAATGAATTCTTATAAAGAAAGTCCTTGTTTCAAACTGTCTGAAATATAAAATGTAAATTAGACATTTCGGAAAAAATATATATTGACATAAATATGTGTATATATGAACTTCTTATTAAGCTACGGTACTTTTTCAGAGAGAAAATTCTATTTTTCTGACACTGTAAGGATGCCACTTTGATGTCTGAGTTGCCAATGAGCTTACTGTGACTATGGAGTTGAACCCAAGAGGTAAYGTAATGTAAAACTGAAGCCTTTTGTGAGAACATGCATGTTTCTTCCAATTTACTTCACCTATTGCATTCTAACAGATATTGTAAATTATGAGTCATTTCCCATCATGTGATTGTGAGGTTTAGTCATGAGTTAAAGCTTCATTTAAGAAAAATCCCAAAAACTCACTGCATTGCTYTCTAACAGGATTTGTAAACAAAGGAGAGCATCAGCTTAGTCTGAAACGTGTGAACCAGAAAATGGCATAAAGGTGACTAGAAACAGACCATACAACTATGTAACAATATTTAGGGAAGAAATTCACGAGAAAGTTAAATACAGCTTAAAATTTAAAACATGTTCTATTGCAGGAAAGGCCCTCCTCCCCCCAGCAACTGGATGGATGCTGAAATAGAGGTCACTACACCTTTGAATAACAGAACATATCAAATTATAAAGCTTGTGAAGTCTACAAGAATATTTATAGAATTCATAAAGCACAGGACAAACAGTTTACCAATTCAAATGAATCCTTCAAAGAAACAATGGACACTACTGTGAAAACAAATGTAGTATAAGCAGGGAAATGAATGGGTTATTTATTAACTTAAGTAAGTTTGATGCTATACTGGGGGTGAGGGGGGAGGAAAGCCAAGCTATTTGAAGTAAAGAATGAGATTTCAAAAAGTTAGAAAGCTGCTAATGTAGCTTGTTCATAAAGCACATGGAAAAGATGAACTTAAAAAAAAAATCACAGGGGAAGATGTTCTAATGCATTATAAGCATCCCAAGTCTTCAATTTCAACAGAAGGAGACTTTCACTGCAGAGGACAGTATTATGTCAGAGACTGAGGTTATCTTCCAAGAGATAGTTTTCAGAATATAGAATAAGGTCAAGCGAGTACAGGAGAGCATTTTAAGAACCCAGTGACTCTYTGATTTATACTCTTGTAAAGTTCAAAAAGCTTGGGATAAAGGGTAAAAAAGGAGCTGGATAGTCTTATGGTTTAGAAATTGATAAATAGAACAACCAAAAAAAWTTATATATTTGCTGATCAGTGGGGGAAAAGAGCATGGAATACTGAATAATGAAACACAAAATAATGAAAAAATTCCCCCAAGTAGCAAGCAAAGAAGCCACACACACCAAAAAAAAAAAAATCACCTCTTCAGATGGCAGGTATTTTCCCTTTAAAAAAGTGTGTTTGTGTGTAAGATGTCCTCTTTATGTAGTAGCATTTGAATTGCCTAGCATGGAATTTATTTTCCTGCAGACTAAAARTACTTTAAGATGCCTTGAAAGGCAGCACAGCCTGAAGATAACATGCCTGGGGGAGAAAATAATCACTAGGATACTAGAAATCACTTTGAGGTTGGAAACCAACTCTACCTGTCTACATATCTATGTTTAACCTCTCATTATAAAAACCCTGACTGCTCCAYTCAGATCTGCTGCAGGAACTTGGGCACAAAGTGCACATGCAGGTACCTATAGGGATACAAGACCATTTCAGTGTCCAAATCTCAAACCAATTCTCACTWGTAGACACTAAAAGAAATTAGGGATGCATGAAAGCATCAGTACTATGAAAGAACTAAATTTCCCTCAGAGACCTCCAGTGCACTAGAGCAGCAGTTAATTAGAATGAAAAGTCATTTGAGGAAAAATATTGAGTACGTAATGGACACCATGAAAAACATGCTTTAGCCTCAGTGCATCTATGTGGAAAATTTTGGTTTTATGCTAATTGAAACTCAGCTCAAACCATTTACTGCCYTTACTAAGGATGGAAGCACCAACAAGAATCTGTGCTGCATTCACCAGTTTTGGAGAGCAATGTCAGCTCTTCTGCAGTGTAGTGGCAACAGCACTGGGATATGCAGATGAAAGAAAACAAAAAAGGGAAGAGGAAGATCAGACAGCCAAGATGCTTCACAAAAGCTTTTACTGCCATTATCAAAAACTTCTTAGTAACTCTTTGCAGTCTCCAGATCATGGAGTTTTTTTTAGGATGGGTGGAATCATCCTCTCCTTCTCTTGTCTACCATGCAAGCTCTGCAAATCAGACAATTTTTAAAGAGGTAAATTTGATATCAATGTCCCCATTAGAAACTAGGTACAGAATGAAACATCTGTCAGTGCACTTGCACTGTCAAGGCTAAGACAGGACTCTTATGCCAAGTTGTCTTTCTGTGGCTGCTCTTGTCATTATGTCTGCTGGACATAGAGTGAAGTTAATTGCCACTAAATAGTCTACAGAGTTTAAAGAATAACAACATAAAAAATATGAAAATAATACTCATCTTCCTCTTTACCTGAATAAGTGCATTAAAAAAGAAGTAATAATAATAATAATAACAATAATAAAACTAAAACTCCCTAATAACATGCTTTAACTCTTGGGGAGCCATGAAGCAGTTAGGAAGTGGGAATACATGATCATTACAYGCTCCTTCCAACTGAAAATTTTCTATTTGAAAAGCCAAACCTCAAGATCAGTAAGAATGCTTTCTTCCATGTAAATAATCTGGGATATACTGCTATAGAATTTACACTGTGCATGGATCTCCTGAGGTATAAAAGCCTGACATATACCATCCTGGAAAAACATCACAGTATTCTTTCCAAAAGGCAGGGCTCATTTTAATATTACWTTTTGACCCTAATACTCATTTCAGAATGCTGTCATGATTTAGTATTCTTTAGTCWGCTTATTTTCTCTTCTCCCCTAATTTATTCCAACTGATTCTCAAGTCACAATTGGTTATATCTGCAGTTAGTTCTTGATTTTTGTGCTGTTCCAATCCCTTCATTTCTATTTTTTCATGGGATCATGGTCACACCTAAAGTTCTAGCCAGTTTTCTTGTTTCCAGTCCTACCTTCCTAAATGCTGTTTGTGGTTTTCAGTGTAAAGGTYATTGTCATGATTTTTAATTATAATAATGCATTAAAATCATTACATAATTTACTGTAAATGGTTTCTCACTGTGTCTCAATTGCTGAAGTTGTTAAAATCACATTAAAACAATTGTYCATAGACAATCACTGAGTAAAGAAGATGCCCTTGCTAATGTCTACAAATACATTTTATTTGCTTTCTTTAAGGAAAATTATTATAAACACAGAAAGCATTTTCCTCATCTCTAGTAGAGAGCAACTGAAGTACTTTGCATTGGCATTATGAAATCAATTCTAGGCAAAAATTACTCTCTTACCTCACTAAATCTGAATGGAAATCACTAAATCTGAATGGCATTGTTTTTCATTTTTGTCATCTTCACAGCTTCCCTTCTCCCTACCCATTTTCTCCCATACTTCTACATTACCCCCTTGATTCTGCTGAGCAGCACCAGGCAGATTCCTGGCTCCACTAACATTTTTCTTCATGTACCAACTTTCAGATATAAACAATTTAAAGAAGAGCAAAGCTCAACAAAATGTAGCTGCCTGCACCTACACTGTGCCTAAAGAGGTAAATGGGAACAGAGGTGAGGTCTAGAGATGAATACACTTGCACAAAATTTTTCATCTTCTACTACAAAGTCCATCTGCCACCATGAAATGATCAGCTGAATAACTTATATTTGACCATATAATTCCTAAAACTTCAGGGTAAGAAAAGAAAAGGGGGAAYAGAAAAGCATCTTGTATATAAAAAGGATTAAAAGTTCATTGATTTTCATTCTGCTATTTGAAAAAAAAAAATCTGATCCTACCTCTTCACAGGCGGTCCTGAAATCCATGTGCTATGACACAGCAAGTGATATTTGTCTAAAATGGAGAGAAAGATTTCATTAGAATGAAAAAAGATATAGGAAAACATAAAAGTTATCTGTTTGAGATGAGCCACTGCACTTCTCTTTGCTAGGTCCAGTTATAGCCACTGCTTAAAAGGAGAAATGATCAAAGTTGCAACAGGATTAGGAAGATGTTAGAAGTTGTTCCTGTTCTTATAAAGTACACAACCTGGTTTCATTGAATATAATCAAAGGAATGCTTGTGTTCCCAACACCTCCTCCCTTTCACAGGACATTCAAAAACACTTTTCTTATTGCAAGTGTAAATGTCTTTCCTTTTAGGTTTTCCAATTTTTGTTTCATAAGTAAGAGTATATTCAAAAGTAACAAAAATAGAGACAATTAAGTGTTGCTCTTCAGAACACACCCTCTTTTAAAAAAGTCCTTTTTTTCCTTTTCTCCCCTAATTGAAAACCATCACTCACSAGTACCTTTTGTCTCATATTTTATTAATGCACCTAATCTCTCCACAGAAGCCGCTGTCATTTAACAGTGTGCTTACTTTCCAGAAATATTTATGAGTTGAAAAACAAATGTTAGAAAAGTCAGGAATACGTGTGAGTGCTGGCAAAATGTCACACCAAATCCTGTGATTATTACTTTGACTGGCCTTTACTTAAAGTGTATCCATAGCCATGCACACTTATGCATTCATTTATTTATGTGACAAAGCCACTGAAACAGAGTGTTAGCAGAGACTACCAACAGRGTCCTGCTGCTGGGTCTGCAATAGAAACACTCATGTATCAGTCAGTAACATTTTCAGGATACACAAAACAGTCCAGGGTAATACTGCAGCTTCATTCAATGCCTGGAAAAAATCCTGTAATAAAATTCTCTCCACCAAGTATTTTATTGCTATTTTGCATTAATAATGTGTTTGCCATTACTTATATAYGTATAGTACTTGAAATTCCAACACAAAATTTGCACCCTTAGCCTACCTTTAAAATAAAATTCAAAATTCCTCAAATAGTACAAAAATTTAAGACCTAATAGTTACAATTAAACCTCTTAATYATAATAAAATATTTTCATTAAGTCTCTTGTTTATTTTGCCAACCTGAATGCAGTTTTATTGAACAGCACACATGAGGTTAATGTTCTCTATTTATTGAGCTCTGCCTGGTTCACAGCCTGTTCTCTACACTAATTTCTWGGAGAGATAGCCTAGATTGGCTAGGTTACAATTCAGAAGTTTGAAAATGACCCATCATCATTCCTTTCTTATCAGCTTTACATGAACAGCAAGATCCAATAGCTAACTGTATCCATAATTCTGCTATCAAAAATGCTCATAAAACCAAGGTCACTCTTACTGTTTCAAAGATCTTCTCTCTGGTGGGTCAGTCATTGTGTTACAAAGTTTGTTTCCTTGTAATCTTTATGAAGTCTTTTTTCAGCTGAATAAACTTAAGTCAAAAAGAGACTTTACTCACCTTAGCCAAATATTCTGAGGACTTCTTAGCCTTCTGGAACTATAAGAGCATCTTTGAAACATAAACTGAAGTAATGCACAGTGCTCTCCTTTCTTGGGCCCTGGTCATGGCAGGTCACTAATTCCTACTGCAGTCAGAAGTTTATTCTTTTGTGTTATGCTATGTTCTGCTTTTTTAATAAAAGTTCTTCAAAGTTTGGTTTGGGCAACTTTGGTTCCACAGTCAATGATAATTCCATTTTCATTCTCTTTTAGCTACTCTTTGATCGAAACCTTGTCTAACCCTGTTCACTTCTATAACTCAGTATGACTACTTTTTATCCTTGTTTTTTAGGTATAATGCATTTATTTACTTAATTCAGAAATATTTGTATTATCACAGAGAAAAYAAGAATTCTTACCAATAAAATATTGTCTAAAATGTAAAGCTGGAGCTACATAATTCTCAACACAAAATAAAATTCCTTGCAGAGAGTTTATGTGTTTCTTAGGCAAGTAACATCTCAGTAACTAATCTTTGCAATACAGCTGCCACCGCTTCTGCTCCCCTCTATTTCCTACTGATTCTCATCTGCAGCTGCACAGAGAATGTCAGCCCATTATCAATGTTCTTTTTCTGACTATCAGCAATTTTATAACACTTGATGTTTTACAAACAGCACACAGAAGGTTTCATTACAAAGTGCAGTACCTCATAAATACTCTCAGAAATGTCATTGTTTCCAGCATTTATATCCTAAATAAACACTCTAGATAATTAAATTACAGGAATACACATCATGCATCATGCAGAAATGTTATAACTTATGCTGGTAAAAGCCCCAATGATTACTAACCATCTCCTCCTGTAACACATGAAAAAAAGGCAGAAAATATAAACCTAAGTAATTGAAAAAAAAAATCTAAAATTAAATTATAAACTGTAAAACCCATTGCTTACAGATATCCGTGATAAGCTTCTGGCTAATCCTTCCAACCCCATCTCCAAATCACAGCCACTTTCACCTGAGCAACTTCCTAGCTCTCATAGGAGCTTCCTTCAGCCTCGATTTTTTTTTTTTAATTTTTTTTTGCCCCTCCCCACCATTAGGTTGCTCTGGGACAAACTGTGCTTCAGAATGTGAGAAAGGAGCTGCCTGTGGCTTTGAATTGAGGAGGTGTAGAGGAAACAGCTCCAGGACAGAACCTGGTTTGCAGGCACAGAAGGAGGCATGAACAGCACGTATCACTCAAAGAGAAACAAAGGCTCCAAAAGCAGTGTGCCTCTCTCCAAAGGGGCTGGGAACCACTGCAATCAAAGATACATAAACAAGCAAGCTTTGAAAAGTTACCTGCCCTCCTTTCCACTTGACTTGCAATCTGCATCTSCCCCAAAACTGAGTTAATCAGACCTATTTAGCTGACCTCTGCTGATGCACGTAAAAGGAACAGAGTGTGACAGACAGGTTGGGAAYAGACTTTGACACCTCCTTGGCAGAAAAAGCAGTTATTCAATGCTGAAGAAACATTTACCAAGCAGTATTTTTACGGCCTTTGTGTTCTAAAGGGAAATCAATAGCTAAAACATAACAGCAAAGATGAGGGTACGGCAGCCCTTAGAGACAGAGCATCATTTAGGATAATGCACTGAGCACTTGAGCTGTGCTCTGATCTTCTTATAATAAATCAGGTCATATTCCAGTGGTATAATAGATGTAATTTCACAAAGTACTTRGGTGATTGAATATTCCAGTACACAATAATGAAATAAGATAGCAAACAAAAAGAAAATTTCTTGTGTGCACAACATCAAGAAGACATACTTTGGGAAGTGGAGGAAATACCACAAGCCAAATTAAATACTTCTGATAGTATGAAACAATTTATCTCAAGGTCACTAGTGCAAAGTAAGAATACAATACTGTATGCACAAATAACAAGTGTATGGAGAAATTATGCATTATCAAATGAAATTTTATTTAGCATATGATATCACTGCATATCACTTGTATATGTCTTACTTGATGGAGAAAAATCAAAAGAAATTCTTATTGTCTGAGAAATGTCCGAACTGCTAATGGGGAAAGAGACTAAAACCATATTTCAAAGGCAGAAATCACAGATCAGCAACTATTTATGATAATAGTCTACTACTAATGTTTGCCTTTTGAAGTCCTTCTGCCTCTATTCTCACTAAAATGTTTTGGGCTCTTCATTGTAAAAATGTCTGAAGAAAACCATATCTGTCATTTTTGTGTGTGTTAGGAAATTAAACATACGTACATTTGTCACTCTGCAAGGCCTTTTTAGCAATAATTAAAACTAAACCCCAAACCTTCTCTATTATAAATAGGGAAAATAGATTTAGAAATTATCCTTACATATAGCATAGATATTCTATTGTGCTTTACAGGAAATAAAAATATTTCTGGAAAAGAGAAACATTACTTCAAATCCAAATTCATTCCACCAGTTTGCCACAAGGTGTTTGGTACTGGGGAGTGGTCAGAGGCATGCAGACACCACAGTAAATCAAAGGAGCAGTTGAGTAACTGCAGATTAACAAACTCTCATTCAGTTATTGCTTTCCAGTACAGTTGAATTATATTTTGTTTGACCACTGAGTTACTTATGTTCAGTTAACATAATGATTTTTTAGTAATTTACATATTGGACTCATTTGCTGAAAAATTTCTCATTGAGCTGGCAACAGACAGTCTCTAGTCTCAAGCACTTCCTCATACTTCCTCACAAAGTTCAATACATGAAGGGGGATCTGTCTATCCATTGCACAGAATTATAGTTTTAATAAATTAATGTAAGAAGAAGGATGCTCAAGAGGCTGGAGGACCCTAAGCTGTGTGTACCTCCATCTACCTGATAGTACAAGGACTGAAATGAACTTCGGAATCAGCAAACCTGTGCAGTTCTTTGGCAGGGAGGAAAATAATTACCTGACAAAGCTTTTTAACAAAATGTCCAGCTTTTAGCAAAGCTCACGCTTCAAAAGAATTGAAGTTGGCACTMAGTAACTAACATGGTTTTTAATGTTTCGTTCATTTTACCCTGGTTAAAACAAATATGGTATTTATCTGCCAGTCATAATTTATTATTTTAGTGGCAAGCCTATTGAATATGCAAGCCAAATTAATGATTCACTCTATAAACAACAATTTTTRCAAACTCAGTGATCCAGAAGGCACTATTAACTGAATCAGTTTTCTGGGGCTTCTGTTTGTTTATTCAGTGGTGTTTGCATTAACAATTATCTAGTGTSCCCCAGAACAAACACCCACAAAATGGCCTAACGAGTTGCCCAGTCTGTTCCGGCTTGGCAAAATAAAGCTATTGCAAATGGCAAAAACAAACAAACAAACTAAACCAACACAACACACAATCTTTCAGAAAGAAAAGAAGCATTAGAGGAGAATAATCTCAAAACAGTGATATTAAATGGCAGTGGGCTGTCACTGCGTGTCATTATGTGAAACGCACTATGGCAAACTGGAGCATGAAAGTTTGGCTCTGGGTCAAAGTCTTGAACGCTGTCAGGAAAAAAAAATATCTGTTGCCTGGTTTCTCACTTTTCCAATGTTACCCTTTGGTGATTCCGTAGATGTGTCTAAATACAATTATGTACATGATTTCGAAGAGGATAGTGCACATGTCAGAGCCCAGGCTTGTACTAAATGTCTCCTTATTCTTCTCTGCTCTGGAGGCTGCATGAACTGTGACATGATTTAGAAAATYTCTCAGCTTTGCCTAAATAAAAGTGCCCTTTGTCAGAAATAAAGAAAAGTTCTTCTCTATTTGGCACTGCAGTCTGGATCTTCCCTCCATTATCTCTCAACACAAAATTTTCATATAGAAGATATAAGGGCACTCCTCTGCCAAGGCAATTGTTTCACACTCAAATGTAAATTTCATGGTCCTGGCAATATGCCTCATGCCAATAATTCAGTGAGACTTTCCACATTATACTGCATCTTTTGATTTCACTTAAGAAACAAGCCAAAAACATTGAATCAGTGTCCCAAAGGAGGTTAGAAAATAAATTGAGAAGTATTTATTTGAGATTCTTAGATCCRTCATGAACACCTGACAAATATATTTATACCTGCATATATAAGCATGTGACATTTCCAGAGTTAATTGCAGTTCTTAATGAAAAAAATAATCATTCACAGTGATATTTTTAAAATSTGTATATCCTGCTTAAGAAAAATTAAAATAATAATATGAAATGAATAATGAAAATTGTAACCAGATTAAAGAAAGGACATGATGTCAGACTTATTACAGATTATTGCATTAAAATAATATGAATATGTTTTATGTCCAGTTTACAAGAGTATAAAAAAGCACATATTTCATTTTTTCAATTGACAAAAATTTTTCCTATATACCACAGAAAATGCAAACCAGGATTTTCCAACAGATATAACATAACTTTTGCCCATTTGATAAAGTTTGAATCACAAATGCCAGTATGGKTTGAGAGAGCTTGAACTGACCAGGTAAGAATAACTGAAAGAAATTACAAAATCTAGTCTCAGAGAAATTCAGATTTTTCATTACCTTCAATGAAAAACAATAGGAATAAGTAATTTTTAATTGACCCAGGACAAAAAAAAAAATTCCTTTGAAATCCCATATCCAATCAATATTTAATTATGACCTTTCCTTATTTTGATGGGATTGAAATTAACTGATTAAGGTCAAAACATTTTTGGTCTGTTTTATTAGGTTTTATTAAATAATTCCTACCATAGAAAAGAATATTTTATTTAATATTCACAAAAACAAAAAACTGTCTATTTTACACTACCAACTTATGTATTAGAATGTGATACATTTGTAATGGCACTAGACCTTATCAGTCCTTCCCACTGAGATGGTAACAGAAATCACAGCAGCCCACTAAAACAACMGCCATAATTTACCTTTCCGTGCATATTTTCATATTCTTATTTGGAGTTTGCTTTCTATTTAGAAATTGCCACCATCACCAGTTTTGCAACTGCAGRCAGTTTCTTTGCTGAAATAGAATAGGGCTATCAGAGGTAAAAGGTTTGGGGAATATGACTGGAAGCTACCAAAGAAAATGGGCAGAGAGGCAGTTCGAGAACTTATAGAAGAAAGTTGAGTCAGTGCAAGGAGGAAAAAAGAGAAGAAATCAGTGTTGGTCTTTGCAGAGAACGTTGCAAATTACAACATTCTGGTATCAGATTACCCTGGGTAAAATACCAGAGAACAAAAAAAAAAAAAAAAAAAAAAAAAAAAAAAAAAAACAAAACCGTGGACATTATAAGAGCAAGACCAAGACCACAGATTTCCTATTTAAAGCAGAATAAGGCTTTAAATAGGATATAGGGCTTTAAATAGGAAATTGCTGTACTGCTGCTAAGACAAACTCTTGTTGCTTACGGTGTTAGGTCATTGATCCTTGAATATGGCTGATTTTCTTCACTGCTTTTTTTTCCTTCCTTTCTTCTATAAAATATGAATTTACAGATTTCCCATAAACAAGTCAATAACAAAAAATAAATTCATAGAAARATTTAAATCAATGTGTTTAACTGACCATTTGACAGATTTAGAATTAAGTCTGAACTGCAACTTAGCTTCTAGTACCAGGTCCCYTAATCAACAGCAATGTTCCTGTCTGAGAATTCCTATTACAACAAGCATGCTTTCAATTCCAGTGGTCACCAAGAAAAACTATGCATTTGTTTTGTCATCCCTGGGACTGTATAGCTGTAACAGAGAGAAAACCCAAGGTTTATTGCAGTTGCTGCTACAGTTTTTCCTTATCTGAAAAGTCACTTATAAAGACTACCAGTAAACAAAACACTTCCTCAGGTTAAGGTAAAAAAACCCAAGCAGACAGACAAACAAACAAAAAACAAAACAAAAGAAAAAAACAACAAAAAAAAACCCAAAAAAAACCCACCAAAAAAACCCCAAACAGTAACCTATTTCAAAGAGTTGCCAGTAAAGGAAGGAGGAATAATGCAGTGCATGAACTAGGAAATTCTAGCCAATACAGATACCATGATCATTGTTTGCACAGTCTTCAGTATTTCCCCTTTTTTTTTTTTTTTTTTTTTTACAGCAGATGCTTCTATATAGAAGAATTCAGTATGTATAGAAAACAAACACCAACAACTTGGCTCAAAATTAATCAAAATAATTAGATCTTCCACTTGAGTTTTTATATGATTCCAGCAAAAGCTTCTTTAACTACTCTGGAATACAGAAAGCAGGAATTTGTAGCAGRGCTGTTGTAATATCATCAAGTCAAGTTTATTTACTGTCAAACTATTCCTGCAGTAGTACATTGTCAAAATATATAAAAAGGGAACTTGAGATATGCAAAATATGCCACATAGGAAAACACAGCACTTAAAGCACTYTATAATTAAACCAAACAAAGCTAAGTAGCCAGTGAGAAATACTTTACAGCTAATTYGAAAATATCCCTGTGAGAGCAGCACCCCTCACTGAAAACCCTTTTTTGTGGAAGTGGATTGAAATAGGATTGTGGAATGGTCATCCCAGRTGTCCACACATCCCTATCCTGCAGGGTGTTAATCCTGCTATAAGGCTATCACAGTAAGGCAGAAAAAAATCACCAACGACAGTGTGTTCCACTTTTAGAAACAGAGACAAACACACAAATTTCAGACAAACACTGGCTAGTGGTAAACTGTGCTGATCCAGGAACACTGAGTTGCCACACAATGAAACCTGTGCAGGGCACACATGGGTGGGTAACTGCAAGCAGCATCTCTYTTTAATCAGTCACATTGTGGGAATTATTCATTTTGGTTATCACACCTTCTATATAATTAACTACTGTTTAGATCAGARTTTACTTAATGCATTCTTGAGCTCACTGAAAGCCAAGACAGCAAACATTGAAAGTCATAAGGATTTTTCATTGTAAAATCCTGGACACATTTATGATGCAAGGTAATTGCAATAAAGGTGGGACTGATATCACTAATTTCTTCTACGATTGTCTTTCACACACCAGTAAATGCAGATGAGAAAAGATAATGAGAAATATACAGTGAAGCAGGCTGGAAGATGCTGAATTCATGATGAAAAGGTTTTKCCAGGAGTAAAGTGAATAGAATGGGGAAGGGAATCTAAAACTTTGTAGGTCAGCAGAAAGGAGTTAGGGTGTGTCAAACTGTAGAAGTTTTTGTTTTCTTGGGAARGTTGAGGGATGAGGAAGAAGAATACAGCCTTCAAGACAGTGGATATGAAGGTTTGTAGCCACCATAGAAAACTTGATTCTAGGGAAATGCACCCAAAATCAGACCCAAATTCCACAAGCATGGTATTGTTACACCAGTATTTCTGCATAGAATACAAAAATTAAGCAATGCCAGCAAATTCATTGRCTCTGCTCTTAAGCTGCTTGTATGGACTCTTTAATCCACGACAAGTAATACTCTCCAAAGCAATAGGCTACATGACCAGGAATTAGTAAAAGGTGACTGTTAATAGACAGTTTACTCACAGCCACACTACTGCATAGTAAAAGACAGTTAAAAACCATGGATGTAGGTTGTTTTATGCAATTACCTCAATGCCAGAAGCCAGTTTCATTGTTAATAATAAACATGACCTAGGAACTTCATATTTTGGAAACTCACGAGAAATGGCAGAATGTAACAGCCAGTACATTAGCCCAAATGACAGCTCTGAAGTGTTTACCCCTGAGAGTATCAGAAGATACCTCATTATAGGTTAGTTTTTATGTGAACTTTTCTTTAGGAGTGGCTGCCAGTGGAAAATTTAGATTGTGAATGTGTAACTGAAACTGAATCATACAGCATATCAAATGATGTCCTAAATTTGTATACCTTTAATTCAAGAATTTTCCAATGTTTAACCTATCTGAAAGACTTTAAACATAAGTCTTGAAATCAAATAGGACTCAAATTTCAAAAATTCCAATTATATCACCAAAATTCACTGGTATAGTAGATGAATATCTATATTGGTGCACTAAATAGTACTAAAGGACTTCACTTCAGACACAGTCGCTGAAGCAAAGCAGGAGTTTTGCTCTTCCTTTTTACWTTCCAAGTCTTTCAGGCAAGAGACTAGGGCAGAGGACAGACTTGAGGTCACAAATTCTTTATTCACTTTAAAATCTATTTTAGGGAATGGAAATGTTATAGTTTAAAGACTCCATTCCCTGATCCTGTGGGGAACTAGAGGAAGCTATAGGGTTCTTTTCCAGCAGGCATTTTCCCCCAAAGTACTGGAAATAGGWACAAAATTTGAGAGAAAGAGAGAGRGAGACTTGGTTAATAAAAGTAACACAACAACACAGTGCCAGTCCAAAAAGACTGATCAAAGAGGAAAGAGCATTAAACAGGAAGAGAAAAACATGATAGAAGAGGGAAGAGATAGCCAATAAGGAGGCCAAGGAAAGAAAAAAATGTGAAGGAGGAGAAAATGGAAACATATTTTAAAACACATTTCATGTCCCCATTACACATTATTATTTGCTAGCAGAAGTTTTTCTACTTTTTTTGATCAATTGCATTCCCTATGCTAATTATGACTGGTAAGCTGAAGGAAAATACTTTAGGCATAATGGAGAACCTAACTTCTTTACATGTTGTTTTCTTTTCTCCCTCTCTCCCTCCTAGCTGACTTGGGTCAAAAAGATAGAAACTGAAAAAAGAGAAGTATATGTAAATCTTAGGGATTAGCTMACTATAAGCAATAATATTGAGGAAAGAGGGTCAGAGATGCATTAAGAAATAATTCCCCTGAATTTTTAGTCACATGGCTATGGCAACTGGGCTTTATTTTAGAAATCTTTACACAAGATTACCAGAACTTACCAGAACTATCAAAGTTCACTGCTTGTGACATGCCTACTGAAAACAAATTACTTCAACATACAGTTTTGGGCACCATCTAAATCATAGTTGCTTAAAAGCATCCTTTATCATTTTAGAAATATTAAAGTGAAAGAGAGATATGGAAAGAGAACAAGCTCTGTACAGAAGTCCAGTGGCACACTGAATTAAGGCAAATTAAATCAATGTTAGCACAAGACACTGATGCAGGAAATGAATATGGGTGTTACGGGGCGGTACAGCAGGTTTGAGGATCTGAGATTTGGCAAACCTGTCACAAAGGAATGATTAAGGCAGGAAGTTCAGCTAAATTAAGATCATGCAGTAGAACAAAATACTATTTTTAGAATCTGTTGARGACCACACAGCCCAGGGAAAAGACTAGACTCTTGCTTTCAGGGTAAGTGACAGCAATGCCATCAGGGTAAACTACAAGGACATACTGAGAGTAAATGGCAGACAAGTTAAATCTGAGACATGTACATGACAATGAGAAATGATGCCTTAGCAGAAGTTCTGTAAACTTAATTTCAAGGACTCTGCTACTCAGAGAACCCAAAATGTATGTTCTTTTGTCACTTAAATCATGTCCAAGTAAAAATTGGTCTAAGAAATCCTGGTATCATGCAGTTTTATTTGAGCTTAAAATTTTATCAGGAAAAAATTGTGAAGTGTAATAACCAAAATTGAGAGGAAATCTTTTTTTTTTTCTGATGGTTCTGGCTTCAAAAGCYTTTTCTAATGCTGTCTTGTGATAATTGATCATATTTTAAAATAATTCTTCATAAAGCATAGCTGGCTGAGCCTGATTATAAGTAGGTGAAAACTAGAATGCTAAAAAAGATATTAGAGTGTTTCACTCCTTGGGAAACGTTTCTCTTTTGAAAATTAGGATTTTGTGTGTGTGTTGCTGATATTACCTCACCTAGCAACAGCACAACTTCCAGGTTATTGCATTTCTTCATGGTTTAACAGCCATCAAATCCTGCTTAAAACAATGGCTCTCTCCATGAGAAATATTTAATCTTCCTGCTGRTTAAACTAGTCAAGTTCCTTTTTTTTTATTCTTCTTKTGAATACTAAATGCCTTCRMTAAAAACAGTAGCAGTCTTCAAGCAGCAGTTTTAACAATCATTAAAAGGGAACCTAGAAAATATCAWGAGAGTCTGAAAGTACTGCTGTGAGAATTAGTAACCTACCACTTGAACATGAGCTATGTTTGGGAAAGATGATAAGGACTGACAAGCAGTAAATATCCATCAAAGTTCACAGTTATTTTGGAGTTTTACAATATGGTGGAAGAAACTGAAAAAAGAGAGCACATCTGTTAAAACATGGYAGAAAAAACCTTCGTGATTAGTTTTTAATAGTTCAAAAGAAAAAAAATCCTTAAGATGTGCAGTCTCATGGTCTTCTACTCACGCCTCTGATTTTTACAAGAGACTGTCTTAGGGAAAACCAACTGGTAAACAATCTGCTGCCACAATTGCAGCATAATGTTTGAGAACACAGRATGTGCGACCTTCTTGATCTTAGTGTACATAAACTTAGTGAAAAACATTGTTTCCTCCACTGTCAAAAACAAACCTATGTGATGGGGTCARGAAGTGGATCATGCCCATCCCTGCAGGAATTGGGATAATGGTCTTCAAAGTCTGAAACAGCCAAGCTTTTTCATTTATAGACCATCATTTTAAGCTCAGCTTAAAAAAATTAAAGGAGGAAAGGAAGTGTCTCTTTAGTTTTGCACAGAATTCAATATTCTCCAGTAAAACCCCCTGAATAGTAATTTATAAATAATAGTTATTTATAAATAACTGCCTGTCTGGATTTCTTTTTAAAGAATAAACCTTGCAATCCCAATTTATATGACCTGGGATCTAAAACATATACTTCTTCTAACTTTCCCATTTACTGGGCTGGGCATCTCCCTTTCTGGATTCTCCCTCCACTCCCAATGCACCTGACTGGTTATGGCAAAGTGAGGTCACATGAACACACATATGAACATCRTCTTATTTGAAGAAGGGTTTATCAAAGGATTTAGAATACTGTTTGACAATTATTACATCCTGCTACTGAACCCATCTATTAATAAAGAAACACGACATCTAGAAACTTTTCAACAAATTATTTATCATATACATAAATGGAAGTGCTTCTTAACCACTTGTGAACAGACTAGTCCTGCTCAAGGCTTGAGAGTAGTGTTATAAGATTTTTAAAGAGGACCCTAGCACAGCAGTGAACCCTTCAAAAATGGTTTAGGCTTTGCCAATCTAACGAACTTTTTGTCTCTCCTTCATAAGAACAGGGCAGGACGATAAAGCTTGCATTTTCAGACCTTCCTCAATAGAACAGATACAGAGTTTACGTGCTCTCTTAGGTCACCAGATTACATTTACCTAAATAATACTCCTGTTCAAGTGGGATGAAAACAATTTTTGTGCTCTGGTTTTGTGGGATTATTCTGTATGGGCATGAATAATAATGTAAAAATATTACAATAATAACAATAAAAAAATAATATAATATCAGTGTACACAGTAGAGTGCCATGTTTGGCAAAAGAACTATCCTATCCTTACAAAGTCTAAACAACAGGCTAAAATTTCCAGACAGAGTTCCACCATTGTGGGATCTTTTTCAGTCTCTTTCATTATATTTGACAACATTCAGCTGTCTTAGAAATTCCTTTGTCCCTAGACTAGTTGCCTGTAAAACTTCAAGATGCCAATCCTGTGGTTGCCACTGCAGAAAAACGCATTATACTGCCTGGCTTATCAGATCACCTTAATTGCCTGTGCGTATCTCTCACCACTCCATCTAGAAGCCTGCTCTGATATGGCTTRGGAACATCTTTCCCCATTTCCTAAGGAAGCAGTTGTGGTGTCCCCAGCTGTGTTCACCCAACACCACTTCTGCACAACAAGAAGTCAAGTAGGTTGTGGCTAAACAAACACACAGGAGGAAAAMAAATAGCTTCTATTCTGAGAGCTTTTTTTTACTGTAAAATAGCTCCTGGTGCTTTTAAGGCAAGAATTTAGCAAAGGTCCCTCCCTCCCTCCCTTCCTTGTGGAGCTACCACTTAGAAATTCTCATTTTTAAAGTTAGGAAAAAATTGCTATCTTGCTGAACTGAGGCTTRGCATCTACTAAGACTGAAGTTGAATTTTCTTCTTTCTAAGTGTAAAAAAACTTATGATGCTAGAATTATTTTGGAATTATCTAACTTCCAGAAGTAACAGATTCAATAAGGCTTATTGAATAGTTGATTTGCATTTTTGAACATAAAATAAAGCAATGTTACCYATGCAAAATATAAAGATATCAGATGGCATCTTTGTAGAGAAACAAGAAACCTTTGAAATTTAGGGAATCTGAAATAGTCCATATGAACAACATCAAATAAAACCCCTGACATATACTATTGTAATCATTAATGAYAAGTCTCAGGGAGAAAACTTTCATATTTACAAGTCTGCATAGTATAACTCAGTTGGTCCTGAACTACACTGATCCAAAAAAAATTGTATTTTGAAATATAAAATTTAACTTTAAAAAAATTGGTTATCTAGAGATGACTTCTTTTCTGTTYCTGTTTTGTAGTCTTCTTTTATCCTTTATTTTAAGGAATTTGGATGACAGAAAAAAAAATAAAAAGGTGAATTCTAGGTCAGAGATACTTTGCTAGCCTCTGCTGTTGGGGTGAGATTATTTGCAGTGACTGCAGGAATTTTTAGTATTTTGTAAAAGACCACATGCTTCAAAACTGCAATTCCTTTGGACTTCAGTGAAGTTTGTAATGGGGCATCTCCTGTATCAACTCCTTTGCTTAGCTTCTACTTTCAGCAGAAGCCATTTTGAAAAAAACCAAACCTACACAACAAGAACAAAAACTGAACATAGTAATTGAATTATGTTTTCACCCAATATATGTGGACCACAATGAAGTTGCAACTCATCTGTATGTTAGGTGAAAATGAACTGCATTTTTCATATGATGTTTGACTTTTAAGTTCCTTGGGGGAAGCAGCCATGAATTTTACTAAATTGCATAGAGCTAAGAATACCAAGAAGCTGATAATTAATAATAAATACATAAAATATCTGCACTCCTTTATCATTTTCACTTCTAATATTTTGCTTGTGACATCTTACCATCTCCACAACTCCATTATTATCCTTATTAGTATTTTTAAATTTTTATGTCTCACTCCTTATCTTTTTACAAATTATATTAGGCCTTGATTTAAATTTCTGCTGGAGTTCCTCCCAAACTCAATTTCCCTCTATTTATATCTGAAAGTTATGCAAGAAAGCTGGATGTGGCATACTTGGTAAGGCTCAACAGCGTCCATTCTTAGATTACAGTATTAGAAATGTTGTAGTGTATGTACACAAATATTCAAAAACTTAGACTGAAAGAATTTGCTGCAAGACTCTAGCTTCAAGTCCCATAGCTTTCTCCTTTCTAATTTCTAAAGATGAGGTATCATATTTGTCATTTTTTGGAAAATTGCAGGTCATTTAAACTACATGAATTATGTTTAAACTACATTTTATTACACAAATTACTACATTTAAACATGCCTGAACATTTTTCCTTCTTCCTCTTAATATTCCAGAAAAAATAATCATTTTCCAACAAAAGGTGGTTCAAAACCAGAAAACAAAATTACACTGGAATAATACTGCAGTCTCTTTCTCAAAGCCTAAAGAAAGAAAAAAATTTGACTATATTTAATTTATGTACTTACATAAAGTGTAAGTTAACTTGGACCAAATATAAGTGGGATGAATTTTGAAAACTTCTCTGTAAAATYCTGAAAAGTTCTGCAACAGAAAAGGAGGAAAATCCACAAAAGTTTAAGTGATACATCATAGTCTGCTTTGTATAATGGAAAATAATGTGTTTCTCAATATGAAGCTCATTTGATGGATTAGCTGTGTCCAGGATGAAACCTATTCCTCATAGATTTTTTTAACATGATGTAAAATTCCTTAAATTAATACACACTTGAGATATATTAGGGCTATTTGAATTCAGGCAATTCTCCAAATTCTTCATTTTCTACAATCATTTTGAAAAGAATGCAGGTAATTCTCAGCAGCTGACCTCCTACTCTGACGAATTATGCAGAAAGCTGACTGTGATTTAAACAATGCAACAGGTTTGAGCTATTGCTCTCATGCTTTTTAAGTCAGAAACACAGTGATGCTTCAACCCCACTACACTCTGTGTTCTGCAATCCCCCAGATAGTTCCATTCAGAGACACTGTTCTAAAACAGAGAACAAAGAATCTCAGAAATGTGTCCTACTTAGAGATTAAAATTCAGAGGGCCATTAAATTAAAGCATTGACTAATACTCCTTTTTTTCTCTGCTGCCTCTCCTTTCACATTTCATGAAACCATGTCAGGACTAGCCTGCTGAAGCAGAATTAGAATTCCTGGGAGAAGATCTGAACCGTTGAAATGTTAAACAAGTCACTGTGTGAGAGATCCACACTTCTGCTCTACAGCAATAAGTAGTACAAGGCCTAACAGTCTCTTCTCGATCCTCGGTGAAAGGAACAATTGATGTCAGTCACATTCAGCAGGTACCCACTTACTGTATCTTACTCTGCCAATCCAGACAGAAATTAGGTGCTGCAAGACCATTCATAGCCTCTTAAACTGCAAAAATAGGTATAGTACAAAAATTGAATGAAATATATACAGTCCTTGTATATTAAAAGCCTTTTGGAAAGTCATTAAGAGACATCATGGAGTTTTCTTCAGAATTCTCTCAATAATACAGCCAATTATGGGAAAAATTAGAGAAAAGGCCAATATATACAATTTAATTTATACAGAAATCATTCTATTATTTAAAACATTTTTGTAGRGGCTACTGTGGAGTTCAGTCAGTTATGAGCTCTAATGCCAGTTAATGTGCAGTAAAGAATATCCTTTTTCTGCTCACTCTCCCTTCACTTAATAAATTCCAAATCATTAAACAGAAACACCTATCTGCATGTAACATTTAATTTCAAAATCCCAGTTCCAAAAGGTGTGAATGGCTGCTGCAGAAGTATCTCAGGACATAGCTGCACTGAATAACATTAGAATGAACAATGCATTTTGATGCATATTAGAAACAGATAATATAGATAATTTGCTGCTCCTTTCAAAGTCCTAATGTTAACTCACAGTTGTCTAACCAAGGGCAAAAAGCCATCAGCTCTGCCAGTGTCAGACAAATAGCCCATTTAAGATTAGCAATAATCTATTTGCTTTCACCTGTTGTAGATAAAAGGGGATCAGTAAAGAAAATTAAACACAGCATGATTTCTTTCAGGTTCAGCCCACCTTTTCAGCCATGAAAAGCCATTATTCAGCTGGGTTTTAATYAAAACCTTGGGATGAGATCATTGTCACAAGACACAGATGTGCAGGCCCTCCTTTGGGTCTCTAACTCCTCAGCACATGGAAAYTGCAGCGTGTGATCCAGAGCTTGAAACGTAACTCTGCAACCCCAACAATCACCACCTARTGACACTCTCAAATTCATACAGAGAATGTTCAGTCATGGGGTGGAAGAAAGTGTTTAAAGAGGGGCAGAGGGGGCCACACCAAGGCACCGCTCATGTGTGCCACCAAGGCTGCCCCTTTCCTCTTGGCAGTGAATGACATTAATCCCACCTAAGATGATGCACAAAGAGCATGCAGAAACTGAAAGACTCAGTAGATGGACCCAGTTGATTTCGAGTTGTAGGACCCAGCCACAATGCATAACTACATATGTTTGTACAGGTTTATTATGGAATTAATTTCCTTATGCTGCCTATAAGAAGCTGTGAACACTTTGCTGCTCCTTCTTTACTCAATAAAACAAATAAATAGTATTTAAATTACACCTAGTAAATACAAACTTTATTTAATTTTTTTMCTATTCTATACATCATTGAGCTTGCTGCAAACCCATAATTTTAATAGTTCTCCTTTTCATTATGTGTATCATAAATGCCATAAAATTTAATATATTGCTGCAGCAGGAATTATTGCTACAATTCTTGAGGAAGATTCAATGCCTTCAGCAACAGCATCATATGAATGCTGCATAATAATTCCATTTCCCCTCCAAATGTTCACTCAGATTAATTTACACAAGRACACTGCCCTTTTCCTCACATGCCACAGACTCACAGTCACCCTAGAGTGATGGATAATCYCTTTTTACACTAAGTTTTGTGCAACTGATTGGGGTGAGACTTTCTTATTGAGATGCAATGATTGTACTAAGAACTGTTGCACGAGTGACTGGATGACAAGTTGTTTCTATGAAAACATTGACTTCTATGACCGCTGTTACAAAACCTTTGCATCAGCAACATGAAGAAAAATGGATTCACAAATGAAAACTTACATGAGGCAACTACAATATGCTGACCAATTTCACTGGGTAAGGGAAAATAATGACTGAGCATAGTAAAACCAAACCTCAGTGGAATATTGTTTAGTAAATATTTGCTATATATTAAAGTTTTGTATCAAATAAACACAGCAGTAAATATGAAAAATAAAGTCATTCTGTCTTTATAGCAATYTACCTAAAAACATGGCCTGTTTTAAAGTTTTATACTGCAATGTCTGACACTAATTTTCAAAGAAGTGGGCAGATTTTTTTTATATTCAAATCTTTAAAAGGAGTAAGATTTACTRTGAATATGGAAAGGATTAGATATATCTTAAGTATTAGAGGCTGTTCAATGCTTTGAAAGAATATTGTTCTTGCAATGACTATATTTCATAATTTTCTGTCCATTTTATGAAATCAGATGAAGTTAAACAATGAAGACAAAATCTATAATTAAGTATCCTATATATATATATATGAGAAAACCTACACAATTTTACAAGTGGAAATTAACCAACTTACCCCGTATTTTAGTTCTCACTTTTGTCTTTTTATTAATTCTGCAAAACTCTAACCAAGTCCAAGAATCTTTTACTATCACTAAAAACCACTATCACTGAGCGCTATTTGTTCAGAGTTTTGAAGATGAGATTTTGCCTCTGATGACTGGAGTAGAAATTTTTCCCATTATCTTCAAGGACACTAAGGACTTCAGGTTTCTCATCAGATTACTCTTGATTAACAAGAAGGTGTTGAGTCTAACTATAATTTCACACACTGGGACCTCTAAAGCCACAGTAACTGACAGTACCAAGAAAACCCCCTTGAAGTTCTGGTTCTTTAAAGACACATCCATTTTTTATACASTGATACAATCATGATATTAAAGCCCACAATTTCACTTTTAGCAACACTGTTAGAATATGTTACCGCGACCATTGTTGTGAGAAGAACCTTCTGCATTTGTCCTTCACGGGGTGACCAACATTCCATTAGCACCAAAATCTACCTTCATAGAAAGCATATAAACATAACTAATTCCTTCACTAAAATAATTGTCAGTCATGACACTTCTTTTCACAGCCATTGACTGGGCACCTGTTACAATCCATCAAAAGAACTCTGCCCACCAAAATGCTTAAGCAGAAAGACTAAGTTCTGATTTTCAAAACAAAATGTAATTCATTGTAAATGAATTCTAAATGAAATTAAATGTAATTCARTACTCTTGTAATGATGAAATGTGAAAATATTAAAATGCCTTAAAACTATCAATATTTTTAATTATACATAAATTAGGATTATTAAACAAAGAAATTGCAGATGATAAATTATCTCATGTGAAGAAAAGAAACAGTATTTTGCATTTTTATGGCCACTAATGATGATTCAACTTCCCTAAAATATTATTTATAAGGTTTTATTTTCATTTKTAGGCTGACATATGCTTCTCTTTGGAGATTGAATGATTTCTACTTGGTTTTGAAAATCTTAAGAGTCTACTTAAGTCCCAAATTTAATACAAACGGAATTCATTAAAAGGAAATCATCCCCATTATTTTTAAATAAATATGAATTGAAAAAATGTTCAAGTGACCYTTAAAAACTATGTTTTATAATCTGTATTATACTATTCATTTTGGGACCAAAACAAGTGAAATCTGTCAGACATGTCTGAACTATATTTTAATGTTAATGAAAAGAAAAATTTATTTCTGACTTTCCATTTCAGTTTTSGAGGCCAAATAGTTATGTTAGTTCAAGCAAATTTTGGATGAGCAAACGATACATTAGAACTAACTCAAACTTCTTAAATATTTGCATCATTGTCACTCTCTTTACTTCGGTAATAAGTAACAAAACCAGCTTGGGAGAAATGTATAGAAGTAATCAGAAGGCCTCAATCATAGCAGACAAAAAAGAAAGCTGTGGGGGATTGATAGGGAAAATGCAGAAGTCTTAAAAAGAAAAGAGTAATTTTCTCACATTCCATCACTCATATGATGATTATCCCAAATTACATTCACCTTACATCAACATCCAAAGGCACCAAAGCAGTATCTTTTCTTGTCACTTTTGGGCCTTKATCTGCTTTAACTGATTGCATGAGGGCCTCTCCTGTTCACCATATTTTCAAAGCAGTTCTCTAGGTCAGTATAGGCACTTTGATGACACCAGCTCCTTAATGATTTTATATAGAAAGTGTATATGTTCTGGTCCTACCCATAAAATAATTTCTTGTTTACAGAAAGGTTCTTCTTAGCTGAAACCACATTCTTTCCATATTTACAAGAAAGTTCCTCAACTTTTTCTGAAAAAAGTATCATTTATGAAAGCTCTTTAAGGCTTTTCCTGTTTTTTTTTCAGTAACAAACAGATTGCACTTCAGGAGTGGGTTGTTTGGTTTTTTTTCTCTTTCAATAAATTATTAGGTAAGGCACAACCAACCACAGCCACCACTTACAAGTAAGATGGTTATTAACCTCCTTCTGAGCTCCCCAGTCAGCACCACTTTCTACAGGATAAGTTCATGATTGAATTTATAGAGTATTTTCTAAACTTTGTAGTATGCGAGCAATACCTGACACCTCATCACATTACAGTTTTCCWACCACTTTTGAGGGAGAAAGCTTTAACCAAGGCAAAAACTCTAAAACATTGTAAACATGAAAAGTTCATCAACTTTATTTTATTATAATAACCTTTTAGCAGACATAAAAATAGTCAAGTAAGAGATGTTCAATCCCATTCACTCCATTCTAATATCAGCAGAATGCATTGGGGTTTTCCTCGATGAATAAAAACCACAACATAATAGTCTTGATATTTATTTCTTATTCAGAATTTAATTTCCTGTCAGCCTTTTGTTTTTGCAAAGTGCTCCAAACCTGATTTGCACTATATAAAACCAGCAGCTTTTGATATGAATTATGAAATACTAGCATTAATCTAGTATTAATTTTTACTTTCATATAATTCCCTGAAACTTTAAAAGCTCTCAACTAAAGATTAAATTAATTTTTTTTGTTTTGCTTTATCTACACCCACAGGTGTTTCAGTTCTTGAACACAGCTTTCTGCCACTGCACACAATACATATTAACACCARCACTACTAAGCAGAGGATGGCAATTCTGAGCTTTAGAACAGAACATATACATCAGTTTACCCACTGTAAAAATAAAAAAAAACCACACCAAAAAAGCATGAGAATATGAAAGCAAATTTTAAATGATAGGTTTACTCTTTAAATGAAAATGCAGTGCAACAGGATCAACTTCAGTAATACCCCTATCTCGTGTCTAATGCATTATTAAGGTAGTCCTTGCCATGGGGAGGTAGAACACCCTCATCGCTGATCAATATTTGATAGGCTACTGTGTCTGAATCGTGTCCCACCAAAATCAGTGCAGTATCAAACAGGAACAGCAATCTGACAACACGTAAGGAGCTGCTAAATGAGTGATTGAAAGACACACATAGAAGATGAGATATTCTGCAGAAAGTGAGAGAAAACATAGCTCACCTTTTTTTTTTTTTTCAGAAGTAAGCCTTTAAAGGTTTAAGAGACTTGCTGAAAACACTATCTGCGTTACCCTGATTATATGCACCTATTTTGGAATACATTTATATATATAAATATATATAAAACCAATCTAAATTTTTCAATAAGCTTGAAATGTCAAACAGAGGGGATGTTTGCAGCTTAGCATAGTGGTCTGGCTTTCTAAATTCAAAAATTTCAGAGCAACACAGACTCAAAACTGTAATACTGGACTTAATTTGACTTTACTGAAAATCTCATCAAGTTTGCATACTTCTCAATTATATTATTTTTCTTTGATAAATATTAAAGGGATTTATCAAAAAGAAATTTGCCCTTACAGKAGAGTATATTTATCCATATGAGAAAGAAAAAATATCCATCAGAGAAAGAAAACTATAAGGTAAAGGAAGATGCATTTTTTGCATTAAAAGTTCCTGAGGGTGCACTCCAACTCACACAATCACATCCATGATTAAGCCATCCATTCCCCGAAAGAAGAATAAATACCCTTTATTGTTCCACGTATCAATATCTCAGTAAATGGACAGTACTAAACACAATGGTGCACTGATCCTAAGAGAGCAGGAAAGGTCAGGAGCTGCATTATTTTGTGTCTTACCTTCAAAASAATCTTGCTGTATTTTTCACTTACTAATGTGTGAGAACGTATGAAGAACAAGCTTGGCCAGATTAGTACAGTGGTTTTGTGAACACACAGACATGCAGACACACACACAGAGTGTATTGTAAAAACACAGCTGTCCCTGCACTGTTGTGGGCTGGAGGTTTGGGGTGAGGTACAGGGCGTTAAGTTGTGACCTTCAGAGTGATGCAATATCTGGAATATCACTGACAGTAGTATTAGCTATTGTGTACAGATTATCTTTACTTCAGAAACTGAAGTGTAATTCTGTCCTCCAACARAAGTTACTAGTAGAATTTTCACTTTAATTTCAGAAACAAGACTCTTGGAGCAGCTGAAATAAGGTTTATCTAGCTCACACTGCCAATGGAGGATGGCTTGAGATAACTACAATATAGGAGCATTTGTTCCATCCAATCTGTTCAAGCACTACAAAAGCCTCCCGTGGACTACTGTTTATAGTTTTGGGTACAATACATCAAGGAAACAAACATGGAGCAGATGGAGACATTTCAGGGGATGGCAATAGAAATAATCAAACACACAAAATATGACCTATAGACTGTGAGAATTTAAGTCCATATAACCCAGAACACAGAAAAGGCAGCAGACAAGTACTTTTAAATACACACACATAAATACATATACACACACAAACARGTGGAATTAATTCATAGTGAGAATGACTTGAGTTACACATAAGGAAGAGTTTTCCAGGAGTAGAAACCATTGAGCAGTTCATAGAAATCAATTAAGCAAGCTATGAACTTCTGTTGTAAGAACCCAGTAATTAGAAGTATTCTAGGATTGGTTCAAATACAGKTGATCTCATGCTCTAGGGATGGATTGTACAGGATGATCTCTCAAAGCTGATTTTGACATMTTTTTCTAAATTACCATTTTTAAAAGCTAATTTTCATGTAAAGTAAGCTTCAACTTATATGCTTTTTATCTGCAGAAACAAAAACCAAATTTACCATTATATTCACAAAAATATGTCTCTGGGTACATTAATTACATGTCAAATATTAATGCACTCTGTTTACAGGTTATGCATGCAGATTTAACATTTAAAACAGAACTGCACAAGAGAAAAAAAAAAGTTATGCTCCAAAGTGTTGCTTTCACATRGAAATTCAGACGAAAAAATGAACTAGTAAGGTACAGAACATTTTGAAAAGCAATTAAAAAATATTAATGCTTCAGCCATTAAAGTTACTGAAACTGTGTGCAGCCCAGACATCAGCTTCAAAAAAGTTTAATTTACTATAAGCAAGCACACAGATGTGTGAAAAGGACAAATTCAAGCTTTAATTTCTATTCAGGTCATTTGGACTAATTTGTTTAGGTTACTTATTATTAGTGGTGTTATGGACAACAATGAAAGTTGCCAGTGACCATCTCTTTAAAGAAAACATAAAATTGCTTGTATTAAAGAAAACATAAAATTGCTTGTATTGAACATCAGACCTTCAGTATGTGCTTTGTATTTCTTCTTGGCAGGGATTCAATGATTTTTGGTTCAATTTGTGTCCATTGTGACAAAGAAGAGSAAAGTGCAGAGCAGCGATGAATGTTATGTGTGACTTCTAAATGGTGATGGTTACATTTCTGCTGTTTCATTCATATAAATAAGGGGACATAGCTACAGAAAGAAAGACTTAAATACATTTGTAAGGTACTGCTCTCTTTGTAGGAATTTTTTTAAATTATTTTTTCAATGATAAACTTCTTTATTAAACTTCTGCCTCTTATCTTTCGCTTAAGTGGTATTATAAAATGCACATTTAGCAAAAAACCTTACTCTTCATAAAATTGGTAGGCTTCCACCAGTGCCATGATTCAGATGCACAAGGGTACTCAAGTACAAGTAGTTTGCTAGCTGGAAGATGTAAATGTTATCCAAAAGACTAAAATTCACCCTTGGAAACKGGACTTTCACAGGGCATAGACACTGTGCTGACAGAATTTATCAGGGCTGAACTCCAGCAGAGATAATTCTTACTGTGATTCAGAAAAAATTCCATTACTGGAGCTGCAGAAGTTCTTCTGAGGAGCTGGCAATCATGGTAAAGAAAAAAAGCACTGGAGMGAAAATGTGTATTAGGTCAGAAAAAAGCCTGCTTCATGTGACATTCCAAATGTACAAATTATTTGTTTTATCACCCGTGTTTCATTAGTSATGATGATGACACATTTTTTTTACCATATAAGGAATCTCAATTCATATTTACCATCATAAATAGCTCTAATTTCATGATTTAGACAGAAAGTCTAAATAGCCTGGAACAGACTGAAATGCTCAAAGGGAAAATAAATCAAACCACAAAATTATGAAACTGGTATCTCTAATTATGATCTCCCCTGAAAACATTTAACCTTCAAAACCAGCATGCCTGGATTATTTCCACTCATGAGCTTTTCTCAGGAAATTGTATCTGTAGAAAATAAAATTATAAATAACACATTTGCTCCATTAAAAATTAATTTTTTTTTTCCTAAATGACTGGAAAAAGTCCAGTAAGAAAAAGTCTATAATCATTGGCCAAACYATCAAAATTACATAAAATCTTGTACTCTGAAGACAATGTTTTAATTGAGAAAACTGGAATGTAGAAATCCACTGATGCATCATAAGCATTGTAAGAGAGTTTTTTATATGCATCAAGCGAGGCATTATAATATCTTTGGCCACTATAAAGGATGAAGTGCTTCAAAGCTACAAGTCTAGAATTCTCTGGGATCTGATATTATAATGAAACAACCCTCAAGATAASAATGAAAAACTTACAGCTGACATTCAAAAAGACTGAAAAGACAGGASCCATGCTGCAGAAGTTTAAAGAGCAATGCAGCATGATGTGTGGCTCCATCTGTACATTTATTAGTCCCAATCCTCATAGGCCATTTCCAAAGCACACTTCTTCTGTCATTGACAGCAATGTAAATTTTTTGTAACCAGGACCAAAATTTCATGGGTTTTTGCACACTTCAGATCAAAATATTTTCTACTTATTCTCCTACTCACATAAGAAAGCAATACTGTAAACACCCAGCTAAAGAGCTAAAAATCCCCATAATCTTCACAAAGACCTAGTTTGCTATAGGTTCTCACCTATTGGGGAAAATAATTTTAAAAAAAAGTAACCACTTCCTGTTTGTTTTCTACAGCAAAATAGATCACAYAACAGATAAAAAATATTTTACAGAGCAAACAAATACTGGAGATGGTATATAGTTATCTAAGAAGTTCTGCTTGATTCAAATGTAAAAAATTGCCATCTCTCCTCACAAAGAATCATATGCAAATTCACTGAGCAACAGCTGGACTACATTAATTCAGRATTTTATGCATTTTTTTCTTGTATGGTAAATTCAGTGCTTCTGAATTCAGTGTCTCTGTCATATATTTAATACCTCCAGCAACTGGATGATCTGGAAGCCTCGAGGTCAGCAGCACTTGTGCATGCACTTCTGATATCTGCTTGTTCTGCAAGTCTGTGCCTCCTGGAAATGTCCATCATGCTGCCTTGAATGCTGTAACTGGGCAGTGCAAGCCCAGGAATCACTGCAATTTCCTGACACTCAACAGTCCTTCAACTAGTYCTACACAACAGGCCTCAGGAGTTGTGACAGATCTGCAAAACTCAGAGAGGCACCTTAGACGTTGCCAGGGGCCTGAGAAATCTCCCAAGAATTTTAGCCAGAATATATTTAGTCTTTAAAGRATGAAAACACTTAGTTTATCTTTCTGTAAGAAGGTAAAATGAAACACGGGTAAAGGCATCTCTCCAACAATGTTGTACTTTTATTCTACTGTTTAAGAAGACCTGGCTGCCCTATTAGGGCATGAAACTATAAAAGAATGTTGATCCCTCCCTTGAGCATGGAAATTCTTCAAAAGCAGTTGCACCACCTCTGAGTGCGAAGGATGAAAACTGCTAGAGCACAAGGGAAGTAATAATGAGTTATCTGAAGTCAGACATGCCATGGCCCCAGATGCAGGCTCTGCAATCTAATAAAAAAAAGAAATTAATCTAGACAGTAGATTCCTGTTGAATTTTTCCACTATCACCTGCTGTTTATTGTCATGCTGCATTATGAATAAGTGAAAGATTTAAAAGGCTTCAGCATTTATTAAATTCCTAATTGGAATCACAGATACTGAGATCTGAGACTACTTCAAGTCATTTTCCCTGATAAGCAAGCTCATCATAACATTCACAAAGAAGCTAGTCAATAAATATGTATAAGCATTCGCTGAAGCAGAATGCTGTTTCTCTCCACTCCATAGGAGTAAAAGTTTGGGTAATTTCTTTAGTCCTAATTGTAGCTAAATCAATAGTCAGAAGTATGATCTGATCTGAGCTTGTACTGGTGGGCAGAGACAGATGTAAAACAAGAAAGAAGTATGAAATAGGAAAGTTCTGAGAAGTGGGCATGTTTCACACACTCAAGGAAATGGAAAAATCTGAACTATTTTCAACATAGTATGTATAAAAATCCCTAGTATGTCTCTATCCAGCACATACAATAACTCATGCACAAGCAGAATCATATAATAAGCTGAGTGGGAAGGGATCCATGAAAATAAGTTCTGGCCCTTCACAGGACAGTCCCATGAATCAAATCTGAGAGTGCCTGAGAGTATTGTCCAAACACATTTAAACTCAGACAGGCTGGTGCTGTGACCACTTCTCTGGGGAGCCTGTTTCAGTGCCCAAACACCCTCTGGGTGAAAACCTTTTCCTGATATCCAACCTAAACCTTCCCTGAAGCAGCTTCAGGCTGTTTCTGAGAGGAAAGAGATTYGTACTTGCCTCCATTTCCCCTCATGAGGATGTTGAAGATCACAATGTGGTCTCTCCCAAAAGAAAAGAAACTGCACAGAAATTTTCTTGACAGAGAAGGAAATAAAGGTGTATATTCCTGACTGAGAGCTTACAAAATACAGCAAACAATGTGATTTAGATATGCAGGCTACATTGGACTTGTACTGTAACTAGGACTCTGACCAACAGTCTCCCTTACATCTTTCAAAAAACAAGGAKATATGTGCCCTACATATACTCTATACCAATACCCAGTATTATCAGAACTTCTGCAACAAGATTTGGGTATTCACATAGATGAATACCCTTACAGTACAAAAATAATCYGTGACATTTAAAACCACGTTTTGCTTTTCATTAATGAGTCATTATTTTGTTGTGAAGTAGCATTCCAAGACCCTGAAAGCAGTATCTGCTAAGTGTCTCCCACTGTGATGACRGCCAATTTATTTTACTACTCTACCACTCATGCACAGACTTCCTTCTTTGAACTCAACCAACTCTCCATACTATSTCCCTTTCTAAAGTACAGCTCAGACAATCAAAAGCAGGACTGAGAAAAGAAAATAAAGAAGAAAAGGAATCTGGCACTTTTTCAGGATGACCCTTTTGAGCAGCTGCCTGGATCTGAGATTCCATGTTCAGAATTTGAAGGGTGAACAGAATTTTTGCAGGCAAGGCAGAAAAAAAAAATAGTGAGTACACTACCATGACATGAGGCAAATTCATACCAAGAGATAAAGAACAAAATGCTGCAGGTAAAAGAAATGGTAAATTCTGACTTTCTAGATCTAGATAGCAACCTAAAGGCAAACTGATGTGATTTGTTAGTTAAAAACACAGACTCCTCTACAAGGAATCTTCTTTACTTCTATGTAGTTTTCAAGCTGTCATACTTAAGCTTATGATTTTCTTGTCCTCAGGGCTGAAAATATCCTCAGGGAAAACATCAGTCAAAAAGCAAATTTAATTGCAAGTATTTTAATATTAATCTCCTTCATTCAGTATGGTTTCCCATTCAAATGACTCTTGGTTGATGTAAAGCAATTCTGATATTGACTCTCCAGAAAAATGACAGGGCACTTATTAGTGATAGGTCTGAATCCCGCTACTTGTCTGATCATAAAAACCTTGGGGACACAACCCAATATGCCTAAATCCTACCAGTCTTCACTTTGCATACTGTTAAGAGGGCTTAATTCTGAAATAGTCAGTCCAACTAAAGTAGACTAGATCATTTTCTGTACATTTTCAGAGTTATCTGCTTTCTCTTCTRGTTGCAATGGGAAGCTTTGGCTTATCCTTTATGACTAGGAATTTCCATACATTTGAAAAGAGAAAAAGAAAACATGTATAGAAACAAAGAGGAACACTCCCTCTGTCAAGCTGATTAGTACAGATATTCTAGATATGCAGCTGAATAATTTATTAACAGTAACAATAATTACTATGATTAGTACTATTAGTATCAATTATTACATGTACAGAAGTCAATTCACCTTTAGAAGTCAAACCTTTTTCATTGCAGCAGTTGAAGAGAAGGAGCCTATACAGATTTGCTTAAGAATCTTGTAGGTAGGCATTCAAAACTATACAAAAAGGAAGAAGACTGAGATATCAGCACTTCTAGGGGATATGAAAAAGAAGCTGCTTATTGTCTTCCTGTAGTATAAAGTGGATAAAATGAGCAGCTCATCTATTTTTTTCTGAAGTGGAGAGAGAGAAAGAAGTAGTGTTAAAGAGGAACAATTGACTGCTGACTGTGAAGCTACATTAATCTCTAAAGAACCAAGTATGTCTAAGTAAATTGCAGATAAACATTATGCCATAGTGGCATAAATAGTCCTGATGTTTACCTGGTCCAACAGGTGCTTTTCCCTCTGGTTTCTCTCTATTCAAAGCTCTCAGTGTTATTTAGACATTGGTGAGGCAGCACTAATATTTACAGTCAGAGTTTCAGTGTAGATGTATGGACCYTAGCTCTCAATAATGGTACAAATATTTTTTTGTATTGATACACTATATCCAGTTCTTTCCAGACCTTGAATCTCAGGAATAGTGAGATGAAAAGCATCTCACTATTTTTCCTATTTTTATAGAAATCTTTTAAGACAAACACCATTAGTTCTTGATGAGTATCAATTAAAGCAATATAATCATAGAATCATTTAGGTTGGAAAAAACTTTTAAGGTCACTATTAACACAGCACTACCAAGTCCACTCATAAAGAATGTCCTCAAGTATCCTTGGAAATTGTATTTTAGGCTATGTCTGTGGGGTTGTGTCAGCAATTTGCCAGTACAGGATAGCAGAGAATCTATAATCTAAGGCAAACATGACCCACCTACAGACAAGAGGGCATGCAACTAGGCTTTGCAGCACAACAGCATGAGTAGAGCTATAAAGTTCCCTGTCTTAGGAAGGCTCACYTCCATCAATTTTACAGTATTAAATTGGCTCTTTATGAAAAATATCATGTGGACATGCTCTTGTCTGTATAGTATACTTAGTTGTCTGATTATTTTTATTCCACAAATAAGGAAAATAAAAAGATTGGTTACTGGGTTCAGAACTGGATTCAGTTTCCTCTTCAATACAAACTTAAATTGTGTTTTGAATTAAAACACTTAGATATAACTTTATAACAAAAGATCCAAAACACATCTTCAGCTTAGTCCYAACTCTGTCAGCAGAAGCAGGTAGAAAACACCAAACCTTCTGTCTGAGCAGATCTTTTAGTGCTTAAGTGTTTGCTCAAGTTTTACATTCAGGTATCCCTATTTTAACCAGGATAAGCAAACATCCCCTGAGCTCATATCCATGACCTTTTCAGATCCAGCAAGTAGGGCTGCTTGCAAGACACAGTCAAACAGAATTTCTCAGAAAACAGTGACCTGTGTAGACTCCACAGTTCAGGTAACACTACCTACACAGACAGGTTTTTATGACGCAGCTGAAAAATCCACCATGTATTGTGCAAAGCTCTTTTTTTTTTAACTCACAAAAAAGCAGTTTCTTTATTATAGAAATCTACTGTCATTTCCAAACCTTAAAATATTTCAATGGCAGAAAGAAATTATAATGTTTATTGACAACTTTGGAGATTCAGGCTAAGCAAGGTGCCCTTGAACTTGGTTTATATGGACAGAATGAAGTTGTTGAACACATACAATGGATTGCAGCTAAGCCTTAATAATCTTAGTTTTGCCTTTGCTAAAGAGAGCTTGTAGGAAAAGTTTAAAATGACTGTAGACATTTAAAAAGACAAAAGAAATACACATTAAGTGTCAGTAAAAAAAGTTGGAAAGAGATAAAAAAACCCATCTAGGCTAGGAAAACATTACCTGATGTAATCAGTTGGACAATGGACATCCATGAGAGAACTAATAATTTTTAAAATAAAACCCGTCAGTATATGAATATAAATGCAGTTTTAAAGCATCATGACAGTTGCATGGTAACAAGAGACATTAAATGAGATCTGTCTACTGTGGGGCACAGGTAATTTAGAAAAATTAAAAAGAACAAAGCACAAAAAAATGCTTTATTACTACTGTCTTGAAAAAAGTAATTTTGATAGAGAATATGAAACACAAATAATGGAGAATTATAATAGCCTGATAATCAAGAAAAAAGATAACAGTAAACTATTATGGAAGACCCAAATAATTAGCAAATAATTAGTAAATAATTACCATAATATAGATTATGAAAAATTAATTTCAAACTGGAATATATTTATATATATTAAATAWAAACTAYAGAAGAATATGAAGTGACATAGTAAAGAAATGCAGTACAAGAAATTCTAAATAATGTAGCATACTAAGACAAAAAAAACCCTTGAGTAAATTTTCAGTGAAAAAGTTTGTAACTGGGATCTGAAATGAAGASCTGTAAAATCAACCATCATGACCTACTTGGACATATGAGGCCTTTTGATGAAAATAAAATAACTTTAGGAAACAAGAAGTGCTAAACTACAGCCCAATAGATTTAGGAAACATTCCCAAAATAGCCATTATTTCATAGTGAAAAAAGCTAATATAGGTCAGAAGCAGTATAGAAGAAGGTCATTAGCATGGTGAAGAAAGTTAAAGATCTTAGGCCTTGATAATAGTTAAAGAAAATATTTTTACTTCTAGCTGAAGGGATCTCTGCTAACATGAAAACAATTAAGAACTGACTGAAGCTACAGAAATGTCTGATTTGCAATGAACACAGGCTCAAGTGTTTAGAAGTCCAGACTGAAACATGAAAAAAATAATAAAGTGGAAACAGGATTCTATCACTCTGCACTATGAGAGAAGGTATAGAGGGAACTTAATGTTAGCAAATTTAACTTGATTCAAGTAAACACATGCCTTAGAAATTACATTCCTTTGATATATTCCAAATATATATGTTCAAAGTAATATATACTAAAAAATATTCCTGCCTCTAACTACAAGGATAGACTAAATTATTCACAAATACCTTCTAAGAAGTATTGTCACAGTCCTCTGGCAACAGGGGAATCAAAATTGAAAACACTAAGAACTTAAATTTAAGTAGAATAATTCTTTTGCYTCGATTATCTTGCTTTTTGCTTGTTTTTATTCAAGGAAGATAAATGTTTGCTTAAGTTAACCAGACCAAGAAAGACTTMTGTCTTCAGTCACTAAAAATCCCTCATAATGGAATATTATTATGGGCCAGCTGGTTGCAGACATGCATTTTTAAATGCTTGACACTGTGGATATATGACGTACACACTATATCAGTATCAGTGGTGATCATCAACTTAATATTGTAGCAATTCTGGATTCTGATCAGTCAGCCTTTTCCTCCCCTTGTTTATAACACCATGGGCTGGCAACAAGCTCTCCTGCTTGAGATCTCACAGCCAGTGAGTGATGCTTGAGGTGATGGGCGACCTCAGACATGCATCCTGAGCAGCTTTCAGTACCTCAAGAAGTTTAGATGCTCCTTTCCTTCCCTCTTTCCCCTTTCACTCTGAACCTCTATTTCCATGCGAAGAACATTTGGCTGTATGGGCCTCTAGGGAAGAGCTGCTATGAAGGGACTGGAGGGGCAAAGTAGATGTCAATACAGTACACATCAAAAGGCATTTTGAAAAGGAATACCAACTGAACTGACAGTGGAATTCAGCTGGCTCCCTGTGTTCAAAATCTTGTACTTAGATTWTCAGTGGGATTGTTAACTGCTGCATTTTTAGGGTATATTGAGAGAGTTAAAAAAAAAAAAATCCTAAAAAATATAGTAGGAGCATCACTAGGACATACCCAAATCAATGACACACAAAACCAAGACCTTAGTCTTTAGATACTGAATGTGGCAGACTGGTGCCTGTCTGCAAATGTCATTTCAGAATGACAAAGTCCATATAGTTAGACRATAGCACTAGCAATGCTGCATATTGAGAATATCCATAACAGAAGTGATGCAAACATAATTTTCATGAAAAAAAAAAAAACCAAACAAATTCCTATTTGTCCAGCAAATACAGACACAATTTCTAAAATACCCAGTCATGGGTTTAATCATCTGGAAAGGATCTAAAGCACCCTACCAAGAATGCAATTAGTCTGCAAATAGGGTAGGTCTAACCACTTCCACCTGGCTGGTGCTCTCCATTTCCTAAGTACCTACCTCTACAGGGAGCCTACATCATGTAAGCAGCTACCAGGTGGAACCTATGTCTACTCTTCAGTATTGGACCAGTGACTARTTTGAATAAATGAGATTTATCAAAAATGAAATAGTTTTCACAGTGGCCTGTTATTTCTTTATTTCTACCTATTATTCAATTGAGGATGCTAAACCACTTTGAATGGAAAGTCTGGAAAGATCCTCAAATTTGCCAGCYCATTCATTATGCCCTGCTGATAACAAGTTAATTCAAATATCAGGTTGTTAAGCACAGATGCAATCCAGAATTACATAACAAGCAAAACGCTGTGTTGGTTTTTTTTAAATATTTCATCAGCATAGCTTTCTTCCTCTCCTATAGCAGAAAAAATCTCTAGTCCCACATTATGGAATCAGAACAATGTTTTGCAATGTAGATAAACTTCTCTGGAAGGGTACTCTCTGTTTTATTAGCAACCACACAAAGCTCTGCTGTCACTTTGCTGATAGACATATGCTTCCAAAACAATTCAGTCCTACACTAGACGCATGCACAGTCCCTATGAATATCTACAAGGCTAATATATACATATAGCCAGCCAATCAGAACAAAAGTATCAGCATTGTTTCAGGTTCATCCTCAGGTGTTTTATTAGCAGACTTTCATTAAAGTCTTCAACTAAAAAGCATAAGCAAAGTTAGATGACCCTTTAGTACACTTTTTGTCCTGCACAAAAATAAGAAAATAATCACAATCCAAGGAAAGCACAAAATGTAGCAGGAAAATGAGATATTTAAATGTATCACAATATATTAACTCAAATGTGTAGTAATGACCATTACAAGTAATACTGACATTTCTCATATTTCTTTCAAGAACTATTCAATGTAGTGACTATATGTAAATATATTGCATTTTCCTACAGGTATGACTTGAATTTTAAGTTTATACCTATAGATGGTGAAAGAGATACTCCATTTTTACTTTTATTTGACAGGCATGTCATTGAGTAAAAATTGATTTTCATTTCCCACARAGCACTATTGGCCTTTAAGTACAGTATTCATCTAAAGAGATGCCTTACTTCCATCTTTCAGCAGCCTTGTACTAGCGATGATAATTGACAAAACAATGAACCAAGTTGTATGTCTACCCTAAGTTTTACAAACACACACACAAAAAAATTGCTGTGTCTGTATCACATACACCACCCCTGCTCACCTGTCCAAAGCATGGCCTGCACGAAGCTACAAAGTCACCCCAAAAGAACAGCCAACAAATGTTTAACAAGCTGGGCACAGCCCTATCTTGAACTCGGTTTAAAAAACTTTTTAATACAGTCACATTCTCATGGCAAAGCCAGATGAGCACACAGCTATGTAGATGAAGAAAATATCCAAGCTAAAAAACTCCGCCTGAGTATAGTCTTAATACAACTTTAAATGCTATTTTGTCTCAGGAAAGCTGTATTTGCTCTAAAGGATCATTTTTTTTTATTACTACCGGCCTTGCTAAAAACTATAAAATAAGGAAATAAAAAATGTTTGTCTCTTTCAGGTCCCAGAGACTAGTATGTGATATGCATTTTTCACAATCATCTTAGTTTGAATTTAGAGAAACAACAAAACAGTTGCTAGTCCTTTCATGATCCATTTTGAAGAATACAAAATATTTTATGGCACAAGAAAGGGAAAATTAACTGAAAACTTCTTCACACTGTTCTAACGGTGGTTTACAGAAATCCTATTCACCATCCCATCCTCAGGATTTTTCTTTCACATGTGATATATTCATTCATTARAGAGCTGAAACCAACTCAAGATTACCTTTGATCTAGGCAGTCCTGGACAATCTCTGTTCTCTAAGTACATTTGCTATTACAGGACAGAAACAAGGAGAGGACAGCTGTTTAGATAATACAGTTAATATATGWGGAATTATTCTTAGTAAGGGATGATATCTGCTATTTAGTTTTCATAAATTATTTTTCTTAAAACATAATTTAGTTTACAAAGGATGAACAAGTCAGAAAATGAAAGCCAGATGATCACACTGGATTCACGAAGACACTAATGCTAGAATAATTTTGAAGGTATTGACTACTCTTGTAACTAAGGCTGTTAATTAACRGCAAATATTCTGCTTGATTTAAATTTTTTAAAGTGCAGGATGTGTAAATATTTTCAGGACCTTCTAAGTGCCTCTTTACCACTTTATTCTAATGTAAATTACAAATGATTACAACAGATACACTGTGTATGCACYAGGACTTATTATCTTCCCATCCAAGCAATTAAATAGCAACATAAACATATACAGCAGTATATAAAACAAAACAGGCAACTATTTCTTCTGGAATATTATGTTTACTCATATACTCTTTTATAATTGTGAGAAACTGGATTTTATCACACTGATAAGCATTTTCCTTTTTTATTTTTTAAATAAATATTTACAATTTACCCAATGTCAAAGAATGATCACTCTGAAAATAAAGATGAGTATACAAGCAAACCTTTTAAACACTTGACAAATTTGCAATTTAAGATTTTTTTCTTATTAACTTATACCCATTCCTTAAAATAAGGAAGAGGGATCAATCAAATCTATGCACAAGAACTTCTCAGCAATATTAGGCCTCCCATAAAGGAGTGGCAGAGGTTGAATTTTTTTTCTTTAAGCCACTTTACTTCCAACTGTACAAAGTACGTAGGTTCCATCTTAGCGATGCATCATATGTCTATATAAACATTTACCTGGAAACTGGTACTCCACATTGTTTTTGTCTTACCTCAAGGTAAAGCCTTTTTCCTCTATTATTGGAGAGCATTTATTTTACTATTTTGGTCATTTTCAAGACAGATGCAAAATTATATGCCATGATCCAAAAAAAACCCCAAACCACAGAACAAAATAAAAAAAAAAAAAATCACATAAAATTCCTCCTTATTTAATTCAAAATTCAAAAATTTCTAAGGAGGATTACTTTCCACTTTTTCCAAACATAGTGAAGATGTCAGATTGCCGACCCAACTGCACATTTCTCAAACACAGCAAAGCACCTCAAGCAATCAAGAAATCACTAACTACCAAAGCCACCTTTGTCTTTTTGAACAATATAACCATTAAGTCTGTTGATTTAGCAGGCTTTCTTGCAGCTTCTGGAAGGCAGTGGGCATCATTCCTATGGGATGATGTGCACTAGAACTGCAGAAATGGATCTTATTACAACACACCATTAAGTACTTTTGGCCCATGTTTCAAACGGAAGAAAGACCCAGTACTTGAGACAGGGAGAGAAGCCCTTGGTAGATCAACTAACTGAACAGTGTCAAAAAACTCTGGGAAAGCTGAAGATAACAGAAAAACACTTCGATGCTCTGTAATTCAACAAAGTTTTTATATCATCATAAGCTAAACCAATTTAAACACAGACCCTGATAAATCTCCAGCAAATATAAATCCTATCTTACCTTTCCAGATCACATCATAACATTCAATAAAGAGTACAATTTGTGGTAGAGAGATGGTGAACACGGCCAGACCAATTCTTTAACCTTACTGCAGACCATTATTTTCTACTGCGTAATTGATTATTTTTACACTAAATCATCATTCTTTTTTGTTAGAAGGAATTGAGGAGGAAAAAAATATGTGTTGTGGAAACAGAACAGAGCTGTGACTTAYAAAATGTGCAAACACATCTCTCAGTGGGATTTTGTCACCACAATCACAGCAGTATGCTGTYAATAGCTTTTCTTTAGCTGAGTTGCTCAGGCTTCAGAATGACATTATTAGTATTAAACGGTACCTTTGGAAACTAGCAATTTATGTTATAAATTCTCTGTTTTGTTCTTGAAGCTTTAAATGGAAAAGTGTAACTTGTTTTAGAGTTTCTGTAAATAGGAAAAGTTTCATTGAGACTTTCAAATTATAGTCCTCAGAAGTCAAACAGAAGTGCTTGTGGCAGGCACAGTTTGAAATCTTAACTGTTTAGGGCAAGATATATTTTTACATTCACTCAGAATGTAAGATTTCAGAAGTTTTTAGAAAGGCTGTGAGGTGGAAAAGTTCAGCATGTACGCATAGCTGATGAAGATTCATTTGGAGACATGAACATACCCGGGGCTGGCAGAAAAATTTATGTGATAAAGATGGTACATTAGGTCAGAGGTTGCTAAAAGTGAATTTCAGATTCTTCAGGGACATTCTCCTTTTAGTCAATAAAGGGCAAATGGCCATTCTCTTGTTCCATTTCTCTCTGCAGGCTTCAGTGAAGTTGACCATAAGGTAAGGTTGTACTTCGTGACAAGGACAGACAGGTTCCTGGCAAACTGTTTAAAAGACCTCTTATTTGTGATCTCCCTTGTATGGAACCATTTCTTCATCCTTTTCAAAAATTAAAGGCTGCTTGCAGAAGTAATACTGTCACAGCACAGTCTCAAGTACTAATAGGAAAGTAACACTGTCCTACCTACTCAATACTACAGACTTCACCAAACCGGTCCAAGTGCTTTGAAGAAAATCTGTTCACTGGTAAAGAATAAGCATCCAAAACTGGAAACAAAAATTAATTCTCCTACTCCCCTAAAGATCAAGCCATCTCATAGGAAAATTTCCTTGAATTAAAAGATCAGAGTGACAAATGGTACTAAGGCCTTAGTTCAATTGTACTATTGAGTTTTTTGCAAAAGCTCAGTTTTTATATATTACTTTTAAAGTAATTTGTACTTCCTCTCAACTAAGAGATTTTTCCCATTTATAAAACTCTGATCTGTTATTCACCTCATTACCCTCCCATGGTGTAGCTAAGAATTGCCTGAAGATATTGGGAATATTTGAGTACCTAAGAAACTCCCTAATAAATATATAAAGCTAAAAAGTAATTAAACATGAAGCCTGACCAGGCTACTTTATAAATGTTAGTTCTATAGTGTATAGTAATAAACTCAGGTTCTTTGCTGTCATTGTTATGTTGGGACCTCCATAARGAGCTTAAGAATAAATGAAGTTTCCTAAAGCACCAGATAAGAACTGAAATCAATTACTTTACCTTCTAAGAAAAAATAATTCTCTTTGGAGAACCGCAGTTTTTGCATACAATGCCAAATAATGTCTTTCAGAGCATCAACATGCCCCAGAATATCTGGGAATTAAGGGTGTAGTCTTTTGCTGACATAGAGAAACATAGTATGTATGTATTATAAAGAAAAAGCTTCAAGCAGAAAACTCCTACTCTACTGCATGCATTTCTCCTTCTAGAGAGAAGACAGGAGAATAAACAACATGTTATTTGACACAGAACATAAATATACAAAATTTACCATGATGCAATAAAGGAAAAAAAGAAAATTAGAAAGGTTGAAGACAACCAGATTTTCTGGGTTGGTCTGGTTCCCCCCTCATTCCAACTCACTTTCAGCTGTATTTCTGCTTTTCAGCTAAAAATGAAAAGGGTATTTGTATACTTAGGAAAAAGGTATTTATACACCAAGTTATCCTCAGTATGGATATTACTTACCACCCTTGCCCTATGTCCTTAGCTGCTCAAAAAAAAAAAAATGCTTTTGCTCAAGCTGCAATGTCACGCTTCCTACAACATAAAAGAAGAAAAGGCAAGAAAGTGAGCAAACCAATATCCATTATTTCACTGAAGCTGAAGAAGAAACAAAAGCTGAACTGAGAAAATTATGTGTGTTCAGTATTTAGAAGGCAGGCTAAGAAACTACATATAATTTCCATAACTTATAAATCTCACTTCAAAAAGAACTTTATTGCAATTAGGGTTTGGGGTTTTTCTGTAGTAAAAGATGTTCATAAAAGTTTTATGAAATCCAACTAGAAAATTTGTAGATACAAGATGCAAGGTAAACCAGCATAATATGAAGACTTCACTGCCATCCCATACAAAGATTCCACYATTTCCAATAGCTTTGCTTTATCTGAGTGCTGATTAGAAAACCTACCACTACTAGTCTATGATCACGTATCAGCAAACAGAAGAGCACTTTTGCCTATGTTGAAAAACAATCTCTGGGCTGGAAAAAAGGTCAAGGGAACAGCAAATGCAAATAAAAGAAAAGGTCATTACCAGGCTAATAACATGAAAGGCAGATATACCTTACAGTAAAGCATAAACAAAAAAAAAAATTACAAAAGAGAAAGATATTCTTTGCCTAAATAACTTCTATGGAGACATGGTCTATCTGGTTTGGGGGAAATTGTGAGGCTAGGCTGCAGTAAGAACACCACAGCTGTCAGTTACTGTACAGATGAAGTACAAGATGATGAACAATGAAGGATGATTTGCCACATTCTGCACTTAGATATCTTGCTGACACATAAAATCTCCACTGCTATCATGTACACCAACCCATCACAGAAGGGCTATAGTTACAGGAAAAGATAAATACACCCAGTCARTATATAGGGGCTATTTGCACATGACTCTACACTTTTCAGATCTTAATGCCTCTATATTTAAAACGTTATAGACATCAACAAAAAGGACAAGAAAATAAAGTTTTAAGGACTAAGTGTTCACAGAGTCTTTTATTTGCCTCTCCTTCAGGCACAGAAATAGAAAGATCTTGCAGAGGATCTGGTCAAAGGAGTTATAAAGAAGTAAACAAGGGTTTRAAAATCAGACAGTGAGGAGTTACATCCTAGGCATCAAGGAGGAAAGAAGGTCCTGATCTATTAGAGCTGGATTTGGCTTAAAGGGGTGAATGCAGAATGAATTTGTTATTTAATAAGCAACTTTGATTGACACAATAAATCACACCTATATCATATGCAAAAGCCAGTCACAGACAGATCAATGCCATTTAACCCATCTTTATTTTCATTTCCACCTCTTCTGACTACATTTTGAAAGGAAGGACAAAAACAGGCACCAAAATTAAGCCTGTTTTTTCTCTGGGTTTTTTAGAAACTTATGAGTCCTCAATAGCATTTTCTTTGCAGSTTCTGGTTCTTTCTAAAGCCAATTAGAGTCACCAGTCCTATTCTCATATTTCTCCCCCAGACCAAAACACCATCCAGATGAAGTGCTCTACCTCCACAGACATCATAAAATTGATGCAGTTTTTCAGGGAAATACCTAGGATGGAAATGACAGCCCAAACACCACTTCCACAAGAACCCTAATATCATATAATCATAGTGTCATTTAAGTTAGAAAACCTTTAAATTCATGATATCCAACCACAYCCTAATACTGCCAAGTCCAGTACTAAACCATGTCCTTAAGTGCCACATCCACACGCCTTTTATATGACTCCAGAGACTGTGACTCACCCTGGYCTGAGTCATCGTTTCCCTTGGGGCAGCCTGTTCTGATGCTTGACAACCCTTTCAGTGAAGAAATTTTTCTAATATCTAATCTTAACCTCCCCTGGAATAACTTGAGAACATTTTCTTTGGTCCTCTCACTTGTTACCTGTGAGAAGAGACTGACCACCACTTCACTACAACCTCCTTTCAGGTGGCAATAAAGTCTCCCCTGAGCCTCCCTTTCTCTGGACTAAACATCCCCAGCTCCCCCAGCCACTTCTCATCAGACCTTTGCTCCAGACCCTTCACCAGCTCTGTCATCCTTCTCTGCACAAGCTCCAGCGCCTCAATATTTTTTCCTGAACTGAGAAGCCCAAAACTGAACACCAAATTCAAGGTGTGGCCTCACCAGGACTAAATACAGGAGAATAATCACTGTCCTGGTCCCTCTGGCTACACTATTTCTGATAAAGGCCAGGATGCCATTGGCACCAGCTGGGCACACCTCCCACAGGGGTGCTCACTGCTGCTGGCTTGTGTTGGTGTCTGGTAGAGCAGGACACAGCCCACAGCTGGCACTGGAGCAGCCGAGTGTTCCCACCAGGAGCTCAGCCMGGGCAGCTCTATCAGTTGTGGTAGGTGCAGAGCTTAAAAGAGGTCATGGCTTRCATCCAGGTGGATACTATTGCTTCCTGGTCAAGCTGGCAGAGCTTCATCACCTTTCACTCAAACTGCCGTGCCACAGCCGTGTCCTGTTTGCAGGCCTGGGTGTTGACATATCTTAAGGGCTTCCTTTATYTGTCTGAAGAACTTGGCCAATGTTGCTTCTGGCCCTGCCCAGGTCCCACCAAACACCGTGGCATGAGCTGCGAGCTCCTGATGGCTGTCTCAGATTCTGGAGGATCTGTTGTCCAGCAAGGATGGACAGATCTATCTGGTTTATCTGAACAATCAACATGAATGGGATTGTACCTGTAAGTCCTGCCTTTACCTAATTGTTGATGTTACTGATTTTTTGGCACTAATACATGTGTGGCTGGGACCATATTGTTCTATGAACCTTTTTCAGAAGAACAACTAACAAACCTGCCAAGTTGCTTATAAGCTCATATCATCTTCTGTAAAGTTGTTCATTCCTTCTGAGACAACTTCTCCTGAACTACTCCACTTGCACATGCTGGGCACATTCTGCTATCAGTTACAAGCTCTTAAGAAGTCACACAAGCCACTAAACTTCACACTGCTTCTTCCAAATGCCTCAGTTTTCAAACACATTACCATGCTCCACGTGTGACTACTWTATTTACTTTTTATTTTGTTAGGCTCTGACTTTGAGCTCAATATTTCTTTCCTGATCAGATCTCCATTTTAATATTTCYTTTTGCCCTGAGTTTTGCCAGAGAGACTGGCATCAAAGATAGCTGCTTGAAGCCACCTGAACATAAATCATGGCCCAGAGAGTGGGGCAATTTTAACTGTGGTCATGAGAAATTACAAACATAAGAACTGAAGAAAAAATTCCTTAGGGATTTAGAGAAAGATGAGAAGAATGTTGTACATGCAAGAAGAAATTGTGAATACCACTTTTAAGGTATTGAACCAGAGATARAGAAGAATACGATTGGCAGAGGATAACAATGGCAAATAGCCTTGGGAATCTGGAGAGAGTTCAGAGCTAAACACCCAAAGGAGAGGCAATCCATTCAAGAAAATCTGTTTGCCTCTTTACATCTGAGAAATGTCCACTGTTGTCCAGCATGAATATATACAGAATTCCATATAATTTTATTACAGTCATATTTTAGGATAAAAAAGACTTTCTTCTTTCCTAGTATTTAACAATTATGGTTTCCTTGTAACAGATTAATTAACAGCAACCAAGCAACTTAGGTATTAAAGCACAACTTAGAGTGTTTGCTTTTTCAGTGATATTTGGCCTGGTACCAGTACAAGCGTGGTAGAGAGCTGAGCAGATTACAGAAGGTGTATCAAAAGCCATATTTACTTGTAGGATTGCTCTCCAGACATAGCAATCATGACAGGTAAATGCAGATTTAACCTCTGAACTATTAAAGGTAAACAGTCCAAAGAACTAGAGATTGTCAAAACAGCATCCAGCATTAACAGCTCATCTTGTATAATGCAAACGTAAAGCWGTGGTTTTTTCTACGTACAGTACATTTATGACTTGAATACACAATAAAACTGCAATATCTGGAGCAGTAATTTTACATGGGCTCTTTTTAGATTTTTAACCATATCTTCATATTTCTTCACCATGCTTTCCTTGTAGTACATAAAATGAACTTTCAAGGATGTTTCTGTTGCCTGATAAAACTCATAAAGTAAAACTTTCCACAATCTGTCTTTAACTACATCTACTTCCAAAAACGTCAACCTTTTTTTGGCATTTATTCACAGTGGAATTCCAACACTTGCAGATGCGTCCACACTTCTGAGACATCTCAGGTCATTTATCAGGTAGTAATCACAGAATCACAATATCACTGTGTTGTCATTATATTGCYAGAGTTCTATTGTCCTTATATTGCAAAGGTTCCATATTGCTAGAGTTTCATACCTCCTGGATGTTTCTTGTAGGCAGCTCCTCTAAGCACTGACTCTTCCTTCTTCTCACAGTAGCCAACTGACTCCAGTTTCCCTGAACCAACCAATCCACTCTTTTATAACACTCTTCTTATTGGCTACAGCTGCGGCCTGGTAAAGTCAGGCCTGTTCTCAATCTCTAATAATTGGCTCAGCTGCAACTCCTTAAGGGGTAAGATTGCTTTCCATACTACATTTTCTTATATTGTGTCCCCCTACATCACTGCACTTTTATGGTTGGAAGGCACCTCTGGAGATCATCTAGTCCAACCCTCCTACCAAGGCAGGGTCACCCAGAGCAGGTTACACAGCAACTTGTCCAGGTGGATTTTGAAGATTTCCAGAGACTGAGACTCCATTACCTGCTTGGTCATCCTGTATGAGTATTCTGCCACAGTCAACATAAAAAAGTTCTTCCTCAGGCTGAGGTGAAACTTCTTGTGCTTTAGTTTATGGCCATTGTTCCTCATTCTGTTGCTGGGCACCACCAAAAAGGATATGGCACCATCCCCTTGGCACCTGTCTTTAATTATATGCATTAATGAAATCCCCTCTCAAAGTTTTCCAGAATGAACAGGCCCAGTTCAGACAGTCTCTCCTCATAAGAAAGATTCTCTTGACCCTGCATCATCCTTGTGACCCTCCACTGGACCCTCTCCAATAATTCCTCATCATTCTTGTACTGAGGAGCCCACAACTGGACACAACAGCACTAAGTAGAGGGAGAGAATCACCTCCCTTAACCTGCTGGCCACACTCTTCCCAATGRYCCCCAGGATACCACTGGCCCTCCTGYCCACAAGTTTTCAAAAAAGGGACCTGTGCACTAAAGCAGCTTTCTCATGCATGACTATCTCAGGTTAGCTCCCTTCTGGGTGCCTAAGCATCTTGAGGCTRTGCCAGATGGCCTCATAACCACAATGCATCAAAACACTTCCATAAAACTTTTGCAGCAGGTCTGTAGCTGAAAGCTAAAAAATCTGTTTTGTTTTTTTTTTTTTATAACATAATTAAGTCATGTGAAAGTCTGAGATACACCTACAGAGAGGCCAGACCATTGTAACACTAGGGAGTAATTGCAAGAATGACTGGCAGTCATGAGGAAAGAGCAAAGCAGTTCATTAGATATTTTTCTATGAGCTGAATGATATAAATCCTTTGGGACTTAAATACTGTCTGGGCTATGTTTGAAATGTAGTTAAGATAACCAAGACCATTGAGTATTCAAAATAATGATAACTTAATTTTGTAGAAACAAAAGTGATTAAACTGAAGGAACTCTGAATTTTGTATTGGCCCAAAATGTGGATTTTTAAAAAAATAAATTACAGTGTAATTGTAGTGTTTTTAAAATCTCATTAAAATGGTTCTCAAAAAAAAATGGTTCTCAGCGTTCTGCTGCTGCACTGAAAATTTAAACATTCACATGTAGTATTGGACTCATTAAAATTTTCTTACCAGATATGAGAGGCTTAGGTCTTGTACTCTCATTGCACTGCACAACATCATTAAATAATCTCAGTCTGATTGTGAAACTAACTGCAGAGCCTTTCATTTATTAAAACAATTTTTAAAATCAAACTATAGAACKGTGAGAAGAAAATTGGATTTTTGGAATCTCTAGTTTAAATAATCAYAAACTATACTAGAAAAGGCAGTTCAAACATTTTCCTCACAATACATTGCATAATAATATTAAAACATGTGGATCTAATTTGTGAATGTTGCAGCTTTACACGTACACATAGAAGCTACCTGAATTTGCTCAGATGCTTTGCTTTGAATGTAATATTGCTGCTTCCATTTGGCATATTTCTACTGTCTTTCCTAAGGCAAATCATCCAGTACAAGAGAGATTTCTTCACTCACTAGTACATTTCTTCTGGGTGAATAGTTCCACTTATGAAGGGTAAAAACTCTATTCCTACATAAGGACTTTAAGGTCCTTTGTTTAAAGAGGAGAAACAAAAGGAAGCAGTGCATTTGTTTCTTACTGAAAAACAGAATATGAAACATAGAACCCCAAGTCATTACAGACATGACCTAGATGCTTATATTTTTGAATGCACAGAAAGATTTTTTCAGGCACCAAATTCCTTCCTAACTGCTTAGGCATTCAAGTTTTCACAAAAGAGGCTTACAGACTACATTATCTTTTGCATGCATGACTATCTCAGGTTAGATCTCCTWCAGATATCTTAAGCATCTTGAAGCTCAGTCTGTTAGATGGCCACATAAACATGATGCACCAAAACTCTTATAAAACTTTTGCATCAGGTCTGTGAAATGCAGGTGGGGAAAGCTACAACTGAGAAATACAAAAAATCTCTTCAAACCAAATTTTTGCTTCATAAAGTAGTTAAAGTTACATGAAAATTTGAGATACAGTTGCAGAGAGGCCAGACCATTGTATCTTGTTCGACTTTTTTTTCAGTATCTACCAACAGAGTTTTATGAGGAAGATAAAGAACTGAAGTAAAACAAAAATGAGAATGTCTACTATTCCCAAATTCCCTCGATGCACAGGATAGGTCTAAAATCTAAACAAGTTTCAAAAAACATGATCGCTTAGAGAAAAAAAAAAAAAATTTTTTTTTTTAAAGTCATCAGGACTTTATTTGCCATGGAGGTCTTGCAGATGATGCTAGAAGACAACACTTTAGAGAATCCTCAACATCTATCTATGACCAGTCCCAGACTCTGSAAAATTTCTGCTATATGAAATAGAAAGTTTTGCACCATTTTATGACTCATGGACCCAGAGGTCCTTTTCAGTGGTACAATCACTGAAAGTCATAATAACAAAATCCAGAGTTTACTTTGGGGATGAGAGAGCTCTATCTCTATTTATTTTACAACAGCATATTGCAGCTGTGATCTTTCCAGGGGTGCATGTCACCTAGACAATGTACCTAAGAACTTTGTGTGACCACTGGTTGCCACAAGAACTGCCAGCATTAGAGAAAATTGAGCCAAATAATCTAGCATCCAGCATTTTAATCACTGAAAAACTTGTTGGCAAATGCTGCTCTAATAACACTAATTGGATAAAGTAGGTGCAGGGCTAATTAAGCTGTACTGATTCTTATTTCTTTATGTCCTAAATACATATTTTTACTAGATTTCATTCTACTTGATAGGAGGCTGTTGAAATTAATCACATAGGATAAGTTTAGCCATCTGCAATGAAGCTCCATGGAAGTATCAGGAAATCTTCAGTTTGGTTTTCATTAAYCTGTGGCAGAGAATTTGGCCTGAAGCCAGTCTTCTGTTACAGCTTTAAATTTGGCCCACTGTCAACATCTGCAAACAAAACTTTCATGGCTTTTACAATACAGCATTTAARAATTTAGTATTAAATTAAGTTATATATTGCTTGACAGATTTAGGCACAAAAAATGAAAACTATGTTTTTTGGAACAGCCAAAAAGACAAATGAAAAAACCATGTACTAACTGGATATGGCATAGTTCGTTGTACTTCTCACATGTACAGCTATTAATAAAGAAAATAATTAAAAGGGAAGGGACATTCCAATCAAAACTGTTCTACAGCCAGTAGAACAGTTTATACAGATTATGTCCATGTGTGGAATACATGGATATTTTTGAAAAAGAGTAGAAGACTGAAAAAAAAATGCTACGCTAGGAAAGCTGTGGTAAACTCAAACCAGCATAGAACGCTGCTCTCTCAGCTATTTTAGTAGGAATAGGACATAAAGTAAACAAACAATTTTTGCTCTGAAATTTTTAAATATCTGGAATCCCTAAGAAGCYCTGCTACTATTGACCATTGTAGGGCAGAATTAACATTTTTGCAAATTCAGCCTAATTATAGACCTGGAAAACATGTGTTCAACCTACCCCCATTTCCCTTTAGATGCCAGTCATCCTTTCCATTATGTTTGTGTCCACACCACTASAACCAAAAATGAAAATGTGTCAGTCTGTTTTTAATGACCAAGACCTCCCACAGATGCCAATAAACATCATTTAATACCATATATAGAGGCAGGTAAAGAAATGTGTAAAATTACCCTTTTTTATAATTTCCTTCCTTCCTTCCTTCCTTCCTTCCTTCCTTCCTTCCTTCCTTCCTTCCTTCTTCCTTCCTTCCTTCCTTCCTTCTTCCTTCTTCCTTCCTTCCTTCCTTCCTGCTTCCTTCCTTCCTTCCTTCCTTCCTTCCTTCCTTCCTTCCTTCCTTCCTTCCTTCCTCCTTCCTTCCTTCTCTTCCTTTCCTTCCTTCCTTCCTTCCTTCCTTCCTTCCTTCCTTCTTCCTCCTCCCTTCCTCCCCTCCCTCCCTCCTCTCCCGCCACTTCCTTCCGCCACTTCCTTCTTCTGCCACTCTCCTTCTTCCTTCCGCCACTTCCTTCCTCCCGCACTTCCTTCCTTCCTTCCAACACTCCCTTCCTTCCTTTTCCGCACTTCCTCCTTCCTTCCGCACTTCCTTCTGCGCCATTCTTTTCTGCCACTTTCCTTCCTTCCTTCCTTCCTTCCTTTCCTTCCTCAGTAATGTAACCATTTTAACATCATCCTCGTGAACAATACTTTACTTTCTTTGTTATATGTGATACTGAGAATGCTGCACYGAGAACTAGATATGTAATATATTTAGCATTTCATTTATTCTATTTAAAAATAGAATAGCACATATAGTTTTGCTGTACCAATTAAGCATAGCAGCTTGTTAACACAATCAATGTTTTCACATACTAAATACTTTATAATCTAGCACAAGATGTGGACTTACAATTTCTTAATGAATGCACTTGGAGTTTCCTTTAAATGGTGAATACAGAATGAACCTGCTCGTGGGAAAAGAATGCTATGTATCTCTGTTATTGCTTCAGTCTAGAACTGTTACAGCAGCTGCCTTTGTGYATGGCTTACAGCTGCACTAAAGCTCAAAAATGTATGATTAAAAGCCCAGCATTTAYGTTTTCACACAAAGCTGAGAATCATAAGGATTTAGGTCTAGCAGCTTTAAAAAATAGAAAACTAATTTTTCACAACAGTTTGTGTACTGTTCTTATCAATGTTTTTACATATGAWCATTTTAAGTAAATAACTTCATGTACAAATAATGCACAGATACAAGAATTGTTTTAGTTGATGACTTTTAAAAGGTTTTTTCTTGCTTATTTTAGCTGCATTTCTTCTCCCCTTTTACCAACCCCTCTCTGAAAAAAAGCATTGTATTTCTAAACTTTTAACAGAAAGTTTAACAACCATGATTTGGAAATATCTGAAATTAACTAGCTACTGCTGATTGATTCATTTTCCTTTAAATTTAATTCAGTTATACTGGGACAACCATGAAAACCAATTCTATAGAAGTAAAAAAAAATGAGCAACAAAAATAAGCAGAAAATATGTCTTCCACTTATCTTCCTCCTAATTCCTTCCTCCTCAGAAAACATTTAAATGTATTTTTATTTGTATGTTTTAAAGAAGTGCTCATTTGAGAGTTTTATCCAGATAGATTCTTTTCTCTTAACTTTACAACACCTGTAATTTATATCAAAATTAATGAAAATCTGAACTCATCAGTAGCATGATGAGTTCTTAGCATGTTTTTATTTCACAAATAGTGAAASTTCTTAGCATGTTTTTATTTCACAAATAGTAGAGCATCTTTCTTTCTTTACTGCCCTACACTCAGATATTGAGATATTGTCTGGCTTTTAATTACAGACCGAACAATAAAAAAAATAAAAAGTAGAGAGTCCTCAAGGCTGAAGTGTCATTTTGGATTGAATTATCCATCTGGCATTTAATTTTCACTTCTGACACAAGTCACAGCTTTTGTCAGAAAGAATTTTTGTTTGGATGCTAGCTTTTTATACATCGTGAGAGAAAGCTGTCTGACTCATTCCCTTAACCCAACAACGTRGTCAGAAGCATCCTCATTGTGAAATGACTCAAAAAATCTGCTGTTTGGAATGCATGAAGATCACACCAGAGGTTTCAGGAGTCCTTTTTCAAGCTCCTTTCTTCCTAAGTAATRGTCATTTCCATAGATCTCTATTGCTGGATACATGCAAAGCTGCCATGTTAAYTCACCACAATGTTCCTAAAAATTACCCTTAGAAGACACTTTAGACTAAATGAAAACAAAACAAATTTGCAGTACGTGGGCACAAGAAGGTTCATTCTTGCTGCTCACGCTCACGCACATTACTTACAGATGTTCTCCAGCAAAGAGAAGTATTTTGCAATTTACAGTACATTTTGAAACAAGGGAGTATTGAAAAAAACTATTGAAGAGCAACACAGAACATTAGCTGCTCTCTGCTTCTGTTAAGTGAAGGTTCAGCCTTAAGCATGTTAAAAGAGAAAACAATCCACAGAATGACAGGATACCCTACAGGATGCCTGAAGCCTGGGCACATTTAATCTCTTATAGTGTATGGGGTGTTGTGTCACTCTAGGAAGTAGAGGAAGTAGCCCAATAAACTGTGGTCTTGTCAACCACAGGATGTGTCTCCAAGAGAGTATGGGATAAAAGATCTTAGGCTTAGCTCCTCCACAGGGGAGTCAGTGCTGCAGACACAGACTTTACAAGGGCCTGCAYTGACTGGACAATAGATAATAGTTTTAAAATGAGTYTAGATTTAGATTACATATAAGGAAGAAATWCTGTACTGGGACTGTGGTGAGACACTGGAACATGTTGTCCAGAGAAGCTGGGGATGCCCCATCTCTGGAAATGTTCAACYCCAGGCTGGATGGGGCTTTGRGCAAACTGATGTCACTGTCCACGGCAGGGGGTTGGAGCTTCATGAACTTTAAAGACCTCTTTCAACCCAAACCATTCTGTAGTTCTARGATGTTATACTTCAGACTGCACTAYGGAGTAATATGGACTCAACCTTTAAACCTGACCTTTTTTTTGTTTCTGCCCAGGGCTTCCACAACATCTACTGAATGGCTAAATGTAGAATGGGATTTAACATGGACTGATCTTAAATTTAAAGTACAAAATAAAAATACACTATAAAATATAAAAATAAATACATATAAAGAACAAATATATAGGCACTCTGACTTGTCTCTTGCCATACTGAAGCCTAAAGGAAACTTATAGAGCACCTGGCAAATTTAGATCCTAACCACTGAGTCTACTTTACTTTCAGCAAGGAGACCTAAACCACTTCATTTTCCCTCCTGCCTTTTTATGCTACTAACATTGTATTACCAAAACTTTTGGCATCTTCAAGGGATAGAACTRCCTAATGTCAATGGAATATCAAAAATGTGATCAAATTTTCCAAAACTGAGAGCTGGGAAGCTCAAGCTGGCTGCACCTCAGGGCAGCCAGTCCTGACACAGTGCCTCAAAAGAATATTCAGGCTTTTCCCTARGGGCTTGCTGATAGACATGCAAAAGATGGAAAACTCTGATAAATACTTTTTCCTGAATGCTAGTTTACATTGTTTATTCAGAGCTGAGCTATTCTATTTCAAACACTGAATAAATAGATTTTTTTCAATTACTTTGAGTTGAATKGGCTTCAGATGACTTAGAGGGTTAATAGGAATAATACTATTTAGCATTTATTATTATAATKATCATCATCATCACCATTAGCAATGCACTCTCCAGATAAAAGATGTGTTTTACTCTAGTCCTGTATACATTTAAGAAATAATATTTCGATCCTAAAGCAAAACCCAGTAAGTTAATGAAAATGATGCAGTTGCCACTGATCAATATATCTTAAATGGAGATAGGAAATTCTTCCTACAACAGAGGCTAAATATGAAGAAACTGAACGTTAATTATTATTTCACATATGTGACTAAGACTCTAATTGAAGATTAAAATGATAATAGATATATGTTACTGAGACTATAAGTGAAAATTATAAGAGACATAGTAATGATTTTTTAGTGGTACTCAATAGCAGCTCATTAATAGTGCTGAAAAACTAATTCAAAAAAACCCCCACTAATTATCCTACTAAAAAGAACCTGAACATTATTTAATACTGCAAAGGAAACATGCTCAAAGATACACAAAATCTTTAGTCACGTGTGCCAGGTCAGTTCAGATGGTTAGAATATGATAATGGGAGACAGTATGAAGAATACAAAGCATTTTTCTCACAGTCATCTAATCGGCACAGATACTGATTATTAAACTTGTAAATATTACATTAGAGAGTATATGGTACAAGCAGCTCACTGGCTTGCTAAAAATAATGAAAAGGTAAGAAAACAGAAGCAATCTTAAAATTTAAGAAAATGGGAAAAAAGAATGCARGCAGACATGCACATGAATCTCTACATAGTTTTGTTTTTTTTTTTTTATTTTATGAATTCATGAGTATGTGTGAGCTCAAGTGTAAGGTATGGAGAAGAATAGTCACTCTTCTCTCAGCAAGGGATCCATTTTTTTTTCTTAGAAATAATGGACAGGACAACAAAATGGAGCATTAATGCAGAATCAATATTGATGGAAAAACACATAGGTTTTTTTGTTTATTTTAAACAGCTTAARYAAACTAGGAGAARGCTGTCATGATTTCAGAACCATTCCTTAAAAATTTAAAAGTGTTGGAGCTGAAACTGCTTGCTTCAACACAATGCAGTCTTTTGCCAATGCATTGTGATATAACTTGTATTTATGAAGTTACATGCTTATTCTTTGTAAGAAGAGTTTCTGAGGAATTGGAGACAAAGCCAAATCTTCCATAACACCAGTGATGCTGCTAGCCATCCMTATAAATAAAAGACTCTAAATTCAGCAGAATACATATCCAGTAATGAGCCGCTTACTGGTGAAATGTAATCCACTTCTTTTCCACTTACCGGCAAGGACTTAAACAAACTGACAGGGCAAACAGAAAGAAAATTCAAATTATAATGATGGAAACACAATTAAAAAACCAATCCAAACCCTCAACTACATGTTGTGTTGTCTCTTCAACCTCCCATACACAGGAAAAAAAAAAAAAAACAAAAAAAAAACCAAAGCCAAGCCAATAAATTCTAGAATATATTTGACTTCTCACACTACAAATGTATTGACAGAGCTAAACAATCAACTCATAAAAATCAACTCATCTAGGAGGTAAAAATAAAAGGTAATTAGATTTCAGGAATTCTCCATCAGCAAACCCTAACTTTTCACTTATGTTTTAATACAAGAAAGGAAAMTTGTTCTGGCAAGAGCCCATGCTGAACAATAAATTCATACACTTCTAGCAGCAGACTATCTGATGATACATAATTAATCTTTGATTGATTACTTTAATTTAGACACTGCAATTATTTTTGCAAAGACTGTCACAAGCAGAAAGAGTTACAAAAGTTTTTTTCAGCATTGATTGCAAAAATTCTATTTAAATCACACTTGGATTTATACTCTTTCAACCTCTCCTTTATCCAACTCTGACTAGTTTGCTTTTATTTTTATATTTCTTATGTCTGAATTATTATTCATGTTCCAAGTTAATTTCTGACTTCATTATTACAATTTGCTTTGTTATGGTACTCTTGAYTCTTGTTTGATCTTGCAGAATTTAACAATCTGAGGCTCAAAGCAGATACTTGAATTTGGTCTCAGATACTATCTCAACATTTCTGCATCATGAAAAACTTCAACAGATTACTGTACAAATTGTACCAATAACTGTATAAATGAGTGCTACATAGTACAATTTAGGTGTCCACCTACATAGTAATGAATAAGTATAACATTTGCAGTAAAAACTTCCCTAATATTCATTTTATAGATCTGAAACCAGTGGATTTATAGTAAGTCTTTTTATGGATTGTATTCTACATTTTGGCTATGGTTRTTCAACGAATACGTTCATTTCATCAGCAGCTACACATCATTACCCGAATCTAATTCAAAATGCTTGCCCTACTAGTATATGCTACCAGACACATTTGATATGCTTTGCCTCACAGATGACATTCATTCACTCACTCTCATCTCATCACCATTTCTGTATTTTCTCTATTAACTTGCYAAGTTTTACAAAGCATTTGAGAAGCACAGATTACTGCTTATCCTCTTGAAGTCACTAATTCTTTGAAGGACTTTGTTTTCAGTAAACCACTTAAAACTGTTGTGCATWTTCTTTTTTCTTCCTGGAAGTCGGAATATTCAGGACTGCTTTCTAGGATTTTTGAACAGCTATTTCAAATAGCAGCAGAGCTGCTCATCCRCAAACARTTGCATGCAAGGTCCTAACGACTGTGTAACACACTGAATTTAGAGTCTCAAGGTTTTCTGTACAGCCTGTGTGTAGGGAGAACAAAATATTTAAAATTAAAGGGTTATAGTGAATGGGATAGCATCAGACTGMTGACCTGTCACTAGTGGGGTTCTGCAGGGCTCCATCCTTGGCCCAGTTGTTTTCAACGTCTTCATTAACCATATGCATGCAGGACTTGAAGGAATACTAAGGAAGCTGCCTGACAATGCTAAATTGGGAGGAGTTGTCAACTCCCTCAAGAGCAGAGGGACACTGCAGAGAGACCTCAACAAACTAAGGACAAGTGCTGGATTCTGCACCTGGGCAACTCTGATAGTCTATGTGAAACAAAAATAGGGCAGGAGACTTTTCTCCTTTTGATGCCTTTATTAAAAGTGATCAGCCCAGGATTAGGAAGTTCGACGGGTCTGCAGTCTCCGTCTTCTTTCCCGGCGTGGCGCAGAGGAGGAGGATGTGCAGCTTTGTCCACGAGGGGCAGAGCTGGGGGTCCGATCTTCACAGGAGCATCTGGGCGGGACCCCTGGTGTTTCTCAGTCTCCCTGCTTCCCGGCTCCGGGTCACCATTCTAGACGACTTCTGCAGTCAGGGCGAGGGGCACCAAGATCTCCCAACATGTCTGCAGGTCTAGCACTCCGCTCCTCATGTCTAGGAATCACTCTAATTTCTTAATTTTATATTTGGCTCGTTGTTTTTGGGGTTTTTATAAGTTAAATGCGGCCCAGGATGCATTGGTTCCCAAAATCTGCATATTGAAATGCCCCCCCCCCCCTCCTCCCTTACTGGGGAGAAGTGCAGCCTTGCCTCAGGCAAGGCTCCACCAATACAAAGGGAGGGCTCCCAGGCCCGGCTAGGCTATAAGCAACACAAAAGAGAACCATTAACTCTATTGACTTGTAATTAACACAACAAACAAGGTGGCAGCAGCACAAACCGGTCATACTGGTTTCTGTAACCTTAGAATTTAACAAAAACTGTTCATAACATATGTAGACTGGGGAGGAAGATGCTGAAGAGCAGCACTGCAGAAAGGGATCTGGGGATCCTGGTCCATGGCTAGTTGAACATGAGCCAGCAGTGCCCTGGCAGCCAGGAGGGCCAACCCTGTCCTGGGGGGCATCGGGCACAGCATCTCCAGTCGGGCAAGGGTGGGGATTGTCCTGCTCTGCTCTGCACTGGGGCGGCCTCACCGCAAGTGCTGGGGGCAGTTTTGGGCACTATAGTATGAGATATTAAGRTCTTAGAAAACATCCAAATGAGGGCCACGAGGATGGTGAAGCTCTGGAGCGGGAAGCCACATGAGGAGTGGCTGAGGTCACTTGGCTTAGCCTGGAGGAAAGGAGATTGAGGGGAGACCTCACTGCAGTCTACAACTTCATTGAGCAGGAAAGAGGACGGACAGGTATTGATGTCTTTACCCTCATAACTACTGACAGAACTCAAGGAAARGGCATGAAGTTAGTCAGGGGAGGCTTAGGTTGGATATCAGGAAAAAGTATTTCACCCAGAGGGTGGCTGGGCACTGAAACAGCCTGCCCAAGTAAGTGGTCATAGCACCAGCCTGCCAGAGCTCAGAATGCATTTGAGTAACACTCTCAGGCACAGGGTGTCATGCTTGAGATGTCCTGTGCAGGCCAAGAGTTGGTCTTGATGATCCTGATGAGTGGTTTTGGTTCACCAATTTGAGTTTTCCTGGCCAATGCACCAATTAATGTGGTGGGACTAGCYCTGGCCAAACGCCAGTGCACTCACTAGAATATATTTACTAATTTCCTGTTGTGAGATAGGATTAAGAGGAAGGCAAAGCAGGCTCAAAACTTTAAAAGYGTATAAAGAAAAAAACTTCATTAACAGTTACTAAAAGAAAGAATAAAAAGAATCAGAATAAAACCTTCAGAACACTTCTCCTCTCTCCTGCAACCTTTTCTTTCCCACTCACAACATACAGAAARAATTCAGTCAGTTTATCACTTCTAGAATAGTCCTTCTGCAGTTCACTTAGGGAGAGAAGTCTCTCTTGTCATGTTTTGGAGACCTCTCCACATGAAAACAGTTCTCTCATGGCTTTTAATTTCCACAAACATCAGCCTTCCGGGAATTTGCAATCATGAAGTTTCCCCCATCTTTCACAGCTTTCCCACAGGTGCGTTTATGGGCCATGTCAACTTATMGGGTACTGTTTTAAAGATGAGCTGCTCAAGAGCAAAGGTCCRKTTCATCTATCTCTGAYATCATCTTCATCTCTGGGAATGGAGGTCTTCTTCTCCAAGGGGCAAAGGGTCTTCATCATTCTTCTCTATGTTCTCAAGGGATCACAGCTACTTCAACATCTGCTTGCTTTAGCATAGARACCWTTGCTCTTATCTACAATTTGAATCTTCATCTCCCCATACTTTTCAATGAGTTACCGGGAAAAAGAGCCTGATGATTCAATTACATTCTTCTCCATATCCTTACAAGAGGATTTACCTCAAACCTCATTCTCCTTCCATCTGGGACTTGACTCTTTTCTTTACTGACCTTGTCATCTTCATATTGCTCCTCTATGTGTCTTCACACTGTCCTTTCCTTTCACTGGAGAGAGGATCAATGCTTTGCAAGTTTCATCTGTGCAGTGAAAGAGTTAATCTCACCCAGGCCTGCGAGCCTTCATGTGATCTCTGCCGAGCTGCAGCCAGAGCAGCTACAGTGATGTATTTCAGGCCGTGCTGGGGGCTGTGTCAGCATCAGCTGCATGGCTGGTGTTTGGTTTTTGCTGTGTTCAATTCCAGCTGCAGGGCCACTCTGTGCAGGCCGCAGGGCCGCCTCTGGCCTCGGCCGCATGATCTCGTGTGCCGGCCGGGCTGCAGGGGCACCTGGCAGCAAGGTGTTCGCAGCCATGGCCCGGCCCTGCCTCAGGGCAGCCTCCCTCTCTCTGCCTGGCAGGCACCGGGGCTCGGCCCAGCCAGGATGGGACTGGCAAGCTCCCTGGGAAGGGGCCCAGCCCCGCAGCAGAGCCCACCCGGGCTGGCCCGGCCGAGATGGGGCCTGGGCCAGCCTTGCTGCCTGTTTCCAGGCCAGAAGGGAAAGAGAGCACRCCCCAYTTMGTTTTGCTAGGCACAGAGGAAGTTCTCAGCAGCTCCTCYCAGAAAAAATCACTTCCGTGGGTGGCTCCAATGCAAAACCAGCACAGTCCCTTCTAACTCAGCTTATTTTATGATATTCAGTGTCCACCATATATGAACACCTTTCRGRCCAGAAACCTTGGTTGGCATTGTGYTAAAAAAAACACAACAAGCCAAGTATTGTCACTTCCAAACTTCCATTTGTTTTCCAGCATTAAAATTAACTTAAGTAGAAAGTGATGACTAGTGCACTGTTGTACAACTTTCAAATCTTTAAGACACTGTGATTGAATAAAGAAATAAGACTCAAACTAATTAAGATATCTAGTGAGTTCAAAATTCTTTCATCAATATAGCACACATACTAAATTTTCCCAGAAAACATACCTCTTTTTGCTGATTAAACTACTTGAATACAAAAAATAGAACCAAAATACAATGTATTCACCAGCATGTTCACAATCACTTGCTCCAAACATTAATGTACAGCAGGAGAGTATTAGACTACGTATTTATAATAGCTTATAATACAAGTATGAAAGCACTTCATGACATTTATAAAACCCACTGAAGTATTCACTTGGTCACAATTTGCTAACACAGTTCATTTTCACTTCACTTTTTGAAAAGGATTTTGTTTTCTATAATTTTTACTTTACTCAAATGAATTTGGGGTGCACTATGACATAACTGCCCATTTGCYCTAGTAAACACTTCTTTCCTTGCCACACTTGTACTGGTGTAGACATATGGATCATGATAAAGCCAGTCACCTAGGTAATCTTTTCAGTGTCTTTCTTCTACCATTTCAGGAAAGAATATATCAAATTTGCACATTAGCCACAGGAATCTTAAACTGACTTTTCAGAAGACACCAGATTCTCACAGCTTTTCTTGATTGCTTTATTTKAATTTTCAAATCAGAGGCTGTCTAATTAAAAACTGGAAAATMATGTTTCCAACCTTTTCCACTCCAAAATGTAATTGTTTAAGCCATTCTATTTGCCTGCACCTCTCATTTTCTTATGCTTCTCATACTCTGCAGCTGTTGATAGCTCTCATTTTCCTCCTTCACTGGTTTTAACAGTTCACTAAGCATAAATTCTGCAGCTTGTTAATCCTGGGATTCATTTTCCTCCAACTCACCATCTTGTTACAGTGCTATATCTTTACTTGGCTTCCGTCTTACAACCTGAATTTCTTCCAAGGCTTCTGCTTTATGAAAATTGTTAGGTTTGTGCATTCTTTTCAGTTGGGCAGCTGCTGGAGAATGGCAGCCATTGTCCTCCAAGCATTTTCTAGCTTACACACTCAAGATTCTTTTGCTCAGTCCAGTCACCTCAGGAGCTTAGCATAAGCCCCAAAGCTGTGAGTTTTCAAGGAGATTTTAGGTGAAAATTTAGTACATAAGAAGAGACTTCTCCTAAAGACATAAGAGGCACATCAAAAGGAATGAACTAAGGMGSAAATGCAGACAATGACAGCAGCATTAAGTATATAAAGTGGAACAAAGCATGAGACCCCAGAGGAACATGGAAGYACCAAGATATCAATAGAATGCTTTTCTGCTTAAATAGCTCAGAAAGGATTCCATAAGCTTTGCTTCAGAAAACTTTAACCCCAATGGCTTCAATAAATCTATTGATTCAAAGGAAACCATATTATCTTGTAATATGATATTTAGTTTGCCATTTTCTCTATCAGAGTACATGAAAAGAATCAGTAACTAGGCATTGGCAGTAGTCTTTTCTAAGAGTAAAAAATATCTTTTACCTCAGGATAGCTGTCATTTACTTTATTGGCATAATCAACTGATAAAAAACTCAAACCTTTTTAGTTTTAATCTTTATTTCTGGAACCCCAAAAGCCAASTTTTATTTTCATTCTTCTCTATATCCCACATGCCGACACAACATCAACTATTTCAATACAGTTCTTTCCAGACACAAAAGAAATGCAAGTCCAATACTCAGACAATTCCTTTCCAACCCATWAAGTTAAAAAAAAAAAACAAAAAACAAACCAAAAACCAATAAAAAACAAAGCAAAACAAAACAAACAAGACTGAACCAACCAAACAAGAAATCCACAAACKAAAACTCAACAAATCAAACAAACAAGTAAAAACCCCATAAATAAAACACTGCATAGGTACAACATTGGGATTAATTCCTGACAAGCACTTACTTACCAAACTAACCCCTTTTTATCCATCTGAGCTCAACTATCATGTGCAGGTTTCCAGCACCTTATTTTAATTTATTTTATTCATCATTCCTAAGACTAAAGACGGATGGTATGGAAATGAGCATTCCCCTCGAGTCTTCCCACACTAAGCCCTAGAGTGCAGTGATGTCCTTTTTATCTGATCACACACATCTTCCAGACCAACATGACAAAGGCTCATGCTGGCATAAAGACAAGGTCCTACAGCACTGAGGATTGTAATCTCTTATATTCTACTTTTGGGAMCCAGCAGCTCAATTAAAGGTTGAAAAAATCATTGTGACAAAACTTGCAGTAAAACTTGAGAATTTGTCACAAAATTTATGGCTGTGGTTTTCCTAGTACAGAAAAATCCTTGAAAGATTTGTACAACTAAAATTATAGGCATGATATTTATTCCTCTGTCTTGGCCACTATGTCCTAACAGTTTTATATATATCCATTTCTCACACATTTGTTTCTTGCCTTCATAAGGGAGACAGACACAGTTTGGAAGCCCTTAGTTTATGAGATGTATTACAGGAGAGCAGAAATATAATGGACATAGTTTTATGTTTTCACTTTCTACAAAGCACCTTTTTTTCCAAGGCAAGAGTTATCAACCTTCTTCCTGATTTTACTCTACTAACATAAGGTTTCCTGAAGTGAGATCTATAAAACCTCACAACAATATAAAAGAAATATGTCATCTTCCTTTGTTATCAATAATAATAATAATAATAATAGGATGCTTATTTTAGCCTTTATCCGTACACTTGTATCCTTACTAAAATTGTTCAGTATTTGAATGCTCACATTTCAGCCTTTGGCTTTTCCAGTATTCTCCATCAGATATGTCTGCTCACTTCCCACGGCTTGTCCTTTCACTGAAAATGTACTGCTTTAATTTGACACATTTGCCTTGCAACTAATCTTCCTAAGTTTTGCTTCTCTGCTGTGATTATGGCTCCCATTCTCCTTCTTCCTTCTAATTTTAATTAATTAAACAGAATCTGGAATTGAAAAATAGAGTAGTCTCAGCATTGTAGGATACTTGAGAGGGAAATGGGTATTTTTAATTTGCTCCATAGTCATCTGCTGCCCTTTTAGGTTGTTTTTTCAATTAACAAGATGGCTTATAGTATCTCTCCTTAAAAAATTGTCTCTATCATAACCTTAGATAATCAAAACTAAAATAAAACTACTATTAAATACACCGTAAGGAGCAATACGAATTAAGACCAGTCCTGTGGTCAGTGTGGGTGAAAATTTGCAGGGCTGGAAGGGAATCCAACAAACCTTTGCCTCTACATGAAAAACAGTAATTTGCTGGTAATTGGGAGCTACCAATTAAATATACTGAGTATCGAGCATTGAGAATAGCAAAACTCTACYATGTTTAACATTTAGCAAGTAGAACTTTGTACTGATAGTGGAATAGTCAAGTATTTTACCTGTTTCTCACATTTATTTTAAAAAACATGCTTTTGAACTTAAACCCTGCATTTTCTGTATCAGGGGTACTTAAAAAGGCACACTGGCAGTATTCTAAGAGTATTTATGATTTTTCCACACCTGAATTTACATTTTCTACATCTGAATATTTTTTTCTCCATAATTCTTTATGTAAACATTAATTTAAAAGGTTAAAAAATGCCTTAATATTCTACTAGATATTACACAYTATTATGCCATTTATATAAAAATGCTTGGACCAAAAAAGAATCACATTAATGTCAATTTAAAAKCATAATTGAACAAATGTATGACTGYGGCATGACTTATCAAACTATAACTCTCATGAAGACTGAAGGAAGCTCAAAGACACRGTGACAGCTYAGAACACACCATGGTTTGACTTGGAAATTAATACAGTGTGTGAGAAGTCAAAAAGGGAAGACAGCTCCTACAACAACTGGTGGTGTAAAAGTTATCCTTAAGGACTGGTAACAGAACTGAAAAGATGCATGGCATGTATTTTCTATTATTATTTATAACTACCCCAGGTAATAAAGATTACAACCTTTAAAATTAAATATCCAGAAAATAATTATAACCATGACAAAAGAGTAAGTGAACAACAGAAAAATTTCAGCTTCTGGAAAGCTGACAGTCTTAAGACTGGCCTTACATGGAAAAGACACCAAGGTACCTGTCTATAATGACAGAAAATAAAAGAAAAATACTTTCCTGGAAAAAAAAATACAGTATACAATGCTATGTTGGAAGAGAAAGACTCGAGAGACCTCCATTTTTTTAAACTATCCTTCAGCTCACAGATATAATTTCAGGCTTCCTGGGCAGAATCTCAGTCAACAGGCTTCTGCTAATAGCCAAACCTCTTTCAGATACAGGGGAAGCAGCACTACAGATACAACTGAGATTCAAAATTTAGCACACTGTCTACAGCCCTAATTAACTGCAAGAGTTGGATGATGTCCAGAGCTGCAGTCCTTAGCTTAAAAGTCTGCCTATAACAGAAGGATCTGTATTAAATCCAATTTAACCCAGAATACAATTATAATGCAGAGCACTTGCACTCATTTTAACACAGAGAATACTGCAGACAGAAAATGTAGTGGGTCTTTTTGGCTCTCCCTTGMTTTTTTTGGTTGGAAAATTTCAGCTATAAAAATGTCACTCTTTCTAAGAGTGAAACTGAGAAAATTATTTCCCTCATGCTAAAAACACTTTCTTAGAAATTGAGATAATGTATTATAACATCCAGGAACACAGGGAACCAATCAGTAAATTGAGTTTTACATCAGAAATCTTTCTTTAGACATTTTCATAGGAAAATGACACACCTTAATTTCAGTAGAAATACACAGCACACAAACTTATAAGACTAAGAATGATAGAATTGTTTAGGTTGGAAGACCCCTAAGTCATTGAGTCCAAGCATAAACCCAGCACTGCCAAATCCAGCACAAAACCATGTCTCCAGGTGCCACATCTACATGGKTTTTAAATACCTCCAGAGACAGCGATTCACCCAGTTCCCTGGGCAGCCTGRTCCAATGCTTGACAGCCATTTCTGTGAATAAATTCTTCCTAATATCCAATCTAAACCTCCCCTAGCACAACTTGAGGCCATTTTCCCTTGTCCTGTCACTTGTTACCTGGGAGAAGAGCCCACTCCTAACCTGGCCATAACCTCTTTTCTGGTAGCTCTAGAGAGCAATAAGGTCAACAACATCTTTTGTCAGATCCAATGAGTGACTTTGGTTTTCAACAGTTCATCATAAAATTCGAAGTTTTATCCACACAAATAAGGATTAGAAGATGCCTTAATTTTGCACAGAGAATGTTGCCATTTCTTAACTTTTTAGGCCCTGGCTTTCTTATTAATATTTTAAACATATTTCTAGTTCCCATTATCTACATATGTAATTATTCAGCCAAAAAAAGGTGGATATTATAGAACTTGGTAATATCCATAATTCAGAGAAAGAAATAATCTCTTCAAAAAAACCATCCTAAACAAAAATTGTTGGAATTTTTTTTTGTGATTAGAATTTTAAAATTTAGAGTCATGAAACACTGCCCAAAAGTCAGAAATCAATTGCTTCAAAATGCAATCAAAGTAAATAACTATTTACAACAAGGAAAAATCCATCTTTYGAGAAAATTTTGGGTGCATTAAACATGAAGATTCCTTATTCTTGTGGATTTTCTGCTCCTTTGGAAAAGATTTCTCTACACAAGATGCATCCAATAGCTACTACTGTCATTCCATTGTCGTTTAATTACTTTATCTATAAAGCTCTTTCATCGTGCAAACACAAGATTATTGGTTTCTTTTACAGCCCATTAGTGTACCCCTGATACTTTTCTTGAAAGTACATTAATTCAAAGGACAGCATGTCAGCTGGGTAAGCAACTCACACAGAGCACATCAATACACTAGTTTTCTCTAACTTCAGGAGWGCATGATTATGATTCTCAACAGATTCAATCAGAAGGGGTTCTGAAGAGGTTTCCATTTCAATTATGCATGCCTCATTATCATACTTTTAGTGAAGCAGAAAGTACATTACAAGGTGAGAATCAAAAACAGTGAGATGAAAAGTACAAAGCARAGGTATCTCAGAAGGACTTCTGAATTTGTCAGAAATAATATTAATTCATAGTAATATTCATCACCCTTTATACAACACTGCATTTACGTGGCCCTTTACAATCAGCTCTCAGAGCACCTTTCACAGGAGAGCATATAGCTTCAGTGAAGAAAGCATGCGGCTCTTACTGGGAAGACAAGTTAGGTGGTGCTCTGAGATTCAGTGGGATTGAAGGAGACCTGCTTTTCTGAGCTTGAAGTTAGCTGCTCAGAAAATCTGAAAGCCCTTAGTGGAGAGGAAATGGGGCATTGTTATGAAAGAGAATTGATGGAGACCAACCTTAGGCTTACGGAGCTAAAACAAGACTGAAGCACCATATAATTAGGAGATATTTGGAGCATGATGCAGAGGTTCACAGAGCAGAAACTACAGCAAGGTTTGGAAGGGATAGAAAAGAAACTTAACTCTGAAGGTAAGAGACAGAACACAAAAGGATTTAAAGAGAGAACTGATGTAGTTAGAAGGATATAACTGTCAATAATGGTATTTTTGTTAGATTAGTACGCTGAAACACAGAATGAGTAGATGAGCAGAGAGGAAAGAAGGGATGGATAGATATGAAGAGACTAACTGAAAAAGCATCTGAGAGAAAAAAAGAAAGAGGAGGAATGCAACCAAGAAAGAAGCGTAAAGTTGATAATTCAGGAAGGGAGAAAGCAGATGAGGAATGAGCGTCATGTATTACAACAAAGATGCCTGAGACAGCAGAAAAGGTATAAGGAAATAACAAAGAAATCAATTTTTAAGAGAAAGAATGCATGTTAAAGAGCAAAATACAGGGAAGCCTGATTGCAGATATCTTTGAATGTGGCTGAAGGAGGAATCCTTCATTTACACACGCACAAAAAAAAAACCAAAACAAAACACAAAGGCAAAGAGAAGGAATGAACTTACTATGTTAACAGAAAAAGGGYAAAAATATTCTTTTGTTCACCTAATTTTTTTAATTAGATAATGAAATATTTATTCTAATTGGGTGAAGGCCAAGGATAATATGGAGAAAAAAAGAAAAAATTAAAGAATATATGAAATAGAAATCCCTAATATATCAAAAGAATAAAAATCACAAAGTGAAGGAAGGGAAGAGCAAGAAAGGAAGTGAGAAAAAAGGTATAAATTAGGGGAATGTGAAGATGAAAAGTACGGGTAACAGAAAAGAGATAAAAGTAAAGGCTAGGGTAGGTAATGAAAGGCATAGGAGGAAGAAATCATCTTTCTGTGATTAGAATTTAAAAATTTAGAGTCATTTGATACCCATCTTTCTGGGTATAAAATTTAAACTGCAAAATTTTATAAGATTATTCACCACATTRATATCATGAAACCACATTGATGGATGGGGCTTTGAGGAACCTGGTCTAAGAGAAGGTGTCCCTTCCCATGGGAGGAGGACGGGAATTAGATGGTCTTTAAAGATCTCTTCCAACCCAAACCATTCTTTTGTTCTATGATTCTTCTCCTAAGCTCTAAGACACCACTAACAAACCCAATCTATCAGTAAATGGGTGTGCTATTGCATAACAGCCAAATATTAATGAAATGGAAGAGTAAAGACATAATAGCAGAATATGCATTAAAAAAGCAGTAAAAGGAAGTGCTGCAGAGACCCTTCCTCTGTTGCACAAAGGAAAATAATTGAAAACTCAGTATGTGTTTGGAAAATGTCAACTGTACAAGCTAAACACAACAGCAGATGCACACCTGTAWCTTCTGCTAGACACATTTTAGAATATCGTCAACAGATTTAAGCAAGGGTCTGTTGGTTTCTCTTCTCCTGAACAAATGACTGACCTTAAAGTATTACACACAACAGATACTTTAAAAAACGGTAATATTGGTAATACTATTGAATCTTTTAATCCTATGGACTCTCAGGAATTTCAAACATTCAGATGACAGTTGGATAGGAGTCATGATGAATCAAAACGTGRACTTAGTTCCCTCACTAAGATGAATATATGGTTATGTTAACACAGTAATAGAATAAATAAGGCAGTTCTACTAATAGGAATGGGCATAAAGACTCCAGAGAAAAATGAAAGSTGTTTGAAGAGCTTATTTGCATGACAGAAAACAGTCCTCTTCCCACCGTCACAGCAACAGCAACAATGCAAAGTGCTGCAGGTTTCTATCAAAGGAAAAACTTTTAATTAATTATTTCAACTGGTGTCATAGTAAAAGCAGTGCTGGGAAAACACTAATAAATCATAATACATATTAAATACATACTAAATAACTCYCAATACAAAATCTTGCAATAATCAAACCTTTTGAATGGGTGCATACAGGACAAAAAACGTATGTCTATTTAAAATGAATAGTGCAAATTCTCAATTGTAGAATTCTGCTCGAAAATTGTAGAAAAAAAGTAACAAATTTTCAAAAATCAGTGATCTTTTTACTTCTTTAGGTGGGAATTTCATCAATTTGCAGCATCAAGCAACTTTGGCACCAAATTTTCAAAATATGCTTTTGACCCAGTGAACATAATTCAGTTAATAATTGTTAAATCTTTTTCATGGGATTCTTCATTCAATATACTCACTCCACTGTGTACATTGACATTATCCTTTTGGTAAAAAAATCCCAAAACAAGTGGCTAAATAAGTCCTCTAAATCTCCAAAACAGATTTCTTTATTAGGAGCTGAAATGTTTACCTCTGACAGTTTAACAAGAACAAATATAGTATTCAATTTGCTTATGTGTTCATACYTCTATTTAAAATAGTTCTGTTCCATTACAACAGTGTAATGGTGGATAAATTTACAGGGTAAAATTATTTAGAGCAGTGGAATTCAAAAAGTAGGGCAAAATGCTCTTCATGTTCCCACAAAGCAATTACAAGAGAACTGAAAAACAAAGTGAACTTCTTCTTGTTCCTCTATCATAACAACATTTTTTGAATTGGGCAGTAATCCTCAGTTAAAACTAGGACAGCACTTCAAGGTCCATGGGTCTTTATACCCTTTTAACTACAAGACATGAAACTAATTTCACATGTGTGAATCTCAGTATAGTTGCCAAAGCCTTGAAAATATGCATTTCCAAAATGTTACTGATATGGAGGCAGGATCTAGTCAAGAAAAATAGGAAGGAAGAAAGGAGAAAATAAAMGAATCAAATCTACACAATTATTAATAAGATTTAGACCAAGAAAATGTTTTGTCTTTACCACACTTCAGAAGCTTTATGTTTCTCATTAAAATAAATTCCCCCAAATCTTCCTAGAAMACTAAAACTTATCTCTCTAATTGGATGTTCAACAGTTCAGGGCTCTAATGGTCTCATGGTTTAACATGGTTTCTTTACTACAAGTAAGTAAGTAAATGGTGAAAGTAAGCTACATTGATGTTTGAACTCTTAATTTCTAATAAATGAAAGTAATGAAACCTTGACAGAGCTTCTGATATGGTGAAATTTGAATCATAATATTTACAATAAAGCTAAAGTTTTCAGACAAGGCTTTGAATCAAATAACATAAAGATTGCAGAATCAGCCACATACCTATTGGTTGATTTGGTGGCAGGTGGACCCAAAAAGGGTGAAGCACCTTCCCACCAATGCTATTGTATGAAACAAGCAGAAGCATTAAATACTGAAGTTTTATCTACAGAGCTTCTATACAGGTCTGTTCCCCACTCACAATCTACAACGTGAACAGCAGAAAGTGAGATAAGGTGGCAAGCATTCATGCAAAATTTGTGAACTTGTTAGTGATGGAAAACAGTTGTTTTCAAAATCTGAGGTTGTAATCTGAGAGTTTATGGGTTTTTATTTTCTTATAAGAAATAAAATGACATAGCAGACTGTACTGTACTGTTGCAGGAAATGTACAAAAAGGTCCTCAACCATTTGGGGACCTTCTTCCCCCATTTTTCCAGTAATCTGTTTTCCTTGCTTTGAACATCCCAAGCTCCACTGCATATTCCAGCAAGCAAAACCTACTAATTCTAACAGTTTTCAGGCATAAAATCTTCTAATAACAGCATATTTTCTAATTTTGCTTTGAAAAGAAAAGTGGCAGTTTTTTTAAATCTGAGACATTTTCTGGCTAAACAGTAAAACTAAGTGATACATAACACATTATCTGAGTAAGAAATAAGACATACAATTTCCCAACTTGTAATGAATATCATACAGATCATTTAGCTATTTTGAACCCTACAGTTCCTAGGTCTTACTAGCATGTGGGATAGGAGAGAGGCAAGTGAATTATTAGACTAGCAAGCTGTTGTGTGTTATGCCCAGAAAGCAGCTAAACAACCACACAGCCTTCCTCTCTTCCACGCACAGTGGGATGAAGGAAGAGGAAAGGAAGAGCAAAACCAAGAAAACCTGGGGATCAAGATAAAAACTGTTTAATAAGTGAAACAGAAGTTCAAGAAGAGAGAAACAAAACAAAACAAGCCATGCAAAGCTGATCATTGACCACTTCTCAGGGACAGATTGACAGCTTGTCCTAAAATGGACTAAACCCCTTTTTTTCCTCTTTCTCTTGCTGAACATGACAGTATGGCATGAAATAACTCACTGGTTAGTTTGGGTCATCTGACCAGTGGTGTGCCCTCCCAGTTCTTGCCCCCCCAATCTATTCACTGTGGAGACAGATTAAGAGAGAAGGCCTTGATGCTGTTCAGCAATAGACAAAACATCAGTGTGCTATCAGTAACATTTTTGGTCATAWATACAGCATACCAACGGCTGTAAAYAAAYTTAACTCTATCCCAGCCAGGCTTGGTCCACAAGAGATTTCTGAGGAAACACAGCCACAGATAGATGGAGAAAATAATGCCTTGTATCTTTGCATTCATCCCACTGCATTCTACTTCACAACAGAAGAAGTTCCTGATACATGGACATTTTTGCTAACAAGTACTACTTTGTGCATTTGATTTGTGATATTCTAAATTATATTGGTTTAATATTTCAGACTTGAATTTTCTAAGTACTTTTATTACTTCTTCAATGCTAGGTCTGAAACCTAGTTTGATTTGACAAAAATATTTTTATCTAAATGTTCTAGGGTAYAAGATCTTCATGCACACCAACTCAAACACTCCTCAAACAATGAATAAAGTCTTCCTCACAGTGAAGATACTCCACCTGAAAAATTGTCCTCTTGTTCCTTAACTTTCAAAAACCATATTTAAGCATGCATTTTGGCCAGGGACCTCAAAGGAGTAACCATTTCCCACCTCCCTATACCCAGGGCCATATGAACACATGGCAACTCTACCTACACATGTCCATTCAATTTACTAGCAGTCTACTACCATCTCAAGAGAAACAAGATTTTTCCTTTGACAAATCTTCATTTTAGACAAGGTTGCTATATAACTTTCATGGAATTTTAAACTGAACATAATTTAAATCTATTTTAAACAAAAAATTAACAGGTAGCTAGCCACAGAATATGTGGGATATTAGAGAAATACCCAGGGAACACATATACAAATAAATGAATACAGCATGCAAGAGGCATCACTTTTCAGGGTTAAGAAGAAAATGAAGCATGCACTGACCTTTCACTCAGATCCACATGGCCACCTAAATGAATTTAAACTAGGTACAAGGTCTGTACAATCCAACTTAATTTCATGAAGAATTTTTCAAACAACTATATGCCAGTTACAATATACAAGATGGGAATTGGGTGCTGAATCTTMCATCGTAGCAACTACATACTAATTTGTCTGTCAACTCTGTTGCTAGTTGAAGTGTGTCTATTAATCTATTTGTGTTTGGATCAATTCCATTTTCCTAATTTTCTGGGCAGCTTTCACAGAGACTCCATATTTCATAAAAAGAACCTCCCACAGCACACACTTTCTTCTGCCTTCCCATATGTTGCATTTTCCTTCAAGATAGCTCTGGTCTAGTGCCCAAGGTTAACATGCTTCTGTCACAGACTAGTTGCACAGCTAATGAATTCTTCTAGATTTACAGTCAGAAAGCACCTGATTTGCTCTTGTGAGCAGGAATTCCCTCATTCAGTAAGGTGCTTGCAAAGAGAAAACCTTAAAAACAATTAAAAATTATTTTCTCTTATTTTACACTATTTCTTAATGATTTTACATCAATGCCTTTGAAGCAATTAAAGCAAACAGRAAAATCAGGCTAATACACATCTATAGTAAGCACAGGGTACAGATAAGTTAAGAAGGACAAAACTCTGTGCATGACTAACCGGTTGAGTACAGATCACTATTTTCTGTGGTATTTCAGATTTCATTACTAAAACAGGATGACCACAACTGACTATGTGTGTAGTATGGATGTTCAAGCAGGTTATTCAAATTGTCACATTTTTCCTTTGGGCTTTTTGAATGGAATACTGGATTTTAAAGAATACTTTGTTGTTAGGAATACAGACTATTCCAGTAGACTACTGATCCTCAGGAACACAGTAGTGCTCATCATCGTAATTATTTTGGCTGCCATAAGTTAGATTTGCATCACGTTGTCTCTTTCACCACTGACATAATAGCACTCTTATGATAAAGCAATTGATGATTAGTGCTATKTTGATGTAGGAGCCCCAAGCCACAGATGTATTATTTATGGAAAAGAAATAGCAGCTAAGTTTTGGAAACAGACTGGATTGAAGGTCACTAAAATTATGTTTTGTGTGAATTCTGCTTGCAAATGTTACACAAGAAAAACCTAGTGGGTGCACAGCCATATGGGATAACAGGAATGTTGCCTTCTGCTCCCTTTACAGTTGGTGGAGAGARAGGAACTTCTGCAGCACAGTCAAGCCCATCCAAATCTCGAGTGCCACAGAGGATGCTCCCTCTCCTCCTACTGCAAGGAAGCCCAGATTAGTCAGTAGACACACCACTCTCAAACTTTTACCATTAGAGAGGACTAATCCAGGGCTCAGTGTTTGGCTATCCTCCCTCATTCTTTCTGGACTGGAATTACTGTTCTGTTGTATCACAGTCAATGGCTTTACCGCAATGGATGGATCTGCCCAAGAAAGGGTTCTGCAATTTCCTACACAGTGCTTAAAGGTAAAAAATGAACGCTGAATTGTTTCTTGTCTGAATGAGCACATTAGTAAGAAAGACATGGAGGAAACCTTTCCTTATAACAGTGACACACTGAAACATTGTTAAACATCACACTGTCAGCAAAAAAGTCAGAAAAGCCCAGGCTCTCCCTTTATACATGAGGATAAGCACAATCACCTCAATGCACTGGGTTTTTTCTKTTTGTGGCAGGGACTCAAAGTAATTATCTTGACCATGGCTGTAAAGCGCAGATAACTAGCCCATTAGAGTTGAAAGGAAAAAAAAAAAGTTGTTTGGAATGAATTATTAACTCAGATGACAATACAACCATATGCATTACTTGATAGGTAGTACAGTATGCGTGGCTCCCAGAAGGAATAAATGCAAACATAATATAATCAACAGCAGTTTTGTTACTGTATTTACACCAAAGAGGGTAGATTTTCATCATAATCTACATCAGAGTCAGAAGGATACTTGATTTACTGCAGATTAAAAAGCCTAGTGTAAGATAAATAAAGTACACTAAGTATTTTCAGATTACTAGAATAACTTCAGTAAATGGAAATATAAAAAGTTAGGCTCAGATAAAACTTAAAGAAGATGGTTAACTTAAACAAGTTAAGCAAACTGCTAAATTARGAAACTTTGAGATTTTTTTCAAGGAACAACTGCTATCTACATCACTAAATGATTCTCTTATATTTAACATACCTTTTATCCACATCAAGTAATGAAAATAACTAGCAAATAATTTCTAAGAAAAGCTAGTATCTTTACTCATAAAAAAATATTTTAAAATATTGAAGATTGTATCAAATTCTCCCCATACCTCATAACTATAGGGAAAGGTTCTCAAATTGACAGTTTGAATGAGAAAAATTATCCTTTTCTATCACAAAATCTCTCTACCACAGAATATCATCATCAACTAAAACACTAACAGAGAAATGTTCAAAGTTTTAAACATTTTTTTTGATGACATGTTCTTTCTAGTCAAGGAAATCATGACAAGTAAGATAGAAAATGTCTCTTCTTCTCTTTCAGAGCAATTCACTACTGACAGTGGTCTGTCATTCCCATGAGCTTCCACTCTTTTCTTTCAGTCAGACAAACAAAATACCCAACTGCCATCTCAGCTGTTTTGCTCCTCACCAGCAGGTTCCCTTCTGATGATTTCAGTCATTTCTGTAACACTGCTGTCTCTCCCACTTAACAAAAAAGTCACGCTTCCTCCTTGGAAGATGGAATGATATTTTTATACTACAGTGATCAAAACAGACAAATGTACAATCAGTCTTTAATCAGAAGATAGTCAGCAGAACGATGGCAAGACAACTGATGCAGGGCTTTTATGCTAGAATTTACCATGTGTGATTCAACACCTAACAGGTAGACATCTAGCCTTGGCTTCCCTTTCAAAGATCCCCTAGTTCAGAGAAAAGCATCAGCATCTCAAGAGTGATTCWTCCCACCTAGCTTAGACACATTTTTTAGAAGGAATCAAATCCCCTTTGACATCTTCTGGGTATGACTGCGACCAATGCCAGTTAAGATGCATTAGAAAGTGAGCACTGTAGTACCATTGTACAGCATGCACAGGATTAACTCTAAAAGCTTCATCTACAAATGAGTGTTAATTACTAAACAGCTGTACAGCAATTGTTCTATGTGTGGTGTGTGTGTATATATATATATAGATATGTGTACATGCAGCTATTCATATGCATTTTGAATATTCATAGAAGGAAAGATTTGCATAAGTGAAAGCAGGACAGAAATCAACCCTATTTTTTCTGTTTGGCTTGTGGCCTATTATGAAATTAATTAATAAAGTATTCTGGAAAAACATAGTAACTTTAACGTAATGGCATAATTTAGTCATGGCAAATATTTCTCGAAACTCTTAAGTACTTGAAGATGCTGCTTTTTTAGATTTGTTTTCTTTTGRTTATTTTGCAGGTTTTTGCTCTGTTTTGGGTTTTTTCCTTTCCTTTTCTACTATTTTATGAAAGTAGAGTCTCAGAAGTGTTTGAACAATACTTCAGAAATATTTAATGTTCAGCAGTGAAAGTTATGTCATAACATTTCCTACCTTGACAACATAAATTTTGGCTTTATCATTTTCAAGTGTTCTCAGGGATCCCAGAAAGCTGATAGGTTCAGTATCCTAATGGAAGTTAGACCTTCTATCTGATCCAAATAGCCACAAGTAAGGATCACTTGTTTAACACAATCTTATCTGCCACATATATATTCAAGCTGCTGGGAGAAACTGTTGCCATGATATGAACCTAAAGAGACAAAAAATAAGGTACTAAAATAGGGGGAAAGAAGAAAAGACTGGCCACAGAAGTTGTGAATTATTTCCTGCTGCATATAACCTGTAGAGCTGGTGCACAACCTGGGGCTGATCAGAAATATGAGGACATATGGCTCCTCTCTGTTCAGTTCTTAYTAAGCAAATAAATAACAATATAATTGCATGCTTTCCAGTAATTCAAGACAAATGTTCAGAGTATTCATTTTTCTCCAGCTTGTTTACTAAATTCCATGCTATTTGCTTTGGAGAGAAGAATGAAAAGCAAACACAAAAGACAAAGAATAAAGTATCAAGGCGAATGAGGACACCATACAAAGAAGCAATGCAAAATCTAATTAAAAATATGAAACAACAACATATTGCAAAAAGAAGCATTTGGGGAACACTCCTGCACAGAATTAGAGTATAATTTAGGTTCTGTCAACATCTCAGTAACATTGTGAGGGTTTTTTTTTAAATAATTAAGATGAGTTTCAATAATGTCTACCACGTTWTACTGAGTGCTGAACTAGGCAGAAATTAAGACCATTTCTGAAATTTTACAGCATTATCTCATAATTTGATTTTTGATTAATGAAACACAAAAACATTTTCCAGATTATAAAACTAATTTACTTAAAAAATGTGTAGAGGTTCTAACTCCATTTGTCAATTTTTTATCTGCATTTCAAAAAAATAGATGCAACTAAGATGTATCATCTAGATTATGACAGTATCTAACATATAACATGCAATTTTTAAACCTACCAAAAGGTGATTCATAGATAAAGTTCTAAACATCCAGATGTGATATGAAAAACTACACAAAAGAACAAAAAAAAAAAAAATTCAGAACTGAAGAAGAGCTTTCAGTAGCACAGACTGATTAAGCATTTGCTCACAGGTTGCTTTCACTTATTTATTTATTGTGGCTTTGAATTATACACATTATTTTCATCTCCATCTGTCACAAAGTAACATTTGTTCCAGTTTTAATTTGTATCATTCTGTTTCCTTCATGTCATTAGCATTTCTTTTTTCATTAAGTACAAGCAGCCTGTTAAAAGACCAGTATTGCCAGTATGGATTTTGAATTTGACGCACCTTACAGGATGTAATGCTTCACATTCTCATTACAACTAATGTCCCTGAACATTTTAAAAGAGAAAAATATTTTGTGCAAACCCTTTGGGGTGCATATTGTTATAAATTCGCAAAAAATTCATGAAGAAAAACATGCCAATGGATATCCCTGGTGAAAGGAACATGGTTAACTGGGACAACAAACAAAGGGACATGAGTCAAATAAACAAAAAATARCTGTTGGAGGTACTTTTAGATGCACATATGTCATAGAACTAATTCAGAAATTACAACATGATTGACAATACTTGAACTCCATGTGACATGAAGAAAGCACAATCTGATTACAGGGTTTATATACATTTATTTAATTCTAACTCTAAAATGAAATTCTGAACTCTTGTTAGATTGATTTAAGCAATGCCATTGAATTCTATGGATCCAGAAAAATTTCTAGATATTGRTCAGATACTCTCAACTTCATTGTTAAACCTGACAACATCTAAGTGACAAGACTGTRTTAATTTAATCAAGTCATTAAAACTAATCCTGTTGGTAATACTTGACGTATTTATCTTACACATTTCTACAAGTAGTATATTCAAAATCACACAGATGCTAATATTTAAGAAAAAAAAGTATTCTTTTTATATTTCCAAAATCAGAAATTTAATTTCACACGTAATAAATTGTGGAGTCCTAAAATTCTTTGAAGTTAAGTTCATTTTTTTTCTGTAGTATTTGASAAGCAACCTTCAAATTTTGGGTATCACTGATCATTCTCATAATCTAGACTGGAAATAAATTACTTTACTTAAGTCCTAAATCTTAGGCTCAAAGTTCCTACAGGATGCTATTTCATTGTAAAACAAGGATTAACTTTGAAATTATCATAGGCATTAWACAGCCACTTTGCAAGGAGTTACTTCCACATTCCCAGCTCCAGTGCTGTAGACACTGATGATGGMTTTTTTTTCCTTCTGAAAGACACAGGACCTCAAAGCAAATGAATCTCAAACTGAGATTAAGATGAGCCAATGTGACACGTCTTCACTGAACTTCAAAAATGCAGCTGTCCACTACAAATTGTAAAGTCAAGAGACAACTCTCCAGCAGATGAATTAGCCTTACACTTCATAAAATGTCCAGAGGGATTACAATTTCAGAACKGCAGAAAGCTTAGCAGAAGAAATTCTCACTGCAGTACTAACAGCAAGTTGCACACACTGATTCTGATGACAGTGGATGAGTGACCAAGAAGAGCATTGTCAGGTACGTGATGAAAGTCCATGTGCTGAAGCCACTGTACTTCACACAACACCAAGCAGAACATAGAGCTAAACATGGAAATCAAGATGCTAGAATCCAAYTCCTCTGTTTMACATGGAAGCAAGARAAATCACATYTTTACACTTGCAGAAGCTGGGGAGYCACCACCAGAAGGGACAATGAACAGTAACTACAAGATGAAAACACCAGGAGATTCTGGGCCCACTTCTGAATCAAAACATTCTACACAATTTTAACTTGTGGTGTCTCTTCCTGAAGAATTTCTGATGACTTTTTAGAATACATAAGGACACCTCTAGCCCAYGACTTCAACTTTGTTGAAGTCGTTCCCTTCCTGCATGAAACATCAGCAGTCATAAACCTCATTCTTCTCCATTTTCTCTGTTCTACGGAGATACAGTCTCCATGATTTGTTTAGTTCTTTATATTGTGTCTTTTATCATAGTAGACAAGATCTAATTCTGGGCTTTGAAAACCAAGATTTTGCTCAGATAAATYAATTCTGAGAATCCACAAGAATCAGACAGACCTGCCCTATTGCACTGAACAGCTAAGCTCCACTTGTCCATAAATGACAGCTGTGTAGTTTAGATCAGACATTAGTTGTATTGTTTTTTCTACTTGTCTAACTTACTCAACAGCAGGAAAATTAAATCTAAATTCTAATTCTAATTGTGAAAAATAATGTCGCTTTCTTTCATTGTGACAATTTCAAAGCTGGCATGGCTGATCATCTGAATTTCTAAATCTTCCATACACTAATGTTCTACCTAAAACTTCATCTGCTTATTAACAGTGTCACTTGCAGAGCAAGAGTCTCTTCCACCTGCTGAGGAAAATCACACAGCACCCACCAGTAAGCAGAACTGATTCAAGAAATATGATAGCAAGATTCCACAACAGAAGCAAGTTATAATTCCATTAATTCCTTTTGTGCCCTGAGGTATCATTTGTGATTCTCACGGCAAATGCAAACCAGACATTTATAAATGGCAAACAAAAAGGCCAAACCATTTATTGCATCTTGATTTGTGGTATCACATTGTTTTGCTTCTAGAATTTCAGCATAATTAGGAAACTTTCAGAAAACAGCACTGATTGCTCAAGCTTTATGCAGTGAAACACACATATGACACAATTACATAATTCCAATCTAATAGCTAGTGTATCATATTTATTAATTSTTTCAGATTATCAGAGTCTATTTTCCTATTCCATTGTTTTCATGCTTGGCTTTAAGAACATTTTAGTTTCCCAAAGCTCAACTGAATTACTCAAATGCTTGTTTTTAAGTACAGACATGTTTGTGAGATTAGTGTTTTAGCTTTGCCTTTTCACATGCCATGCAATGCATGGCCTATGATGAAACATTCTAATATTGGTGAAGCCCTGAAGCAGTGGGCCTTTGCATCTCAATCTTCATTCTGTGAATTGRTCATCAGGGCACTCATTCAAAGTGCTTCTGCTGTGGTATCAAATATCTTCAGTGGCTACAACTCTTTATTTGCTATCTCACACCATGAGATTTCTACTGTGCACAAGGTGCTAATTGTGTTAAAATTCTGGCAACACAAGATAAATGCATTTAAGTTATACCTTCAGAGGTATGAACACAGTTAAAAAAGCTTAGGCATCTAAATCAATCATAACAAATAAAGCTAGAAAATAGTGTTTCTTTACAGTGATGGTTTGTTTCTTTATTCTTGTAATTCTTACTACTAAAAGATTATTTTTAAGGCAGCCTAAAGTTTAGTTAAGGAGAAAACCTAAGTTGCTCCTCTCCTCTGCTAAAACATTTTGAAGCACTTTCTTTTTTTTTCTTTCCTGAATGAAACTGGATAGAATTCAGATCTAGCACATCTGAAGTTAAAGATTAAAGCTGAAATGTTTCTTCATAGTATCTCCCCTCACATCTATGCATTGGCTTGTGCTTGGTTTGTGTGAACACAGAAGGACAAACAAAAAAGATTTTCCAATGTATGGAGAGGAAGAAAAGGAAAAATATAATTGTCAAGATCTTTATTGTAGCTTCTTGTAGCTTCTTTCTSTGACTTCTAGCATATGTTGTCATGATTTTTTAAAAATCAATCAGGCCTCAAAAACAGAATATAAGTACATTTTCTGTGTATACCTTAGTCTCAATCCAGAGACAGCAATTATATTGTCTAGAACTTGACATTCAAATTTCCCATCTTTATGTAAACGTTGTTTTCCAATTTTTATTAGAGGTACTTTTTTTTTTATTATTGAGGTAAAAGAGTTCATAGAAGTGAGAAATTTAAAGCAGTTCATGGATGGCTTCCAAACATTTCACTACAAAAAAATTCTGCTAGTAATTGTTCTGAAAATTTTTTCCCCTCATTTTGGCACTCTGGAATAGAATAGATCTGAATTCCTCAATAATTAACTTACTCCCCTTCACAAGAAATCATTAATTCGCTAAACAACTTTAATTACTGTTTGGAGCTTACATTCAATCCAATTCAGCACAAACAAATATTTAGCAGTTTAAGATGTTCTTTATTTTAAGCACCCCTGTCTCTACACTTAAGCAGCTAGTTTGTGATAATATATAGACTATTGAATCAGGCTTTTGAGGGTGGGGGAGCGGAGAGAACAACCTAAAAACCACAAACCAAAGCCATTTCTTCTTAAAAATTCTTTACCGAATGGATTAAATTACTAAAATCGAGTTAAATCCTGTATTATTTTGCAACAATATAAGTGCATTAAACAAAATTAATTTCAGAAGTCATGAGTTTTATGTATATATTGCTAGTTAGTGTGGCTAAGATAACTATTTTCTAGGACCACTGGATGAGGACTGCAGCGCACAAACTCACTTAGGCCCTGACAGATGAGACCACACAAAAACACAAACCTGAGCTTCCTCTCTTTAACCCAGCTCTTACACTAACTGGAAATCTCTCCTAGCACAGGCTCAGGTGAGAAGATTAGAAGACAAAATCTCATGGTGTTCTTTAGATGAGAGTAGCTCATCTCTCTGCTTAACTATCCCATGTATAATGTCAATGGGAAATTTGTCTCTGGGTTAAATCCCAACTCCACTGAATCCCACTCTGTGAATTGTGAACTGTAATTGATGATGGTTTTAACTCTGTAATCTTTCCAGGAAACAGCAAGAGGTGCAAAAATAATGTTGGGMTTTTTTWATTTATATTCACAGGTTTTATATGTTACTCTTGCAACTTTACTGCTTCTTTTGACTTGAATATTAGTTTATTCCAGAAGAATTAATAGAATTATGAAATATCAACAGTTTTCAACTCTCACTTRCCTGAAGACATTGAAAAAATTATTAAAAGTTAAAAAGTTGCAGAGCTTAGGTAATATTCCTTTATGGAAACAATCTACTGTGATTTAAATGACATTTCAGTCAGTCAAATATTACAGGGTAGAAAAATCTAACCAATAGTCCAAATCCAAACCTGGCATGAAAAGAGGCAGCCTGACTAAGATACATCAAATGCTAGGAAATCTCCAGTGTCCTTTCCTTTAAAGCTTCATCTCAAATAGCACTTTGTTTGCAGTAATGATAAGAACAAAAACAAAACTTAATTTATAACTATTAAAACTTTTCTGGGCACAGAAAAAAGAAAAGCGACAAAGCAAGGWCCTCAGGCAATTCTGTTTCAATTAATCTCTTTTTTTTCTCCCTTCCATGGCTCTATTCCCTGTTCTTTCTTCCTAACAACTTTCAGATTCATTTGACATGGAATGAACCATTCTCTATAAATGCAAGCAATCTTTGCAATGCTCAGACTTACAAAACAATGACAATTCTTAAAAATAGAAAACAAACTCCCATAATGGCTCACCTGCTGCAGAATACCAGCAATTAAACTTAGGTTTTTGAAACCAGGTGAAGTTCTTTGAAATTCTCTGCTTTATGATAACAACAGAAAAAAGAAATAATTCAAGCAATTATAATTTCAATTTTTGTTTAACATGATATGGTGAAATTCTACATTCATTGCAATTTTCAGCCTCATCTAAACCTCACAAGTGATTCTGGAAGCACTTCAGTTGAGAARTCTGCAGTTACATGAACTCTGGCAGATTAAATGTGTCAAGCCTGTTCTGTGCCACTGAGAGCAAGTGCTGTGGTGTGCATGCAGAAATCCCTTCCATTTCAGAACTGAGAAGCCTTATCTACACTAGTTATCAGAAATTGCCAGTGACCTACGTTAAGTCCAAAGCTGTCCCTAAARACCGGTTGAAAAAGTGTTAACTGTATAAGCCAAAGCATCTTAGGAAACAATGCCAACAACTAAATTCCTGCTACTATACATAGCCTGCAAGTCCAGCATCTTCTAAAGTAATAGCCCCTTAGACAATCTGGTATTTACTTCATTGCTCTCATCATAAAAATCACTTGTTAAAAAATCTGAAATATAAGCTAGAAACTTGACTCCTCTGTGCTTGGGAACTGCAAGTACTGCAATGACCTTTTGATAATGACACACTTGCATTTAAAGGTTTTGTAATTATTCAAATTTAAAGTTATTGCTATATGGCAATATTTAGCAATTAATATAAATATTTTGATATCAAAATAATTAAGCCAACATAAAATATTTTTAAAATATTTTTAAAAATCTGAAATTTGCATTTTATGCAAGTACTTCTGTGAACTTAATTTCAACCTGGATTGAGTTATTTGCTAACTTTTGCTCACACCTGTTTTACACTCCACATCATTTACGGTAATCAAAGGACCACAATAATTTTGATATGCTATTAAGGAAGCAAAAAGCATCATTATAAAAACAAAGAGTAGCCTACAGAAAATTATTATATCCTGAAGGCATATATTGTTTGTATTTGACATCACGTTCTATTGTAGTAAGAGTTGAACATACTAGCAGTTGGCTAAGGATGTATCTTTTTAACCACAAACATAGAATAGTAATTCTGGCAATAAACTCAAATGTAATGGATGATCAACTTATTTCTAGTTGCTACCAAATTCTGAAAGATTGTTGGCAAATTGGATTGCTCTCTCTAGATACTTTATAAAGAAATTCAGGTACCATCTATTCCAGAAGTATATGCATGTGATATAATACAAAAAAGAGCGAATGGAGATAGGGAAAGATTTTTTTTTATGTTTACATGCAAGCTCATCATCAGTCAGTTCAGCAATGTATATTAATCTACATCCTCTGAATGTTTGATACAATTTTCCATGGAACAAGTTACATGGCAGATAAATAAAACAGCTTTCAAAAATAATCTGCTACTAGCAAGTCCCCTTTTGTGAAGGAAAATATTCAATACACTAAATTTATATTATATACTCAGTTAATGGAACTCGGAAATTTTATTTTACAGCTTATCTTTCCTAGAAAATGTAACTGTTTAATGATTTTCCCATCTATATCCTACYATAGAATGGAAGGCTATGGTGGCCTTGTTTTGTTTTCTGCTAGGGTTTTCATCAGGCTACTTTTGCTGTTGACAAAAGTCTTCACAGTGATTCTACAGAAAAATGGACTTCCATGTCAAATCTCCCTGCTGACCCTACTGAGTGCTATTTCTATTTCTGTCCCAGTGAGTCAAAGGCAGTTACCTCCATCTCCAGCTAACACATCTCTAGATCACAGAAGCCATTTCCCCTAAGCTATARAAATACTAACATAGTTAAACTAAAATAGCAACCATTTTTTTAACATGCTTTTGCTGTATATAAAGGGAAGGACCCTGCATCTCAAAGCATGCTATTTCTTGCAACAATACTTGCCCGTCTAACAAAAATACACATTTGCYTGAGTAATGAAATGAACTGAAATCTTCAGGCTGCTTAAATGTGAAACAGACAATACCTCGCAGAACATTTAASTCACAAACTTTCCTGTCATTATGAGCTCGGTGAAGCTAAACCACTTTCTTATTTCTGTATGCTGTACTCAGCATGTGTAACCTCTTCGTAACAGAAAGCAATTCTTTGTTTGCACTTTTTATCAGAAGTTCTCACTTGAAGCCTCATTTGAGGATTGTGACTTGTATCACAGGTTGATTTCTGTCAAATACAGGCCATAGGCCAAGAATTCCTCTTTTGCCCATTCACTTAGAGAACTTTTTATCCTACCTTTGTATGACAACTGGATTCCAAGTGACGTCTTTTCAGCACGGAGTAATTTCAGTAATACTGAAACTAAGGAAAATCTGGAAAAGGAGATATTGCCTAAAATGACGCAAAATATGCAGCAATTTGGGAAAATAACCTGAAATTTTTCAACTATGATCAGTTCAATTTAAATGTTCTAGGAGACTGAAACCACATTGCTTTCTAAGGTCCATTCCTGAAACAAAGGTTTAACTTAACCTTTTCATTTATATATATGACAGAATTTAGCAACAAGTCTTATTTGCAGCAGGCATAGAAGTTACATTACATAAAGAATTTAAAAGTCTGTCCCTTTATGTTCTCCAATTTTCTAAGTGAGCAGACATTTCAATGCAAGAAAATTCRAGATTAAAGCTTATCACACAGGTTCACCTATCCATTGTCCATTCTTCTATCACYATGAAATGCTTTTTAAACACAGTTCAGCTGGATTCCACAGTTCTGAGTTATGCTAAAATATACAACCAAAAAAAAGGAGAGTCTGCCCTAAAGCCTATGTGTGAAGGAGAAAGACTCTTCTCATTAGAAAAAACAAGAGGTCTGAGAAGAGACCACAGGGGTTGGCAGAGGCAGACCTTGGCAAGAGYACAACAGCTGATGAATCCAGAGGAGTCCACTGCAGAGCTGTGCTGTACATGTCTGTGACCTCTGGCACTGTCAACCACCCCACACCAAGGACCTACTCAGTCCCTTAGGTGCATGACCAAAATAACCAGTGTAGTCTATTACAGGAAGAAAACACTCGAGACCAAAGACAAGCAGTTGGGAAATATTTGGTAGGCTTTACAACCTAGAGGCTGGCAGTGAAGAAAGCAAGCTGTTAGTTTATTTTCTCTCACTTGCTGCTATCCAGCCTCTAAAAAAGCAGGTCACAGTCTTTTAAAAAGACGGAAAGAGGCATGCATTTTACATATTACTAATGGTGATGTACAACACACACAAAAAAGAAGTTTTGAATAATTATACTTCCTTGGTTAGTCCAACTAAGATTTCTTCACACAGGATAGGTTAATTTGGATGTAAACATGTATATTATAGCTGCACTCCTTTTTCTTTTGTTTTCCTTTTTTAACTGAAAATCAAGTTCAAGCTGTTACTTACCCAAATGTGGTGGATGGCAATAAAGTACAAAGAGTGAAGAGTTCCTTTTCCTATCAGCTACCAGAATACACCTCTACAGACATACAGTAGAAACATGGCATACCTTGATGATATCAGCATAAAGAGAAGCAAGGCTGAGTTTTTCAATTCTTGCTCTCATGTTAGGAAAACCCTTTTCCTTTGCTTGTAACAGCAAGTGAAATACAGCACTTGAAATTTATCCAGTAGTAACATGAATCCAAAATTAGGGAGGTCCTACCTCCAGGTAACTGAAAGCAAAGCAAGCTGAGATTGCATAAGAATGTCTAAAATATAAACAATGGAAATCTGACAGCCACCAAAATTCTGAGGGTTAGGTAGGGTTTTTTTCATAGTTCTTTTTTAGAAGGCAGTAATTTTAACAAGCCTACTAATTTGTACATGTTGAGAACATGCTTTCACATTTGGATTTAATACTTTTGAAAGGAATGGAGTGCAATTTTTTTTTCAGATACTTGATGTAGTGATAGAAAGATTAAAAGTAGTATAAATCTTGAAGTAGTATTATTATTGTTGAAGGAATGTTCAGAAATTGTGAATTAAAACCAGTCTTACAAAAATGTCACAACAGCTTTGAGCATCTTATTTTATATCTTGATGCTCTAAGTGTCTGATGAAGTCTAATGGATGGTATTTTCTCCTCTCTTCCAAAAACAATAGTTTCAGGCAGCAGAGGGGTTTTTTTTATAAAACACAGTACCTTAGACTATAGAGACAACCTTAAATTAGGCTCTTCTTCAAGTTTCCATGTGTAGGAATATAATGTATCCAAGATCACTTGTATCCAGTACCCAGAAATCTAAGAAACTTTTGATTCGTGTTCGTAATTTCTTATTTAAGTGACAACACTGCAAAATGTAGGCTGGTTAAAACAGTTCCTGAGGGCAACATATTGAAAATAACATCCTGTTCCATATGGARAACTAGACATCCCACCCAAGATGAAGTTTTTCAACTCTTAAATTTAGGAACAGAAGACCAACATTGGAAGTCTTGATCATTTAACTCCAGCATCTCTCAATCTTGATCAAATTTGGAAAATCTGTTTGGCCCAAGAGGGTCAAGCACACATATATGCTTTATATCCTCACACAACACATGAAACACAGTATTTTTCCAAACCTCACAGTTCACTATGATTCAAAGTCCCTGAGATTTGAGAATTCTTTTTGGAACTCAGGGATTTTGTTTGGGATTTTTGTTGTTTTGTTGGGTTTTGGTTTTTTAAACAGGATTCATGACAGCAGACTATGGCAAAAACAATAGATGAAAATGAAAATAAAATTACAACAAAGGCTAACCATGGAATTTAGGGGAGAGACCCTTCTGAATCACAGAATGGCACTTAGAAATGAGAGAGGCAAAAAAAGCCAGGTCCTTGACAAAGTTTATCACCACTACAACTGTACTGCAGCCTACTATGAACTTAACCTGTTCAGGAAGGATTAAAAAAAAAAAGAAAACAATCATCGCCCCAAACCAATGTTATTATTTATCACATAAACAAGCAGTCTGGCTTTCAAGCAGAGTGGTGTCCAGGACTGAGCACTGACCAGCCCAGATTACAGGATATAAGGCTGAAAGATCTCACTTCAGCTACCAAGTATAAATTCCAGCAACTGCATGCAGCCTCAGCACATAATCTTCTCTGTAATTGTATCAAGCTTCATTGTATGAGTAATCAAACTCCTTGTCTTCCTTGGCTCTATTGCCATGACTTTTGTGAAACATCACAATCTGCAATTTGCAAAAACAATGAGAAGAAAACAGTGACAATGGCAAGGAATTAATTCATATAATGACTTTCTCTAATATTAAAATGCATGGAAAATAACCTATGAAAAAAATAAATGAATCATGAATATTCATAGTTTGGAATGGGTAACAATACTTTTGAAAAGAATGAATACATTTAATCATCTCAAAGTCTTTTTTTAAAGAAAGGGTATTTCCAATAGATTCTTTATTATTCTTACCCTGTAAGAATTTTTTTTTCTTTTTATCTTCACAGGTGAAAATATCTGCAAAAACTTCATGCCATTTTAAGGTCTTTTAAATAAAGACTGGAGACTCATTCTAAGTTAACTAGCACAAGCATCTGAGAAAGTCTTATGTGAACAAAAGAACAGTAATTCCAAACAATCATACAACAACCAGGCAAAACCAAACTATATAAGACAGTCTGGCAATTTTCTTAATTAATTGGTTCTAAGTTAAAGGTGAAGCCTTACACATTCCTTTACTTCCAGTGTCGGTCTTGGCTCACCCTGTCTGTAACCCTCATCAATTAGAGCAATTCTGTACTGGAAAAACTTCATTCCTTTGTTCTCAAGCAGGGGAAACTTCCTAAGAAATGGCACAGAGTCACAGGTGGGACCAGCCATGCTTCCTGCATGTCCTTGGTATGCCAAACCTGGGAGGACAGCCTGGCAGAAGACATTCCATTCAATTAAAAAAAAAAAAAAAAAAAAAGGAAATGGGAATAGCTGCTTGCTTAAAGTAATTAGCAACTTTAATAATTTTTTAATTTTACTAAATAAAACTGTTCCATTTCCCCATCATAAAGCTATGTAAATGGCACACATTTGACAGTTCTCATGCACACACAGGGGCACCCCTAAGCCCTACCTGCATTACTCCATCACTACTGACATGCTCTATTTCCACAAAACACTTCCGAAAACCCTCTAGTCCACTAAGACCGAAAAACAAAGTCACAATAGCATAACTCTTCACTACTAAGCTAATCTTCTGTCAAAACWGTTAGGGTAATTCCTGAAAGCAGACAATGACAGGTCTACTCAGGCAGTGCAGAGGGAAATTGGGTGTGGGATCACCAGCTCCTCTCCAACAGCATTATGCCATTCTTTACAAAATGTCTTAGTTTTTATTGACTCATAAGACACTAAATACATATTTGACTTTCATACTCACTGGAATTATGTGCTAAATCCATGAAAGCCAAAAACATAAAATTTAAACCAGGAAAAAAAATGCTATGACTTCAAATTTTTGCCTTTCAATTAATAATTCTTAACTATTTCTGAAAGAATTCCTGTCATCATGTGAGCAAAGGACATGATTATTCAGTCAAGAAAAAGGCAAATGGAGGTGAGAGTGAGATCTGATTCACCGGTGGATTCACCAGTTTATATCCATATCAGCACACTTGGTACTACAACACTGCACATAAAATAAGGATAATATTTTGGCTTTGCACTAAAAAAAATTGTTTTCAGATAAAGCAAACAGAGTAGAAATGTTCCAAGTATGATAGAGTTCAAAAGTATGGGAATCAGAGTTGTGCTCTCCTCCCATAAATGAACAATATCATAACCCAGAACTGACGCAATGCCATGCACCAGATCCTCATCAGTCTTAGTCCTTTACAGAACTGTCACCATATCTTAGAAGGAAAAAAGACATATGAGAATTTGGACTTTAAAACATAGTGATGTCATTGTAACATGTTAKTTCAGAAAGATCTCTTGCACACACCCAAAGACTCTCACTCCCAAATTACATATTTTGTTTATATTTTCCCCTTCACAAGAGTAGCATTCAGTCATAACTTTGAAGTTGGTAAACATATAGTCTCACTATATTAAAAATATCTAATTAGCTAATGTGAGGCTTAATTTTGATAGGAACTTAATTACAAATCTATGTTGCATGAGATGTGTTCATATTTCAAACACATGTTAGTAATCTSAGTTGTATTACATAAATGATCTTTAGAGACAACCACTTTTGAGAAGTGACTGTCTTCAGGACTGATGCAAAAAAGACATGCCTAAGTGATCTTCCAGCAGATTTCACAGATGGCTCACAAGGCTGTCACAAGGCACAGAAGGAAGAAAGTTGCTTATTTCTTTATAGAGATGCAAATACCAGCACAATCTTGATTTACGGCTAAAAGCTGTTTATTTACCAATTACTCTTCTAAACCTTACTCCTGCTCACTAATATTTCTTACAGCAAAGGGAATTACTAAAACTAAAACTAAAAACTAAAAATTATCAGGCTGCAAGGAAATAAGTGTATTTCATGTTGATTTGATGTCAGGTATTGCCATACAATAATATGGAATATGTGCTCTACAAGTGCAACTTTCTATYCACTTTTCTATGCAGGTATGACAGAGTATATACTAACAGTTTGTTAGTACAAGTGAACGCAGGAAAGCAGCATTGAGAAYTCATGGGATCTGATGGTTATACCATTTCTGGAAAAAAAGCAAGGTTTTTCAAAAGGTAACTACGAGTTAATGTAGATCAAATTCTGAGACTCCGAACCATCATCAGGTTGTGCCCTATCACTATGCTGTGAATCACAACAAAATACAAATGTATACATTTACTTTTTAAAGCCTACCACACTCATCATAATAGACTCTTCCCCTGATTTATAAGGCAGACTAGGGCTTTTTTTCAGAATTTGCTTCTTCATTATAGAAAAAAAGCAAAAGGAAATAAGGTCTAATGYATAATACTGGCATTTTTTAATAACCTTCACATGAACCAATCCTTTTTTCAGCCTTCCCATGGCATTGAGAAAAATAACACTCCATGAAAAAAAACAAAGACAAAAAATATTTAAAAATCAGGATACATTTACTTCCCTTCAGCTTCTTAAGACTGAACCAACCTGGCTGCAAGCATCTGGCATCAAGCAAGTGGCATATGTAAGTTGTTTACAGACTTTGTGCATCTCAGAAACAGAAAGCCTAGAGCTCTTGTCAAGAAGTCTCAGTTTGCTCTAAAACACTGTTCTTCTAAGACATCAGCCCCTGAGACTCTCATCTTTCTGGTCAGCAATGTTCTTTACACAATTGAAGCATCTCAAGTGAGGCTTGCTGAAGGAAATAAAAGTGTTTAAGTGTATGTGCCACACTGAAATCCAGGGACAGTGCCCAAGAGACATTAGAAAGCATTAGCCAATAGTCTGGTCTTGACTCATTGTATCAATCTTACTACTCATAATGAGTCTTTTGCTGTTCTCTTCTTGAGGAGACAATCTTTACTTTTTCTAAAGTCAGCCAGGTATTAATTTTTTTGTTGTGTTCTACYTTAAGAGTTACTATTAGAGAATAGTTTTATAGAAGCTTCATTACAAGAAGTCTTTACAACAAAAAACATATCTTACAACTTTTCATTCTCCTAGACAGTTGTTTAGTTACACACTCCAGTCTCATAAATTACAAATGTATTGAGAAATTACTTGAGACTGTGGCATTTAATATGGCATAATGATTTAACTTCATGGCTCTATATAAATCTGAATGCACTATGGGAGACAGAGACTTCCATGTCTCTGTCTCTCAGAAATTCTTGTGATATACTAAACAAATTAATGGTAAAAAATTACCCTTTTGTTATATAAAACAAGATGTTGTTATATACTTCACAGGCAATTTCAATACCCCACTGTACCTTCTAGAGCTCTCAAATCAGACARAGAGAAAATTTCTCCTGGGTGGTTCTTTTCCACACAAACTCATTACATACCCTTTTATTTTGTGATACAGCAATGCATTACTGCCTTTATGGCTGACATAATTACAGGTAAATGTATTCCATTTGTCTTCCCTGCCCAGATCTTTCCTGTCACACTGTCTATGACAAGTCCTTTTTTTTTTCCCATTCTCTGTTTCATCAACTATACAATTTTAATCCAATATATATTAGTTTTATATATTCAAGTAAGTTCAGAGAAGCTCAAGAACAAATTAAAAGTATTTAAAACTAACCCAAACAACAAAGCAAACCTAGRACTAGGAGTCTTTTGAAATTCAACCATCATTAAACTGTAGAGGCTGATATTTCTTTAATTATTATTATACCTGAAGACGTTATTTTTAGGTTTTGTGTATTGCAGTCTACTTGCTGTTAGCTATGATAATCATCATGAAATATCTATCTTATTTCCTCTAGCAGTGTGATCACTGGACAGCTGATATAGTTATTCCCACAGTGGCATATGAAGAAAAACCATATTTACTTACTTTCCTTCATATATAAAGGCAGTAGTAACATAAGATGTCAGCTTCAATATGCAGTGCACTACTATCTCTACTGACTCATGTCTTTCATGTATTTTCCAGTAGCTTMCAAATTTTTAAAAATCAGTCTTTAAATAGGTATCTAGAGTAATTTGGGGAGATTTTTAAACTATCACTCAGGATTTACTGTTCATCTGGGCAGTGGATAGCAAAGTAAGTCACTGATATTCTATCATCACCTTTCATCTTATGTTTACCAGCATGATATACACATATGTGTGTATATATATATATATATATAAATCCAGATGAATATGTAAAATGATATGGAATTATCTGTACAACCACAAAACAAGGATTCTTCACATTTTGAAATCAATTTCTGAAGGCATTCAGATCTCTGTCTAGTATCAGCATATATTATATTGTTTTATTCAGTGCAAGTCAAATATCTTCAATATATTTGCTACTTTAAAAGTGACAGAGATCACTAAGTATGGCTTAATATGTTGGGCAGCTTGGAGACCTCAAGCATTTCTATTATTATCTAGCTTCCAGTAACATATTTTCTCAAGCTTTATTTTTCCAYTGGTAAGTCAGTCTCCCTCTACCAATAAATACTTACAATGGAAGTAAATACTGATAGATAATACTTCTCTATATCCACTTCATGACAGCCAGATATAAATACTTCAAGAATAATGTTGGGATTTGCTATTCTAATTGCAAGAGACTCACTTTTCTGCCTCAAATCAGTAGGAGTAAAGATGTCCTGTGCAAATAATGTATGTGCTACAAAGATAAAACACATCCAGAAGAAAAATTCTATCTAGAGGGCAGACAAACTGAAGTAGCCAAGTAAAAGTTCTGATACTGCCACTGAAGATCTATACTAAAACTGAAAACAGGAAGAAAGAAAATCAGAAACAAAGGGAATAACACACACAGTTAGCTCTAACTGACTCCTGTCATGGGACCTATTTTCTTCATTAGAACTTCCAGAAACTTTAAAAGAAGGTTTTAAGGTAACACAAAAATATACTATTGTGACATGGCTTGAGGAAGCAGAGCAGTCTGCCTTGAAAACACAGCATCTACTCCCTGCCTGAAAATGTGTGCTCTTCATCTCAGTTTGGCAATTACAGGTTAAAGAGAAGAAATGAAGGAGCACTACAGTTTTACCAGATCCAAAATACATCACTCTTCTTATCATTATGCAGGCTCCTCAAGCTGTTTGGTTAACATGTCTCCCTCACCCACCCTTCTGTCCTTTTGCTTTTTTGTTCATTTGTTTGTTTGTTTTGTGTGGAGATTTTTTTGTTTAAAAGAAATTGAGCTTACTTGACTTTGTGTCTTCCATGTGACTACTAAGAGTTCAGGACCACAGGCACCTCARTAACAACTGACCAAAACTAAGCATCCCATTGTCCACAAAAGATTGTCAAGTGTCATAGCAGTTTAAAAAATGGTGTGTCCCTTCTGATCTTCCAGATTAAACTTACTTGTGTGATTTAGAAGGAATAACAGGAACTCCATATTCTCTTTGCTGTACTTATCTCTTACATTACTTTTTTTCCTCCAGGTATGGGTATGTAACCAGAAACAGGTGCACCATATCTCCACCAGCTTTTTCAAATATGTGGCCAGAATCTTCAACACCACTTGGAAGATATYCAGCTACCTTTATTAAACTAACTGCAGCTAGACTTAGGCATGTGGGGGTTTCCCAAGCAYAAAATAGTATGTTGAAACACAGAGTTCTCAGGAAACTCTAAAAAAGGACTATGCAAATCTTAACAGCCAGGTGAATGTCAATGAATCTGTAACTTTTTTCCTTTTGCAACACCAACTAGTAAAATCTCTTTCCTGAAGATAAACATGCAATTATATTCCTAAAAATCCCATTTATTCCACAGATTTATTACAACTGAAGACAATTAAGCCTTACTGAGCACTTCAGATTCAAAAAGACTGAACTGCTTCTCATTCTTCTCTGTTTTAAACAAAAAAACTCCCTGTGATTTTGAATTATAAGCACCCAACACATCTGTAGGCTAAACTTTAGTCTGTCTTGGCTTGGGGTCAAGCATGACAAATTTCCAAGCAGATAACACTTGTCACATCTTAAGGCCCTTCAGACAGTAACCACGTTTGCTGCTCGCAGAAACAACATCTGCCACTGCAGCAAACAAGAGCTCTTGATTCGCACAGTCTCTAGCTGAGCTCCCAGCTCTTTAGGATCTCCCAACTGCTGCCTCTTACAGAGGAAAAGCACACCTGTCATGGAACAAGCAGAGTGCCTCACTCTCTGCTGCAGCCCTGAACAGAGCGATCCTGCTGTGCCTGAGCTCRGCAGGATCAAGCGCCTCTTCACTCTCAGACGCAAGATCTTGTCAGACTGTGTCTCAGCATTACCGGCTAAGTGAGAAGATCTTCAGCTCTGAAGCTTTCACACGCACCCTGCTAAAACCCCAGGTGCAGTGGTGCTTACTTCAGGCATGGGGCTACCTCTGCAAAGCCCTCCAGCACTCCACAGCTCCCCCTCCTTTGGGCACCTTGCCTAGGAAAAGACTTTGGAGCCACAGCATCAGCTTAACATTTACCACAGACTAATGTTTCCTCAAGMCCCCCAGACTTAACTGCAGCAGGTTATACACTTGGCAGGATCATACAGGAACATTTAAGTCCCCGTTCCTACTTACTCATTCAAAGGCATCTGTCCCCACCTTGCCTTAAGGTTAGAAACTCTTGTAGTATGGAAAAGGACCTAGAAAAACCTGGCAGTTAAAAATAACACAGATGTCCACCTTTAGAATGCTTGATAAGAAATTACTTCTCTTTTAAAACAAATGTGTTAGGAAAAGGTGATAATTCACTCAGGAAAAACTTCAAAGGCAGTAGCTTTCGTAGGATTAGCATCTGAAAGACTGTATCAGTCTAATTTTCCTTTTAAATCGTCCTATTCAAACATCGGCTTAGAATTACAAGATGAGAAAATGGTCTTTGAAGGAAAGAAAGAATTTATGTCTTCCTGCATTTTGACAAAATTATTTGAAAAAAATACCTGGAACAAAATTTAGCAATTTTACATGGCTCAAAAAAAAATTAACATGACAAATATATTCAGGGATTTGAGTTGGTTAATCTTTAAAACATGAGACAAGCACTACTGACATCTTGAGATAAAATCTTCAGTAGATATTACCTGATGCCAGAAGGTAAACTAAGACACTAACAATAGGGGGCAAATGCCTGAGATAATCTTTGCAGAGGTGAATTCCAAGTCTTGTTTTCTGGAACTGATATTTTTTTTTAACACATCAAATAATCTGCTTTGCCTGTAGGCACTAGATCCCTTCTGGCATCCTTCATTCTTACACAGGAAGGGTTACTGCACAGCACAAGCAGTTTCAGTCCAGAGATCTGCTTTCCATTTCCTACTGCTCCACAAACTTCCCATGTGATCTGCAGCATAACCTTTTTTATCTCTTTCCAGTAAGGCAACACCTGCAAACTATAACTTAGGATAAGTATACAACCAATAGAATTGCCAAAGTATTGTTGTATGAACAAAAAATTTTTCATTTATGTTAATAAAAAAACATTTATTTGGTAGTAGAAGTCAAAATAGTTCTTTGCAGATTTACATACACTGTGAAATGAGCCCAGATCTCTGTAAATTTGGCGTTTGCTCAACAAATGGGAAGGACATTATTTATCCATTTCTGGAATAACAYCTGGATGAAGTTGCAGCAATTTTCTCTACAGGGGCAAATCTAAGCAAGAAAAAAAAAGAGAAATCCATAATTTAAAGTCTAAAACTGTGTTGAACAGATGCCATGACTTCAGTTGTGAGATGCTTACTTACATTTAACTTCCAGGTTCTTTTTTTTTTTCAGAGCATTAAATATAAATGCTGAAAAATATTTTTATCCAAATAATAGTATCATAGCTCAAGAAGCAGCCTTATTTTCATATTCTGCTTTTGCTACCCTGCTTATTATTTTTTTAATACAAATCAGAAGTTTGGCTTTGAAACAACAAAAACAGTATTTCATAAAGCACTGCTCAACCACTAAGCTCCACTGGGCTGAAGGAACCATAAAAGCACCAGAAATTAATGAGCATGGTGAACCACAATCCAAGCTCCCAGAGYCAAGATAAAAAACTGAGTATTGAAATTAGTTTCTTGTGGCATATCATAGAGTACTCAGTATAGATGTAAACACAAAAATTTCATCTTTTTGGGGTGCTGCATGAGTGACATAGATGCATGATCTCCACTTGAAGCATTTAACACATTTCATCTCATTCTAGGGAGCTTGTTTTAATGGGAGAAACAAAAAGCCACTCTGATGTATAAAAGATTAAAGACCCTCAGCCAACATTTGGCAACATTATATTTGAGTTTCAGACTACAGACTCATGAGAAAGTGGTTGTTTTTTAACATCCTTCTTATTGAATTTTTACAATAAAAGGAAGAAAAAAATTATTTGGCAATCACCATGATAAAATACSCTAAACAAAATTATTTCCCTCTAGAAATTACTCATTATATACGAGSATGAATACCAGCAAATGTAAAAGCAGAAAATACCTGGTGTCCTTCATTTGAAAAGACATTATTATTAACAGCCTTTTTTTCTTTCCCACAAAGATTCATAATTTTTATTTTTCTTCTTAAATGAGAGTAATATTCAGTTATGATGAAGATTTGGTTGATAAATCTGGAAATAAATGTATTTTTGAAAGTTTTCTCTTTGTTGGAAAAGGAGCAGGAGCACCTTTGGGAATGGGCTTTTATTAATAACAATGTCATATTATTGCTGACTTTAGAAGTTACATTCTTCTAGCTGGATCTTATCATAAACTTCCAGCTGTTCAATACAGTTAGCAGAGAAAGGCATTAGTTTGAGYAGCAGCAGGAAGCCAGTGCCAGCAGCAGCAGTTGCCACATGCCATGGGGAGGGTGAGGCTTGCAAGGTCCCRGGGCAAGGCTGAGGGCCAGTTTGAATAGGGCTTTGAGCAACCTGGTCTASTGGAGAGTGCCTCTGTCCATGGCAGAAAGACTAGATTGTCTTCAAAGGTCTCCTCCAACCCAAACCATTCTCTGATTCAATGACAAARAAAATCAAGAGAAAAAATGGCTCTCGTTAATACCAGTAAGCTACTATTAAAAGACCTTTGGATATTCTTTAGCAGCACAAGATAGGAAATTGTTCCAAAAGTTAATTAGTCAACACTGTACTTAGTTTTTTAGTAAATGTTTATATCCTTTTAATAGAATCAATAGGTAAATTCAGTATGCTGAAACTCACATTTGGTATTTAATTATCAGCTTTGGGTAACTACTCAGCAGTAGCAACAGGCCTTAAATGCTATTGGTATTGTAATTGGAAACTGTAGAAYTAGTCTGGTAAGAATCAGGTTTAGCATTGTAAAGCCACTACAGAATTCTGTACTACAGTGCAATAACATCACAGTTCCTCACGGATACCTAAGGAGAATGTTGTGAATTGTAAATACTACAAGTCCAAGGAGGCACATTTAGACAACACTTSTTACTTTCTAATTGTATTTAAGAAGATAAACCATGTATAAATCATATATAGAACAAAAAGTTTTCTTGAGACCTCTCACCTCTTATTGTCCAAATCACTCCATCCAAAGCTATCCCTGRTGTTATATTATTTTTATTTCCTGGTACTCTGAAAGAATTCACACAATCTTAATGAATTAAGGTGTGAATCCTCTACTATGAAATCTTCCAGTGAATTCAGTAAGACACACCACATTTAACTCCTTTGTAACTGACCTCTGTTCAGTTTATCTAACTTCACCAAAGAATTTCTAGAAACAAGGAGATATCCAGCTTATTTTGAGCATCTGTGGCCTTATATAYACACAAAATGAGCATGATGGCTTTTGTCTAATCTTACAGTGGGGGAAATCACAGTGTATCYAAAAGCCTCTAATACTTTGAGGACACTGGAGATTAAAAGTAGAAATTAAGCCTGGGTATAATCTTAATAATACCAACTAAATAATTTTCAGATTTTAAAATGGATTMGGGGAGAAGATTGCTTTGTGTGCTTGTTTTACAAATAACCGTATTACTGTCATGTCCATGAATCCCAATTATGTYGCTAATTAATTGTAATTAATTCATTCATTGTAATTACCTGTAATTGTAAAAGCAACTAAATCCCCTGAAGTTTCTCACTCATTAGTTCCCACATAACATGGCTCTGTACGACTCTTTTCCCTTGGCAGTCTGATGATCAAATTACCATAACACCATTATGGAATCAGGTTGAGGAGAGCTATTTTCTTTGTCTAAAAGGAACACCATAACATCCTCAAAATTCCCTTTTTTTCTCTTGAAAATTATAACATGTAATATGCATTTATGAGTATATGTATCTGGAAGTACAGAGGTACTGTAAGTCCACATAATTATATTACAAAGCTACTGTACGTATCTTCTATCCAGCATGGGGAAAAACAAAAGAGAAAGAGAACTTCAAAAACTGAAGTAGAAACTTGTATTAAAATAATGAAGAGCTAAGTGCATAAAACGTTTACCCATCCACACTCAAAGAGAAAAGTTTGTTAACATAAAGTGACTCATATGGAATCTGAACTCCTTACAAGAAATATATTTTCAAGATTTTTTTTCTTTTAAATAAAACTGGCAGAGTTTTAGAGCTCATTAAACTGAAAAATGGGTATTGTTGTTCAGGACAATAGGCACAGAAAAATATGAGAAGCTAAAGCACAGCTCTGTTAATAGAAAACATACCTGGCACTCCCTACAATCTTCCTCTCTAAAGCAGGCAACATCCTAGAAAAGGATCTTTATTTCACATTTTCTCTTCTTTAGCACTGCTCCCATTCCCAAACTCTTCAGATAGCAGTTCCAATGCCTGAAACATCTACCTCCATATAAACCAGCACTTTATCACCTCTTGGAGGAGAGGGAACKATGAAACCCACAATCCACCAAGCATCTTGTCTGGCAGCTAGGTGCAGAGACAGCAAACAGGTAAAATAAATAGCATTTAGGCACCCAAYTATGATTGCTTACAAAATCATAATCTTTTCTTTCAATCAGAAGGTTTTGAAATTTGGATGACTTTTAAAAAGCCTCTCACTTTTGAGATCAGTTATGCAAAGGAAAAATTCTAAGTAAAAGCTACGTGTCCTTTCATACACTATATTTAGGTGCCTCCACGTCCACAACTGGGCAGAAGAACAGATACACTCCCACAGCTGGGCTCTCTGGAACAAACTCTCTCCAGCTACCACAGAGGCAGTGAAATACTAATGATTTATATTATCAGCTCCAGTTGCTCCAGTATTCATTGTGCACAGTGTGTCTTCACACATAGGTTGCAAAGGTCACAGGCATGGAAGGGAGCCACTGTAACATCAAGTCCAYCTTCTTATTATCCCAAGCACCACTTCAAAAGCTTGAGCTTTTCACAGAACCACAGAATATTCTGAGTTGGAAGGGATGCTCAAGGATCATTGAGTCCAACTTCTGGCCCTGACCATCCCCAAGAGTCACACCATGTGCCCAAGACTATTGTACAAACACATCTTGAACTGTCTTTTGTTCCTTCCCTCATTAAAAAAAAAATGTTTCAGGACTGCACTCCCCCACTTTTTTTTTCTTCCTAAGTTTTCAATAAATCTTTTCTTGTGCCAAAACTAGCTTGCTTAAACCCTGCTTCTCTGCAGTTATTTGATATATTTTTAAACATAGCCTCTACCCAAGTGCTGAATAGCAAACCCAGTAAGCAGCTCTTGACTCATCGACACACAGAGACCTATACTTGACACAGGTACCCCAAAAAAGCTCAGTGCCTGTGGCTCAGAGCTTCAGAGCTGACCCAACACTGCACAGCCGAGGGACATGGCTGGGAGAGGGCAGAGRTGCCCAACCCTGACTGGCTCTGCACAAGCACCCTCAGGGGCAGGGACTCCTGCAAAGTTCAGGAATATCCTCTTGGGTCTCCTTTAATAAAACACCTCCCTTCCCTAGCGTGGGAGCTTTCTGTTGCCTTGCTTTTATCTGCCTGTATCTAGGTTTCTAAATATTAGTGAGTAGAATTGGGAAGATGAGACTAATATGCTGGACTAACGTGCAGCCAGCCGTGCTCTGGCACCAAACATGACTGCACAGAAAGCAGCAGGTAACTCACTGGCTTTGTTGTTTCTGTAATTCCCCTCCTAATTACTTTCACTGCTTAAATACCTTGCAGTTACTTCCCCCATTCCAGCCTTCAGTTTCAACAGGGAAGATTTTAGTTGTACCAGGGGAGGTRTAGATTGGATARCAAGAAAAATTTCTTCACCAAAAGGGTTGCTAAGCATTGGAAGAGGCTGCCCAGGGAAGTGGTTGAGTCACTATCCCTTAAGGCATTTTAGAGATGTGCAGATATGGCAGTTGGGGACATGGTTTAGTGGTGGACTTGACAGTGTTACATGCATAGCTGGACTCAATGATCTTGAAGGTCTTTTCCAATCTGAGTGATTCTGAGTCTATGACTTAGTCRACTATGATTAACAGCTTCCAAAGTTAGTAAAAAACACTAATAAAGTRTCAGTTGTCTCAAGATTGGGGGTTTTGGGMTTTTTTTTATTTAAATCATGCCCTCCTTAGTTTTCCTGGACCTCTAAGTTARTCCAGAAATCCTGTCTCCAAGACATCTTTGCATCTCTTAACTTCCTGTTGTCAGGTAATCAGAAATGAGGAGCTGAAGCAGAAATTAAGATGCAAATATCATAWTCTGAAACTAAGGTTCTTTTTAATTCAGCTCTATTGTTCATTTTTAATCTTCATAAGACTCCACTGACCCAGTTGCACAATGACTTTTTTCTGTAATTTTGACTCCTGCTCAATGAAGTGAGTACAACCCCTGTCTCTTTTACACATCTAGATGTGTATACCCAGTTGCACAATGACTTTTTTCTGTAATTTTGACTCCTGCTCAATGAAGTGAGTACAACCCTCTATTCATTTSCTGAATTAATAGAGTTTTATATTAAGGACAATGTCTCCTGAATATAGTTTTGGCAATTCCATTATATTTATGCACTTTATCTGCATTGCATCATTGCTTTTCTTGAATTTTAGTGATTTGTCTTGTAAAAGTAATAACTTGATATCTCTTCATCAAGAATTATATACACAGTAACAAATGGACTGTCTAGTTCTTTATTTTTAAGTGTTCACAAGGACATTTCCTCTAATTATTATTTTCTATCATTTTCATATTAATATAACAGAATTCCTAAGGGGAAAGTGAAATGCCYAATCAGAAGCCTGCAAATTTCCATAAACAGAGACCTTTCTTAATAACAGACACAATGTGCACAGACAGTTACCGTGTATCATAGACTTAAAAAGAGAACATGGCTTCAGTCTCAGCAGACTTTGGGTCAACTGTTCATTTTACCTAAATGCAGCATGCGATTTCTTTCCTGTCATCATATGAAATAGTAAATGGTCTGAGATTTCTCCTTGTGATTTCCCCTGATCAAAGGTCATATGTCAGCATGTTACACTTGGTTTGAGATATGTGTCTTCCCACATGACCTATTTAACTGGAACTTGTCAATACCATTATTTTGTCCTTTCTACTCAGYTTTCATTTCTTTCTATCTTATGCTATCTGGGTAGTACTGGTACGCAGGATCTGAGCAGCTCATGGCACTGAGACACACACCTTGCAAGAACACTCCTACCTCTTCAGTCCACCTCTCCCCATCAGCTGGAATCAGTTTCATAGATGCCTCACTAACAGCATCACAGTTGTGTGCATGTTGACCTTTGCTGACAGTTCAAGTGAGCTTGAATCTGTGACATTATTTGTATGTCTACATCTCTCCAACTTAACCTGCAGAAAAATGACTTTCTGCATCTACTGACATGGTTTTCCACTTCAACAGAATACCTCCAATATACCTGCTGRCTTCCTTTGTCAACACAGCATCTTCCAGCAGGGTTATCTGAAGATTACCCTCTGCAGGGTCCCTGCCTCCGTGCCTCCCATCTCTCGGGGCACTTAGTTTCTCYCATCAGAGACTCATTTATCTACTTCAAGTGACACAGAAGAGTAACTTAGACCTGTTTAATTCTCCAGGACCCAGATTCAAAACACACAAAGGCTGGCAACTCAAATAAGCACTCAGATGACATTTTCCCACAGACTGTGCTTCCTTCAACTCCTATTTTGACAAAGGAGTTCTGGCTTCATCGCCCCTCTCTTTTTGTTAAGCTGTATCTATCACAGCACTTTTTTGCTCCCCTGCAGCTTTTAAAGAATAAAATCTTGTTGCATGTCTCCCACTACCTGCCCACAGACACCTGAGGCCACATCTTRTGAAATCTTTGCAGTGCTGAGCTCCAAACATGTCTTATACAGTCTCACCTAAATGTTGAGAGTGTATTACATGTTTGTTCTAATCACAAAAATATCAGAACACATTTTCAATGAATTCTGTGTTCCTATGCAGCATGTTTGGCTACTAATTCACCACACTGAAAATTTTATTGAGATAAATAATTTTATTGAGATAGAATTTACAGTTGTTTTTCAGAGACTTCCTATATTACCTGGACAAACCATCTTCTTTCAGAATTTTATTTCTAGTATCACAGAAATAGGAAAAAATCACTGAGACAGTGCAACACAGTTTTCTACGAGATATCTTGGATGGCTGCGTAGATGGAACTTTCTGAAGGGTGGCTGTGATGAGCTGGGCGTCGGTCTCTTTCTCTGGGCAACAACAGACAGAACAAGAGGACACAGTCTCAAGCTGCGCCAAGGGAAATACAGGCTAGAATTAAGGAGGAAGTTTTTCACAGAAAGAGTGGTCAAATACTGGAATCATCTTCCCAGGGAGGTGGTGGAGTCACCATCCCTCCATGTGTTTAAAAAAAGACTGGATCTGGCACTTGGTGCCATGATCTAGTTGAGGTGTTAGAACATGGGTTGGACTCGATGATCTTAAAGGTCTCTTCCAACCTAGAAATTCTGTGATTCTGTGATATCAAGAGTGCTTTAATTCCAAGAATTATATTTGTTACAAAGAGATTATGCTCACCTAGTGTCACCAAAGACAAGACTTATTTTCTTAGAAAARGATCACAAAATAACTGACTTAGAAATAATAATACTCATTTTCCTTTGCAGTACATTTTAAACCCAAGGATTTGTATATTTGCCCAAAAAAGGGCATGAAAGAAGCRAAAATTTCTTGAATGTAAACACAGAGCAAGCTTTCAAGCTTTTTATAAGAGTTTTACTTTTCTTCTTTTTTTTTTTCTTTTTTTCCCTCAATTTTTTTCTTTTTTCAACAGTCATACAAAGGTTGGAAGGGAGAGTCTGAAGGATTAGTAAATAGTTAATCAAAGCTGGGACAGCTATGATCTCAWKTCCAACTTCAACYTAAGTTAATTTGCTCAAAGCCTTCTTGAGTGAAGTTTTCACCTATAAGCATTGTCTCCACACCTTCATTCAAGTAAGTAAAAGCAAAACCACTTCTGCTTATACTATTATAACATATGCAGATGTCAGAGGCCAGAAAATATTTTTATATTGAGTTTTACCAATACAAAAAAAATATGTGTCTCTATAAACTATGTTTCTAAAAAAAGAGAATTTATTTTCCTGATACCACATTTTGGAAGTGGAAAATACCCCTCACATTTACAGGCATCAGTATTCAGTGAAGAAATTAACTACTGCAAAGTGAAAATCARTGGGTGCGGATTAATTGTAGAGCTTGTATAAATACAAGAGACGAGCTATGTATTCATGCAATCTTAAATTTTGAAATTGTCTTTTTCATAGTTTTGAGGAAAAAAAKCAAAAATTCATCTACATTCTTATTTGTATATTAAAGAATACACTGCTATGCCCATGACATAGAAGCTCACAACTATATCCACTCACACGTTCACATGTATATATTAATGTACTCATTTTTCAGGATAACCTTGCAAATACAGAATTTACTGGAATCTTCACTTTAGTACCAAAAGGAAAGGTATTATTTAAAGGGACCTGAGTGCCATACAAAATGGACGCTATATTAAAATGTAACTTGCAAATTCAGCTACTTTTGCACTTTGAGTCATATAAATTGACAAATGATCACTTCTGGATTGTCAAGACCAAGAAATCAATCATTTATAGCAGCATGTAATGTTTTTTGCCCCAATTTTCAGTTTTCTATAAAGAATGAAATATCATAAAAAGAATATGGGAGGCATAAAGAGCACATTGCTACTAGCATGTTCAATTCTGCCCAAGTGGCATAAAACCAAAAATACATTACTATCTGACAGGTCTTTCTTGATTTAGATGAAATGAGTTGTGAGTTTCACTCATTAACACGTTAATTACCATTTTGAAATCACCACTATCCTCCTGCTCTCTGCATTCTAGACAGTAATCTTGACTCATCGCCACAAGCACACTCATCTGACTCATTTATTTTTCCAGTGTTAGCTAGAAACACAAGCTAATTGAAATTAAAAAATTCAAGGAAGAATTCTAGGCATGCCAGAAATTCATGACATTAAACAGTTTCTCAAAAACAAATGAAACTATATTTTAAATTTTTAATTTTTTGACAAGATTGAAATATTATACACGCTGATTTTTGACACATTTTACCTTCCTATAAACACTGAAAAGACAGATCAGAGCTGGTTTCCTGATGGCCTAGAAAAGGAAACTTCCACAAATTGCCAATTTGCCATCAAAATAGAATATATAATTATGGAAAAGCTATTCCAGGAAGAAATCCATAAAGTTTAGAACTGCAGAAGTTGTACTTATGATGACCTTGATACCAGTTTTAGCCATACTCCAACAAAAGTCAGGTTTGAAAAATGGAAAGAACCTTGATCTGTACTCAGACTTTGATATCTGTTTTGAAAAGAACTGGATATTGGTGAGATAGAGAAAATATTTTGATTAAGAACTAGGGATAAAATTTATTAATAAAACAGAGATTCTTCAGATGAGTTTATTTTAAAGAAAAAGGCAGTGGACTCACCTAATTTCAAAATGTTGGCAAAAAAACCTTTACACAGAGGAGAAGGGAAAAAAAAACATATATTTTTAATCTGGACTGTGAGGCTCAAGTAGCCTCTAACAGCTTTTCAAAGTGTTCATGTTGCTCCAGAAAATATGGACAAAAATGTTTATTTACAAAGCCTCTCATATGAAAAATGTGAGGTGTTAATTTAGAGTCCTCAAAATAGACATTAAAAACATCAGTTGACACAGCTGACAATTACAACTATGTTTGTATCTATGAATCAGTAAATCCCAAAACTCAAACAAATCTCCTGGGCAGTCCCAATCTCTTCCTTTTTTTCTTAATTCCTATCTTCCTTTGCACCTTGGGAGTACAAATTAAAAGCTTAAATACAAAATAACAGCTGTTTTCATTCCATTTTCAGCTTTAGTGGGATCAAGAGAAAACAAAATGCTTGTGAGGCAGCTTGTCATATACACATCTTCAACTGAGGCTGGCTAACTCAGAATATTTTGTTGCTTTGGATTAACACAGAAGAATTCAAAATTTCTTTGCGACTAAATGATTTCTAGGTTTCAACTCGACAGTACCATCTACAAAATTAAGTTTTGATACTTCTATTTTGCAACGGTTTCTATGAAGAGCCTGCAGGGGTAAAGCATTGAGGTGAGTTAATTCATTCTGCCGCCCCTACTTCCYCTGTACTTTTCTCTCTGCATCCCAGTAAAGTCTTTCTTTTCCAGACACTTTATGCAGTTATGTGCACATTCCTCRGAGAATCTATGTCAAGTCACAGTTTTAAGGATATGTGATTTAGCTCATGTCTACATCAACAGGAGTAATTCACAGAAGATTCCCATTAGTAATTTTAGACTCCCACTTGCATTCACCACTTGCATTCACAGCATCAAACATCCCTCTACTGAAAGCAGAGATTTCCATTTCCCCAAAAGACTGAAGACAGCCCAGTGATATTCAGCAAAGAGCAAAATTTCTTTATCATCTGTACCCTTGAAATACAGCAGAGACAACAGTGAAAGGCAGTGAAAGAAGAACATCTGCATCACAAAATCTTTTTGTCCATCTGTAGATAGTCATTCATTTTCATAACCAAATTCTTCAAGCTAGCACCCTCAAATGATTTCACCAGGCTTGAAAGTTTAACAGAGCTTTTGTAACCACCACATTCAATCAATTTAAAGTGACAAAAGAGAAGCAAAATTTTACAAGGTGAACATTATCCTAAGACACACTGAGATTATTCTTTTATTCTTGCTTCCAATATTCCATCTTGCCAATATTTCATTGTAATGAAGTTTATCTCAGCCCTTTAATACAGCTGCTCAGGACAAACATGAAGAGAGATTTCAAAAGCAGTTACAAAGCTGACAAACAAAAACATCCACACAGTGTCTTCAGAAACAGTGCAACATAACGCCTGAAAATCACTCTTCCTTTATTTAACCTTGACAAATCCCTCAAAGCCAGAAAGCCTTCAGGACCACACCAGAACAAAACAAAGAAAGCCTAAGTGTAGTAAATACTTAGATTCTTGGGGGTAAGATTTTAAAACAGCCCAGTAAAAAGTAGGACATGAATGCCTTGTCAGACAAGTGCCTCAAGATGAAATTATTTAGATTTGCTCTTGAAATAAAGAACAAAGAAGTCTAAATATTTTATTAAAAATCAAAAACCAACAAGAACAAAAAAAATACACCCCTTGACACAGAAACACTGAAATCAGATGAGAGACTCGAGGAAGAGTATTAAATAATAGAATCTGTATTTGTGTTTAATTTGAATGCTTATCAGATTTTATGCAGCTGGACATGAGGCTGTGAGAACAAGTGAAGTTGAACCACACCAACTATTTCAAAACTGAAATAGCATTTCTGTTTCTCTGGTAGTAATGCTCTCTGTCCTCCCAAACCTTCACATTGGAAAAGCAACAGACATGATAAATTTACAAAACTACGGAAAAAAAATGTGCTCTCTAACCCTTTTCCTAGTCAAGTACTTGGTTTTTAGAAACATTTTTACATAAAACCCAATAGGCTTTGAAACACAAGGATGATGAAAAGGTAGGAAGGCAGGATATGCAAGCACCAGTCATCAGCCAAGGTATTTTTCTTTCTTTCGTTTGTGACATTTTCAGGGAACCTTGACAGCAGCACTCATCAGGTTACCCACAATTCAAAGGTGAAACAAGATTACAGGAGATATGAAACAACCTACAGTTATAGGTCCCCTGTACAATAAAACAGAAAGAGAGAGGTTGTTCCAAAGGTCAAATCTAACCAGGAAGCCTGATCAGAAATTTAAATTTGAGTGTGAAAAACAAAGTTAGAATTTTCATCCCTTGGAGTTTCTATGACAACTCCTTTGTCACCTCAGGTCCCTGCTACTAGCGCAATCACTGGCAGCACTTTTAACCTCATCTGGGTCATGGGTAACAGGCATAAACTCAGCAGTTTTGTTCTTCTGGTCTTGGCAGGAACCTGGGAGCACAGACTCAGCTATGTGGTGACAGCTGTTCCATGCTCTTTTCTATCAGGGCTAAAGATCTGCATCATTAAATGTGCTGGAAATCACACAGCTCAGTCAGTGGAAAAAAAATATACCAATAATTCATCCCAATACACAAGAATGGTCAAAATCGACAGAATACAGAGCCTTAAAGTCTGATTTAATACAAAGAACAATCATGCTGTAATTTTTGTTTATGGAAAGACATATAGAACTTCTATAGTGAGTAAAAACATTAAAGCAGCTTAGTTGAGGACAAACACCAGTTCAGCATTTACATTCACTATGGCAACCTACTGCCTCCCTCTTGGACATATGCTGCTTCTGTATCTATTGTCCTATGGTTCCAGAAACATGTCTTGAGGAGACTGAAAAYACTTCCCTGAAATCCCTGCCATACCTCATGAATCGTAGCACAAAGCCTGGTGACTTGGCAATGTTATTAGCTATAGAATAACTGACCTTCACCAGCTCCCTGCTGCATGTTTGAAGAGCAGCTGCCAACATCTACTATCATACTACTGCCAGTATAGTGTACTATGATGATGGGGGAATTCATACTCTGATCATTACTATGGTTACTGAATGCTACAACAGAAAAATTTTAATAGAATTTACTTCGTATTCGTATTGTTAAATTCTCTGTAGTGATGCAGAGAATGCTTAGTGATAATTGCTAGAAGTAATTTTCAGAATCTTTTGGGTTTCCTTTATTTATTTTTGCTTGGCCCTGATCTCCATTAATTTATAAAAAGTAGACCTAAAACATGGAATTGAAACAAGTGTTCTAGCTGTCCTACACCCAAGAGTTCAACTATCTTTTATTCCTTGCCTTGTATCCTAATCACTATTCCTAAGCAAGGAATAAGTAATTACATGGCTGTGGTTCCAGAAGCACATCTTGAGAAGGCTTCTCTGAAACCACTGCCACACATAGTGCCAAACCTGTTAACCTAGAATTACCTATGCCTTGCTTAGTACCCCATCACCAGAAATTCCCAGTATAGATTACCCTAACTTAAATCAGACAGTCTAAACTAAAACTCTTATTGAGAATCCTTTGTTCTGTGTGCTACAATTAACATTCAGATTTCAAGGGAAAGGGAACAGTTTTGTTAAAATGTTCTGTTTAAAGAGTTAAAACAGAACAGGAATATTTTAACTTTAAAACAGTTGGATTTAGCTTTTTCATTTTATACAACAGTTTAAAATTAAAGGTTGAAAATAAAATGCTTTTTTATTCTAACCAACCAGTTGGTTAAAAAAATTATGTCTGACATTCCATCTAACTGAGATGAGAAAGACCTTCAAAAGCTGCAAATTATTAAAGCAGGAAGACCCTTTCAACACCAGGAACATCTAAAGCGAGTTCTGCCAAAAAATGAGTAGTGTCACATCTTGATTAACATGTTCTTTTGAAAGAATAGAGAGCCTCTCAAGAAAAGGTGTTCATAGCCTTTTTAAATTAGGTTTGCCAAAGGCAACAGGTCACTGCAGGAAGAGTTCTGAGCACTCCTTCCTTTATTATAAGCATGCTCTAAAATAGTATTTCAGGTTTGCAAGAACACCACAAAATCATGGATAAAGAGACAAATGGGTCACCCAAGTACGAACTACTTCCTATCTTGTCAGCATTTGCAGAAAAATAGAATTCAAGTTTTACCCAGCGGAGGAAAGACTTCTGTCTAAAAGGAKGGCAATACATAAAAGTCTATCTCTAAAGTAACCAACATAAATCAAAAAGAATATAAACTCAATCTGTAATGAGGTGAACCCAACAAGAGAGGACTATTCACGGTTTTAAGGRAGGTGAAGTGCTGCTCCCTTGCGTTTTCATTCATGTTTTCTTTTCTTTTGAGCAGATGATATGATTCCCATTTTAAACTGAGTCTTCCCTGTGTCACAAAAGACTACCAAAWAATCAAAAAGATATTTTCTTCAGATCCCTGCATCTATGCTCTCTTAGGAAACAGGCTGTGTTTAACAGCTCAGAAAAATCTCTTCTTAAAAGCTATCTACATATGAGACAAAATGAAAATTTTTGCTGAAAGACTTTTTGGTGCCTAAAGGGGTGCCTAAGTTTGTATCTGAGCTCTGGTTTATTCAGGATCAGAAAACCAGGCAGGAGATGCTGCTCACAGAGACAATACATCAGCACTGAGGTCACTGCCAGGGTCAGAGGGCTGTTCAGCACACACACCACCTCAGGAGGAGCCAACCTACCTGGAGAGGGAATGAGGCCACAGCAGGTTGGGTCTGAAGCAGGTTTACAGAGGTGCATGAGTGGGTGAGATGGGTAAGTAGTGAAAGARAGACAACTGTACAGCCACTGGATGCAATACTGCAGGAGACCGACTGGTGGAAAGAGACAACATAAAGGCCCATTATATTTATCTCCAGTCTGGGTATAAATATTGCAGCTTTTCTGTTTKTACTCAAAGCCCTTCTGTAAACATTGCACACTTACTAGCTTAAAAAAAACCAGCAAGGACAAATCTCAGTGCAATAAATGCAGTAATACTGAAGCAATGAACATCTAATTTACATAGGTTATTAGCTGGATACCCAAGCTCCTTCAAGGATCCTGAATAGCTCCAAATTTATTACATTCTTACAGAATGCTTCTGCATGCTATACAGTACAATGGAAAAGACACACAACAAACTTATGTGGTCTTTGATCACAMCAAGGCAGTGCCATGTTCAGTCTAACTTTTTCTCTGTTGTAGCACGCTTATATATCACTTGGGGCCTGCACTAACACTGAGGTTTCTCCCCATGAACCCACTGCACAGCACAGATGGGCTACACTCCAGCTCACCCATGRTGGTGCTAACAATCCTTAGAACACTTCATGCCAAATGATGCACCTGCACCCTTAGGCCTCTAAGACTTTTCACTGCTCATGCCACACTTGATATTCAGGTTCCAAACCCCATAAAAACCCAAAGGAATGAATATGTATAAAGAAAATATGTTATCCTGGAAGGACACAAAATGTGTCGTTCACAGTCCTCCTACAGTCGTTCAACTGTGCCTTGGTGATGACTGCCATATGTTATGTGGCTTCTTGCACAGGAGCACTTCAAATATTTTCCACTGTTTACTGCAATAATTATTAAATATGACTATCCTGGATAATTAGAGAACATACCCACAGTTTTCGCCATACTGTCTTAGGCATCTACTTAATTCTAGCCTAATTGGAGCAAAACTGTTCCCTATCTTCAGAAATAGCAGCAGAATTTTAAGAATAGCTCTACTACTGCATTCCCATGCAATTTTGTTGTGACTTTTGGAACCAGCATTTATTTCCCATGTGCTTTGACTCCATCATTAAATACTGCCTCRACTCTTTTTGACTGCACATTCTGGAAATTTGGTGTTCAATCATTTGACTTGGTGCCARAGTTACTTAAGCTGATACTTTATCTATTTTGCATACACCGTTCTGGGTTGACCTTGGTTGGACACCAGATGCCCTCCAAGCCAGTCTACCATTCCCCTTCCCAGCTAGACAGGAGAGAAAATAAGATGGAAAACAACTCCTAGTTGGAGCAAAAGCAGTTTACTAAAGCAAGAGAAAAATTTTGTGTGCATATAAGCAAAGAGTAAAAAAAAAGTTTATTCTCTACTTTCCATCAGCAAGCAATGTTCAGACACTTCCTGGGAAGCAGGGCTTTCACATGCAGAGTGGTTGCTTCAGAAGGCAAACATTGTAAATAACAAATACACCCTCATTTATCCTCCTTCTCTCAGCTTTTATATCTGAGCTGATGTCATACAGGAATATCCCTTTGGTTWATTTGGCATCAGCTGGCCTGGTTGTGTCCCTTCCCAGGTTCTTGCCCACCAGCCCCTTGATTTGGGGGAGGGAAATGTCAAGACACATCACTGATGGTGTGCCAGTGCTGTTCAGCAGTAGCCAAAACACAGGGTATGTTGTGTGCCCCCCTTTCTAGGGACCAGTGCAAAGCACAGCACTTTGAGGGCTGTGGTYGAAAAATGAACATCTCAGCCAGACCTAATACAACCATCTTCAAAAAGTTTGTTTGCTGTGGGAAGGAAATACCTGGGCAGCCAGACAGAAGTAGTCAGYCTATGTGGATACACATCTTCAGCCCATGTCCATGCTCATGTCTCAGTTCTGGAGAAGGTAATGCTTCCCACTCTGAACATCCATCATCGTACCAAAGCACTTTGGTAACTCAGGTGCAACCAGAGGTTGTATGAGGGAGCCCTGTGAAAAGGGCCTTGGTAGAAGATTGACTTTCACATGGCAAGGGAAAATATTTCCAGGTAGTAAAATATCTTTCATTTCTTATAATTTTACTTTCATCAGATCAGGAATTACAGTTGCACTAGCTAAATATTGATCCCATATTTCTGTCACAGTTCTGAGCTACAAACAAACAAACTCTCTAATCTAAACATGTGCTAAAATGTGCCTGGGAACACAGACACAATGAAGGCTGACACTTTGCATCTGAAAAATCATGATAGTTATTCAAAAAGCCRTTGCCATCTCTTTTGCTCGCAACATTATTTTTTTTTGTCCTTGTTACTTTCTGTTTCCCCTCCAGACTATCTAATAAGACCCCTACATCAGAATTCAGAACAACAGGAAACCATGACATTGTAGCACTTTTCAGCATCACTTGTGAGTGATGAGGGCTTTAGAACCAGCCTCTCCTACCAGTCCAGAGAAGCAGCAGCTTTCACCTCTATAAATGATTTATCCCTCCCTTACTGTTCCAGAAAGCGCTAAGTATGGCCAGGAGACCCAAGGGCCTAGTTAGCCTGTTAGAAATAGGCTCAAACTTGCCTTAGGGCCGGCCTTGGAGCAGGATGCTCACGGAGCTGGGGGCGCAGCAGGCAGGCTGGCGGAGCAGCCAGCGCATGGGAGCCAGGGCTTGGGCAGGTTCCCAGCCCATCTGGTCGCACTCCCAAGGTCCTGCGGGCGACTTGAAGCTCACTGGCAGGCCGTGCCGCTTTGCTCTCCAGGGAACAATCAAATAATTTATTCACTATCTGGAACCAGAGTGAAAACACTCTTCCTGCACCTTCTCCCGCAAAGCACACTACAGACTGTCCTGGGCTGTACCAAAAATAAAACAAGAGCTAGAGCTGAAGACAAAGCTCCTAAGGGAAATGTAAATTGCCTGGCGCTGTAAAGAAAACCGCCTCTATCCATATTGAGAGGTGTGTGTCTAATATTTTCACTTAAACTCAAAAATCAAACAACACAGCTGTCCCAAAGAATTCTGAGGATGCAAGAGACATGATCTCTGCAGGGTTATTTTGGGGGTATGACTCAATCCCCATGAGCAGCACAGAAGAGGATGGTGGCTGAGTGATTATGTAAGCTTTAAGATAAGTTTCCTCATGACTGTTAGTGAAAGTACCTGAGGTCTGACATCAATTAAAACCAATGTGATGGTGAAGATAGCACTGACAACCTCATGATATAATCCAAATTCTGTACAGCATTTCATTCACTTTAGTGGGAGCGGAGAAGAGTCAAAGCTTCCTGAACTGCAGTTCTCAATGGCTCTACACCTGCCCAGAGCATACATTTTTGAAGGTACTCCAAGGGTGGCAGGCTTCCTCAGTCAAACAGGAAYCAAAGAAGAAAAAAATATTTCAAGTAATGGTTCTATTAAAAAAGCTATATTGAAGTTGCATATTTTTCTTTCACCATTTAAACAAGTCATTCATTTCTAAATATAGAGTCACAGTGAACAAGACTAATCTCCAAAGCCTCAGAAGCATTTCTGCAGCCAGAAAGAAACAATAACATAATTATTTTAATTGCAGTGTCTTTAAGACTTAATCTCTAATAATGTGATAGCCAGCTGTTTCTGCAATATATCTCACTTAAAGAAATTGAATTGGTCACAAACAGCTGTTCCTAAACAGCACCCACAGAATGTGATTGCGCATTTTAAGGTCACAACATGCAAACTATAGAACTGTGATATATGGATAGCAATTTTTATCTCCTATTCTCAGTGCAATACAGATCCAACTGAAGGCAGATAAGGTGCATCAGTGACTAAGTAATTGAGATTAACTAAGTTCCTTACTGTAAAATAATCATTATCTGATAAAACTATCATCTTATCAAGAATGCAATACAGTCTTCATTCTAAGTCTTYGAAGCAAGATCTGGTGTCTTCCCAGAAGGAGCACTCCTTACTGATCTGCCATTACTTGTTTGATGCAGGAATTACTGGCTAGAAATGCTATCTACTGTCAGGCTGAAGCAAAACCAAATACCCAATGGTGATCCTTGCTGTTCTTAAAATGTCTGAAAAAAGCATCACTAACTCTGTTGTATAGATATGGTATATAAAAAAATAATGTCTATTTAATGGGGAAACWCTTAATAATAATTTTTATTTTTTAAATGCAGAGACCCTGCTTTACACTGATCTATGGACACTTAAGTAAGTAACACTATACATTCTTCCCTTAAGGCTAAATTGCCTATCACAAATCAATCTTTACAGATTGAATAGCCGTTTGTGTTTCATATCTGACATTTATTCCAGGTTCAGAATAGTGAGTGTAGCGTGCCCAAAATTTTCACTAAAGCCAAAAAAAATGAAGGGTGTTTCAGTGAAATCTATGTTTTCACAGATCTTGGATCACATTCTGATCATAGATTTAGCTTTACTGGAGGGCTGCAGGTGTTGGGACTTCCTATCTCTAATGATTTAGGCTGGGAGAGAGTTAATTTTCTACACAGTGGCTGCTATGGCATTATGCTTTGGATTTGAGCTGAAAACACTGTTGCTAGCACAGAGATGTTTTTGTTACTGCTGAGAAGCCCTTGAACAGCCTCAAGGTCTTCTCTACAGCTTTCGCTGCCCCATCAGTGAGGAGGCAGCAAGTGCCCAAAGACAGAGTCATATCTTATTAAAAAACCAAACAAACAAAACCAAAAAAGCAAACAAAAAACCAAAAACTGGCTAAATTCATAAATTCATTAAAACAAAYCTTTTCTTAAAGAAAGTAGATTTCTATGGCTATTGTTTATACACTGGCAAGTGTTGTGAAAACACTTTTCCATACAGGAATAARTATGATGCAAAATTAATCTGACTAAGAAAACTGATTTAATGATACAAAGGTAACACTACATGTGTATCAGGAACTTTAAAAAATAAGGAAAAAAGCACTAATATAAAAGGTTTGCTTATATTTTATCATGACATAAAGCCTGTCAGACTGTGCACAGGTCTGACTATGATCACTAAATATCTGTCATCTTCCCTCTCTTCCTTTTTCTCCCCAAACCACAATTTATGCGACGGACTTCGTATACACTGTCTACGTTGGTCTATTACCATAACAGATGCCTTAAGTAAACAAAGTAGAATTTCTGCTTAACCAAATGGATAAAAATATATTTTCTCTTCATCCTTAATTTATAATGGAGGTTGCCAGAAACTATACAACTGAGAAAATACTTGTTTTGGAAACTTCACGTATATTTAGAAAGGTATATTTCACCCTTGAAATGCAATTAAAACAAAAAACACCCTTCTATTAATAGCTGTACCACYATTTCTAGCTATAACACCTACTCTAAAAATATTTTTATAAATTATTCTCTTCTATAAACATAAACTTAAAGAATCAAWAAATTTTTTCCACCTACATAATCTGTAAAACAGATAAAATGTTTAATTTACCAGGAAAACTATTAATAGCAGAGGMGTACATTCAGCAATACTCATTTATTACAAAGGATCTGAACACTGAAAATCCATCACTGCCCTAAGAAAACTGAATGTGCACAATCCCTATGAAGGTGAATGGGAGCCCTAAAAGGTGATGAAGTAAAAGCTTGATATCAGAAGAACTTCCATTGTGTGGACAATCTCAGGACAGCACAACAATGTGTACTATTTTCAACTCAGAAATCACAGAGCATTTTATCCTTGGAATCCATCAACAGAATGAAATTATCAGTAGCACACAACAGTGTTATCAGCAAACAAAGTATTATTTATTCAAAATTAAAACAAATCGGACTGTGAAATAATACAGTTTGCACACACACAAAATTTCATTAATTCATAAGAACATTTTAAACAATTCTGTATACACAAAAAGTGTGTACAGAATCGTTTTTCACTGATGCAGTAAGATGTGTACATTTCTGTTACCACCAAAAGGACACTTTCAGCACAGAGTTTTTRCCCCTTATGGAAACAAAGCACATGATCATATTTGCAAGTGCTGAATAATGAAAGGATAAATTCCACTTTTTCATACTGATATAAATTGAAATATTAAACAGCTATGGAARTGGCAGCACAAGTGCATTAAAGAAAGCCTGCAAAAGCTGAAAATGAAGCCAAGAGAAAATTGAACTGAGGTACAGAAAGTATCTCTCATTTTGCCATGAGAAATGAGACCCTTCAAGACACGTCTTCATGGTCCTATATCCTGAGAGACTCACCATTACTTAGAGGTAAGGATAACCCAAAAGGCAGTGAGCAGAAGGCATCTTACTAGCTCTGTGTTACCTTTATATAAACCCAGGGACAGAGGGAAAATCCCAGAAATAGGATTATTATTTCTAAAGCAAAAATGAGTTTTGGCAGTTTTTATACTAATTGATGGCTTGGAACACAAACATAGCTACTATAAACAGGATTTACCACATTGCTTGCAAAAGACAGKCACCATATAATCTTTTCTTCAGTGTTTGTTTAGCACTTATCAAGAACAATCTTTTAACATAATATGGTAAGTGAAACAGAGAAAAAGAATATAAGGAGAGCTGAAAATTGWGACATGCAAGTGGTTAAGTATTTTAAAACAAAAAAGTAATTTGGACAGTACCAACTGTCTAAAAAACATCAGGCTCATATGGAAGATGAGACAAAAGCAAGATACACAAGAATTACAGACCCACAGAATGGCCTGGGTTGGAAGAGACCTTAAAGATAATCTAGTTCCAACCTCCTCAGAATGGGAAAGGCCATCTCCCACTAGACCATGTTGCTCAGAGCCTCATCCAGCCTGGCCTTGAACACTTCCAGGGATGGGAAATGTTCCATAACCTGCTGCAGTGCCTCACCACTCTCACAGAGAAGAACTTTTTACTAATATCTAATCTAAACCCACTTCTTGTCCTGTCACCACATGCCCTTGTAAACAGTCTCTCTCCATCTTTCTTGCAGACTTCCTTCAGATGCTGGAAGGCCACAATTAGGTCACTTCAAAGTCTTCTCTTTTCCAAACTGAACAATCTGAATTTTCTCAGCCTGTCTTCACAGGAGAAGCTCTCCATCCCTCTGACCATATTGGTGGCCTCTTCTGGACTTGCTCCAACAGATTCATGTCCTTCCTATGTTAGTGTCTCCAGAGCTGGATTCAGCAATCCAGGTTGGTAGATCCCAGGGCCCTCCTTTCTGCCCTTCTTAAAGATGGCTACAATATTGCTCTTTTTCCAGTCACCTGGGACTTCACCTGACTGTCATGACTTCTCAAATATCATGGAGAGTGGCTTGGCAACTTATATCCGCCAATTTCCCTAGGGTTCTGGAATACACCTAATTAGGTCCCTTATATTCAGGTTCCTCAACTTGTTATGAACCTGATTTTTATTTACAGTGAAAGAGATTTTGCCAAGTCCTCATCCTACTGTTCCATCCCTCAAGAAGTCTAAAAAGAGATGTTGCCATTGAAGACTGAGGCAAAAAACTTGTTGGGTGCCCCAGACTTCTCACTTCATTGTTATCACTTTTCCAGCATTCTTCAGTGAGGGTGCACCTTCTTTGACTGGCTGACATACCTGTAGAAGCCCTTGTTAATTTTTGCATCCCTTGCCAGGTTCAATTCCAGCTTTGCCTTGGCCTTCCTCACCTTATCCCTACACAAGTGAAGTTCATCTCTAAACTCCTCCCAGGTTATCTGTCCTACTTTACACTGCCTATGCATTTGCTTCTTTCCCRTTAGTCTGACCAGCAGTTCCCTCCTCAGTAGTGCTGGTCTCTTGCCTTCCTTGCCCTATTTTTATCTTCATTTCTGTAGACCAACTAAAAGATAGATCCTTCTGCCAAGACATTAATCTTGGAGCATTTTCAGTTTTGGCATGMATTTTGCAGCCTATTTTTGTCTCACATTACCATCAATGACTGTAGAGAATGTGAAAGAGAATTTAATAACAGAGTCCTGCAATCCTCTTTGGGGTAGGGCAGTGAGCAATGCCAGGCACATAAGGAAAAGAGCTGAAATAAAACCTTGAGTGGCCATGGACATTTCCCTGGGTTAAAAATCCGATGGATTAAGAATCTCAAATCTAAGAAGCAAATGCTGTTGTTAAACCCTGAAGACTACAACTCTCTGGAGCCATTCTCCAAACCTTTTTAAACTTCTTTAATTACCACAAGGGGGAATAGTTATTTTATAAAACTTGCTTTTGAGAGAATGGAAACTAACAGGCATTTTCTGTACTTCCTAGACAGCTAGATCTCCCTTACTAATAAAWGTGTAATTCCCTTTGACAATATCCCTGTAGTCCTGAGTGACGTGCCATATGTGAGTCCCTTCTAAAGATGGACTAAAATACCTTATAATTTCAAGATGTTTACAAAGGCAGACAACAAACTTGACAAGGCAGAATAATTTTTTGAAGCCAGGTCCTAACGAATAAAAGTAAACATGTTGATGAATAACCTTTAAAAGCTTCATTAAAAGCCAGCATCCTTTTAGGATATTTTTTTTTTTAATCCTGTATTTAAAAGGAGCAGCCTAATTCTATTTCAGTCCACAGAATGAGAAATGTAAGTGCAGAGGATGTAAGTCTAGTTAAACCACATTATGCACATTTCAGATTACAAGTATTCCTTTCTAGAGCAGACTGACAGTTTCTCCTACCTGCGGTGTATGACACTCACAAGAACAAATCAGGATATTCAATTACTTACGTCAGGTCTAAGGATAATGAGGTTTTACTACAATTCTGTTCCATAAAATTTCATTAGTTACTGAGGTCATATTGATCTGCAATTAGATAATGTTTTGCCACATTTTATGGAGATTCTGTAGCCTTACTCAGGCCCTAGCAATAAAGCAAACAATGTTCATTTTCTACAGACAAATACAGTCAAGAAAACACAAAGGATTCAAGGGAAAAGAAAAAATAAAAACCCAAGTGGAAAAAACCAACCAAACAAACAAAAAATAAAAAACCCCAAACCTCTCCAAGTTATAAAAATAGAGAAAAGCCATGGTGAAATTRTGATAAAATGCCTCCTCCTCCCACCACCAAACCTTTTATTGGTCTGTCAGGAAAACATGGGAACCTGCCTCTTCTCTAATACTAAGGACAAGTGCTGTCTAAGCTTATTTTTATGTCTAAYCTCCACAGCCCTGGTCATCCTCAACATGGAAGCTCTATCCTTTCCTCAGAACTAATTTCTTGCCTASAATGAAATAGGTGGTTCCAACAGGCACTGTCTAGTACCAGCTCTTGTTGTTAAGAAGAAATGTTGCTTGAGTAGATTATAAGCAGGTGATTACAGGAAAGGGCAGATGGTAGATGCAGGCAGCAGCTGACACTACCAGTAAAAATCATAGGGCAAGGTCACTTCAAGAACTCTGGTCACTGCTAGAAATGGGTCTGGGGCYAAGTTTTTTCTGTATGTCCTTGAAATGAATGAATATTGGACKGCATGGAACAATAGATATTTTAGCCTATTTTTCCTAGAACAGAACAGAACAGAAATCAACTACACACAAAAAAGTTATTTMTTAAGCAAAAAGCAAAAGCAAAGTGCCACTTACAAAAGAGGACTGCACCTGACCTCTAAAAAATTCCAACCAAGAGACAAAGGATCAACTTCTTTCCTCCTGAGATMCCTGTATGGGAACTACAACCAACTTGTGGAGTACAGATTCCAGATAAAACTCCAGAAACAACAGACACGTGTCTCAGGTTCCAGCAGGACAACCTGATTTGCTTAGGAGGAGTTAGGCAAAGGCCACTGAAAACATTCATGCTCAGTGACATGCAGCGTGTCTGTTCATATAACTTTAAACTGGTTACCAAATTAATTGGGTTATAAAACTTGAGGGCAGCTAGATTTAGTAACAAGATGCCTAAAGGAATAACAAGGTAGCCAGAGCACAGACATAAATGTCTTGTACTRCTTACATATTTATTTCTGCTGTGTAATTTCTATGCCACAACGTGCTTTAACTCACTTAGTTTGAATACATCATGATAACAGCAAAAATTGAGCTTGTGCTCTCCTTTCCCACGAGGTGTTCAGGGGGCTGAACAATTCATATGCCTWACAGTTAAAAACAACACACTTCCAAAACAAAGCAACTAATGAAATATTAAAYCACCAAAGCAAGCCTGACCATAAGCAGAGACAATGAGACACAAGGGTGTTTTTATCCGTTCTTTCTCAGAGAAGGTAATGGACCAGTTTAAACCAATATTGTTCTAAGGCCTATCCTATGRTGTGGGATTGTATACCCACTCTAATTATTTTTTCTCACTTGTGTAGATTGCCTTTTAGTTAGAACGAATCCACCAGATCTTTAGCACTGGTCTCTTGTAAACTACAACATCTCTAAAAATAAAAAGAAAAATAAAAGAAGAAAAATTACATAGTTTCTTGCTTGAAAAAATGTAACAAATTCACCATCAGACTACTCATGCAGACTACTCATTTTCTACTAGATGGAAAGGAAAATAGTTTATTAAATTTGTCAGGTCTTTTACTGCAATAAAGTATTAATTAGGGATCCATGGCTATAGCTACTGTATAACAGAAGCAGTATTAAATTATATCAATAAATAACAGGTATTCCAGCACCAAAAGAGTATTGTTACATTGGAAAGAATATAAAAAAAAAAGGAACAAAATGGTATTAAAGATACATTCATGTTAACTCCCAAGATTAAATTTAATTAATAATTAAACTCCCAAATCATAAATTAAAGCCACATTAGATAAAATGAAGACATAATCACAGAGATCTCTAAATCCTCATAACCCTCAAAAAATCCTTTAAGCCTAAGGGCTTAAGTCAATAACTTCCAAAGTTAATGTTTCTATTTGGTATTTTTACCTTTGGATGTTTCATGTCATAGAAGTCTATTAGCAACTTTGCTGCATTTTCCATTTTATTATCTGTGATTAGCCACTGCCAAGGATAGGACATTTTTCTAAATGGAACCTTAGCCCTAATATTCTTGAGACAAAAAATGATCAAATATATTCAGGGAGCAATTAATTAGGAATGTGATTGTGCGTGTACCAGATAGGCCTGTGGTGTATACAGCTACTAAGAACTGTGGTTGTTTATTTCTTCAGTTTTTAAGTGTATTAATTGCATTTAAATGTCTCTTTTAATACGTTAGGAAACCATGTGTCATGTGCAAACCTTTCCTGGTTTTGAGGGTGGTTTGATTTTTGGTTGGTTTTTTGTTGGGGTTTTTTTGGGGTTTTTTTTTTGGTTTTTTGGGGGTTTTTTTAGGTTTTTTTTGTCAAAACAACTGTAATTGAGAAACTGTCAATTCAYCAGAATGAAGATACTGTCTATAAAATGTCTCTGCATCTCATTTAAATATGGACAAATATAGATTTTTTTTAAAAATATTGCAATACTTCCTCTTTTAAATATATGGAAGCACATAACAACCAGTTACCTTTGCATTTAAATGAAGTGAAACATTATTGRTTTGTTTGAGATGAGGTAAAAAGGATGGTATAAGAAACAGAGAGATGTGCAGCTTTATAGTTTACTCAATGGTTTTGAGACAGAGCCTGTGATMTTAAATTATTTTACCCAGTGTATGTGTTTCAATGCTTGACTGTGTCTGTGTAAGAGTGAATTATTACATATTACTTCCAGAAAGTTTGATTTGATTTAGAAGCACTGTTTCTGGGAAAGTATTACTATTTTTTCCCTAAATGCACAGAAAAAGATGAATGCATCTGTACCAAGCACAGTGAGGTAGCAGYTCTCTCAAAATTACATATCTTTATTCAAGATACCACCTGTAGACCATTTAAAAATACATTGACATTATAAAGCAATCTCTGGTTTGGGTTTTTTGTTTTGTTTTGTTTTTTAATACATATAATTGGTCTCCATTACTCTTTCTTTTCTCCTATATACTTTTAAAGCTCATGTAAAAAGAAAAAAAAAAAAGCCCTTGTGCATTATACTCAGCAAGAACCTGTTACATGCCACAGACAGCAATCATAGCTATCCACAAGATTACTGTGGATTGTCAGAAAGCAAAACAGATAAATTCTGAAAATGTTGTGGGTTGATTTCCCAAACTTCATAAAATAGACTCACTGTGCAACCCAAGTATCACAGAAAAATAATTGGAAAAGCAACATGGGGTGAAGTTATCATCACTGAGTAAAAGCAATCCAATAACTGCCTTCCCTGTGTCTAAACCAGAAATCTACATCCATCACTGAAATCCATACACATCATACAGACTTAGCCACAGAAACAGAGTTCAAAAGTAGCTGGAGACAGTTCCAAATAAGGCAGCTGTACCTAATTTGACTGCCATTTTTTCAGTTTTCAAGAATTAACAACTAACTAGAAAGGGATTAAAATCATCATAATCAGTATTTATAGTATTAAAACTAGATATTCCTGTCAGTTTCTGGCACTTTTCCTAGCTATACAACAACCAAGGTTCTGCTTTAACTTTTTACGGAATGGTGACCTCAAACACTGCTGGTTTGAAATACTTGTGGTAATAATAAGTAATAGATGCCACAGAGGAAAAAAATTAAGTTGATTTAACAGACCAGAAATACCTTTATTTTCAACTATCCATCTCTTTCAAAAATGGAGCTTTTGGTAAGGGTACATCTCTACCCCTGGGCAACCAAAGTGCCAGTCCTTGTTTTAGAGGCATAAAAATGCACTGTGGGATCCAGCCTCTAGTAAAAGTGAAAACCAGAAGAAAGCACAGACCCAAATGCCCATCAAAAGGTATGGATAAAAGGTACTGCTGCATSCCATTCAGACTGCAGAAAATTTATCTGCATGTATATTCAGAACAGTGGGATCAACAAGAGCACAATGCTCACTACACAAATACCTCATTCATCTTAGCTCCACTGACTTGCCTGACAACAGTGGAGGATGAAAATGSTCCAGAAGTTTATCTTATACATTGTCTAGTTTTTTCACAGTGGGACTGCTTCTAATTCTAAATGTTGTCAGATTTTTTCTCTCCTGGCCATAATAAACACCTTCKATTTTGGAATCCATAGAGTCTGCTGTTGTGATCTTGCCAAGAGCACAAGTGATTTCAAATGTCCCTAGTTCACTGTGATCCCACACACTGGCTGTGTGTTCCACAACAATCTTATTATACCGTAATAGATGGATTACAAATACTTTGTACACTTAAACTGTGGTACAGAAGCACTCTACAGAGCACTAAGTAACCCTGGTACCTGCATTACATCTTTTAGCTCTCTCCCTGCTTTATGCATAGAAGTCTTCAAAGGGAATCATAACACATGAGAAAAACAGAGCACATACCTGGAACTTGTCCCAACACATAGCTAGGTAATAACACACAGGGGTGTATCCCAGTGTATGAGAGATGGGTACCACTCCTAGGTATAGCAATTTAGACATGGGAACAATGAAATCCTGGTGGGTTTATGTGTAGGTCTAAGTTTACAAYTAATTTTCTAGGACACAATCTTTTRGGACTAGGAGGCATAGCAAAAATAACCTGCCAACTGCTTCTCCTCTAGCCTGAAGGACCAGAGATTATTCCTACCCTCTACTTTAATGTCTGATCCTTTCCAATAACCAAGCTAATGTTCAGCATATCTCTTAGTGTTTGGGGAACTTTCAATTATATTAAGGTGACATAAGGTCTGTTTGAGTTTGTTGGGTTGTTGGGTTTTTTTTCTATATAGTATTGTGCCCTGATGGCAGGCAGACTTATCTAAACAAATGAACAAGCATTTTGAATAGGGAATATAATTAATGATTAAACATTCTGCTATATTATGATAGAATCAGAGGTAGCCCTGAAAATACTACCAGCATTTTTCTTACTCATATGAAAAGAGAAGAGGAAAATACTGCTGAATTACCTCACTGTAAAGATGTACGTTACTGGAAGCCAAGCTTTGCAAAGTTCCCAGCACTGAAGAAGGAACACAGGCCTTCCGTTCCAGAAAGGCTGATCACCTGGACCTAAAGTCTCATAATGATAATGTACCCCAGGMTTTTTTTCCCCCTCCCTATGATTTTAAGCAAAGAAAACCAACCAATTAAGAAACCAAGTACTGTCTAGATACTGTGGAAGGGGGCAACAAAYAAGAGCTGGTGTGTTATTTTTGTAGTGGTTTTCACTTAGAACACAGTTCTACACTAATGTAGAGAAGACTGAAAAATTGGAACTCTGACTGTTCATTTATTATTTCAGTTCTCTTCTGTTGATTTCCCTGCTTGTAAAAGGAGATTGTGCTTTTTATTTTGTTTTTAACCAAGAGATATTCACCTACTATCTGTTGTGTCCCATGAACAATGAATATTACACAGACCAAATACACTGTTCGACAGATAAAGTGTTGGGCTTTTTCTTAAGAATTACCCACAAATAATAAATGGACAGTGGAGCTGACAAAGACYTTGAGAGCTTTTCAAGCAAAAAAGAAACGAGACAACCGCACACAGACATTGATTTCTATATCATACAAGCCGCCACAATTACTTTTATTAGCAGGTTGCTAATAAAAATATTTTTTACTATTTTATTGTATTTCTTTCTCTTTGACAAGTAACGCACCAGTAAAGACTATGAGCTGGAAGCACTTTCTTCCACATCATATTAGGCAAATATTGTTTGCAAATATTGTTTGTAAATACTGCCTTCTGTCCTGGTCAAAAGACATTGCATTTAGTTTTTCTGAAGGAGCATGAATTCARATGTTATCAAGAACTCCAAGGACAGACTTATCCAAGAACATCAGAAAGGACTAGACTTCCAATGCACTGTCTTTAAAGGTTGCTCAGGCAGWATCTGCATGATGAATAACAGGTTCTGGTGACATGGGGCCATGCTTGTTTGAATTACATGATTGCTGGTTTAGTAAAACACCATGACTATCACACAGTTTTAAGAACAAAAACATCACTATCCTCTGTAGGAATGATCTGCTAACACAGGTTTCATGACATGCTGAGAAAACACTCTCTTAACAACATTGCTTAAAAAGCACAGAAAAAAKCACACTAATTTACACATCAGCTGAGAAGGGATGGGGAGCAGGCACTGTGTCCAAAACACAAATACACGACACAAGAGAAGGGCACATTTTTACYTAATGTTAATACCACATTGTAAGTTAATCCTCCTTTCCCCCATTCTATCCTATTTGATTCCCCAGCTTTACTTCAGTATCTGGTAGACCACAATTTCAATATGTTCCATTGGCATTACTTTGGTAACCCCAGTTCAAGCACAACAATGAATAGAAATAGGGGTCACCAAATGTTCGCAACAGAAGTGGAAGGTCTCCAAGATGAGTAAAGCATTGAAGAACGTGACATAATAAATGTGGTTAAAGTATTTTGGGTTWCTCAGCCTACAGAAGAGATGGCTTCTAATATTTAAAAGGCAGTTGATAGTGCAGATGGAAGTACACTACATATGAGAATCAACAATGACACAACCAGAAGCAACAGGCAGAAACAAAAACAGTGAAAATGCCAACCTCARATAATAATAATAAAAAATAAACCCCATACTGGGAGGATCACTGTTCTATGAAAACCTTCCTGTCCAGCCATCCAGGAGACACTCTGGCAGACACACTCAGACCACCTGAGCTCGGGTCAAAGCCTGTTCACACTGGGCAGCTCCAGTGACCTGATGGGTGCCCTGCTTGGCTCCCTAAACACCCCACACTCAAGCATTCAGACAAGGTTTTCCATAGCAGAGTTTCAGTTGTCTGAATGCTTAAAATACTTTAATCATGGTGCAATATCAAAAAAAAACAGCTCAGGCCGTGTGCCTCTGAGCAGGGACTCTCAACAAAGGAAACCCTGGGCTTTATAATCTCACAGTACAAGCGCATCAAAGTCTGGAGCCATCAGCTCCTGCTGTGTTCCCTGAGTACCCAAACCCCTGGTTGGGCCACAGGTGCCTGTGCCCTTTGTTCTGCAAAGGATTGTCACTTCATGGCCTCTTGCCTGGGGCTCTCAACACCCAGAGCTCAACCTGCAGCTCCAACCCTGCTCACAGACACTGGCACAGAATGTATTCCTCAACAACTGAACATTGGAAACAGGCTGCCAGACAAGTGGTGCAATCTGCCTCACTGGAAATCTTCAAACGCAGCTTGACAGGGCTGTTGATAGACTAATCTTAAGCCCTGCTTTCAACAGAATGTTGGACCATACAATCTTTAGAGCTGTCTTCCCACCTAGATTTTTTTATTATTCCACACAGCTAAAACACTGAATTTTACGATGCATGATTCTTCCTTTCAAAAATAACTCCAAGAAAGCTGTCATACTCCTCAGCCTTTCTTAATTCTATCTACATTCCACAAAAGTCTGTTTTCCACTCCTTTGAACAGTTAGAAGCCACAAATCAATAAGACTATATGAAACAGTAATGCATGTAGGGTAAACACATATATACTTAGAGAATACTTACAGAAACTAAATTTGGCGCTAAAGTAAAAAACACATTTTCTCTAAGGGACTTCCCACTGTGTCCAAGTTTCCTGAACAACTCATCATGCCTCCCTAACTTGGCACTAGCATGTTTCACCACATTGCTTTGATCAGTTGCAGCAGCTGTCCCCTGCATGCTCTGTTTCATTTGTGCTGGGGACAAGGAGAAGCCTGACCAAGCGCAGGACCAGCAAAGGAAACTTCAGTATCTCCTCTCAGACCTTGAACAGTGAATAGCTTCCAGTATGCACAAGAGGAGAGTGAAGGATCAGAAACACAGAACAAAACAAGGGGGAGATGTAGCCTAAGGGATATGATGGAGTACGGAGCCAGCCATTCCCATCTGTCAGTGCTCATCAAGGACAATATGAGGACTCCAGGCAAAGTTGAGGAACCACAACTAGATCRTCATCCAGCTCCTGCCCTGTTATTTTACAGACAGACAGCACAGAATCTGATATCATTCACAGCATAACAGCCATTAAATAGCATCTCAACTGTACTGCCTAGAACGGGCACATTGTATTAAACCTGTCAACAAGGTGATCCAGAGTAAAAGTTACTACAGGATTTGTATAATTCTCAAATTACTCAAAAAAGTAAAATTTGCCCACTTGGAAATAGGCAAGAAAGAAGCAGAAAAAAGCAATTATTCTCAGAAATGTCCTATGATATTACAAAGTACCCACAAAAACAACCTTTGTGAGGCATTAACCAATTTAAAACTCATGCATAATCATCTCTGTACAAACTATTTTTTAAAGTGCAAATATAGTAACATAGTTCTGTAATTCTAATTAAACATGTCATTAGCTAAATTAAAAAAAAAGGAAGTTTAAACACCAAACATTTTAAGAATGACACTTGGTTARGGAAGCTGAACTGTATCTATGTGGTTTTAATGTTTTGCAACTGCACCTCAAGTCTKTGGCACTGATAACTTTCATAAACACAACACTGGATCTGACAAAGCAATAACTTGCCGCAATCTGACAATTTCAGAAAAAAAAAAACCCCAAACCACTACTTCTTGCTAGATACAGAAACATGCATGACTTTGTAAGAGTGCAAAGGGAAAAACAAACCCTTTTTTCCCACACATACACAAAAGACATAAACTAACCTGTCTCTTATACACATCTAGATGTGTATAAGAGAAACATGCATGACTTTGTAAGAGTGCAAAGGGAAAAACAAACCCTTTTTTCCCACACATACACAAAAGACATAAACTACAAATTTTCAGCTGCAAACAGTATTCCAGTTATAACAACTCAGAATAGGAAGTACTCAACATACTTCAGTACAGCTTGGTAAATATATTTACAGAAACTGAATCGGTCTGCAGAGTAATTGAAAAGGCTTTTATGCACATTTTACACTTGCAACTCAGAGTATTTTTTTAATGCATGCAAGGCAGACCTGGTTGAAAACAAATGAGAGAAGTTCACAGCTGAGCAAATGAATTTACTGTTAATTACCACAAGGGAAAATAGACAGAAAAATCAAAACTATTTTAAAAGATCAAATAGAATTGAATATAAAGTCTGCCACACATAAATGTCATTTCCATTTTAAAAGACAAATTCATTAAATATTATCAAACTTTTCAAGGAGAAACTATAAGCCCTTCCTAAATGTGCAAGTGTATCTTATGTAGCCTCTCAAACTTGGATYGGTATTGTGTTGAATGCCTGTCTTAAAAGTGATGTTTTATTTGATTGGAGATGATCAGTTAAACTGACAGGAAGAACTACACATTTTTAGTAAATATTACTGCAATACCTTGATAGATGTACAGTAAGTATTTTTACATATTTGTATGTTGAATGCAAATTAACAACACTTCAAATACATTTGGTTTTTTGGGTTCCTTTAAGACAATATCTCAGTAATGGATAACAAAGAATGAATCTCCATCGTGTTGTTCACTTTGTTTCCTGCTCAATAGCATTTTTGAATTATTCCTTGATATATTCTAGCATACTTCCATTAAAGGTTTTTCCTATTATGTGTCAATGAAACTCATCACACAGTAAAAGAAATCATAGCACAGTACAGACAATATTTTCCTATCTGAAGTAAGAAGTGTTTGCATAAGTTCCTGAAAAGTGTGATTGTCCTACATTTTACATCTCCCATGACAGAATCAACACTTAGCTCTGCAAAACCTAGCAACAATTAGAATCATAGAATTATTAAGGTTGGGAAAGACCTTGAAGATCATGGAGTCCAACTATAAACCTAACAGCATTGTGTTCATCATTAAACCAGATCTCTAAGTTTCATATCCACATGCCTTCTGAATACATCCATGGATAGTGATTCCACTTCCCTGGGCAGCCTGTTCCAATGCTTCACAAACCTTTRGGTGTAGAAAGTTTTCCTAATACATAAACTCCCCTGGTGCAACTTGAGGCCATTTCATCTCATCCTATCACTTGTTAAAAAACCAACCCTCACCTGGCTACAGCCTTCTTTCAGGCAGTTGTAGAGAGTGATAAGGTCACCCCTAAGCCTCCTTTTCTCCAGGATAAACAACCCCAGCTCTCCCAGGAGCTGTTTATCAGATTTGCACTCCAGACCCTCCGCCAGCTCCGTTGCCCCTCTCTGGACACGGTCCTGCACCTCAATGTCCTTCTTGTAGGGAGAGGCCCAGAACTGAACACAGGATTAAGTGTGTGACCCCCACCACTGCCAAGTACAGTGGGACAATCACTGCCCTGGTCCTGCTGGCCAAATTATTACTGAAACAGGCCAGGATGGCATTGGCCTTCATGGCCARCTAGACACACACTGGCTCATGTTCAGCTGCTGCTGACCAGCATGCCCAGGTCCTTTTCTGCTGGGCAGCTTTCRAGCCAKTKTGCCCCAATCCTATAACACTGGATGGGGTTCTTGTGACCCAAATGAAGGASTCAGCACCCCACAGCTGACAGACAAATTCTGGTAGTGACGTCCCCCTTCCAAATTTTCTAAACATCACTTACCCACATTAAGTGATTASTACATCCACATCTGTCTATCAGGATGCTTTTCTGCAGTGTACATCTGCACTGGCTGTACACACTCCACTAATTAATCYCTTGTTAYCAATTATGTTTGAATAATCCCTTCRGTGTTTATCAAATAATCTCTCAACGTCTTTATTGTGGTTTTCAAGATGTGTGCTTTTATTCTTCAATATTGTTTCTCTCTGAAAAGTGTGCATCAATATTTGATTTTACTCAGTTCCAGAACCTAACTATCTTGAACTTTTTTTTTCTCCATAATAAAGACACGTCAGGAGGGGTTTTTTTCCCCTCAAACAAGTCCATAGTATTAAAGGCTAAATGTAAAGACTTCCTGCATGATCAATGAGAAAACCTGAGAGTTGGTTAAAAGCTAGCTTCAGGCAAGTGACTTTGGATGATGCTTTTCTTCACCACAGACCCCTTCCTACCCTGTAATGTTGCTCTTAAAGCTCTTTGACCAGATCCTCCACCAAAACTTAATGAAAATGATTTATTTGCACAGCAGATCTAATTAATGCAATACTGGCAGTGTATTTCCATACAGAACTTCCTGTTTCCAGTTTATAAAATGAAGTGCTACATACACTCCTAACTCATTAATTTGCAAATTACATAGGGTGTTTARGTCTGGAAAGATCTATTGCCTGCTYTAGGTTTAATTCACTGAATCTTCACCAATCTTTGGAATTATCTCTTAATATAAATTTGATATTACAGTAAATATATAACATAGGTTCTCTTCAGTATTCTTTTCAATTGTGGTTGTTTTCAACACTTTCCACAGTTGTTTTTTCTTTTTTAGCTTTGCACRTTGTTTTCAGATCAATTAATCTGCGTAAGAAATGGTAATGCCAATAGTAACTGGCCTTTACAGTTATACATGACTCTGTACTCTTGAAATCTGCTATTGAAAAGACTACTACCCAGTTGAGTACTGTGTTGGAAGGAGAACTGGTTCCCTCTAAAATGCTGCAGAACACAACAATATTCAAACGTGCCCAAAGTGAGATCTTATTTATGTGTTTTGGACATAAAATCCAGTTATTTCTGAGGTCAAAAACAGGTGTTTAAACATTCAYTTCAACCAAAAGAATATGGTAACARTTCAATCCAGTGTGTCATCACAAATGAAGACTGTTTTTACTACAGAATATTGTAGCACAGTATGTGTAAGAGGCCAATGATTAATACCCAAAAGTATTCTTTCTGTGATGATGCTGTTCTATCTCATCAGCAGGATCATTACTCATGAAACCAACTCATCCTCAGGAAACATTCAGCTTCAAACCACAAAGTATTCATGTGCTCTTGACCTTAGTGGATGATTGTAATTGATTGCTGATGTGTTGATTATACCTAGGCAGCAACGTGCCTATTGTATGACTGCTTCACAAAYCTTCAACAGAAACTCAACTTGTGGTATCAGAGGTTACACTAGTTAGATCATTTCTTCTATGACAGTTTAAAACTCCTGCAATTTCTGAAATCCTGAGGTACACTACTAAACTGGGGGTCTGAGGCCCCTTCTTTCTTTTTAGACCCTAATCCATGATGTGCTTCATTTATCTCGCAAGAAAAAAAATATACATTTTTGGTGTTMTGTTCTAAATTCTGATTTTTTTTCCTGAGATTACTTGCAAAAAAACAGATCTCCAGACTTCCAAAGACCTGATTATTGGGGGATTTATTAATATGGCTAATAATTAAGAAAAAAAGAATAATGATGAAAAAACCACATAATTCTTATCCATTTTTATTTCTTTGCATTGCAGTAGCATGTATGAGTACGTGCCATGCACTACAACCATGTRACTGGCACTTTACAAAACACATACAAGATACATAAAACTTTTCTCCAAACAATTTAACAATGTTTATCTGTGTCATTCTTGTTGATACCACTGAATTCMGAAACCCTTGCAAATACACCCAGCAGAAAAGTTAGATCAAGGGCTAAAATACTTGATAAATACAATTAAAAAACAAACAAAATATTTCAAAGACAAAGCAGCAAAAAAAAAAATCCAGAAAAATAATTTTGAAACTGTTTCAATTTACAGACCATGTCATTTCTATTTCAAAAATCTACAGATTTATAGACTATATATCTTACATACATTATCATACTCATACTGAAAACCTTTAGAGATTTTTTTCTCTTACAGAATATAATGTTCTCACAGATTCTGGGGATTGCAAAACCAGTTTTACTGAAATTTTCAAACTGTATTTCAATTTTCAAACTATTGAAAATTACATTTTCAGTGAAAGCATTTCTACCTGAAAATATTTAACCATATTTGATCATCAAAACATAGTTGGCTGTGATATAAAGTCAGTCTAGACACCARATGCACCACAAGCACTGAAGCTACTAAATCAATAAAAATAATAATATACTTAAATAGAGGCATTATTTAATACAAATATTCAAATTATTAAAGGATTATAAATACCACCTACAAAAAGTAATTTATGAAMGCATAGTTTGGTAGCAATAAACCAAATACTTAAATTATTAAATTACACAAATGTAGTGGCTAACTCTATAAATTAAATGTTCACCCTGACTACTTGCTTGGCAATCACTGTACATGATGCAGTGTTTGTACGACTCCAGATATCCCAAAGAAAACAGGAACATACAAATTTAGAAACACTGTCAACACCTAAAATCCTAACACAATGTTAATACATGTCAGTAGAATAAAAATGGAAATCCTAAACAGGGTGATGAAAAGTTGCTGTAACACTGCCAAAAGACCAGAAGGGAGCTCATACAAGAAGTTTACCAATGTAGGAGTGACTTTGCAAATATTTATTTAATATTAGTATAGGAGAGAACATATACTGATGTCTCTCTTGCAGCTCTGAGCATGCCTTGTGAATACTAACTGAGCAGATTTAAATCTGAAACAGAAGGTTAACAAAATGTGTAGATCTATCATTTTAACTCGAAAAACTTCATCATGGTCTCATGATATCTACTGTGGCTATGACTGAGAACCTTGCAAGTATCGTGAAMAGGTCATGATAATGATTCACCAAATGATTGCAAACAGCTACTCAGAGCGATTCTAAAGAATGCAACAGGCATGTGAAAAACTTAAACACTACCGTGTGCTTCATCTGTCAGGAAGAGTATTCTTTTTAATTTGACATTAGTACTTGTGTTCCCAAATTAAATCAGTGTTTAAAAGGCACTTTCCCTTTCATCGAGTACCTTTGTTCTYCCATCCATTTCCTCTAAGGACTCTACAATTTGCAAGATGAATGAGACCACTTGGAACCCACAAAAGTGCCAACAAGTCAGATCTAGTGACAGGGAGTAAGACCTTCTGATCTACCATTTTCATTTAAATTACAATCACCAACCAATGTTTCACTAGTGGTTTCCTCTACACTTAACAAAAATGGAATAWACTGTACTTGAAAGGTCACTTGAGATTAGTCCAAAGACTGATCCCTTAACATGGGTTCTCTGTTAAAAAGGTAGAATTGAATTCCAGGGAATAAAAACAGTTTTCTCTAGCAAATAGCAAGCTAAAGAAATTCCCTCAGGCTTCAGTCACCCTCCAGAGGCAGGAAACTTCAAAACCCAAGTTATAAGGTTACCACATGTTAGCTATGAAGGGCTTTAATTAAAAGGCTTCAAGCCCACAAGGTACAAGCTTCAGCTGCGTGCCAAAGACCTTGAATAAGCCATAAGGGAGAAAAAAAAAAAAACAAAAAAAACAAAAAACAACCCCCAAAAAACCAAAAAGTAAAATTTGTTCAGAGAAAAGCAAATTAAATCAGAAATATGAAAGGTACTTATAGCCTATTTTAGTGAATCTAGTCTTGGATTACGATGCAGAACAAACAATAAACTGTGCACCTAAAGTATCTTCAGAACAAAACAATACACTGTGCACCTAAAGTATCTTCTCCTTTGGAGAGTTAAATGCAGCATACAACAGAAGCAGGAAAGTTTGAACATGTATTTCAAATAATGATGGGAAAGATATTCCTCAGTAACGACAATATTTAATAAATACTAAGGCTCATWACTAATACTAATACTAAACTGAAAAAGTTGCTTTCTCACATAAAAGTGAGACCCAAGAACAAGGAAAGSTAGAGAACAAAGCTCTAAGAACTGAACTACAATTCTAAACCATGAAAGAACCTAAAAAGAAACTCAAAAATTGTTTCTTAAAATGCAAAGAACATAGAAATTTGAAAATTATTACTACTTGGTACTTGCTGTACCATTTATTATATTTTCATTGACAGGAATAATGACAGGTTAATTACATTTAAATACTTTTATTGTTACAACATTTTACTTGTAAATACGTCTTTTGATAGATATTTAAATTGTATTCATAGAGGCACCTATACAGAGAGAAGTGCATACACAAACATACCTTTATTGGCAAACACAGGGTTGAACAAGAATTCTAGACATACTGTTAACATTACAGAAATCTCTCTATGGCTTCTGCTGCAAATTCTGCTTTTCTGTGACAGTCTAGCAAAGACATTAAGTACATAAAACTACGTATTATGTCAATTTCCATTACTCTAATAATGCAACACCTGTATGGCTTTCCAATTCAGAAACAGAGGAACATCAAAATATTCTCATCTTTTCCTGTGGAGCACAGCTGTAACAAGGTATATGTATGACCACAACAGCTGTAAGATTTTAATCTGTCACAGTCCTTAAAGTATTTGACACTGAATGGCTTCTAAAACAGGGAAATAATACTTTTGTAACTTGAAATCAGTCAAGAAAGTGAGGAACATGGATATCAAATCACTTTTACCAAATTAAACTGCCAAGTAGTCAACATAACAAAAAAATAAATCTAGAWAAATAAAAGGAAAATAAATTATAAATGCAGTAATCTTTCTATCAAAACTGACTGATCAGAATATCTAGAGTATATTTCTATCTACTCATAGAACTCCAGAAAATTAGTATACAAATATAAATAAATTTACATGGGCACACCTTCCCTTATGGAAATGTGGGAGTTAGTATGACATTTTTTGTTCCTTGGTTGGCTGGGTTTTCAGAAAATTGCCCCTGGTGCCTTAATTGAAAGGAAGAAATGCTCCTCTCCTCCAGTCTCATTTCCTTGAGTCCTCCCACTCCAAATCAGTTTTGTCACTCACAACTGATTTTACAAGWCTTTACAAAACAATCTTTTTTTTCTCCATGTCCTCCTACCACTCTGATTAACATAACAGTCTAACTTAAACCACCACCACAGGAACCCACAAACTCAAGTGAGCATCCTTAGCAGATACCATTTCAGGTCACTGCAAACACACTTAAGCTACATACACAATCCTCATGTATTAAATGAAACAAAAGGTAACTACAGAAGATGCATTATTAATATACCTTTTATTTAATATGGATTGATATTAAAACGTAATGTTCACTTTTATTAGTTTAATTAATATTTAATATTAAAATATTTTACAAATACAGGCTTCTTTGGAGTCTYAGCACAGCTTTTTCATGAACCTATCTTAGGTTAAGATCTCAGTAGCAGTTATCAATCAATAATTCAGTAGAACTTTTCTCACATTTAAGGCTAAGTATATACCTCAATCTCCAACTGAGCCTGAAAGGACTTTGTTTGGAAATCCTCATGAAAACCAAATAATTAATTAATCAAACAATTTCTTAAAAGAAAAGTGTCCTGTGGGCCCACTTGGTAAAAAATATCTTAGTTTTTAATATTTAACAAAGTTTCCTGTTAAAAATAGTCCAGCTTCAGGACAGGTTCCCAGTCCAGAAACAGGTCTGGCTCCAATAGCAGTTTCAACRAGGTAACAAAACTCTGGTCACCCGGCACCTCAGTCCAACAGAGGCTACAACCACTGGCACACARGGTGGTGGAAGCAGGGCAGGCTGAGTGACCCTGGGTACATCTCAGTCTTGCCTAACAGCAGCATTTCAACTTGGGTACTCCAGTCTTGGCCTTGAACTTCCCTAAAGGCAAGAACTATTTCTACTCAGCCCAAAATCTCTGGATAGGCATGAGCACAGGATCTCTGCTTTCCTGGTTTTCACCCSTGTACGTAGAAAAGAACGTTCAAAGAAATTAGACTGCTGGGAAATGGTCAGAGGTTTTCTTGCATGGTGAGCCAAGACCATGTGCTCTATAAATTTCTTCATACTTCACCAATAGGTAAAATTATTCTGCTCTGGCTTTTTTTCTTCCTTATTTCCAGCTGCTACCCTTTACTAAAAAACTCCATAAACTAAAGACATTCCTCAGGAGCCACTTGCTCCATTCCCCTGCACTATATTTGCCAAGAAAGGGCAGGTGGCCCAAACAGCAGTCTGGATGGAAATGTGATCAACCATACAAACATCTGGGTACCCTTGTGCCCACAAAATTGAATGGGAGTTGGCAGGCATGAGAGGGTACATTARATATCTTATTCCCTAAGATTGGGAGCACATAAAACCTATTAGCTACCCACTGCAAATACATGAAAGGATGTGGCCCACATAGACTTTGCCAGACTAACCAGATCCAGGGGGAAGGAGACTGAATTTGCTTAGATAGCCTAGTCTGATTCTGCTGAGCCAATCAGATGCTCAAAGAGCTAAAAAATATAGTGTGAACAGTGTTCTGTTATGCATTAATAGGAAGAAATCTATACTTGATTTTAAATTGTCATAWGCCTTAGCATGCCCACTATAGGTGAAACACTGGAGAAGAAGCATGGGAAGTCCTTCAGCACCATGTTTATGACAGTATCCTTCCAGCACTCAACATGAATATGCACACAGCAAGGGTTTCTGCTTGAAGTATTGTGTGCAATAGACAGGCAGCAAATTTTCAGAGGTAATGAAGTTCAGAAAAGCTAGGGCTTCTGTCACCAAAATATTTCAGGAAATTTAATTTCTTCCTATAGTAGCACCAGAAATGTCACTGGCATTACTAGGGAGTGAGCAATTTACAAGTCACGTAGACAGAACAGAGTTCTACTTTTCCCCAGTACTAGTTGCAATGCATCGTTTGGCACAATCAATTTGAACCTGTCATGTATATATAGAGATGTTCATGCAAACTTAAAAAAAAGTATTGTTTGGGATTTGTTTTTTTTTTAGTTTTAAGGTTTTGGTTTTTAATTGGACTCACTGTTTTCTTGAAAAGATGCATGCATTTAAATTTGAGGGTTAAGCACCTTCCAAAATTAGAATTGTCACTATTTAAGGAGACGTGGATTTAAACATTTTTCCTAAACTTTAATTATACTGTATGGTGCCTGCAAAGAACCTATTCATAGGCTGACAGATTAGATTGGAACATTGCTTGGTGGGTTTTGCTTGACATGATGATACCCAGCAATTGGTTACTTAACTAACCCCATCAGTGTGTCCTCCACACTTGCAGGTTTCCATTCTGTCTTTTATTCTGGCTCAAATGTTCTTGTGCCATTCTTTCAGTTGTATTAAAACTTGACTTGTTTTTAAAACATTTTAAGCTTGTTGTAAGTATGAATACTTTGCTTTTAAAACAACAAAAAAATATGGTTTTCTCCCTTTTCGTTCTGTTTTTTTCACCTTTTTTTTAATTAATAACCCTTTCCAGTACAGCATTTATTAATTTATTTTTTAAAAAAAATTTCAAATAACAGTTGTAATGACATTTACTTTATCATCATACAAAATCCCCAAACAGTTGTGACACGTGAAATCACAATGTGCTTTAAAGAAGGGACAACCTGTGCTTTATGGGAGGACCTTTACAAATGAGGTGAAAAGATACCTTTCTAGCCTTTATCTTCAGGTATCAAATCCTAATCTGGTATGTTGGATCAGTTAAGCAGCACACTTTCAAGAAAACATACAAGAGTATTCACATCAGCAAACATTAAGCATACTAAATGCTTAAGCAGGATCATTACAGACTGTAAGCTTCTTTACAAAAGCAACAGATACAGAGAGATTTCTTCAGAGCTTATTAGGGATGAGTCTAATTTAGGTGCTCTGAACTGCTGCAGAAATCTACACTTGCCATACACTGAGTCTGAGAGGAGGTCTTGATCTAGACATCTAAATATTGCCTGAAGTCACAAGAAGTAATGGTATAAGAAATATGTTAACAAGTTTATACATTTAATACTCTATACAAAAGTGGTATATATACTATATACTTGTATATATACTATATACTTGTGGTAGGAACTGTACCATTTCCCAAAAAACCAACAAAATTAGCTAAGGGATAACCAACCCAAATAAATTCTGTTGCTTCTGAAACAGTAAAGCTCTCTCACCTGCCCTACCTTAAAATGTGGATTAGATTTCCATTATTCTGAAGTTGTAAAACCCCAAGTACTGTATCAATGCAATCCTAAAATCACATYTAATCCAGATGGTGTCTAACACAAAATGCCTAAAAATATGTTTTGGGTTTTGTATTTGACAGAGTAACTGCTTGTATTGTGTATTTTTCTTGACAAGCCAATGAAAAGGGCACTGATAATACTGTTCATTGATTTAACCTTTCAGCCAAGTAACTGGCGCTTGCAACTGTATCACGAGCTGGGCTCTGGTAATACTGATGGGATGCAGAGCTTACCAGTTACTTACAACACCTGCAAATTTTCAAGTTCCTGTTACATTGAAAAAAGGTAATGACTCTCACAGAATTTCTATTTTATTTCTGCTTAACTTCATTCTAGCAGTAACGTTGTAATTCTCAAAACTGCACTCCTTTGTTTCCAAATGGAAAAAGGATGAAAAAGGACTCCAAGAAACTGGAAGCCAAAGTCTTCCCTATTCTGTTTGGGACAGAAGTGAACACGTTCTTTAAAAATCCACCATGAGATAAAGTATTCACCATGCTTCTCTTATGTTGAATAGGAAAATTAACTATAAAACCAGTAAGACAGTTTTATTTTTAAAAAAATTGCAGGCCTCTGAGGAAGTTGAAAGCAGCTGAAGTCAGCTGCAAGAATATTAGTCCTTACTGGGAAAAGCCAGGAAAAACTAGTTTTGCATTTAGATTACAAAAAAAAAAAGAAAAATAAAGAAGTAGTATCTTTACAGTAAACATCTGTTTTTTACAACACGAGCTACACAAATGAGTAATATAGCATTTTGACTACATCATTGATAGTTCAAGGCCATGGACAATCCCTTCRATTATTTATATAATATAAAAATTTGTTTACATGGTTAAACTTTTTTTTAATTTATTTTAATACATGAGTTGTGTTACTCAGCACTTAAGGTACKTGTTGTACCATTAAAATCAAAACCTAACACAGTGTAAGATTTTCCTTTGGGGAAGGGTAGGATTAGTAAGCATCTACCTCTTTATTGACTACTTCTTCCTCAGAGTTTTCTACATCATTAGGCTGTCAAAGCAGCAAATTTATATTCTCTACTGATTAAATTGTAGCTACAGCCACTGAGCAAGATTCTTGCTCTGAACATAAAAATCTATCAAAGGAAATCACAGATTGATTGTTATTTGTCAGTCCTATTGAATAATAAGTATCAGTTATCAACTTACTRTCAACAAACATGACAAGAAAAATACTATTCCACCAGGATAACTTCAAAATAAGCTTTAAGGCCTTTAAGACAGTCTGTAAGGCATTTTTTTAATGTATGATTTATTTCAAAATATTTTTCTTTTCAGGAGAAAATATTTCKCTAAACATTTGAGGCATACAACAGATTTTAGTATGGAGTGGATGAGTCAGCAAAAATTTCAGAAAGGTTTTCAGATCTGATCAAAACCCAAAATAATCTTTCATCTGCAYAAACAGAGAATTTTAAAATCTTACTGAAGCATAAATGAGTCAATAGCCAATAACCATACAACGCCACCCTATTTTTACATTAATCCTAATAAATTCATTCACTATTCAGAGGACTGCCTGCAGAAACATGGAGCAAAGTGTCCTCACTTTGTGCYAGTTTACACTTCAAGTGTTCTCACAAAATACTGCAGGTAAATCTTTCACACATGACTTAAAAATCTTATTTATCTCTTTGTTGCATCATTGCATAGATGACAGTAAATAAAACACAAAACACATTTACCTACTCTAATGGTGTTTTATCATCATCATCTCTGTCCTTTTGSAGAAAGCATCAATGTTGCAGCTTTCCTAAAAGATTTTATTTATGTACTATTGAYTTGTGCAACATAATCCAATTATAAACTGAAACACTGCAAAAATCTCCTCTCAAAGCATAATCTTATCCATGGTCTCATGSTGTTTCCTCACCCTTGAATCGCTGTGTTTTTCCCTAGCAAAGTACACACTGATTAATGTAAATGCTTCTCTGTAAACTTGTCCTCGATGGATACTCCTRACAGTCTCTAACAGCCAAAACATCTCCCCAAAGACTCTCACACTTTCRGCTTTACAATCCAGCCCTAGCATTTTTTGGTAGTTAGAAGCACCATGTTCCTTAAATATGCAGAAAATGTTAGGTTTTGCTTCATCTCTATTTTGCAACACACATTTCAAATAATATTATGCRCCTTTGAAGTGTAATGCACTTCTGAAACAGCTATGTGCCAAACCAGTAAAGCTATGCTTGAACATAACACTRGTCTTTCAGTAATTCTGCTGTTCTGGAGGGTAGAATGGGATAGSAAGCAGTTTCTGTGTACAAGCTGCAGACAGTTTCTACGTCTTTAAAAGCTTATTTGCAAAGTCAAGAAGAAAAGGGAATGGTTTGAAGATATAAGCCCTTCAAGTAAATATAGTGATGTACAGAACTATTGCAAAGCACATGAAAAAAATGAAGATAGCAAAAGGGTGAGATTGGGCTTAGCCCTGTCCTTTTTTCAGGGACTAAGCAAAGCAACATGGACACAGGCCAGTCTGTAAGGCAGCAAATTAACACCCATTTTCACACATCACAGGTCCTATTTCCTTTCCRAACCAGAGAAGCTTTGCAGAATGAAGGTCATGGCTCCTCCTTTCCTCTTTCCAACATCTTCATGAAATTAAAAAATGCAAGTGAAATGCCATTCAGTGGTGAAGCTAAAAGAGCACCTTCTTCTAACAGGGAAGATGGCCTGCTCCACTGTGCTGGAGCAGAACAACTGAGATCTGGGAGGAGAGGCAGAAACAGCCTTTTGTATTACAGGGATGCTCAAAGCACTATAATAATGAATAAGAATTTTCAGTCAGAAATAAGTTGCCTTTCCCCTGATAATTCCCACACAGAAACCTTAAATATTCAATTTATTCCATTTATTGATGGGTAGGAGCATYTTTATGCATTCACACAATGCTGAATTCAAATGTTTGCTACTCCACTGGAAGCATATTGAGGATTCACTAAACATGGGCAGCAAGCAACACAAAGTCATTCAGACGGGAACTGAGGTTGTTCTTTCTTCTCTCCTTCCTAAGATAAAGATTAAGTTTCTATTTCATCTSATGGAAGCAGAAGGCCAATTTATTGTATTGTTATTCTGTGGAATGCCACTGCAATAAAGAAATCTATAGCTTWAAGAAAAGTAGCATTTTTAATAACCATGGTTGACCAACAAAGCCTTAATGACAACATATGCCATCATAATTAGGCCCTTTTAGCAGCAATCAGGGCCATCCTTGACTGGGTTGCACTGATCAAATTATCTAATATAATAKATCAGTTTTATTACCCGAGATACAGCCATTGAACTGGTGTCAGACTTACGGAAAAATATTTCAGACATCATTTCTGAGCATGTTTACTTGGTTGGTTGCTGTGGTTCATTATTTAATTATGAGAAACAAATTACTTAATTGAATGTCCATAAACCAACGGTTCCCAGCAATTATTTAACAAAGGAGATGGAAGAAAATAATACTGTGATGCAAAACCTAAGGGCTACATACTAAATTGCAAAGCAAAGATCTACATATTCAATTTTCAACAGAGAAGGTTAAGCTGTATTTTAAATACATCCATTAAATAAATAAGCTATGAAGGCATAGAAATGTAAGTATTTGTTATACCTTCTGAACATTTGGGTAATCAATATCACAAATTACATCAGGAAGTACAGTTATTTCTGGGCCAGTTAAGTCCTACTGGAAGCAAAAAGAACAAGTGTGACKCAAGAAAGAAATTTCTGCAGACTAATTAGTAAAGTCAACTGTAAAACCTACACGCACGCAAAAATATTTCATGCAGAGAAAGCTTTCTCTGGTCACTAAGAGCCCCCATCAGACCTCTATGTCAGAGGTTTGCAGGACTTCAGAAAGTCTATCCTACACTACTCTATCCTTACACTTTTCCCACAGAAAATCAGCACTCAACTGAGCAATCTTCAGCCAAAGCAAGACAGGACATACTTCAGAACAGCAGGAAACAGATCTCAAGAGCAGTGAATAAGTGCTACCCAGGAAAAACTGAGCACTTCAGTTGATAACAAAAACTAAATCACTGAAGCCCCATCTGTTGGGAAATGCCTCAAAACTTTCACAACAAATTGGAACTGACATTAAAATCAATTCATAACTATGAAGAACTCTGTTGGTGAATAGATGTATTTGATTTCTATTTCCTGAATTGGCATATTACTTTCAAGGGAATCTCTGAGTGAGCTTGCTAGTCTCCATATACTGACTTTAAATGAGTCAAGCTCTAGCTTTAGTCATTTACTGTAACTCAGAGCTCTTTTAAATGGACATTAGGCCATTTTTTCCTATAAAGCTCAATTCTGGAATTATTTTAGTTTTTGTAATGCTTTGATTTCAGAGGGATAGAGTGAAAGTGTGTAGTTCCATTAACTCAAAAAGCCCTKGTTTTCAGCTTTTATTATCAGAATGTAAGTACAGAAATACAGAAAGCATACACTGAACTAAATATAGATACAAACCCATCTATGCCACAGCAAAACAGAGCATCTACATCTTTAATTCACCTGACTACAATATAGTTACATGCAGTGAATACCTCAGGAACCAACACTGAAATAGAGACTAATTACTYCTTGGTGAGGTAATTGAAGGTACCTGTCAATATCTTAGAGAAGAGGGAGCTGAGGCAGATTAGCAGATTAGCTATTAAATCAGTCAGTTAATTGCAAAAACCTGTTTCCCCTCCCTCCTTARTGAGAACACACATGTAGATGCTAGCTCCCAGTTTAGTCCTCCTGCCTGCTGAGCTCTGCCAGACCTGTCCTGCCTCTCCCCAGCTCAGCCCCTCTGCCAGATCCTTCTCATTGTGTCTGTCTCTTAGCCTTTTATTCTCCACATAAAAGAGTGATTCTCTCACCTGTTCTGTCCAGATTTTTCACTTTTGTCTCTATCTGCAGTCTGCCTTACTATTTGTGCTATGTTCCAGCAACTAAACCTGGGCCTTACTCTCTTTCAGAGTGTTTTCTGTGTGAATGGAAGATGGGGAGCTGAGGGAAGAGAATATCTGAAGTTAATCATGGACAAATAGAACTGTTAAGCTCTAATATTCAGCAGAAAACAGCAAATGTGGAAAAGGCCTCCCAAAAAAAGTTGATTCATCTACAAAAACCAGTAATTAAAAAGGAAAACCAAAAACTGTTCATGCAGTAAAATAAAGGATTACTCAGAGATGTTTCAGCTCTCCTATTTGTCTTAGTCAGACAATCTGACATAGACTTAGCTCATTCTGTTCAGACAATGAAAGTTCCTAGTGTACTCAAGTTATGCTTCAGAGCTGTAGTATATTAAGCCATGGAAATACAGAATCTTAGGATCATTTATGGTGGAAAAGACCTTAAAGGTCYTCAAGTCCAACCATAAACCTAACACTGTCAAYTRCTCCACTKAATCATGTCCTTAAGCACCACATCTACACGTCTTTTAAATACCACCAGAGATGGTGACTCACCAGCTTCCCTGGGCAGCCTGTTCCAATACTTGACAAACCTTTCAGTGAAGAAATGTTTCCTYATATCCAATCTAAACCTCCCCTGGTACATCTTGAGGTCATTTCCCTTTGTCCTATCACTTGTTACATGGGAGAAGAGACCGACACCCATCTCGCTATTACCTGCTTTCAGGTTCCAGTTCACAAGTTTGTTTCTTCCCAGATAAGTATTTATTGTCTTAGATTCCATTAGGTGTTCCATAAGTATTTATTGTCTTATATTCCATTAGGTGTTCCAATGTCTTTTTTTCTTTTGGTTAGGCATTTTCAGCTTGCTCCAACACTTTAAAGACTGCTTACAGCCGCAGGCATCTTTACATACCAGAAATTCTACAGCGTGTGTCCTATCATTTGGTTATAGGGCAATAGTGCACATACAGAGTTCATGACTCTTTAATCCTAAATTGTCTGCTTTCCAGTACCAGATAATATCAGGTATTTTCTAAAAATACCTGAAAAAGCAAGAAAAGGTGTTTTGCTCCCACACTCAAAACTTGTCCAAAACCTAGTAAAAATGAAGACAGACCAGCAAAACTGTCCACCTGTTCAATAAAGGATTAAAAGAGTGGTTCAGAATGCATGGCTCACTTCAGATATCATAAGTTGTACTTCTAATTTCTAGACAGTAAGACTATCAAAATAAGGTTTTGGTATGTATCAGTTCAAACTCATTRATCAAGCTCATAAACGACTTCTTGCCCTACCCAACTCCTTCAGCAACTAAAGTACAGGGTGCATGAACCCAGATGTACMGTCAAGGCATCCTCGAAGGAAAAGAAAATTACCCATATCCTTGTTTCTGGCAAATGGTAATACAAGAGAGTTAACCYAAACTTTTGCTTCAGCAAACTTTATTCCTGGTGCATAGTCAAAAGAAATTGGAACGGGCATTGCACTTTCTGAGAGAGGTTTGTGAACAAGAACCATCATTTTTATTTGCTTTTTCCTAACAGTCAAAAAACATAATCTAACTTCCCAGGTGTGTAAAGCATTGCTAATATACATTTCATGGTTGGATTTAAAAAAATGCCTACATAAAGAGGAAAAAARATATGAACTAAAAAATGCTGCTGTCATCAGTAGAGCTAAGTCTCACCCAAAAGATAGATACAAGGTTCCTAAAAATTTTAATCTTTCAAAAATTAAAGAAATGTAACTTCACAAGTTTGATCATGCAAAATATTTGAAGAAATTTTCAACAAATACAAAAAAATCTTGATGTTTTGAAATTAGTATGAAGGGTTATTTTTTTTTTCTTTTCAAAGTGTCACAGTGAAAAAAGTTAAAAGACTTTTTTTAATATTTGGGTCCTTTCTGGTGCTATAGTCAGATGAATACTGATTACTTACAAGCAAAGGATCAAAAATCAAAGCAATGAGTGCTTAAACGAAACATGCTCTGCCCTTTCTCTATGGGAAAATTATTGAAAACAAATAGGAATATATATAATTTCAAAGTTTATTCCTGATGTTGAGTTTCAAAGCTGAAAAAGCCCCAGACTCACAATGCTGTAGAAAATACAAGTCTGCTATAATATTATTRGGAAGATTTATTTGGTAACTGAAATGCAATGGTAATTTTCTTMTTGTACACATGATTTATATGCACAGAGAATCTGTCTCCTGTGATTACTGGAACGTGGTCCCACGAGATGCCAGAGACACTGTGCTTTGCTCCATGGGTTTCTTGCCTGGAGATGAAGTGAGTTCAATCCACACCACAAACCATGCAGGGTGATGCTGCGCAAATGTGGATATCTGAACACAAGACCTGGGAACTTGTTCTTGGCTATGAATACAAACAGAATGAGGAACTTCAACAATCTTGCCTGTAAACTGGACTAATAAACTAATTCTTCCAGAAGGAAAATTCRGTGTTCTGAAGACAGTTTAATTAAGCCACTGGTGCAGAAACAGAGGAAAACTGTGGACTTACAAAGGGGCTCGGGAGAAGTGGGGGATGTACTGTTTGTTTTTTGGTTGTGGGTTTTTGGGTTTTTTTGCCTCAAGATACATCTTCTGCTGGCCTTAATTGCTCAGAAGAGTGGACATTTTAAAAGATCTTGATTTATTAACATTGGCAGGATTTTCTAAATTGGCAGCTGCTGTACCTCCTTCAGTGTTGCCTCCTAGAATTTCTTTCTTTGCAATGTCACCACTGAATGCTGAAGGAAAAATCTTAGAAGTGGACAGGTGTGGCGATCAGCTTCATTGAGCAACCAGGGAGAGACTGCTCATGGAAGAATGAGGTTTATCTGAAATACAAGTCTCAGAATGTGGCTTCTCTGCAGGGACAGGAATGGCATCCTGTGACAAGGCACGCACAGGAGAACTACAGATGGCTAAGCTGGGTAAAACTTTTGCAAAAATGACAGTAAAATGCATTCTGTTTAAAAATGGGGTATGGTTCCCAAGATATAGGTACAAATTTAAAAGGAAGAAAACCAGAAATACAAAAGGCATAGGAGTGTGTCCAGGTAGACTTTTTATGTTGAGAAAGAAACCTCTTGATATGTTAAAACATACATGCAGGAAAAATCATTTCAATATTTCATTTAATTCCTGAAGTTATCTGAGTTTCCAGAAGTGGTAAACATTTCTATTGAATTARATTCTACTTATATTCTGCATGGTCATTGTCAAAGCTAACACATTTTTTAGAAGTCTCTATTTTTCAAAGGTGCTTTACTTTATCTTCTATGCTAGACAAACTGACACATCACAAAACACTGTCAACAAAGGACAAGCAGGAGCCTCCTTGAACAGGWCTTGGGCGCATTTTCTCTGGCTGAGTAATGCATCCAAAAACCCAACGTGGTTTTGCACTGTGTGAGCAGAGCAAGAGCTTTGGAGAGGGCATCTAAAGACAGCACACTAAGGAGATCTGGAAAGGCACAGCAATAAAAGCTGCCTGGGTCAAATMACCACTCTGCATATGCCCAGTATAGCAAGTAAAACAGCAACAGTATTACTAGGGCAGCAAAACTTGGTGTACTGATTCGACAACTCACTGCTGAGCTTATCTATGTCAATCAGATCATCCATGATCTTATGCTACATCCAGCCAATGTTATTCCACTCAGTGTTAGAATTCCAGAGTATTTTCCAGAATAAAGCTAAGAGATGTTAGCTTAACTCATGCATTCACTCACCAGCTAATGTGGGGAAAAGAATCTATTTTAACCTCTGTAGGCTGACATGATGTGTCAATGTCACCAGTACAGCATGACACCACTCTGAGAGGCAACAAATRATGCTCTTCTCAGTGAAGGGATAAACTACTATTTCAAAAGCAAAGTATAAGGGCCAACCTGACACCCAGGTTGCACTAGAGTTTAAAACATCTCTTAAGAATAGCATTAATTCCTGCACAGCCTTCTGCAGACACAGGGTAGTTTAAATGCCATTTAGCATGGTCATCACCAGTACACCGCTATGTAACACAGCAGACAACTTTGATTCAGCTTAATGAATGCAATGCTAAACCACATATTTCATCAGGTGTGAATTACGTGCAGAATCAACTTCTGCTTTTTTCTTTTAGCTCTAAAACCAAGGAATGCAGAAATTCCAAAAGCCTGATCTTGATGAAGTCAAACTGTAGATTGAAAATTTAGTTTAAGAGCCAGACGAAAAAAAAAAAAAGACAAAAAATTGTTATTGATGTGTATTATATGAAAGACATAGTAATATAAAGGTGGTTGGGAGGAAAATTGGCCTTTGTCACTCTGCAGAATGTGGATTTCTATTAGGAACCAGGAAATAAATTATCTCAAAATATCTCTCAGATAAATCYCAACTTACTCTTTTCACATTGCTTCATAGAAACCAAAATAACTGTYAAAATGTTCAAAGCAACTGTTAAAGATTTCCAATACCTTTAAAATGGGCTTTAGGGAGTTCTGATTGACACACTGAAGTATCAGGGACAAACATGAAATAGGTTACACTGTATAGTCTTTGTAACAAACTGAGTTTCCAGACAGCTTCAATGGTAACCTCCCTCACTGACTCTGCACTCCTGCTCTTTCATGCTGCCTTCACAACTTAAGGCTTCTTAACATTTCATCTGAGCTGATTCAACTTTGATTAGATGGGATTCAAATCTCTTTTACCGAAAAAAACATGTAAAAGTGGAATGAACCCACTGATGCAATATCAAATCTGTCTCTTGGTTCATTTTTCTTCGTGAACGTAAGATAAATATTTTGTGAAAGATCATAAATTGTCAAGATGAACATCTGAAAGAAGACAGAGTCAAACTTTCATTGCAATTTCTCTGCTAATAAATTATTTACAAGAACAGAATGTCAAACAGTACACAAAAAGACATTAGATAACTTATCYTCTGTGCTTTAGTTGGGTTGACAAGCAGTTTCAAAAGGACTACTTACAGTATAACCAGGAAATAWGGAGAATAAGATTAGAGCACAAGAAAGGAACTGTTAATTGTGAGTTAAGGCTACTATTAGCTTAGTAGAAAGGGACCACATGACTGTGACTGATTTATACCCAAACACTGTCCCTTAAGCAACTATTGGTGCATACCAATGGCTGCAGGATCAAGGTCTCACCTTGGTGAGGAAGGAAGCCAGGCAGGCAGCAGTGAWGCTGGGACCAGCAATGTGCCCTGACACTTCCCAGCCGTGCTCAAGCTGGCTGGATGCAGAGGGTGGAGCAGCCAGCAGAGCCACTGAGGGCACGAACAGCCCTGGTGCCTTTGGTGTCCCCAACGCAGCTCCCACCAGATGGCTTCCCTCTCCTTCCCTGGTGTGGCCARGAAGGCAGCAGGGCAGTGGCAGCACGTGCAGCTCTCCTGGTGTAGCTGCTCCTGCCACCTCCAAACTCAGAGTAACACAGCCACCACCACCACCTCCTCCACATATCGTACCCTTCCTAAAAGGGAGACACCCTTCTAGCATCAGCTTTATGTCCCACTTCCCTTATCACACAAACACTTGCTCTGACCCTTTGTGACTACCTAAGTCAACACCATCAAAACAGTAAAAAAGTATTGTAATTAAGGGAACAGAATAAATAGGTTTGAAGCCCTCCTTGGGGACATATTGCAAGATTTTTTTTATTTTATTGTAAAATAAAAAATAAATCAGTTTTTAAGGTTCACAAGCACCTTACATGCAGAGATTTACTGTTTATCAAAGCAGAAGATCTGTAGGAAAAGACCATCTGGTCACTAGCTGTGGCAAGGAAAGTTTCTTTCACAGTGCTGTCCAAAGTGTACTAAGGCCCATCACTTCAAGTTTCACTTTTCATTTAGCAAATGAAGTCCATCTCTGTGATTAAAACAAAACAAAAAAAAAAAAAAAAAAAAAAAACCAAACTTATTAAGACTGCAGCAAATAAAAGAAGACTTTTCTGGATGGCAGCATTCTCTCAGCCTGCCAGAAAAACTCTCGCCAGCTTCCAGAACCCCACCAGATAGTAACAACAAAGGAGAAGAAACAGGAACTCTGATCAAGGGGGTCTCTCAAGAGTGGAAGCCTATTCATTGCACATGAGCTTCTACTATTCATTGTCTCTCTTCAGTTTGGTTTTTTTACCTATGATCATAGTGCCCACTACACATAATTGTTTACTGTGTTAATGGTTCCATACTTTCTATCTCTTATTCATGAAGCTACCACTGGAAATTATATCAGAGCAAATTATACACTCCTTGTAGCAATGCTCTTGGCTTTAGACCCAATGAACCCAGTTTATCTTTTTTCATTGAGGTCCAAATTTATTAGACATACCTCACTATTTTCATTTGTGATATAAACTTGTCTGACTTGTTCCCCAGCTTTAGAGTTGTGATCTGTCAACCTTTGGTAAAGGAAAGTTGCTTTAGCATAACAGTTCTCTGCCTGGTTGATGCCACCAGATTAAGTTGGTTTTTTTGTCTAGTTGAATGTAAGGCACCCTGAATATATTGAATATAAAGCATATGTCCACTAGAACAGGATGAAAAATTTTAGAAAGATAAACAACGTTATCAGCAAACCAGGTTATTCACGTGAAGACATAAGAGATGCAAATCCAGATGTTTTAGTACTGAACACAAGTTTTAAAAAACTTTTCTCGCTAAAAAATTTATTTTTTAAATTACATGTATGTGTTTACGAGATTTTCTGCATACTGATCCTGCTGTTTGTTCAGAACTAGCCTTTCAGATTAGCASTCTTAGAATGTATGAAAAGAGTGCATGTGACCACTTACCTCATTCTGCTACAGATTTGCATCCAGTTCTTACACAGCACTGACACAGCCAAGGTGAATTACATATCTGTCAGATTTCTCTTTTGCTCTTTACCCCAACCTCTAAGATATAGTAAGGTATTTCCCTTCTTTTAGGAAATGAAAAGTCTCTGAAGCACACACTATACTGACATAGATGGTTTTGTACTTCCAAAATTGCCTGTGAACAAATYTTTTTCAGTACTCCCAAGTCCGATTCAGCATAAAGCTCACGGTTTCCTGGGGATCCATAGCATGCCTGCACCAATATTCTGCCAGGAGCTAAATTTTACTAGAATCTATCATCATGAAATTTTAGTCTTTTTATAGAAAATACACTCAGCTAGACAAAAACGTTTCACACCTTTCATTTGAACAGAAACCAACAGACGCATTAAGCCAGTTTACAAATTGTGCCAATTTTGCCAGCAACGAGATGTTGTTCCCTCAGTTCTATGGGCAATTTGTTTAACATGGTTTAAAAATGCAGGTCTGAATGCTACATTCAGTTTTCAAGAACACTGCATGGATATGGGAGGATCTGAGTAACTTTAGGTACTCCTGCTCCCCAGAAATGCAGAGGGAATAAATATACTTTATTATAAAGCTTCTTGGAGGGTTAGGTATCACATAAAAAAAAAAAAAAAGGAAAAGGAAAAGAAAACCAAATCCAAAAAATAAATACTCATTAGTGAAAAAAAAATCAATTCCAATCATTAAGTAAAATGTTTCAAAGTACAATCCCCTGTTACTGCCACAGGAATGAGAGAATACCAAATGATTCTTCCTTTTGCAAGAGAGAGAAATGTTTACTGTCCTTTCAAAGACTGGAAATCTGGCATGGGAAAGAGACATATGTCATAGGAAAATAAAAAGTTAAAGTGYTAATAAATATTTAAACACAAATAGGGTTTCTGGAAATTATCCCTGTGCATTTGAATCAGTTTGTAGTGCTCCCCTGTGACTTTGGACATTTTGTTGGGCAGCTCTTGGTTCATGGTTTCTAAGCTCTAATTTGCTTTAATCTTTGTGACTGAATAATGATGAACTGCAGAGCCTGGAACTATGCAGCAMAAGCCTTTCATCCATCCATCCAGTTTCTTTGCAAAATGCCTTCTGCCACTGATCACTTTTTCTCTTAGCCCATTTGTTGAATGCTAAAGTAAATTTCACAGTCCCCCAGCCATTATTTAAAAAGTACTCAGACAAATTAATGGAAGCCTATGTCTCACATCCCAATCTATGTTAATGAACTGCCTTTCCCAGTTGTATCATAATAACCAATTTGGCCAAAATAAGCTTTAACTAGGACTCACAATACGTTTTCTATAAACACACAATTTTATTCTAAAATACAACACAGCAGGCCAAACATCCAGAGAGTAACAAAAAACCTAAGGACACGTTGGCATAGAGGAGATTATTTTCCTGGGCAACCAAATTAAAAAAAACAAAGTTTCTGCTATCATGCTGCACATATGTACCCACACAAGGGTAAAGGGTGGGCAACAGTTGTTTGTCTGAAGCTTTTACATGTCTGCAGTGTTTTCCCCATACTCAATTGCAGCTAATGTGTCATACAAGGAGCTGTASTGACAATGAAAGTTCCTAAGCGTTTTGTGCAAARACTAAGCTGGATAGCACAGTCTCCWTTATTAATCCAACTGTCAATTAACACATCCACCAGGGATGTGAGCTTTTATTCTTGATAGATAACCTACCACCTCAAAGTAAAGCAGAGACAAATCCTTCCTAACAGGCATCTGTTGAATACTAGGATACCAAAACATAAATTCTAAGTGGTTAATGTCTCATGTCAGCAATTAATACACTTGCTTGCTGATTCATCTTAAAGAAGGAGTAGCTGTCYAGGTGCTGTGGGACAGACAGAATCAGTATGGGCAATCAGTTCTCCTCTCTCTACTTTAAAGGGATAACTTGGACTGTGACTACCATGCTATTTACACCATGAAGCCTACACACACATGCCTGATACAGTAGAGGCCTTGCCAAAACATGAGTATTTAGTAAGATGGTGAAGTCATCCTAAAGCAAATGTTAATAACTGGTTTGATAGTATTTTCTAGCTAGGTTATCTTTCTACTTTCATTCKAATTATTCCTGTATTTCAGTTTTATTTTAACTATTGTGATAACATGAAAATTGAAATGTCATACAAATTCATAAACAGATTTGCCCATTTGTCCACAGAGCAGTTTTGAAATTAAATACTGATGTAGGAAAATTTTTTTTTTTTTTTTAAGTCAGAATTTGAGAAGCAGCATGGGCTACTTTCCCATCTGTTCAGCTGTGTTTTTTTTAAATACAAACAAAAATGCAATTTATTTTGGGAATTTACAGCTCTCCAAATAATAATCCACTATTMCCTTTTACAGTGCTGTGGTAGAAAAATAAACCATTTATTTAGCAGTTGTYGCTCTATTCACAGACAGAATGGTTGCAGAGAGATCATTTCAAGTGTTTATTCCACTACATGAATTCTAAYACTTCCAAGTGTTCTTCCTTACAATGTATTAGGTAAGAAAGAGACTACTCAATGAGCAAATATGACTTCATAATAAATTTAATTGATGTCAAGAATAGATTTAGGCAAATCCATTTAAAAGGCTCCTACAACAAATCAAATTATTTTCCAGGTTTGTGTAATGTTCTTCCAAAAACTAATAGAGCAAAGAAAGTAGTGACCAAGTATACAGTAATTCACTATGAGATCATGAAAAACATTCTGAGGAACCAAAAGCACATGAAAATCAATATCTAACACACTATATGCATCCACTGTCTCTAACTACTGAAAATAAACCTTTATGTAACCATTCATTAATGAAGTCTCAAAGTACTAACCATGTGTGCACAAAGTGTGAATTTAAGCTAAGTGAGATAAATGAACCAAAAGAAATTTATGCAATGTGCACAAGTCTATGTGATGATCACACAGTAAATCCAGTTCAGAGTTCCACTTCACCAATGAGACCGTGCTCTATTCCCTACACTTGGCACTGCCAAACTGAAGAAAATAGTTTTAAATTAAAACTTACTGTTTTGAAATTTTCTTAAACTTCAGTAACAAAAATATTACACAGAGAAAAGCATGAAGTAAAATTCTACAATATAGATAAGACAATTTAAAAAATAATTTAACAGACCAGTTTACAACCAGTTCTTCACAAGCCCACAAACCACAACCACTCACCTCTCTTTAGTTAAAACAGGTTCACCATTCCTTTTTTCCAACAGTACAGTTGGTTGCTATATTATTTTTGGACTGCAYCCTCTAAGAGAAGAGAGTATGGAGWATAACAAAAGAGCAAGCTCTGTTTTCCAAGGAGGAGGCAGGTCAGCTGTGCAGTTATCCAGCACTGCCCACTCYTTGGAATGCTCKTTGCTCAATCCAACATTTRATGGSCATGATGGTGACTCAGAGAGGAGCRAGTGAACAGAATCCATGTCTTCTTTTTGYGTCTCCCCACACTTCACATCTTCACAGTCTGGATTCAAGAGCAAGACATCTCTTCACTAATTCACTGCATTTTTAAATTCACTGTACATTCAAACTAACATGTGTAATTTCTCCTGATCAAGCAGTTCATTATTAAATCCTTTTCCTTTATTTTTAAACCAAGCTCTTGCCACTTTGAATTTTCTATTGCTGAACAAATGGAAACAGACCTAAGTCCAAGGCACCTAATACTGCCGCAACTGCCACCAAATGCTGAAGATCCCTCCATAAAGAAAACAGGGATGTCTTATCAAACTGAAAATAAATTTCCAGGTAARCTGCCCTTGTCTGTTATGTGTGGCATAAAGGCAGATGTATAAAAATATTAACATCAAGTATCTGCTATTTCACCAAAGAAATTAATATTAAATAGTTTAAAATTAAGTAGTCAAGTGTAGTTATTGAAACAAGAAACAATGTTTTCATGTCTTGAGCCAGGATATATTAACACATAGCAGTATACAAACAGTAGATACTATTATTGGATTAACAGGACAAAAATGTGAAAGAAGGAATTTCTATTATTAAAAGAAATAGGCATTAAGATCTCACTGAATTGTATAAAGGTATTCCTACAAAACTATTGAAAATGATCCACTGAAAAAAAAAATCTCATTTAGGCTTGAAATCAGTTCCAGATGGAAACCRTCTGCAAGCATCCTAGCAGAAGTTYAGATGACAACCAAATGTTATAAAGGCAGATTTTCAAGTAGAGAGTTTTTACTTTCATAAGGCACAGAAAAACATGTATTGTGGAAATTTCAGGCAATTRAGACAGTGATGGGCCAGTGGTAAAAACAAAAAACCTCAGTAAGCTGGTAAATACAGCGTCTAATGCTTGGCTTTACTAAACAAAACCTCTGAAAACAAAAAAAAGAGATTCAGTTTGATGTGAGGGAGGAAGAACTAGCAGAGGCATATAAAGAGAATATTGAACAGGCCAGGAAGATGATCCTCACTGAATGGATTTGAGAAGGGTATACAGACTGAGAAAGATTATTTGAAAGAGGGTCAATCCCTCTACAAGCACAGGACACTCTCTACTTTACATAGGTGTAATAGAAGCCACAAAAACATCTAGCCATGTAATGTGGCTGCTCTKATGATCAAAGATGGTTTTATTACAAATTTCCAAATTCCAGGGCTACRAAGGCTGAAAAGCACATAGTATATCATATTTGACACATATATGATATTTATGTGRTACAGACATTTATCTACTGTGAACACATGCATGCACACAAAAATATGTGTAAAACACACTGTCCAAGCAGAAAGCCAGTAAAGGATACAACACAAATACTGTGGGGGGGAATGATAAGGGTGAAGCTCTAACTAGAGACCATTCTCCAAAGTATCAGAATGAGCTGTTTTCAAATTGCCAATTTTGTCTTTCCTTCAGGGAAAAACTGGCTGAAAAGCAGAAATCATGCCTTATGGCTATATATAAAAAATATATTCTCTGTATGTATGTATCACTAACAGGAAAAAAGAAACAAATATTTTTCCTGAAGTTTTACAGATGAGTTGATACATCTTCTCGATCATGTCACTTCTGTCATGATGCCACCTTTATCTCAAAGAGGTGCCATGTATGCTCACTGCTGTACATACAAACAACAAAGAAAATTCCCCACYTACCACTTCTTCCCTGAACAAGGTACTTTTATATCACTGTAGCACACCACTACAGGATTATTATGCTGAAGATCTCACAGGCTTCCCCAAAGTAAGTCTCTCTCTCTCTTATGAATTTCATAAATAACGATGATTAATCCCATGTTTTCCTGCAAGATACCACCCAAGAAGATGGCCGAAAAACCTAATGCATAGCCTTTCTGGTGCTGACATATTGCAAACACAGAAGCAACTGACATGATGGGCTACAACATGCAACATGGGAGATAGGAAGAGACATCAGTAATGGCTGTGAGGGCAATCAGAGCCCAAGGTTTTTGAGGCAGAACACCCAGCCCAAATATGGGGTTTGCCACAAGCAACCACCTGCAGCATGTTCACTGACCTGRTGTGGATGCTGAGAACTGTGGATGCAGAGAAGAAAGTCAAATAAACTTTCCCAGACATTCCTCTGGGAAGTTTTGAGAAAGCTCAGAGGTAGAATTAAAACAATCCTGCAGCTGGTGTTTTGAARYTGTTTCTCCTTTACAAAAGGGGTGTTGTTCCTAATTAGCCAATGGTGTGAGGYTGTTGATMAAGAACCAATCAGGTTCACCTTTATTGTAACTGTCTATAAAAAGAATGTGCAGTTTCTAATAAACTCAGCATTTTGCGTTCAAGATTTTGGAGTTTATGTGGCTTTATTCACCCAGCCTCAATGCAATAGCCACAACCTGTAGCCCAAGATTTTAACAGGAACACTTCAGCAAGGCCTTACACAAAAGGGACCATCATACAAGTAATTTCACACTTCAAAAGCTGCCCGGAGTATTTCAGTAAATTAAAGGCTTCCCAGACTGATGAAAACTGAGCGTGCAGTGGAAGAACATCTTCCCCATGGCTGAGGAAGGAGCTGATTCAGTCACACACCATGCCTGTCCTGCTCTTGCAAAACACCTGCAACTCTTCTTCCAAGCAGCTCTAGGCAGGCTGCTATGGAAATCAGCAATGCAACTGCCATGAGCATTACCTCAAGAACAATTTCTCTAAACAGAGAACTGTTGCCTTAAGTATTGTACAGTACATGGCAATGTTGCCTTGTATATCAGCACAGTACATGGCAACAGTTCTATTATCATTAGGCTGCAAGGATCCCATAGCTTCTGGACACCATACCTTCTTAATACTCCTCATGGAGCAGCTCCTCTAAGCAGTGACTCTTCAGGATCCTTGCAGCAGCCATCTGACTCCTCTTGCTGTCTTCTGACTCTTCTCTGTCTCCACCCTTTTATGCTACTTGATCTTAATTGGTTACAGGTGTGGTTCTTAATTGGCCCCAGCTGCAACTCATTGGGGATATGATTACTGTGGCCCCTTACAATTCTCCCTACAGAGAACAGCATGCAGTGTCTCCTTTCCAGCAGCTACAGATTCTGAGCAGCACTACCTTCAGAAGCCTTCAGAGTGTGAGCAGCAGCACCCTTTAGATAACTGCTGCATGTAACACACCAAGTTATTTTTATATATTACTGCTTCATGGATTTTTACTTCCCATTATTTTAAAGTTTTAAACATCCTTCTGAAGATTAGATTTGCAGACTCTAGAGGAGCCCTCATCCTAAATTGAAGACTGCCTAGATATACACTATTGGTACATACAGTTACTCCTAATCGAGCACTTACTATGCTGAGTAAGTTTGCATAGTCTGAAGCTAWAAAGTCAAATGCTGTCCCTTAGCTTCACCCCAAATGTTCCCCAGAACTGTAAAAACAACTGCCTTGTATTAGAGACCATAATTTTTATGTCTAGCATTACACTGTAGTACTTAGAGGAATGTTTCCAGGTTGTTTATCATGATTTCTAAATCCAAGAAGAGTATTTCAGAAGTATGGTGGTAAGAAAATCTTTCACATAAAAGATGGTATTTATGTAATTCAACCTTCTTTTTAAGCTAACAAAAAGCTTTGATAAACASATGAGTTTTGACCACAGGTTTCAAACACATAGTGGGACAGTTTGTACACTCATAAATACAGGTTATTTCTATGTATTTTTTAAAGATTAAGGACTAGCTTTTCCCACAGTAGCATCTCCAGCTACTTACATGCCATAAACCTGCAGAAAGTGACATTTAGCCATAATTGCAGAACTTCAAAGTACTTCACATTTTTTGCAAGCTTTTGTGCAGAGGATTTTTCAGCACTTTAAATACCTCCAGAGAGAGATATTATACGTAGGAAGATCTAAGACACTTCTTGCCATCCAGAAAAGACAATTCGGCTGCCATAAAAGGAGGAATGTAAGTTAAGCTGGTGTATTGCTTTGTAACTCAAGTAATATTGACACTTGATCTATGAAAGCAGCCTCCTTCTCATCTACTTTCTCTGAAGCAGAATTAGTTAAATTAAAAGGCACAGAATCTTATTTTTATATTTTTAGAATTGCGCCTAGAAGTGCTTCTAGCTGTTTCTTCCAGATCTAGTTGCTGGAAAGTAAGGTGCCCAGACAACTTTCCTAGAAAAGAAATTAGAATTGTGAAATGAGGTTCGTAAKTCCATGTAGTCTCCATAAACTTCTGAATACTGTAGATTCTATTTTTAAAACAGGTGGGTGTAGAAAGCCAAATTTATGACAGAATTCATCTTAAGACAGAGGTACATGTATGTTTYTGTGTTGCAGGGCAAAAAGAATGAGGAATCCTAATGACACTACTTCTGTGTCTCTCCTAACATGAGGCAACACAAGAACCTTAATGATTTCTTTGTTGCTTCTTGTGCACTTTGAGACCAACCTCAGACAGCCCAAAAAACCAGAGCTTCTCAACTAAATCCACAGATGTACCCGCAGAAGGAAGTAGTCCATCTAAGGATGCAACTGAATTCTTGTACATAAGTTCCTGCTTTAAATATGGGGAATTAATAGAACTTTTGGAGAAAAATGACACAAATACAGCCTTACCCAAACATTTCTTACATGTTAAGGGAAAACTTTTCTCGCAGAACTCTTCACAAMGAGCAGGTCTCTGTTTCAAGGATGCAATTCTGAAGATTACTGAACAATTGCTGTCTTGGAAAGCAACTCTTTCCCCTCAAAAACACAGACAGAAGTTCTTTCATCAAATATCTTGCTTCTGTCCTTRTTGCAGTTCTCTCTGTGCCTTGTCTAAAAATGCAACTATTCACCTTTTCCTCTTTTCAAGGGTCATATAGATCCTCTTTCTATCACAGCATAAAGAATGAAAAAGCAAACCCACAATATTTTACTGCCTTCTTTCATGCAATCTAGCTAGACCTTTATGACCCCAGRTACTTGTGATCTCAGGCTCACAGTTCTGTAGCCGTCAAAAACCTGTAGAGAAGGCATACAGGTATATACACATAGTGGTCAGAACTATCATGCAGTAACTGGAAGGGGAAATGTTATGTCTTTTTATACTCTTTAGACTAAARGGAAGATGATGAATAATGTTCTTGTAATTTTCCAAAAGGGAAATGATGCCCAAATATTTTACCTTTCATTTCCCAAATTGCTGGGGTTTTTTTCCCCAAAAATGCCTTTGCTGTAGTTAGACAAATACATCTAATATGTAATAGTAAAGAGTTAACAGTAAAACAAAAAATCGTCTCATTTCAAAAAGAAAAAGTCATGGGTTTAAACATGACACAGGGTTTATAAAGAATTATGTATCAAACTCAATAAAGAGCTGTACATAGACACACAGAAACACAGCACAAAAAAGTACAGAATCTTAGACCTGAGAAAACAATCAACTGGGTATAAGATGTATCATATGAGGGAATAATGCTTGAGATTAACCTTATTGAGATTTTCATTTCAGAAAGAAGTKCTGAAGACACATCATGAAGAGGTTAAAAAAAGGAAGTAAGATGTGCATAAAAGGGCATGTTGTGKAGGAGCATAGTGGCAAATAGCAATATCAAATTACTGTTAGCAACTYGATTTCTCCATTAATCAAAGCATGCAATGAGTACTCTGATCCACCTACCAAAAATCAGAAGGTTTAAGGTTTTTCTAAATTAAGAAAACTTTGCAAACATACATAGCATTGAAAACATGGAGAATAATACAATAATCACTGATCATTAAGATCAGCTCTCCCTTTGGAGCTTAGGTAAGTTATTTAATGTAGTGAAAAGGAAACCTGATGAATGAAACAMATTAATAAACTGAAATCTAAGCAATTTTAATAAAGACACCCCAAGGAACCAGCCCAGACAACATCACAACTGCATAAGACAGTAAGTTGTGAAAAGAAGCATATGATGGACTATTACTAATAATGCTTAAGAATTAACTAGCTGAAAGACTAATGACACAGTGTAGAAAGAAACTGTCTCCTRGTGCATTCAATTATCCACAGGAAGGTCCTTTCTTATCCCAGTGAGCTTAAATAAAATGAGAGGTGATCATCATCAGATGCTCTCCTGATTTCTATACACTTTGCTTGGAAACGCCTCCAGCACAGTTGCAGTATGCTTCCTCCAATAAAACTCCTTCACYAATGTCACTGTATTCAACAGAGAAGTTGCTCCAGCTGAAAAAGCATCAGAGTGGATATTTTTGCATTTAGGTTAATGGAGTTGCTTAGTTTAGGGACAGGGAGCCCTGCCAGGAACTGAACCCTGGGAGGGCCCTCTCTTGCCCCATTCATAACATGTCAACCACACCAGCTCCTCAGCACTGTAAACCCAATTTGCTCTTGCATCCATTTCTCCAGCTGACTTTGAAAAGACTACTGCTATGTTTTACCTTTTTATTTTTTTACATTTTACCTTTGCATTTTGTGTCCATAAAGAAGTAAACCACATAACTCACAGAATGATAACAAAGGCACTCCAGACATTAAAAGCCGTAGAGACAGAGATCTGATGCTGACTTTTACTCAAAGTCTGTCTTCAAGGAGGAACTCTACACATGCATCACTGCATGTTTTGTTACTTGAAAAAAACTGCATTGCACTGACCAACTCTTCACAGAAATGATTGCCATTTGATAACCAATTAAACAGTTGTGAGAAGAACTGTTTGTGAATTCTGCTGCATTCAGGGACGTACAGCTGCGACACCAACTGCTAATGGATACAGGCAGACAGCTGCGAGTGAAGAAACCTAGAGCTGCAAGACAACTGTAGAGCTGATGAATRTCCCCTCCTTTTTCACTTGAAAAAAATCTGATTAGCATAGATTAGTTCCCAATGCCTGTTTATAATATCTATAAAATTATAGGAGATTGAGCAAAGCTCTTTCAAGCATAATTCTAATGACTTTACTTCTTTAGGGGTCAAAAGCAAGTCAAAGAAAATCAATGCCCATTTGTGTCGTTGAAGCTGAAGCATACAGTTCATTATTCAGAACTGTTAAAAGAGTCCATCAAAACCTTTTGGCATACAGAGAAACTAGAAAAAGCTATCTCACATAATTATGAATGAATATATATTTAGAAAATGCAAAACAGCAAAGTATTTTAGAAACAACTCTGTAATTAAGAATCAGTGCTTTATATTAAGACAAATATTAACAGCTACATTAAATATGAATATCAAAATTTTAAAATATTTTTAAATATTCCCAAGTTCTTAGTATTATACCAAGTTCTTAGTATTATACCTGTTGAAATCAATGACATTTTTACACTAAATTCAAAAATAGCAAAATAGTCTTTACATCAAGAAAGAAACAGAGGACACGATTACTGACTCACAATAGTCTGTCATTTGTACAAGATGATTAAATTTCCTTTAGTTTTTGACAGAAAGCAGAAGAAATATGAAAGTCATAAACYACACTCTCATTCTCACTTCTTTATGGTTAGTTCTTTTTAAAATAAATTTAATACAAAAAGTGGAGGGAAAAAGGCATGTGGTTTTTTTTACTCAAATAGATATTATTCACACTTGAATCTTAAATAATTTGACCAAAAAGCAATATAAAATTTACTTAAAATGCCATTTCTAACATCTTCAACATGAAACAAAGTACACTGTTCACTATTTAAAAAAACACATTGAGAATGAACAAAAAATAAAATAAAGCCAAACTTCAGAATAAGCTYGTGAATAAATTGTTCCTCCTCTGGTGTTATCTCAAAAGCTCCAAGCAATGAACACTTCAGAAGTGCTTGATGTTTTCCACTTTAAAAGCACACCTTTGAACCAAAATCTCAATCAGCTAAGGAATGAACACCCAAATCTAAGAYCAAGGAACAAACTTCATAGAAAAAATTAAAAATTCATCCCTGTTCCAGATGACAACCACCTGCAGAATTGAGCAATCAATCAATTGCACCCACAGCATCCCTTGAAGCTGTGAGTTCTTTCACAGACTCAGTATCCATGCCAGTTTCAAAGCAGTAAAGCACCAGTGCCTTCACWGAACCACATCTTACACAGGAATTTCAGTGGCTATTGAAAAGCACCCTGTGAACACTKGTGGAGGACTTTTGCTCTACTCCAAGTTTTATTCCACACTGGGAACATCCACTGCCACCCTCAGGGCATGACTGTTTCAGCTGTGCTCCTTTCTTGGCYTGGGGGACCTCCTGCTTTTCACAGTGGAAGATACAGCACAGCCTTTCATAAACCATCCATTCCTTATCTCTGAAGTGCCTGAGTGGCACAGCAAACTGTGTCCAGCAGTTTCGTTTATCCAGGTTCTGGCCTCATGTGCAAAACCTTAAWCCCAGTTTATAGAACATTCATTTATGTTAAATACATTTATTTATGTTAAATAAATAAATATATTGCATATATGTCAATATATGTAATAAATATACGTAATATATGTAAATATATGACATATATGTAKTAAATAAATATATTACATATATGTCATATATGTCAGTCAAAACTATTGCTACTCTCACATAAGTATCACAGAGAAGAACTTTGATGGTTTTGCCCAACACTACCCAAAATAAACCAGAGAACGAATCATAAAATTAATCTCATRCCAAACACTCTTCTTGATTAGTTTTCCTCTACTCATTACTTTAATAAATTGAAGAGAGCAAATCCCCAGGAAACAACCCAGCCCTTGGCTGCTGCAGCACCAGCTCCATCACACAACAGAGCGTTCCACCTCTTTTGGCCAATTCCAATTAATTACTGAAGAGAAGGCTTAGAGTCTCAAACGACAGTGACAGCCACAACTGAAGTGTGCAGTGGAAAAAAGCTTTGGTTCTGTGTCACATAGCTCCCCTTCTTCACATACCTCCCCTTCCCCTATCCCATAAGGGATAGGCACAAAACCTACTAAATCAATCTCTCAAGATGAATAATAATTTCCTCCTTGGATAARTAAATACATGTGTGAATTTCCCTGGATGTGTCTCCACTGCATTCCCTGGTGTTGATTATAGCTATATCTTTGAGACATGACCTGTTTTAAGTTCTGCATTTTTGGGTTTTTAATGTATGCTTTCTCTCTTTCCTCTGATCTGCAACAGGAACGCAGAAAATCTAGGTTGGCCACAACAACAGTAAGGCTTTCTGACTCTTCCKGTTATGGCAGACAAAACTGAGCAAATACAGAAGTTTGTCTGTGTAATAATGCTGAGCCAGTGGCACAGCATACTGCCAGAGGTCCATGCTGATGTAGCAGACTCGTGTTGGGATTCAACCCAACCACATTTAGGCCTCTCTCTGGAAACCTGAACTGAAAGCACAGCTTTAGGAAGGGCTAAGAAACATGACAAATTAAATCCTTTTGKTGTTTCTTATCATTCACAACAACACTTTAGCTTTTTAACAGTGAATACAAGCAGACCTGGTGATGACTACCAGAAAGAAATAATGATGGCTCAGGCAGAAGGACCAGCACTAAGTTACAAGAATGAAGAAATGGCACTTGAGCACTTCAGAGGGAAGAACTGAGAGCAGACTACAGCTCTTGCTTGTTTGTCTTAATATTCAATCTAAGATGAATATATAGAAATTACACACTCAACTGGGTTGGGCTGACTAGAAAAATCACATTTAATTGTTGGTAGTTTTAATTTTGCTTACAGGTCTTTCTGTCAGTTCACAAAAGCTATGRCCAAAAAGCATGACTGAGAAAACATGAAAAAATTAGGAAAGAAAAARAACTTCTGAGCTTGCCCTGAAATTTCTGAATCAAGGTCAACAATCTTCTCCAGGAAAGAGATTTYCATAGAATTAAAACAAAAATGCATAGTATAAAGTTGAATATAACATACTTTGGAAATGTCTGATTCAAAAGATACAAGCCAAGTGGAATACACAACATTAAACAGGATTCTYGAATAGCCTTACAATGAAGTGTGTGATACCCACTCCTGAATTTTTAAAAATAAGAACTACACACATTGTAAAATAAAGTATTAATATGCAGGAAGGRTTTCTGACAAGTACCAAATAAAAGATAAAGAAATGCGTGAAGGTAAAGGAGGTTGATTAATATCTTAAAAGTGGATGTTTTTAATGATGTCTTTAAAGACCTCAAGTCTTACCTTCCCCTTTCTGAGTTTCCCACAGAAAAAGCAACATTTATTTTTTTTTCTCAGACTTTGTTAAAACTCTGTTCTTTAGCCACGTAAAAGAGGGGAAATCTGACTGTAAGTGAAAGTCTAGAGCACCATGTCCTTTAATTCAGTGATGGGGGCCTTCATTAGATTATCTCATAGCTATYGGACAAGACACGGCAAAAGCCAAATGATAAATCATTAAATTATGTTTTCTTCTTCTCCAGGCAAAGAGTGAGTATAGCATTAGATTAGTTTGAGAGACTAAAAAGGAAGAAGTCTGCAATATGCATCACCAGTGACAAAGCTAATACAATTTTTAAACCCCGTTTATTCATATAATCAGGCAAAAGCACTTACTTATGCTAACTGTGGAAACCTCGAATGTAATACATAGCCCAAATGAATTCCAGATTAGTGCATGCTTCAGTGTTTCATGTTCTCCCTTGCACATGCCTAGTGAAAGCCTGCCACTCTGCAACAGAGGAAGGAATTACTACAACAGAACCACAGGCAGACTTTGCCAGAAACTATACTTTTTTTGATATGAGGCAGAATAAGCTGAGTGTTTTAAGTAATGGATAGGTTTGCATCCCACTGTCTAGCAACAGTTATTCTAATTGTGTTTCACAGTTTCATCAGAGAGACAGAAATATGAACATTCTCCATGAACTGCACTGAAACAAATGACACTCCCTTCAGGCAGATCACCTTCCACCATTAAGGGAAAGGATTAGTTTATCTTTCAGCTATAAACTTGAGTTAGCTACACATTCACCATACTGACATCCTAACATTTTTAATCTTATCATGTCAATCTTGCATCTACGTAAAAATGTGTATTTCACTGCATAAAAAGATCACTTGCTGCTGACAACTCAAAGTGCATTAACCTGGGAAGCCTTGAGATTTCCACACATGCCCACACACTCCTTTCAGTACAGATCTCACTGATTAGAGAACAAAATATCCAAAACTCAACAGACATTTCACACACAGTGGCATTTCTGCAGAAACATACGTTTCCAACACTTCAACTTTTACTTTCATCACTATTAGCAAGTTATTTTCCTAAGTTATTTCCTACACACATATCATGCCCAGTGCTCCTGCTGAAACTACCACATTCCCCGAAACTGAATGAGCTCCTAYTGAAACATCAGAGCTTAGCTGTAAATATGCGTAAATACTTTTATTCTGTGCCACTTTCATGTTAGAATACAACATGCATCAAGGTCACTGTAACAGATTGCAGTTTTCAGGCTCATAGAGAAGATACTGAGGAAATCAGTAACAGCAAACTTAATTAAGCAATGTCTAAAGTTCTTCCTTCTCCCAGACCTGCCCAGAATTCACATCTCTATTCCCTGCATTTCAGAGTCAGGTCTTTTCACAGGTACGGGAAGGCAGGCAGCACAGCTTCAATGCTATCATCACTTAAAGGTGAACAGAACTCGTTCTTTGCAGCGTGACCGGTCTGCTCTGAGCTCTCCCAGTTTTCAGCTACAGATTACAGCCCCATGGGCCTCTTCCTTTGAAGTGGAGTTCCTCTGAGAGAAGAATTAGTCCCCTGCCTGCAACCTGTCCTCCATACACTGAAATAAATTACAGCCAACTTTTTCCTTCATTGCCATGTCAAGTGTAGCAATAAATATCCACAGGCTAAAAGCAAACAAACAAGGCTGGACGAACCATAACCTCACAGCAAGAGCATCTCAAGGAAGAGCACCAGGCAGGGCATAAGAAAGGTAAGGGCATAAAAATCAAAACTCCGGGTTCACTATCTGAATCCATAAGTGCGTATGAAAGGCTAACACGCTTCTTGCCTCTCTCCCACAAGAAGCACTGATGGAAAGCAATTAAAGGACTCCTACAATTTAGTTACAGCTCAGCAAAGAGGAGAAGGCATTTTACATTATGAAATGCCTGAAAAAAAAGGCATCATCTCTTACAGTTGCAGAAGTGGGAAGCATTGGGACACGGAGCTTCCTTCCCGGCTATGCACCGGAGCACCGCGCCAGCGGTCCGCCCGCGGCGGACTCCGGCAGAGTTGGAGCGGGGCTCCCCTGCAATCCTGGCCACCAATGCCCCGCACCTCAACCCCCGAGAACTGCTGCTGGCGCCGCCGAACATCCTGCCTCCGAACCGGCAGCAAGCGACCAGCAGCTGCAAAAAAAAAAGTCACTCGAGAACGAAGGAAACGCAGCGAAAAGGAAGAAAGAGCTTACTTGCCTATACAGCACCGCCGGACGACCTCCTCGCAGCTGTGAAACGCTGTGCCGCTCGTCCTCCTCCCACCGCTCCGTGCTAGTTCCAAAATAATTCCTCCGGGCGCCGGCACATCCCCGGGCTCAGCCGAGGAGCGCAGGGAGCCCGGCCGCCTCGCCCCCCCGCCCGGTGCCCATGGTGTCAGCCACAGCCCGGCAACTCGCGCTCCTTCCCGCCGGCGCTACCTCGGGGCGGGCCGCCGGCTAACACGGCATCGCACCCCGGCCGCCGCCGCCGGCTCGAACTCCGCCGCCGCGCTCAGGGGGAGCGTGGGGCTCCCCGCACCCTTCCCGGAGACGGAGTGGGGGCGCCGGGCGGGGGCGTGCGGGGAGCAGCGCCGCCCCTCCGCGGCGGCGAGCGGCCAGGGGAGGCGAGGCGCGGCGAGGCGAGGGGATGCGAGGCGGCGCGGCGCCGCCACCGCGGCCGCAGCCAAGGCGCGGCGATGCCGGGCCCCGCCGCGGGACCCCCGCCCGCCCCCCGCCGCTCCCGGGGCGCTCCGTAACGCCGCCCCGCTGCCGGCGCCACCAGATCCGGTGACGCGCAGCCCTCCCCCGGGCCGGCCCCCGTGCCGGAGAGGGGCGAGCGGGCGGCGAGGCGGGAGCCGGGAGCCGCTTCCCACGGGCTGCGGGAGGGTGAGCTGGGACCACCGGGTGAGCGCGACCTCCGGCGCGCAGGGACAGCGCGGTCCCGGGCGCGGCGCCGAAGCTGCCGAACCGCCCGGGGGAGGCGGTGTTTCCCGGGCCGCGGGAGAGCCCGCTCGCCCGGAGCCCGCGGAGCTCCCGCCGGTCCTKGGGAGCTGCGGCTGCCCGCTCACCCCGTGCCCCGGCAGGAAAGTTATCCGCCCCCCTCCTGCCTCACTCTGCCTCCGCTTTTGCTCAGCTGCCCGGGCTGCCCTTTCTGCCYGCTGTGTGACTGGGTTTCGGCTGGCCGCTCGCCAGAGGGAACGTACATCGACCCCCCCCCGTGTAGGAAGGAAATTTGGTGCCGGTTCTATCACTTTGCCTGGCTGGTGTGGCGCGGCAGCAGCGCTGCCTTCTCCCCGCCCCGTCCCCCAYCCTCTAGCCCAGAGCACGGCTCTGCGGCGACCACCGCCACCGGCGCATAGCCAGCGCCGCTCCTCRGGGCTGCCTCGGACAAGGAGGGGGTCCAAAGGGAACACAAGCAATGAGGGACAAGCTGCCCCGTGCCTCCGGAAAGCCCTGCGTGGTCCTCGCCCTCCTGTTCCGCACGTTCGTGCTCCCAGCAGCGCGCCCGGCGCCCTGCCGGAGATCCCCCGCAGGCACGGCCCTCCCCGTCGGACAGCGCTGCAATGACACGCTCTAACGCAGCTATCATCACTCGCACAGGCACACCCATATACATAAGGCATAGATATGTATGTACTCGTATGAACACACCCCCGTACGCACAGGCGGCCGCCGCGGGGAAGCCGCATCTCCCCGKGGACGGGGCCGCCCGAAGTCGACCTGCCACGGCGAAGGCAGGAGGAGAATTAACGCAGCAGGGAAAAGCAGCAGGAGAGAGAGCCCGACGGGAGCCGCCGCCGGAGCCGCCTKTCGGCACCGGGCTCGCCGCCCGCCGGCGCTGCGGAGAGCTGCGGGCAGGGAATCCCTCTGCGCCTCCTCGGTGCGGGGGAGAGCCCCGCTCTGCTGGGGCTTTTGCTGAATTGAGAGTGCGTGGAGCAGCAGTGGTCTCACCCGCATGCTCTGGGACCCCTCCTGCTCTTGGGAATGTTTCTCTGCAGTTAGGCTGAGGATGTCAGGGAGGGTGGCCYCAATTAAAAGTTCGCTGAAAAGCAGATTGAGCTTTGCTTTTCTGTAGCTCCTCCGACAGCCCTTTTCCCTTCAACTTCTTTAGGCTCCTTATAATGAAAAGTGGTTTTCACGGGTATCTTACAGTTAAGGGCTTTTCTTCAACCAAGCTGGCACAAACAAAATGTTTCTGTTCCTTATGCACTCTTTATAAATATTACCTTCAAAAATGTACAGCGAGCTATTGAGGGAGGAAAGGATTTAAACAGACAGCTTCATGCAAGTTAAATGCAAATCTAAGAGAGRTGCTCTGAAGAATGAAGCTAASTGTTGGGRTGATYAATGCATTAGAAAATGCAGRGATAAGTTTCATTCCTAATTGAACAGATTTGTACTTCAGTTCTCATCTTGAGGTACAGATCTTTGTCTTTCATTGTTTCTTAGTATTGAATTGATGTCAACAGTTCTTGATAGCTAGAAACTAACCAAGCTATTTGTCCTGTTGTGGTTCTATTGAAAGATTGAATKGTTTGAACTGATAGTTCTCCTGACAAGACTAAAAAAATAAATTATTAAAACGATGCATATATAAGGACTGAGATGATTGAAATACATGTCTGAGAATTGAAATAGGTGAAATGTAATAAACTAAAAACTAACCAAAGAAGTGAAGTGAAACTATAACCCTCTTTTCTCATGCCCTGCTGACAAAGTCAACACCCAAGAGACACATTTTTAAACAAAGTGGAAACAAATAATATTTTYTGATCTTTTAGTTACTTTGCTCRGATTTGTTTCTCAAGAGCTCTCGTCAATCCACTCTTTTAGTTACTTTGTCTAGAGTCAATCCCACGTTAAAATTCCAACAGGGGCAGCCTCCTTAGTTTTCACTATCAAAGTCACCTATAGATTAATCAGTARATATCCTGTTCCCCCATGTGTAGGAAGATCTGTCACCTTTCATGGAGACTTCCCTCTTCATTCTTTGTGTGATGATGAAGAGTGGATAGCTCAAGCAAGAAAGGAAGTTTCATTTCACAAGAGGAAGCTGTTCTATTTTAGTGCAGTYTCTTTCAAACCATTCCTACATTTATTAAAATACACGTATGTTGCAAGWTTTATTACCACTAAGAATATGCTGAAGTCTAGCAAGCCAGGTGAAAAAAGTGTACAGTGTTTTTTATAATTATCAACCACATTGTATGAAATAAGTGTGRGTTCCAATTTTTACACACAAAGTGGATGTGTAAAACTGTAGAAGGCTACATTTGTGTTGTATTTTTGCTTCATGTAGCACAAACACAACATAAGATTTTTACCTATACCTAAATCAGATGTCAGGTAAGCTTAAGATGTAGTCAACAACGTGAAGCAACATTTATAGTCAGACCAGTTGAGCCAGAATTGGTTTTGTGTAGTATGAACTGTGTTAACTAAGAGATTTCACATAGTAAGCTGATGGTAGATTGGCATCTGTTTTAGATCCTTCAGCTTCAGCAGCCTGGCACCACTCAAGTCACCAACAAGGATGGAGTGACAAAGGAGGAACAGCATTAAAAATGGAAGAAATAGAGGCTAAGCATGAAGATAAATTGTCATTGTTTAAAAAATATGAGAATGAAAGGAAGAATTTTACCCACAAAGCAAGTGAGTGACGCCCTTGGTAAAACTGTATTGACTACCTATCTGCAAGAGATCATTTGTCTTCTTTTSTCTTTGCAAAATTACTACAGCATCCATTTCTTTTTTCTTCTGAATGTATAGCTCACTTTGATTGTGGGCAAGGATTCTGACATTTGGCAGCCAAACCCTTGTGCATATGCCTGTCACACATAAGCCTCACTCTGAAGTGCTGAGAAATAAAGGGCAGAGAACTCAGGCTTTGAAAAAGTGCATGGGAAAAGAAACTACCAGTTGCAGTGGACAAGTAATCTGAATATATAAGAAAGATCTTAAGATGCATTGGGAAATAGAGAGTGTTTTTTGTCCAACATCACTGCAACACTAGATTTTCCATTCCTGTAGCACATCCTATCACCTCTGGGAACACATCATGGCTGATAGTTATTAATTGATTCTGTGAGAATAGAATTAATCTATTTTCAATATCCACTTTTGGAAAAGATAGTCAGAGTAGCAAATGTAACACCATCAATGACAGGTGTCACACTTTATAGAAAGTGGATCACAAGATCATCTATGAGCTCCTTGGTACTTCCTATATCAAGAGGCACATTCCCAATTTCTGATTATATAATTTTGGTTTTAATTTCCATTCACAGACTGATAATAATGCATAAAATTATGTCAAAAAAAGTCTATGAACATATTCCCTCTTTTTTTCCCAACAATTAGTCTAAACTAAGCTTCACCAAAATACTCCATTTACCGGTATCTGGCACCCTTATATAAAATAATGTGTCATTTGTCACCATGGCTTGTAATCTGAAAATATGACTGGGGATATGATGGAGACCAAAATAGTCTTTTACAGTCTGTAGGTGGCCAAAAAAATTCTGCAGCTATATTCCGTAAAATTCCTTGCTGCTCTGATTTGTTTCTCAAGAGCTCTCYTCAATCCACTTAAAYCTCTCYCTCGCATGGGCCTAAGGAGACCRGGGGGGGTTTGTTCAAATTGTAACCAAATATAGTTATACATTAAAATCCCTCTTTTCACATGTAAACAGGATATTAGCAATTCCATAAATTCTACACAAATTTTTACTTTGAAATTCTGGGCTTTTAAAATCATCTCAAGGCTTGGAGAATTTAAAGCCATATACCTTGAAACCTAGCAGCAGGGAATCTCAAGCAAAACTGGGAAATTCATAGTCTTAATATCATTCCTTAATCCTAAATTTTGCATGCAGCCTGTATATCATGTTCAGTACTGTTATTATTTATGGTAGTCTATAAACGGCTTGCATCTCATTAATGGGTATTTTTAACTTAGAAMAGAATTTGGATAAAATTTTAACAAAGGCTTGAAACTACTTTTAAGGAAATTATCAGCATTATCTGCCTTAGTAATTAATTTATTAAAATCAACTATTACAAATCAAAACAGAAAAGTAACAAATCATAGGCTATAAATAGTAGGACCTAAGAAAATTATCAGTTATATTTTTCTGTTTRATTCCTAACCAAAAAAAATTATCTTTGCTTTCTCACAATTATCCTATTTCTTCACCAAAAGGAGATAAAATTCCCCTATATGCATTTAAAAATCAATTGTACACATTGCAAAGTTCAATTTTTTTTTCCATTTGGAAGAAAAATAACTCATAAAAATATAATTTGAAAATAACTAACCTACATTCTGTAAGATTTATGAATCTCCATAAGAAAACTAAAATATAAAATATTACRAAGGATGGGAAAGAATTTCTCTCTTCACCATTTTTGAAGTGATAGTTAAAAGATGAGACAATGTAATTCAAATCTGGGATGTGATCTTGAGATAATTTAATTTCTTGAAGCATTTTGAAATATATGTGGGTGCAGCTATAGTATATAAAAATGATTGGMATGTTCCTGGCATTAATGATCAATTGTATATACTTGAGGCAATGTTTGTGCATGGAAGTCTCAGCTCCAGAGTTGAAGCCACTTTTGAAGTGTGGCTTAGGTACACAATTTCTCCCTTTACAGATAAGCCCTTGCAGATGGGTACTGGGACATGGTCTGCCCAGCATCTCCAACCTGTCCCAGGAGTGTGCCTGTGGGAGGATGAAGAGAGCAAGGGCTATTTAATCAGAAAATGCTTTCAGATGGCTCAGGTTTTTTTTCACATTTGTAGCTCCCTGAGAGAAGGGATGAAAAGAATCTGCTTCCACAGCTGCCAAAGAAGTGGAGAGTTGGTTCTGCCTGTGGATGAATGAGGCAAGCCTTCCCCCCTGGAGCTACCACAGCATCCCTCCAAACCTTCAATAGGAGGGACAGCTGCTTCAGCTCAGATTTTTCTCCTCAGTTCCACGACTGCAGTGTGGTGCTCTGTGAATGAATTCAGTGTTTGCTGTAAATGCAAGGAATGGTAGCTGTACTGCAGAGAAGGGGAGGTAGGTGTCTCTTGGTGTGGGGAACATGCTAGTGTATGTATGCTGTACACTGAAACTCAGTGCATATAAAAAAAGAACCTGGCCTACTTGGACTGTCCTGTAAAAGCTTAGTGGTTTTCTGTCACAATGCATGAGGGTTGCATGCATGACCTGCACCTAACCCTAGGGAAACCATCTGGGCTCTGGTAGCTGTACCACTTTCTGTTGTTTCTTGTAGAAARTCACTCCAGGTCAGAACTGTGTGACTTCACTGCATGAAGGAGTCAAATACTACAGARCCTTTGCTGCTGAGTAAAATAGGAATTGCTTTTCCACCAGTCTTGAAGTTTTGGGGGTTTTCCTGTCTCTCCCAGGAACAACAGCTGTGAAATAGTTCCCAACATGWCTGTGTGCTTCTCTCACCACTCTTGATGCCATCTGCTGAACACGGACGTGGTTTTACTCACACAGCTCCCAGCAGTCCAGTTTTGTAGAGCTCTGTGACACTGGTCTTTGCTCAGCCCTCATCTCATGTTGCACAGCCCTTTCTTCTCAGCAGAGAAGTCTGTCCATGCCTTTAGGCCATCTTGGTTAGCTATCTGTCAAAAWGGATACTCTTTGCTGCCTGAGTGTTTTTCCATGGTTTCCAGGGACCAAAATAGAGATAAAGGACAATAGTAAAAATGCAATTAAAGGCACACTTTTAGTTTGGCTGTTGTTTGTCTTTTTAAGCAGTCTACTTTTAGTCACAGTAAACTAATGTCAACTTCCCTGTTTCAGTCTGACACAAATTATGTAACTAGCAGAGCTTTTTATGGGTCCTATCTCCATTCCTTGGAAGAAGCACACTTGGGGATTCCTCTGCCTCGGTGTTGCTCCAGAATTACAGCTGAGGGGTTTGTAGGACATACATTGCAGGACACCCTTTCTTCCTGCAGGATGTCAGGGTGCTGTGAGGCTCAATGGTCCCTGAGGACTGGGCTGATATAGTGACAAAGTCAGGTCCAAGGTCAGGCTGGGAAAAAAAGACWCACAGTCTAGTGCCCTCAGGGCCCTTGTGGATGATTCAAATAGAAAATACAGTTCTACTTCTGAAGTAAATCTACTCCCAGACATCCCTATCATGAAGGTTTTCTGTTCTGTAGATGTGTGTGCCAGATTATCTCTCATTACAAAAACATGAAGGCACTAAACTGAAGCTTCAGCTCTAATACAGCATTCCCCAAGAGCTGTTGATTTCAAGGCAAAGCAAACCCTTATGCAATTCCAGCACTGTTTTGCTCACAGAAAAAAACAACCCACAGCCTCTTATTCAGAAGTCATGAACAGGTTTTTTTTTTTTAAATAAGTATAAGAAACACACAAAATTTTTCTTATTTTTATACAGGGGAGAACATTTTGTCATGGTACCTTTGAAGTGTTCCTACTGAGAGGCATTCAGTAGAATGAAACCTAGAAGTTAATTTGGATTATCCACATCTACTTGTATTTTACAGTAATAATCTGTCTTCCAAGTGTTACCTCTCTGTAACTATTACATTTTTTTTCACAGAAATAAAATAAGGGATGGAATAGATGTGGTGGGTTTTTTTCAAGTTATAGGTGAGTTCTGCTAAAACTAAGAATGACATCTGCATCCCCTGAGTCCCATATCAGTGCTCTGGTCTTAGTGTCTACATTATCCTCCCCTTTCCTGGAGGAAGCTCCCCTGACCCAGGCAGTTGCAGGAAAACCTTAGTCACACTTGCAGACTGGAAAGAAACAAAATTAATGTAGTATATATAAATTTAACCAATCGTTTTAGCAATTTCTTATAAAAGGAGGAAAAATAAGTGCAGAATTGCAAAAAAATTGCAAAAAATATTGCATTTTTTATTGATACTGCATTTAATAATCCATTTTCTCTAGAAACAACATACAGCCTATTTTCTGTCRTTCATGACATGGAAGTTGTTCAGATGATCAACTTCTATTTAAATCTCAATTGCTGACTTTTTCAAATTTTCCTGTTTTGTGGCCAGTAGCTATTCATTAACTTATAAAGACACTTTTATTTCTTTTGGTACAAATGTGTGTGAAAAAATAAATAATTTATTCTCTTCTGTACATATTTAATTATTAGCCTATGTTATCYTAATGAAAGGTTGACTGAGAAAAAAAGCTGTTTTATTTAAATAAACCAAATTAWATTATTTATTTATTACAAAAGAGTAAATTTACTCTTAAGCATATTCTGAATCTGTTTCTCCCTTAGTAATACCTATCAAAAATGATCTAGTATTATCTGCAGATGTGATGAAAATAGCCARAATTTAATATGTACTCAAATATTAATTGCAGCTTGTTCATGATGAAAACAAACCACTTGTCAGTACATAATAGCTGAACACTGTAGTTTTTATAGGTTAATTAGCCTTCAACATGGGTCTCAGCTTTAAAAAAAAAGAGAAGAGTAGGCATGCATCTCAAAGCATCTTGTTTTCCATTGCATATTTTGCTTGGAGACTAAGTATAAATGGGTCACAGATTTATCACAAAGTTATTAAATCCTTAGGAAAAACCATCATGCGTAYGTTTGCATGGCTATAAAATAAATATGAATTCCTGTCTTTTTTCTCAAAGTGGCATTAGTGAGTTAGATTTTTATGCCAACACTATTGTGCATGATWTAAATAAATGTTAGCTCTATCTTTTACTTAATTTTAAAGAAAAAGATTGGCTTAACATTTGGGGTCAACATTTTTTTCCTACTTTTGATTAATAGCTTGTAAAAAAAACAAAAATAAAACCACAGGATTTGCATGAAGTTTGATAAAAAGCTGGCAGAGTTTTAAATATATACAATTCACTAATTTTAGAAATTAAATCCGTTGGTAATTTTTAAGTTATATAGGACAAGAAATGGGCAGAAACTATGTTTTTATTTGGTAGGAAGTGCTGTGGTGTTGATGAAATATCTTAAAATTTTCCAGAGAAATAAAAAAGTCCCGAAAAGCTACCTTAACACCTCCCTTAACATCAGTGGAAAAGTTTATAATGTTTTCTTCTTTAATTCAGTATAGTGAATTTTTTTTCCTAACAAGATAAAAATTTAAGTATTCTCCARTCTGATAATATTCCTTTGATTTGATGCTTACTTCAAAACACAGTTCTGTAAATCTGAGTTGGTGCTGCTGTGGCTCTCCTCCAAAATGATAAATGATAAATTTATTAATTTGATAAAAGCTATTTTTTTATAAATTGGCTTTTCTGCAACAGAAGCATATATCAAAACAAACAAACAAACAAYCAAACAAACAAATTACACCAACCCCCCCCCAAATAAAAGGGACTAATTCTGTTTATAGAAAAAAATCCATGTACCCGTTTATGAGCTGCTCATGCAAAGTGTTATGACTGGTTGACATCTGAAACCAAGATAGTATTTATGGGTGTTGATCTTTGTCAAAGCTTCTCTGTGCCGTTGTATCAAACTGAAGGCTAGAACAATCTCGTGCAGCCGCTCCCATACAGGAGTTGATGTACAGTTGCCAATAGCTAAGTAATTTGCTTTCAACACCTGTGCTGATTAGTTTTAGAGGCTTTACATTAGCATGCTGACTCCCTCTCTGCTGTGAGAAAAGATTGTTCACCTGAAGCCATTTCATGGAGAAAGAGACACTTTTCAACAGACTGGAATACTGAGGGGAAAAAAGGAGTCAAAGTTGAAATACGGCAACTGTCGTTCTAKAGCTTATTTCTGATAAAATAGAGGGGTACGCATACATAACCRATTCTTCATGTTCTTTCTGATGCATCAGGAAAAAGGCTCTGTCTGGTCTTTATGGTTCTCTTGTTTAAATTATGGGTTTTGCTTGTGGCTTCCTCTGGTCATGGAATGGTTTAATACTCCTGGATCACAGAGGAGAATCACTTAGGAGATACTCCTCAGTCTCTTGTGATTAAGTACCCTATTAAAACTACAACCCAGACATGAAGATCCTGTAGAGAGACTCTGAAGGCTGACATTTGCAGTTTAAAAGGATCTGAGAAAACCTCTTACATCTGTCTGGCAAACTTAGATTTATTCACATCGACCCTCCTGAACCTGATATTCTAACCTGAGCCATAATCCAAGATCTTTCCAGAAACCGTGTTCCCCCAAGCCTCCTTAATATTGCTAGCTCTTAGATAATGGGGCTTAAAGTCTTAAGACACCCCGAGATCTTTTAACCCTGAGCTATTTTGCAGTCTTCACTAAGCTGCATGCTGCTCAAATAGTAACAGTCCATTTGCTGTCTTTAGGCTGTTTTCTTTTGATATTGCAGCAAGTGGAACTCTCCTGTCCACTGTCCACTCATMCAGAGTGTGAAAACATGAATGCTTATTTACATAGTCTATCCAGCTGTGTTTAAGYCTCCAAGAAGGAAAGAGCAGTAGCAGTAGTACAATACAGAGCCCTTCACAGAATTGGGAATAATCATGGTAACTTTTTAATGGTGGAGGGAGAGGGTCATGGGGAGCTGTGTGCATGCGTGCAATATACACAGTACAGGTCTCTGAAAATCAGCAATTATGGCTCTACTATTCTGAATACAGCAAAATACTGTAGTTTTAAAAGAACTGAAGAAGTTTAAAAGAACTCTGAAGTACTGATTGCTAAAGTGTTAGTGTTGTTCTCACTGTCTTTAATTCACATGTAAATAATAAATAAAACCATTACTTCTTTAAAGAATTTACACAATATAAAACATAAATATCCAATGATACCTGAATAAAACATTTCATAAGTGCTTCAATGCTGACAGCARAAATATCAGTTATGTAATCTATATATTTTACATCTATGGACAAATATCTTTCAAAATATGAAAATGCCACATAGTGGCAAGTTGGAAATCAGGTTGGAAATGATGAGAATATGGGACTTAAAAAGTTTTCTAAAAAAAGTGAAAAAAAAATATATTAGACTGATTACTTTTATGGGCACTCTGCTTACCAACAGTGACAGTTGTGCTTACAGGATCCCAGCAATTCTCAGGACTGAGACMTCTCAAAGTATTAGCAGAATATAAAAAAAAAAGGAGACAAAATGACTTATTCTTTTAAGACTTCCAATTATAAGTTTTTTAAGTATTTCTAACAATTGGTTTGTATTTATAAAGTGATTAACAGATAATGTTTTTAAAAGCATTCCATATAGATGTGTCTTAGATGATCATTAGTTCTTTGTGATTACAAACCAGATATTCATTTGGGATTACAACTCAACATGATTACTGTGAGTTTGTAAATTAATCCCACTAAATTCATCAAAGAAAAAACRCTGAAAAATTAAAATTGCTACATTTTCTCTAAGTTGATTCTATGAAATACTTTTATCAATTACAGATTTTACTAAAAAAGTCAATTAGAGACTTCCCTGTGGTAAAACCAGTACTGTAACAAACAATATGCAATGTGATTTTAGTGCTACAGCACTTTAGACTGAGTAAAGAAAAGAAACTTTACTCCATGAATATTGAGAAACTGCTGCATTAATATTTTTTCACATGCTAAAAATTAAGGGGGAAACTCATATTTGTTTTAATGATTTTGATTCAAAGACTAATTGAATCAATGGAAATTATTCCCCACTTATACATAATTGCCTGATGGTCTGGATGAAGGAAATAGTGGTTTTCTGATCTATTTAGTTTGAGGATGAAAGACCTGATCACACATTATCAGGAAGAGGGGCTTAACATGAAACCCTCACCTTTTCTCTGACTACCAAGCAACAGGCTTCCTGTCTCAAGAAGGTCCCATTTTATAGTCAAAATGAACATTTCAAAAGAATTTCAATTAGCAGAAATATCAACTTYTTATGGAGTGGTTGAAAACAAATCCCCAAACCTCAGAAGTTGCTGTGAAAGAGAACTGTTGTCAGCTCTGCTATTACCCACAAAGGGCTTTGAATCAGACCCATTATCCCTTTAATCTCTTTATGTGTTTCCCATGAGCAAAGGACAAAAATGAAAATGGAAAGCTCTGTGCATCATTAACCTAGATCAGACTACTGAGTWCGTAGCTAGAACAGTAAAATATCACTGTCCAAGTTCTCCTTCTGCCAACAAGTGCTGAGATAACAGGAAAAGATAATCCAAAAGAAAGACCTGGGTGGGGTGAGGAGTAAATATTTATTTTCTTATATAAAAATGTACTTAATATGTATACGAGTTTTTATCTCTATTTTGTGGCAAACCATGAAAAGCTGGAAGCACCACTGCTACCTCCTAGTTCCCAATAATATTTCTTAAAAATCTACTGAAAGCACTGTAAAGCAAACCAAAATATTAGCCAGCTCTGCCTTGGAATGGTTTCTGAAAGGCATGAGTAACCTTCTTCTTTCAGAGGGGGACGACATTATTTATCCTTCAGCCAGGCTGGCAGGTGCTATAATCATTTCTGTAATTTCAAGGCCCAGTTTACTAACTTCTGTGTGGGGAAAACTGATAAGTATCTCTGGGGGGGAGGGGTTAGAAACAGATGTCTAGCAATTTGTAACACTTTTTATTCTTCAGGTTCTGAAAGACATTTTCATGTCTTAGCTATACATGCATACCCAAACTGAGTCACTTGTGATGGTGAATCCAACTGTRAGATTACCTGTTAGTTTTTGGCACACAGTGCAATATCTGCAGCAATTCCTTATGTTAGAAGATGYGATGCTCACTTTGTGAGTACTGGAAATTATAGTAAGTACCAGTTTCTTATTAATGATGATCACTCTGCATTTATTAATTTGGCATTTGACACGCACAGAGAAATGAATGCWAGCAGCTATAGCAGGAAACTGAAAAATGGCTACTAGCATTGTGATAGTAACAGTCACAACTGCTTTGTTATTGCATTTCAAAATGTGTAAGACAGTGATAGTGTCAATGTTTATCCCTTAGATAAAGGAATTGTATGTGCAAAATATTCTAGAATCACATTTTAARGTTCTGTTTAATACACTACAAATGATCTGGCCTTTTTATCTCCTTTCTTCAAAATATTAACAAAATTAAAGTTGTCCTGCTGTTTTGCATAAAAGAGTAATTTTAATTCAGATGTCAGCAGTGATATCTGTTGTCCAACAAATGAGAGAAAAAGCAAAATGTTCCAGTCTTTTCAGAAAGAATTTGAATACGATTGAAGTCTCTCTAGATAAGGATTTTGGGTTTTGGAWAGTATATAGAGATAATGAAACAAATTATTCAGTATCTCAGTATCTGTAGAAGATGCAATAGGAAAAATACATAAATAATACCATCAGGAGAAAAATGTTCTTTTTTTGAATATGCATTTTGCCTACAGCTTTAAGCAATATGTGTGCTATCAGAACACATTATTTTTCTAATGAGTAAGATTGATGTCTATCATTGTAAAAGCCAGCCAAGTCACACAGACACACGTGAGTGCAGCTTTATATAAAATTTTCATGTTCATAGATGCCAAAAAAAAATCTATGAATTACATATTAACATGTATACATTACATYTTAATATGTATAAAACCTCTTTGGTCCTTGAAAAAAATATTCCACTAGAAGATGGAAGATCTTCTATTAGAAGATGTCTGAATTATCCTGAAGTTACACTGAGAGAAAACGAGATGAGCCAAACCCTTTGTTTCTTTTATTGCCTTTGGTTTAGCCTRGTAAAATGGATGTTGCATTTACAAGGTTTTACTGGCTCTATTTTTTAAAGAAAGAGCAATGTCTCTGCAGRAGTGCTGTCAGAGTCCTGCAGGAAGTGCACCTGGGCTATGTCTGAGCAGCACAGCCCATGAGCATCCTTGCATGCCTGGAGTCCCCGTCCTCAGACACTGATCACAGATGTGATGCTGGTCCCCCACCCACTCCTTCCTATGCTGGGAGATGAGGCACAGGGGAGTGAGAGAAGGAAGTGTAATTCTGGGCCTGTCTCTGTCTCTGATCTGGGGTCCTGCTGAGCAAATACATTATTGGACAATCTCCTTAAGCCCACTGGAGTTGCTGGGAATTTTTCAAGCAAACAACTATCTTGAATTCTCCCTATGACAGTGAAATCAGACTAGAAGACATAGAAAGGAAACATTTAACTGAAGACAAGTATACTTACTCTACACCACAAGTACTCAAACGACCTTAGGCTCCGAGCATTATCAGAGCAGTTTAAGACCAAGATCCYTATTTGTTTTGCCATATATATTAAATTTTATATTATTTTAGTAGCTCTTTTTATTTTGACCATTTACAACTAGCTGAAGCTTGGCCTTGGAAAACAAGCTAGGCAGAAACTTGGAATATATAAGTCATACTGAAAAATATATGTTTCAGTCTCATCAGATTACAAATTTCAAATGGAAGTCTGTTCATTAAAATGTTGTTCTTAGTAACACAATGTTAATTTTCATACAGCAGAGACAGTGATAGACTCATTGCTGAATGACAATTAGTAATTGATCTAGTTTCAAATCTCACTGGTGCTCAGAATAGTCTGTAATGTTGCTTAATCTGTTAAAAATTGCCAAAAATAGTTTATTTTCAGGGTTTCCAAATCCCAGTAATACATATGCTATTTTCATGAAAACTTACACAGTTGCTTCTGTCCAGATAGATAATTAAAACTTGAAAGATAAGATAACTCCCAACCAATGCAACATCTTTCTAGATTTAGGCCAAATCATTATAATCAGTACTTGTTACATTTAATGTCTTTTTTGACCTGATTTGATAACTGACGGGATCTCAAGTATTATGCTATTAACTCATTCCATCTTTGTTAGGGAATCAAATAATTAAAMAGGAGTGAATGTTAAATCCAGACAAGATATTTTCATTAGTTTATTAGTTATGCAAAATCTTCAACTGCTGTGACTACTCATGTTCAAGAATTTAAAAAAATAAGTTATGGTCTTCTGTTTTAGGACAGGTCTTTGAACAATTTCAAATGGAACACTARTAAAAAGAGAGCACAATCTGATTGATTAAAACTTCTCCAGGAACACAGAGCAGGTTGGCTGAGCATGARTTATGGCTTTGTTAATGTAACATATTCACTATTTTAATTTCAAATGCACGATTTTTAATTTTGGGGAAGCCTTTTGTAGTAAGTAGCAGTCTCTAAATACTTACCCACAAGACTGTTTACAGCAGTCTGCCTAAATTATATGAGGATAGTCTGCATCTCAGTGCACAGAAATGCTCCTTTTATTAGTACAACCAATTAAAACTGAGATATTGTATGACAGCTGTGAAAATTTTTAATAATTAGAATCCAGTAAATGACTGCTGTGTCATGATTCTGATCCCTGTACAGTCATCCTCACCTTGAGAGTTATGAAGATTAAAGGTAAAGGAGGAAGAAAGAAGATTTTATTTTAATCCATTGCATCTGGGAAAATGATGGTGGAAGTAAGAACACGAATGGTGTCTTGGGGTTTTGTCAATAGTTGTATTACAGACATCACTAGAACTGTCAGATAAATGAGTTATTAAGAATTCAACTTTYAGACAGGAGCTAAGTTTTTCTGCAGATGCTGAATAGCCAGTACAATCCCAAAGAGAAGTAGTGGAGTGAGGCAGATGGGAAAGTGTAATTGTCTTTGGTATGAAAGATATGCCTTCCCATAGCATTTTGCTCCTGTGGATTTTTATGGAGACCTGCCAAGACCTTAAAGATACAATCCTGCAAGTCCATCTCAACAGATAATTTCTGAACCATGGTTGCTTACATCATTAAGGTAAAAAACCCATCAAAATTTGTAGATTCGGAGCTACAGGGGCTGTTTTACCTCTAGTAAAAAAGGTGAATTCTCATCAGATAGAGTCTCATTTAAAGTACAAAATGGTTCACTTTTGGAGTAGAATATAATTATCTRACATTTACTCCTTGGAATTTCTGGCATGAAGTGAACCCAAAAATGCATATACAAAGTTATATTAAATATTCATAGGTGCCTACAATGTGAAAAAACATTCCTTACAGCAATCTATATTACCAACCTCCTTTTAACTTTTGGCACAATATATATAGCAGACCATATCAGAGGTTGATAGCAAGACCAGTAATAGGAAGGGAAAGAAAAATCCATTAAAAATGTAGGAGATAATATTATTTCCCAAAAGAGGTTAGGTGAACAATAATTACTTGACATTAAAAGCCAGATTACTTTCAACTGCAGCTTCATTTCACGTATCTAACTTAGAAACCAAAATACCTCAGCAGTAGACTGTTAACAATGTAACTATTATCCATGAAAGATCTGAATATCTATTTTCATAAACAGAAATGGCATTACTATTCCCTAAACCATAAAAGTCCATCTCTGCTTCTTTGGTCTGGCCTCACATTAAGAAGGAGCAAAAATAAACACGATTATACTATTAAATATTACCAATGATTTTTTAAACCAAGTCCTTGAACATCCTCTTTGGAAGGACAGGCAAATATAAATAAAGCTAAACAGAAAAGACTTTATCTGAGTTTCCAAAACTGAAAGCACAAGAAAAAACTTTCTTTTTCAAATTGCCCAAAAATGTGAAAAACTTTAGGACAAGATCTAACATTTGATGCCCTGCATTGCAGAGGGTAACCATCATTGAGAAGTGGCTGAATATACTGAGGGGCTCTCTCAGAACTGAACTGTGAGCTCAAATCTGGACAACTTTGGACGTGATGGGAATGTGTTATCAGGTGATCTGATCAACTGACACTTTGTAAGAATAGAGCACTTAGCAAATTCAAAACCAGTAGTCTTTTTTTCCAGTAGTCTTCTTTTTTTCCCTTGACAACTATGAAAATAGAGGATTGTGGATGCACAGTGACCTTCCTTAAATTATAAGAAACCAGTTCATCAAGATGTTAGAAATAACATACTCAGTACCATGACAATTAAGCTGAAAAATAAAGTTCTAGCTCATATCTGTGGATATTACTGATCTGTGGAAAAGCATTTTATTCTGTTTCTCATCTAAAGCTGTAAAGGGATTTCCACAGATATTTATTTAGCCATAAGAATCTTTTTTGTTCTTTCCAGAAGCTGGTAACCAGGACTACAAAAGGCATAACAGAGTGTTGTGCTACACCTGTCTTACTCRGGCAATCCAGCTATTCTGGTGATGATGGGTACTCAGCGTGGAGCATGTGGCTGCCAGGGTGCCAGGCAGACTGCAGGATGCAGGTGCTCTCATCTCACTTCTGCCCACGATCCTCCCTGTGCCCAGGAGCCCACACAGTCACCAAGGAGGTTAGGATGAATAMATCTCAAGATTGTATTGGCTTCCGCAAAGAAAGATGAAATGATCCTGACAACACTGAGGTGTAGAAGGCAGCGTCTGAACACACGGTAGGATATGGCCCATCCTCTGCATCACTCTAATTTTACAAGCAGTTTTAAACTGTCATGATAATGAGTCCCTGTACAAGATGTGTTATCTTGGTGTGGGGTATTGTATTTAGCTGAAGCATCTGGGTTGCACATGAAACATCAGTGTTTACCAGAACCCAGGGATTGAAAAAAATGTGTGAAAGGTGTGAAATACCACATGGCCTTTCATGGGCAACTCCTATTGGTGCAAAAGCAAACACTTTTGGTAACTTATATATATCTTTCTGGTAACATTATAGCAATTTTCTTTGTAACTTATATATCTCTTTCTGGTAACATTATAGCATTTTTCTTTGTATCAAAGGCTTTAGAACATGAACGCTCGATCATCTGTGTAACATTCCATGTTACTGTTTGCTACCAACGCAAACGGCTTTCATTTACTGTGGCCTTCCAAACACATCAATAAAAGCTCCAATTTTAGAAAACAGCGMTTTTTTCCAAAAACATTTATGATTACTTGCCACATATCTATGTTGCATTTCTATCACATGAGGATTTTGGAATTCTTTGACAAGAATGGATCTGATCTATTGCTGTGTATAGATGCTCAGATAAAAGAGTGTRACTATGAAGGTAATAGTTGTTCTGAAAATATCCTAAGCAAACAGATTGATTAGAAATTTCAACTTCTACAAGCAAGCAAACAGGAAAGAGTTTGACTCATTGGTCTTAATTTTAGCACAAAGTCAGTTTATCCAGGAAAGGCAAGAAGAGCTTTTGTGTGTAGAAAGGATGAGGGAAATAGCAGAATTAAAGCACTCTCTGAAGAATTGTAATATGAATATGCTGTGTTATGCGAGATATATATATATCAAGAATGAGAGCCAATCTGGGTGACAAGATGAAGTACAGTAATGTGCAGCTGGAAATGCCACAGAATGAAAATCTGAAATAATGATGAGTCAGTACTGAGGTATAGTCCAGATGAACAAAAAGCAACCATGAGCACTGATAAGATGTCYCATACTTCATTTTATTCCTGTGTTTCTCATGATTGAAATACATATCACCTATTTATATGTTTCTGTTTATTTTTCCTTGTGGCAGCAGCTCTCTGGCCACAGAGGGAAACACAACTTTCCCAGGTGTTGTCCTGGGAAAAGTCTGTGYGAAGATCAAAGAAAAGAATGAGAAATAATTTTTATCTTAACTTGTTGCACCTGGTATTGTGAACATGTGGAATGTGTTATGGAGATTTGTTTACCAAAGGGTGGTTTCTTAATTAACCAATGGTGATGGTGTTTTAATTAGAGGACAAATCAATTCCARCTGTTGCAAACTAGTGTATAAAAAATGGGTTTCTTAATAAAGATTATTATTAATCAGCCTTCTGTTAATCATGGAGTCTATGCTAATTATTACCCATCCAGAGGCCCACATGCATGGAATATTTTCTCCTTGGAGAAAATAATAAATCTAATTGTACTAATGATAAAAACAAAAACAACAACAACAATAACAATAATAATATTATCATAATAATAACAGTGAAAAGGAAAGAAAGAGGAAAGAAAAAAACCCCAAAATATATAAGTGATGCACTATAAAATCCTTTGCCACCTGCTGCCCCATGCCCAGGGCTTCTCTGACAGCAATAATTCCCTAGCAAGCTCCCCTCAGTTTATTTACTGAGCCTGACAATCTATGGTATTGAAAATCCCTTTCTCCAATTAAGATCAGCTGTCCTGGCCATGTTCCCTCCCATGTTCCCTGAGCACRTTTTCACTGGCAGAGTAAGAGACARTGAAAAGTCCTTGACTCGAGCAGTACTTAGCAACAACTAAAACTTCATTGTCTTATTAACATTATTCTCATATTAAATGTGAAACACTGCACCATAGCAGCTACTAAGAACAAAATTAACTCTATCCCAGCCAAAACCAGGACACCATTAATTTGGTAGAATATCAGAGCCTAAAGACTCTGGAGGGACTAATAATTGAGACAGTCTTCTTCCAAGCTTCTTCATGTTTTTACAGAATAGAGTGGTGCAATAGTTCTCTCTTTGTATTTTTAAGTGGGAACTTAGTGAGCAGTGAGAAAAGGCATATTCTATATTATCTACATCTYTTTCCAGCAGTCTATAATTTTCTTATTTCTCCAGTTCTTGTTTATCAKCCCAGTCCTGATACATGAGCATTAGTTGACTCTCAAGAGCTCTATTGGTGTGAAGCAGGAGATCCTACCAAAACAAAGCCAAAACATGGTTTTTTGAGAAGGTACTTTCCACTTGGAAGTTGAGAAAACAAGTGAATAAAGTCCAGTTGCTGTAGTTTTACTCTGTCCTCCCACACAATGCCAGGGGCTGAGCATCCTTGTGATCCTCCATGCTCCTGGTTCACAGCATAAACACCTCGCTGTTTTGGGAGGTACCACAGACCTTACATTGTTTGGCACACTTCAGATTTGGAAAAAAGCCCACATGAATAAAGAAAACTGTGTCCTAGGATGGCAGTGGCACTCCTCCAAGCTCCCAGAGGACCCTCTGCCAAGTTTTTCATAGTTCAAGTTCAGCTCCCAGTCCACACAGCCTGACTGAGGATCTGTCCCTGAGAAGGGTATGTGAGTATGCATGCTCTTTAGGATGAGGCTTCAAAAGARAATCCACAATGTGCCCCAGAGGCCACTGTAAAAATATTATCTGTAGTTCTGTAACTRATTATTTAGACCACAAACCCGTATATTTTACAGTTCTGAGTCTCTTAAAGATATTTTGTTAAATGATAATGATGATCATAATTATATTAATAATATATTATAATACATTAATAATATATTATATTAATATTAATAATAGTGATAATATATTGCATGATAATTAAGGTACCAATTATATCAGTAGTAATACTAATAATAACACTGGTACTATAGCCACTAATAAAGAATATATTTGTTTTCCTTTTCCTTCCCTTTATTTCTGAGCAAGATATACATAGTAGCCTAAAGAACACCAACTAGACTTAAACCTTAATTTCAAAGAGTGTTTTACTCTTCATGCAGGCTTTTCTATTCCACATAATTCACTATAACTGGAATAATGTATCTTCAGGATCCAGGCCATTAAATAATTTTCKTCCAAAAAGTATGATTTTATTTATATATCTCACTGAGTCTGTTGAATATATGCTTATTCCTGTTCAAACAACTCTGTATTAATGCAAATAAGAATATTAGGGAACTTTAATAAGATAAATTGCCTCTAGTGCTTGATTCTCCCAAGGTGGCTATACACATAGTATTCCTAATATCATTATTWTAGACCCCAGTTACATGCAATTACCCAGCCAATGGTGTACAGCCCACCATTCATGTGGATGGAGTTTCCTGAAATTTGTAGCTACCTCTTGCAATCTACTACTTATGAAATTATTGTACGGTCCAGGTTGGATGGAACCTCAAAAGATCATCTGTTCCAATCTTTCATTGGAAGGGGCTTAAATGAGACCCTCAAGTACCCTATCATTTTATCTATCTATTCATTATTTACATTAATGCCCAATAATGCAGTATAAATCCTAAAAAAAGAACATTCAAAGCAATATTTCAGAGTCTTGGTTGCATCCCAGATTTTGTAATATACATTTATGTTATGGTTTTGCTGTTGTTTTGTTTAATTGTTAGTCTTAGATTATGCAAATYCCTCTGGATGGTTTTTCCTGATTATCATAAGTAAGGAATAGCTGCAGCTCAGAGATGTGAGTTCTTGACTAACCTAAGTATCTAGTCACTCCCACTTAATTTATATACCTAGAATTAGAGGTAACTTTGAAAACTTAAACCCTATCCTCAAAATGATTTTTTTATCAAATTCATTAGCATCKAACTCAATGGAGTACATCAACAACCCCTTTTAAAACATAAATTATTAAACACTTCATGTGAGTCAGTGTAATTCATGCTTTTAACTGCAGCAAAGTCAAATTTTCAAAATACATTGAACATATTTTAATTGGACTCTTTATGGCAATGCCTGAGGGTTTGATAAAAATTCACAACTACAAGACATAAATGACACTGATAAATTCACTGGGTGACAGGCTAAAATGAAGAACAGAGGTGAAATTTCAAAATYTGAAAGGCTTCCAAATTTGTGTCTCTATCTAGCAATAAATCCATAGTTAAAAGTAACAAATAGTATTTCCAGGATTGATGCAAAAAGAGATCATCTCTTCTCTCCATGGGTGAAGCAGATTATTCAGAAAACCAGAGAAGAAATTAATTAGAYTTATCAGCTCCATTGAACTAATTAAATGGTAAAGAACAGGAAATTTCTACATAATGCGTGCCAGATTCTGTGTCTATGGGACCTGATTTCTAATTCTCTTACAGGAATAAACCCATGAAAGTAAATTGCTGAAATCGAATATGGTTGTTAATCTTACTCTCCTCAACCTTCCTCTGTCCTACACGTATAATCCTTTGAGAAATCAGGTATTTGTGGACTTGGAGTCAGAGTGCCATGAGATATATGTCTGGATGTCATAATCATATTTTACTACTGGAAAAAAATTACTTTCATGGGAAAAAGGAAGGGCTGTGACATCCTGCAAAATAAGAAAGCAGACATTTCAGGATACCAAGAAGGAAAGAGAAGCATCTTCTTAGAGGTCCCTTGTTTTCAAGCTAGAATAGAGCTAGACAAGTCTTTTGCTTAACTAGATATTAATGATTATATAAATATGTATTTTAACTGTCTGCTTAAATGATGAACAGGATGGCATTTAAAAAAATTGCAATACTCCAAACAAAGCTCCTGTGATGGTAATTACATCTAGTACATTACCTCATAAAAAGCAGTCAATTTGTGTAAGAGAATTAAACTTCAGTTTGAGAACTGTGTGGGTGTACACAAAATAACAAATAAAGAGCTACTCTTCTACTATTCTGTCAAAAAGCTTTAGTGGAAAAGTCGCCTCAGAGGACATTTATTTTAGACATTTAAATATTCAATTATTCCCAGATTTTCAGCCAATCATTTAAGTTCATTAGAGTGCTGAATGCTGCATGTTCTGCATCAAGTCACAAACATATCACTTGTAAATGTTTATTAAAATCTCAAAGATACATTTGGAGTTGAAAAATCTATTAGCAGCACAAAGTCTCTGAAGCATCAGGTTTTGGATGGGATTGTGTGGAATTAAATATCAAGTAATTGTAATTTAAAAAGCTGTTAAAATAAGTATCTTTTCTGTGTCTTCCTAACAGTCTATCACTTAATTTCCTTCAGTCCAGCTAAGAATGAATTGTCAGACAAGTGCAAAAATTTAAGCACTGTTGTAAATTAAGGTGTTCTTTTGAACCAGGACTCAAAACTTAGAATTACGTGTTTCATCAGTGCCTACCCCTGACCCATGACTGATGTAAAACTGTTACCTTTGGGCTAAGGTGTTCATACCTTTAAGGACAGCCACAGCAGCTGCCAAGTTTTCTAGACATAACTAGTATTTTTCTTCATTATGCTTTTAGGACAGACAGGCAACARATTTTCCAAGTTTACCAAAAAATTGTTCCAAGAGCTAAATATATTTTTAAGACTTTTAAGTTATTGCCAAGCATAGCAGTTCAAAAATCCTCTCCTGCTCTCTCCTCTCCTCATTCAAAAATGTTTTGATCACCATGATTTCTGGTAACTGTGATTCTTAGTAACCTGCAGACGAGATTAATGACTAATGAGTCTCAGCTCTGAAAATGCTTCAGGGTCATGCCAGATGAGGAACAAATGTCTTAGAGTGAGTATTCTTTTGTTATTAGGAACAAGAATTGGAACAYCCTACCCAGAGAAGTGGTTGAGTCACCATGCCTGGAGGTGTTTAAAAGATGTGCAGATGTGCCACCTGCAGACATGGCTTAGGGGTGGCAGTGCTGTGTTAATTAATGTTGCACTTGATGATTTTTAAAGTCTTTTCTAACCTACATGATTCTACTACTCTATTTAAATATTGTCACCCTATTGTCTTCTGTCCTATAACAGATTGTCTATGTAGAAGCCTTTTTAAAACTATGCCTATTATATACCTATGTTCATCAAAAGTAAACTTGCAAAATAAAAACACTAATCATAGTATTTCTTTTTCCAATTTAAATTAATTCCCTGTAACATATATTTCCCAAATGATCCTTGACCTCATAATGTTATTCAAAATAATTTTAGGACTGTGGARTCAGAATTCAAAGTTAAATTGTAAGATCATTTTAAAAACTGTGATGTTATTGTCCAAATCACCCTTTTCATTATTAAAAATGCACCTTCAGTTTTCAAGAAATATGAACAAATTCAATGGTATTATAAAAGAAAGCAAAACCCAAAAGCTCATAATGCAGATTGCAAGGAATTCTCTGAAAATACATTAAAAAGAGGAATAAATTCCATAAAAGTGCTAATTTTTGTTTAAAATTTTGCACTATAAAATATGTTCTTTGAAATAAATTGAATCTCCTCTCACCCTTAGCACTGCTTTTTTCCCTTTAATCTGAATAGTATTTGCTTATCTTATTACTTTACAAAATTATAGTTTTGTTTTAATCAGTACTACAGCTAAGCATATAAGATCTGTCAAAACACCATGGAGAAGGTAATGGAGAGGGAAAGAACATTTCAAATGAACTTTCAATGACAATAGAATTTTCAAGATATCTTTAAACAACACTATAAAAATGCTGCAAAAGATTTTTCGCTTGTGTCATACTGACATAGAATTTGATTGCAGCTGTATATCTTTAAAATGTGTGTAATGGTCACTCATTTTAAAATTACTCTGTGTGTCCTACATTTTGTTATATACCATTCCCTATGTCAGTTTTTCTTAAGTGCTTAAAAGAAGCTTCACATATGTTTTTATCTAATGTTATTGTCTTTCTTTTACTCTGCAGAAAAAACAATATCCACAGCTTTCTTATTATTTTGGCTTCATGCAATGTGTTCTATCTCTACATTTTCTTATTCTCTCATATTAGTATTGACTTAAACACCTTTCTTAACAACTAGTCTGCTGCTTTATATTTTAAATTAAAGGGATTCAGTCCCCTATGTCCAATGTGCATGTAAGTGCACAGAGTAAACACCACCATTTATGAAGAAACATTTCTAAATTGTTGGAGGGGGAAAAAATCAATTTTTAACACCACGTGCAACTGGGAAAAACTGGTATTTCYTATTTGTTCAAAGTGGATACTTTCATACTATTTAATTTACTGTCTATAAATTATTATTGCAAAAGATAAGTTCAAATTGTTAATTAAATGAAAAATTACAGTTCATGTCACCCAGGAATAAAATACTGTTCTAAGAATTTTGAGTGCCTATTTTTTTGAGAGAGGAGAAAAAAGAACATTAATAATAAGATGTGCTTCCCTAGATATTGCTAGTATTCTACATTATGCTTTTATAGGATAACTTTTTGCATAGAAGATCTTTTGATGTTATTAAACCTRACAGATGGTAGGTTCTTTTATAAACTGCTGTTTTATTACTCCCATTCTTTTGTAACTGCTGTGACTCGCTGTAGATATYGAGAAATTTTTGTATAAGTGGCTGCTTAGCTTCTACTCTGGATCAAATCAGTCTTCTTCTCAGGCAAAATTGTTCCTCACAAATTTCTCTCCCTGGTTCCCAAGGTATCTTTTAGTAAGACAGTAAGATATGCCCTCATGGATTTGTGCTAATAACAGAAGAGARACCATTACTATCAAATGCATAAGCATGACTTTTATCATATCCAACTATACCCACCTAACATGTAGGTAGCTGATCTATCATAAKAATGTAGATAAATTCATGGAGAGTGAGGCATCTCCAAAGGACAATTCATCTTATGCACTGTGAATACCTCCCTAGGGATGAGAATAGTAGCACTGAAGAGGTTCATTTATCTCCATTGAAGGAATCCACATCACTAGCATAGATTAGGCTGCTAATTTTTAGGTGGCTAATGTTGGCTGAGATGATTCAACCCAGGTGATGAAGTAGCATTGTAGGTCACTGTCCAAGTCCTCTGTATTATGCACTAGCTGTAACTCCTGCTGATGCTACTGTATCTGATCAGCAACCAGTCCCATTCCAATGTATCTGGGTAGGAAATTTAGAATTAGAAATATCATTAACTGAAGCCTTTCTTTTTCTTAAGTTTTTTGTTTGTCCTTTCTAACCAGAAACGTGCTTTGTGTTTATAGCATTCCTCTCCTCATATACTGAGTTGGTTCTAGATTATACATGTTTCTGTGCTAGAGTAAGGAATTATTCCAAATGCAATACAACATGTCAGAACAGTCTGAGGGTTTCCAGATGAAAGACCATACAGTTTCTTAGCTGTCTCTTTGTGAGTCTTTGATGTATTATTTCTCCCAGCCTGCATGCWACAAAACTACAGCTGAGGGACGGAATTTTGCTTTTCTTCTGGRTGACAGTCAGATCTATGGCAGGTTACTACATGGCAGTCTTTAATTTTTGGCAAAATATTGCTATTCTGTACAACTGTAAAGTGATATAGATTGAGCTAGAAACAGCCCAATGACGGTCAGTTCATATAGTGTGCCAGAATGTCCTTTGGTTTACTGTGTCAATCATCTCCTGTCTTACTTATAGGGGTTTGATTTAAGAAAATTTGATGTTCAAATATTCTATGTTCAAGTGTCTTGCATTCTGTGGAGAACCATGAATTTGGACACACATCCTCGGAAAAGAGATTTATTGCTCCATGGTTTCACCAATAATGCACTTCTCTGTATAATGCACTTCTCTGTGAATCAGTTTCACTAATGCTGAGGCGCTTTTTCTAGTTGTTTATTTTACTGGTCTCCTATTTAAGCTTAGGCTTGAATAAACAACAAAACCAAGAGTCCCAGGGACACTGCAACTACAAAAGCCTTGCCAAGTGGAGCATGGCACTACCCCAACATTTCTCTCTTCACACCTTGTTTCTGGCACCACCCAGAGGCTGGGTGCCTGAGCCTCAGCAAAAGCCTGATTTAACTGCTTCCTTTCGGGTTTGGTTATGATTAGGAGTAGGCTTGAAAAAACAGCAAAACCCAGAGCTCCAAGGACACTGCAACTACAAAAAGAATGCCAAGTGAAGCACGGCAGTGGACCAACATTGCTCCATCAGAAAGTTTCGTCTTCAAACAACCACAGGCCACGTACAACTGACTTAGAAAATGCCTGACTTTACTGTTCCCCTTAAGGTTAGAGCTCCACTTAGGGTAAGGGTTCAGAAAACCACAAAGCCCAGGGCTCCAGGCACACTGTAACTGCAAAAGAAATGCAAAGGGGAGCATGGCACTGCCCCAACATTGTTCCCTCCACAGCTTTCTGCTTTGCACCAGCGTCAGCCAAATACTCTATTTAGTTCTTGGGTCAGGGTTAAGGTTACACTTAAGGTTAAGGTTGAGAAAACCCCAAAGCCCAGAGCTCCAGGCACACTGCAGCTGTAAAGGGCATGCCAAGGGGAGCACTTGCATGCCAAGGGGAACACTTGCATGTCAAGGGGAGCACTTGCAGTGCCAATGGCACTGCCCCAGCATTGCTCCCTCCACACCTCTCTTCTTTGCACCTCTCCTGTGCTTTGCACCTCAGAAAATTGCTGCTTTTACTGCTCTGCCTAGTTTAAGGCTTATGCTTGAGGTTAGACTTGAGAAAACCATACAGCCTAGACTTCAGGGTTGTTGCCATCACAAAAGGCATTTAAAGGGAAGTACTTCACGTCATCCCATTACATTTGATTGCAACTACCTAATTTCTTTTATTTTAAAATTACATTTAAATAAATTTAAATTTATTTAAATTTAATTTCATTTTATTAGAAGTCCACCCTAGCAAGGTAGTTTTACTTTTTTCAATATCTTCAAGATTTCAAAGAGTAGCAATTCAGCACAGTTTGGTCCATTTCCCTGCTCTTCTTATCATCCCATGCAATTTTATTGGTTTTAGTTCTGGTTCAGAATTTTCTTCTTCTTTTAGTGTTTTGTTTAATCAATCTTTCACACCTGTCCATTCATTTAATTCCATTCTCTGATTTCAGCATTTCAATGAGTATAAATTGGCAAGTTTCGGTCCTTTTCAGGGCACCTCAAATCATCTCAGTCCATTTCATGATGTCAGTCCATTTCCAAATTTTTATATTTGTTTTCAGTTGCATCATTATTTCTTCATATTCCTGTCTGAAGTGCTTGTTACACTTTGTTCTTGGATTTCAAGATTTCAGTGGGATCAATTGAGCAGGTTTGGTCCATTTCCTGCACTTTATGTAATTCCATTCACTTTTATTCATTTTCCTTTGGTTCAGAATTTTCTTTCTCCTTCTTTATGCATTCATTTCTTCAATACCTTCTCCACTCTTGTTTATCTTCCTTCTTGATTTTTCTGTTCAGTGTGTCTCCATTTTGTGGTAGTCACTCAATTTCCAAATTCTCCTGGTGTTTCTTCCAGTTGCATTTTATTTGCTTTTTCATTTTATTTTATATTTAATATATATAAATATAATAAAGATATGTTTATATATATTAATTTTAATTTTTTTAAATTTTATTTATATCTCTCTCTCCAGACTGTCTGTTACACTTTGTTCTCTATTTTAAAGATTTCAATGAGGATCAACTGGACAAGCTTGGGTCATTTCCCTGCTCTTTATGTTATCCCATTCACTTTTATTGTTTTTGCTTCAGTTCAGAATTTTCTGGGTTTTTTTCGCATTTCATTTCTTCAGTTTCTTTTCTTCTTTCTTTGCTTGACTTCTTACCTGATTTTGAGATATCAGTGAGTATCATTTTGGCAGATTTCTCTCAGTTTAATTTAATAAAAACAATACTCCTATAGCAAAATATTTCTCCAGCCAGATCACTCTTCTTGCCACAATCCTTGGGCTAGTCAAAAAGCTGCTTCTACTGCTCTTCTTAGGATTAGGCATATGCTTTGGTTTAGGGTTTAGGAAACCACAAAGCCCAGAGCTCCAGGCACACTGCAGCTGTGAAAGGCATGCCAAAGGCAGCAAGGCACTGCCCCAACATTGCTCTCTCTGTACCTTGCTCCWTGGCATCAAACATGGGCTATGTACCTCTGCCTCAACAATCATCTGATTTTCTTCATTGATTACGATTAGTGTTATGCTGAGGTTAGGCTTGGAAACCCACAAAAGCTAGAGCTCCTGGGAAACTGCATCTACAAAAGGTATGCAAGGGGATCACAGCACTGCCCCAGCATTGTTCCCTCAGAACCTTGCTTCTTGGCACCAGCCATAGGCTTACTGCCTCAGCCTCAGAAAAAGCCTGATTTTATTTCTCGCCCTAGGGTTAGGGTCACACCTAGGGTTAGGCTGTAGAAAACCTTAAAGGCTAGAGCTCCAGGGACAGAGAATGGCACTGCTCCAACATTGCTCCCTCAGCATCTTGCTTCCTGTAACTTTTCTTTGGTATGGTTTATATGTCATATCCATTTTGGGGGGGGGTGTATTGTTTTTTTTTAATTTCCGGAATGGTCATTGCCTCCCCCGGCTCTTGGAGTATCATCATAGGTGAGGGGCTGCCCAGGATGCTGAAAGTGTTGTGTGCCAGGGGCTGCTGCTTCCTTTGGGTGGGGTGCGCAACTCGGCAGCCATGGCAGCACAGCTCTACTACTGGTTGTCTTTTTGCCCTGTGGCTTTTGCCCATTTCTTTTCCCTTTTCCCTCAGGACTGTGGCTAGGGCTTGCCAGCTTGCTTCTCTCCTGCTCTGCTTCTTGGGAGCTGAGAGCCAGTGCTTGCTTTGCCTGGAGCCCACAGTCCTTGCTGGGACCACTGCCRCTGCAACGCCAACCCTGGGAGCAGGCATTGCCAGTGAGCTAACCAAGGGAGTGATCCCCACCTAGCCCGTCTGTTTTCTGCTAGTTGTGTTTGTTGTTACTGCTGTTTTTGTTGTTTCTCTGTCGTGTTATACATAAAAATGTTAGTAAAGAACTGTCAATCCTTTTCCCATATCTTTGCCCAAAAGCCACGTAATTTCACAATTATAATAATCTGGAGGGAAGGGGGTCACATTTTCCATTCCAAGTGAGGTTCCTGCCTTCCTTGGCAGACACCTGTCTTTCAAACCAAGACAGCATCATCCCTATGGTGGGCACCTCAGTCTCAGCAATAGCCTGYTTTTACTGCTCTGTTTAGGGTTTAGGTTGCACTTAGGGTTAGGCTTGAAAAAACCACAAAACCCAGAGCTCCATGGACACTGCAARTACAAAAGGCAGCTACTCAAGGGGAGCACGGCACTGCCCCATCATTGCTCCCTCCACACKTTGCTCCTTGGGCACCTTGAYCCTCAGSAAAATCCTGATTTTACTGCTCCACTTAGGGTTAGGTTTGCACTTAGGAAACTGAGTGGACACAGGACAAACACTTGCAATTGCATGGTTCTGTTCTGGTTTGCCTTTGACTGTTAAACACAGATGTGAGTGTACAACTGTCTAAACACAAAAAGAGATCTGAAAATGATGGCTGGCCCAGGCTGAATTCTGCAGAGAGAAATTGTTGCACCATTTTCCATAGTAATTAAACCTATTGGATTTTTTCACAATTTTTTGTTACAGGAAAATTCTGCTCAGAATATATTACACAGCTGGCCAATGTTCCTTTAGTTGTGTTTTTTTTTCTTTAAGAGTGCTGAATCACAAGTACAAAAATGGCAGCAGAAAATGAAATTAATAACATTTCAAGATCATATTGATTTCTAGGCAAAACCAAAGGAATGTTTATACTTTTCTCAGATATCCCAATAAGAAGAAAAAATACAATTAATGTCCTAAGAAAAAAAAAAAATATACTTCAAATGTTACCTATGCAGAGAAGAAAAAATGCTGGTAAAGAAGAAAAGGCTTTTACTTGCAAACATATTGTACAAAAATTATTATTTTTATTTTTCCAAGGACTAACTGTTCACTCACAAAACAGACAGCTATTTCACACACACAGGAGCTAAATGCTGAAGGATCTTCATACATATTCATAGGAGTGAAAATTTAGCTTCTAATCTCAGGGGAAAAGCTACAAAACCCAGACTTGGGCACCTAAATTCAAATTTCTAAACTGCTCAGAAAAGGATTAATGGTCATCTGGCTGCTATACATACAATTTGTGTCATTATCTTAGTGTTTTAAGAATAATTATTTMTTCTATTCCTAAGGTGAAGATGAAATCATTGTAATTTCAAGTTTTTTATATTAGTATCAGTGTTTCATGGAGCCAATGATACACTAAGAACTTTAGCTGGTACACAAAAGGAAGATTTTTGCCTTTGAGAGTGATAAAATGGTAATGTCATGTGACTTGTGACTGTCTTCACTCAAGATTTTGCACATACACATTAATAGATTTTAATGGTCTATGGTAGACATCTTGTTAGTCAGTTATTAATGGTATTGAAATCCATATAAAGCCTAAGAGCTGACACAGAAAGAAGTCTGCTGTGACAACCAGTTTACAAAACAGGAAGAGTGCACAGACTCTGACTGAGAGGTAGAAAGTTAAACCAACAGAGACTGTAGCACACACACTGAGTGAACAGCAGGATGACATCGTTTTCTTCTGTGTGTGTGGTTACTGTGAAAGGATAAATGCAAGTAGATTGGTGAGTTAGGAAAYCTGTGAAAGAGTTTAGATTCCAGAGTCATGAGCATCATCTTCTTATACTGAGAAATGTTCCATGATTTATACATGTGGAAAATACATTATTTAAGGATTGGTGTTTATTATTAAGGGTGTTTATATTCTTAAGACTGGATGATGATGCAGTTAATGAAAATGCTCAGAAACTTACATTAGTCTAAGGGGAAAAWATAGCCAATCCAACCCTGTACATTGTCTCTTATTCTTACTTAAGAGGAAAGTCAAACAAGCCATTAAAAACCTTGAGCTTAGATRCAAGATTTACGTACATAAAACAGATTGGAACAAAAAAATTCAGGAATTTGTCTCTGTAAATGCCAGGAATCTATACAGTTGGAGGATGGTTAATGCCTACTATGTGAAATATGTAGACTTTTCTCATCCTTACATTTTATCTTCAAAACATTCATCCTAATAAGAATTATATTATAAAAATGGATTAATAATTATTCTGTCACATTCTGTGAATTCTGTCAGGTTTGCTTGGCAATTGAAAAGACAGGGCATAGCCTTTTGCTCTATGATTTTATGAACCAGACTACTTAATAGCTCCTGTCATAGCTATTTAAGTAACTGATGTTCCTTACCTAGTGGACTGAAGACCCCAAGTGGTCAGGCTTCATCTTTTCTGTATATTTAAAGCCAAAAGGAATAGATTTCCATAACCGCTTGCCATTGCAGAGGTAAGTCTCTGAGGTATGTATCTAAGAGYAAAACACAAAGAGACTAGAAGTTTAGGAAAGCATTTTCTTTCCAAAAAATAGATGCCAATAAATAGTATTTTAAAAAGTAGGASGGGGTGGGGAAAGAGTTACTGCTYARACTRAAGTGCAAAAAAGTGCATAAAACAAGTCTGTGTTTCTACAGTTCTGTTTCTCACATTGATACTTTTCTCCAAGCTGAAACACACTGTTTTCAGCCTTCTCTAATCCACAAGGCTCTTACCCAAACCTATTCATTCATTCCAAGAGCTGGCGAAGWAGGAGGAAGAAAAGCTGAAAGACTGAAACCATCAGAAATTCTAACTGGCAGAAATGGCAGTTWAAAAAAATAAAAATAAGCTGATTTTTTTACTTTCCATTACAAGGCAAGTCAAATATTTCTGGACTTATATTAATTTAATTATTCATAACTAGAAGATTTGCTTTAACTTTTTTTTTTTTTTAATTTTCAATTCCATTGTAAAATAGCTGAGAWTTTTGGACTTTAGTATGTACAAAACTGCTATGTATTTTCAAAGCACAGTACACACACTGCTAATGACGAAGAAACATCTTTTATTATACTTCACCTGTATTTTTATGAATAAAACTCCTGGATGCAACAATTTAAAAGCCTTGAGTGATTTGCTAATYCAAAGTCTTAAAATTAAGAGTTGTTTTTTAAACAGAAAACAGAAGCCAAATCTACCAAATTTCTTTAAAAGTGTCTCCAACTGTCTCAGCTTTTTCCTCCTTGCTACCCTTCTTTCCTGGCTATGAATGTCTGATGTTGATCTAGAGCTGGCATTCAGCTGTTGTTTCTCAAAATACTTCTAGCTCTCCTGATCAAAGTTTTAAAATCTCATAACAATATTAAAACACTGACTACATTCTAAGACCAYGGTAAGATTTAAGGGGATTTTGGCGAAGCATAAGTAGCATTTCATTAAAATAAACTCTTTGATGGATAAATTGTTTCAGCTTACATCATGATGACAGAACATAATGAAAGTTTTTAAGATTAAATTCTGCTATATTTTCCCTAAAGTCTATCAAAACTGGCAGGAGGTAGAACCCTGGCAGCTTTATTTTTCTATTATCTTCCATGGCAGCAAGACACGTGCAAAGGAAATGAAACATATTCAGCCAGAGCAGAATGCACTGCTACAGGATATCACTCCATGAAGACATAATGCCAAATAAAAGCAGGAGATATTAAATAATTTATCAATGCTATCACATGATGGGTGAATAGGAGTATCAGGTACAGTTTCAGGGCTCCCTGCCTTGGTACCATCCCTAACACCTTCCTGCTCCTTTTTGAGGATAGTAATAATCAAGACTGCATTTAGTTTCCAATTTTTAATTCTAAGAAAGACACATAAAACATAAAATGGTAGTGACTCTGTGGCACGTATTTTTCATTCCAAGGTTTGCTTCCTTGAACTGATGTTTAAAATTAACATATAAATTAATTTATTTTTGGTTAAATGAATGCAAATTGATATTTTGACAACCATTCTAAGAATAATATATTTATTATTTTCTCTTAGCCAGTAAGATCTACCAAGCGAGAGCACCCCCAACTCAAAATGTGAGCCCATGGTCCTGACATTACTGACAAACTCATTTGTCAGTAATATGCAGGTTGATCAGCTGAATTGTGTAAAGTAACTTACAAAGTGTATGAGTTGGGCACCTGTAGCAGTGCTCCATTAAAACTGGGCATTCGTTTTATATCYTCCTCTTTTATTTTTCCTTTCTTCAGGGTGGATAAAATATAATAWAGTTGCCCTCAAGGCATAAATTTTACTCTGCACTACTTCATATCAATTGACCTGGCTGTAAATACAAATCTGGTCTTACAGGCTCAGCAGTGGGAAAAAGKTATATGAGTGCTGCTCAAAGCATTTTCCTTTGTCATGCTGGGCAGATGGCTGACCTGAAATATCCAACMCCAACTGACCTTCTACTCAGAAATAAACCTTTATTGATTCTCAATCTGAGTTACTAAAGCAGCTTCAAAAGAATTTGAAGAARCTGAAGATCATTTTTCTCCTAAAATTATGTTGACTTAGCATTTATGCATTGTTGTGATTTCCACAGATTTTTACAAAAAAACCCAGCAAGACTCTGTGGACGTACAGCCTTTGTTCTGCTTATCAGTGTGATGTAGGGCACTTGAAGATGAAGAGGAAGCTGATGAGATCATTATTTGTATCARAAAAGTTAGAAATCACTCACTATAAACTGGCTATAAACTAATGACTAAATCACTGGCTAAAAGGTCTTCAGCAGGGATAGGCAAGGAAGGAGCGGCAGTGGGGTATCCCTGTTTATTCATGAAGGTTTCAATTGTCCAGAGCTTGATGATAGTGATAATAGCATCGAGTGTTTATGGGTAAGAATCAGGGGGAAGGCCAACAAAGCAGACATCATGGTGGGAGTCTGTTTCCATTCCCAATGTAAGGAAATTTGCAATGTTGTTAAAAGTTGTGTGGAAGCAATGCTCCTATAGACATATAACTGATWAGAATAATTACCATTTGTTTACATTAAGGGTTTTTATTGCCTAAGAACTTTATTGCACTCATTATTGGAGAATAGCCACCAAAATTTTTAGAGGAATAATTGTAACTCGCTTGAGAATAGTTCACATTAATTACAAACTAAATGCATAATGCTCATAATCCTGAGTAACATAGAAATTAACAGTAGAACCCTGCAAAGCTGTGTAAATTCTGAAGCTATTCATATTCTAAATCCATGCTGAAAGGGAACTTCATTAAGACAGTTGTGTCTTATTTCCAGCTGCAGCTAAATCTTTAAATAACTATACTAGAAAAAGAATTTAAAGGCACCCACTTATGTAAGTTATGAACATGAATAAAGGACAAGCGCTTTACAGTGTACTACCCCCGTAAGCCTATCTCCAAGTTTTCTGATGATTCACAGTGTCTCCAGGCAACAAAGTAAATGACAGCTTRTGAATGTATTTCCTGTTCTTTCTTCATCTGCATTTACAAACTCTTTTTTTTTTTCCCTCCTAGAAGACTTGCTAGCCATTTTGGTAGCAGTTTTAAAACACCTCCATTTCATCAGTTCAACAAAGAAGTCCGCTCAGCCAAACTGGGATGTTATCTAAAGAGACTTTTCTTCTTGAATTCTTTCCAGCAGTTTTACTTATCTSCTATTGCAATTAAGAAATGCTTAGATTTGCACATATCTCTAACATCTGATTTAGCCACCTGTATATCTCTGTATCTCTTCCTTGGTACCGTTATATTTGCATTGCTGCCAATCCTTCAGACACATCCCTAGCTCCATTCCTTGGAGTATGTGGATTCCCAGCCTATTGTGTACATAAAACAATTACATTCACTTTCACTAGTTTCTGTGCTGTTTGTGATTAACTGCCAATTTAATAAGGATCCCATTTAAACAGAACTTACAAAATTTTATGTTCCCTTATGGAATTTTATAAGCTCAAGCCTATAAACAAAGTCAGGAAGATGATGCTGGTGAACTCATTCTTTTTGATTGTCTGCATATGGTATTCTTCAAACTTCATTTTGCAGGGAACAGCATCACCTCCTCCTGTCCTGCTATTATATTTATAATTTAAAAATAGCCCCTAAATTCTAATAGTCTCAAGGATGTTTGTTCTCTCACAGTACATTTATTCAATTTTAATTTATATTACTTTAATTGTTTTGAAATCCCATTTTATAGGGACTTTCTCCTAACAATTACTTTTATGGATGATTCATGAGAATTGTGTGGCTTGTCCCAGAATCTCTGCCCCTGGCAGTGTTCAGCATGTCCACACAGCAGATGCTAGTGGAGTCAAAATGGATACCCAGGAAAATTTAATTCTTTTGAATACTTTTTTGTCACTTATGTTTTCTATGTCCTGGAAAGGCATCAGTATCCAATTAATTCTTATTCTTTTAAAATAAAATTATTTCAAAATCAGTTTTTGAAAAGCAAGTGATTGCTCAATTATGTTTCATATGTGTCTGCTGGCACTGACTTTCAGAAATGGGCCTAATTTGTGGAAACATGGTGATTTCTGAACCATGCTTAGTGGCATAGTTGACATATCTGATGGACATGCTGCCATCCAGAGGGATGTGGACATGCTGAAGAAGTGGGTCAATGGGAAGGTCATGAGGTTCAACAAGGCCAAGGCCAACRCCAAGGTCCTGCATCTGGGTGGGGGCAATCTCCAGAGTCAATAAAGGCTGGGGAATGAGCAAATTGAAACKAGTCCTACTGGGAAAGGCTTGGGAATTTTGGTGGAGGACAAGCTGGAGATGAGCCTGCAATGCATATTCACACAACTGAATAATGGTTCAAGGGGGAAAAGTTAGATTTTTTTTTTCTCAGCAGACTTTCAGTTTGCACATGCATTTCATAGAACATTATCTRGCTAGGCAAAGTGGGAAGAGTTTTCTCTTTGGTTAATGAAAGTTAAGAACTAATAGGGAAGTCTTTTCAAAYTGAGGATGTTTCACCTGAAGGGAGGAAAAAAATGAAAAAAAGTCAAAGAAGAGGAGAAGAGAGAGTGAGAGATATTTTAAATTTAACTCACACTGTAATAGATTAATGCATTCGGGGGTTTTGATATATTTATTCTTGTATTTTATAATTATTTTTCATGATACTGKCAATTGTGGATGATATAAATAAATACTCTCATTTGAATTTACTTTATCTGACTTAAATTAATAGGCATTTCGAGTAACTGGATAATATCAAGCCTCGTTTCATCCAATGGCCCAGTTAACTAGAGGACTGGATTACTGGGGAATCTGTCTCACTGCATCACATTGTTCAAAACAAACAGTATGTTGACTGTTTGGCAACTGCCTGCCTAAAAAGATGACAGAGAACTGATATCACAAAAACAAAACAAAAACCCCCACATGTTTCAGGGACTGAGGTAAGTGGAGAAGCTCCTTGGGAAGGTGGGGATGTCTTCCAAGTCATTTGAACCTAGAGATGCAGAAGTATAGGGGAYGAAAATGCCAAGCTCTTTTGCTGCAGCTATAGATGAATAACAAGAAGATTCCCTCAGCAGAAGGACACAGCAATAAAACAGTTGAGCAAGAATTTGGAGAACTGGAGAGGTGCCTGCCTTCACTTTGCAACAATCCATATCCCTTGAGTGAACATCAGGAGAAGTGGGAAAAAATTCTGGACCCTGCAATACATCTGGGTGTAGGGTACTGCCATATGCTCAGTCACCCATTACTTCTGAGACAAAGATCTTGGCAGGCACCTTTACACTTCAAAGAAGAGGCACGCCAAGGAACACATTGTTACTTCTTGGCAGAGGACACACCCACTTTTATGGATTTAGAGCAGATGAATGAAAAAGGATTGACCTTTAGTGTGGGCTTCTCCTCTARAGATACCATTATTTGTGTTGGTTATCACAACCTGTAGAAGGGGCTCCCAAAGGCCAGTGAGAGCAACCAGGGTCAGCTGGYGCTGGCATGCACTGTGGTCATGTTCTCAGAAACTCTTTGTTGCTTTACTCCATGATCAGAGAGATTGTCTGCAGAATTTTCTTATGTGATCTGCGACAAGTTTGACCTGGATGTGTTCTATAACAACTTTGCCCTGGATCATGAATGGCAGGAATTCTCAAAGTGTAGGATACCCTGCACTTTACTGTGAAGAAGGGTCACAGTGGTCCTGTTGTRGGAGAATTGAGGTATGAATTCCCGGGTTCTCTCCACAGCACAAGACTCTYCTGAAGTCCATCTTCTGCAACTGGTGTTCTGCTGGAACATGTGATTCAGTCAAATCAGGCCTATGTCATTCTGTGACAGAGCACCTTTGATAATCCTATCTGGTCAAATACTCAACAAGAAGAAAGCACTTGACATGGAACATAAATATACTATAGGGATCCCTGTATATTGCTATTAGTCCTTGCTTTATCAAAGTCACTTAATGCTTTATGAACTAGAGCAGAAGTCTTGTTTAAGTTCTTCAGGATCTTGGAACAAGACTGTTGACTTTCATTAGGGAGAGTTTCAAGGCTGCCTCTTGATCTGCTGTTTTATTCTTCCCTAGTGGGAGAAGATTCATGCTTTTGAAGCTGTGTGAAAACACAGATGAATCGATGGAAGTTAAAGTTTGCTAAGTCACCGACTTGATGGTCTCTTTCACTGGGTGAGCAAGTCAAGAAATCTGACCCAGTGGCTCAAGACAAGTGAGTTCATTCTCATACCCAACATCTAGCAGGATACAGGCATGCTGCTCRACCTGGGCATCTACACCTCTGCAAACAATCCCTCCCCAGTTCCTAACTGGAACAAAAGGGAAGGAGGCTTGTCAGAGCATGTGTGAAGGTGGGCAGGTCTGCTTGGGTCCTTGACTTCAGGCAAAATGAATTCATTGTGATCCTGTCAGTCCGGAACATTTTCTGCTATTTCTTCAACAGCCTGTGCCTTGTTCCCKTGACCTGGATTTTTTCAGGTCAGGGAAACACTGGCTCCCTTCCTMACAGTTGCATCCATGTAGCACGTACTGAGAACAAGCTGGCAAGGCATGATTTCCCTTCCCAGAGGCCATGCTGATTCTTTCTTTATAGTCTYTATTTATCTATGTGTTCATTAATCTCATACTTTTATGTTGGCTCTCCCACTTTTACCACAGACAAAAGACAGACTCAGTCAACCTCTCTGGAGCCCTGTGTGTGGATGGGGCTTACAATGGTGATATTCCAGGCCCCTGACTCAGTGARTCCTTGTAATGATAGGTTACACATTTTGGCTAGCAGCTCTGCAATTTCGCATTTGAGTTCCTTCACAGCTCTAGGGTGAATGGCTACTGGTGACTTACTGTCATCTAACTTACTCTGTGTAATCAAATTCTTCCTGTATACTTAGCTCAAATTGGTACAGCTACCCTACCAATCTGCTACCAAAAAATGCAGTGCATGTTGGAAAATTCCCAACATTGTTAACAGTAAAAAAAACCCAAACAACAACAACAACAGCAAAAAAAACCACAGAAAATAAATCTCATATTCTCTGCTGTGACCTTATCWTCAGATGCCACTTTCACACACTTTGTCATCAGATGGTCCAGCTGTTTCATGAGCTGTCTTTCAGCTTCTGAGCTATTTAAACACCTTTTTATTACCCATTTGAGTATCTTTGCAAACTCATTTATGTTTTCAGTTGTCGCTGTTGAGTAAGAAATGACACAGCCTCACCAGAAGGCTYGTTTGCACAGCATCTCACTGTAGTTTGAAAATCTCTCTCTTTATAGAGTGTTCCAATACAGACAGACCAGATTGGTCAATTAATCAATACATTTCACCTGATTGGCTAATTAACAAAACCACCTTTCTTATAAACAATCATTGAGAAAAACAGGAAAACAGAGAGTAGGAAAACAKCACCTGCAGGTTGTTTATAATAACAAGCTATCATTGTTTCTCTGCAACTCCCTAAAGTCTCACAASTCAATCCTGAGAAAACTTATCTGGTTTTCTCGCTCTCTGATCAGGCTGTCACATCCACATTCTGTAAGGTCCTATGTACATATTATATGTTGTGGTCTTGCTGCTCTCCTCATTTGGATAACTTTTCTGCTTTTTAAAGTCAATAATTTCTACACATTAGCATTTTAGTTTTCTGTTTAGCTAAACAGGGCTTTTACTGGGTCATTATGTTTTCTTTTTCTGAGCAATTTGCCTGGGCTTCCAATACAGTATTTTCAAACAGCCTCAAGGRTGCTTGCAGGCTTTTTGGAGTATTAATTTTGGGGGTATTTTTGCTAATAACCTCATTTGTATGCAACTCCTTTTCCTCAAATTAAATCTCTGTTTTCAGGATTTGTTTGGCTTGTTCTTTCCCACTGAAATATTAATCCTKATTTTATACTCATTTCTGTTATGGAGTGCTCTTCAACTAACACCATTTGTATTAGGCCCTGTACATTACTCAGGACCTAAGCCCAAACGGCAGCTTTTCATAAGAGTGCTAAGATTGGTTATTCTAGGAAGTGGACATTTACTGCATACAAGTCTTATCTCTGTCTCTTGTCCTGAGGCAGCAATGTGTCAGAACTCAGTACATCTCTCTGGGTGTCCAGAGTTGCCGGGGCCCCTGTCYGGGGACTCAGAGACCCTGGCATGCAGCCCAGAACACCTGTGGATTTGATTATGACCCATGGAGCAAATTACCAGCTTTGTATGAAGACCTYAAAGTCACAGAAGTTTAAATAARGTAATAKTAAAATTATCACCYGGTGAAAAGGTAGATGTTGGGATTTTTAGKATGGGGGTTTTGGGGACAAGATGGAGGGACTTGGGCGTGTCCAGTCCTTCTTCTTCTCTACCTCCATCRTCTGCTYTGATGCTGGCACTTTGGGATTAGTTTAGTTCACTGTCTAACATAGGTGATAGGTATTGGAAAGTAATTGTAAATATGTTATACGTAGTTTGTAGTARAAAAAYACAACACCACCTCGAGGGCGGTCASAGTGCCGCAGGCTGCCCTGCTGKGCAAACCTTGGCTGGGCAGAAAGYAAATTTTATAGATAAGATTTAATAAACAACTTCAAGACCGAAAACRGAAGAGCTCTGACTCGTTCTTCAGARGCGCAGGCCGAAACAGAGACTTTTCACATATCTTGGGACTACAATTAACAACTAAGTTCCCAAGATCAATGATACAATCTGTATATGTGTAGTGAAAATCTCATCCCATTGCAACCTGTTTTAAATTACCTGAAAACTATCATCCTCCAGATTTAACAGCCCAAAGTATGATCCTAGTGTTATTATTATTACTAGAGTATCAGATTTCCACACAGGATTCTGTGRGTTCATCTTTTCCAACAATATTTTATGCTGTTTAACTTTGTTCTTTTCTTCACATAGCTTGCCCTCACCTGTACATTTCATTCTGTCATCCTTCAAAGCTTGTAGCCTGYCAACACTGTATCCTGTTAATTATCCTTTCACCAGGCCTCTGAGATGTCAGTTATGTCAGGGTTGCTGTTTYTAACCAAAACATTATTTTAAAGGCTTCTAGAATTGTTGTACAAGGCAGCTTTTGTTAGTTTTGCCCTTGACTTAGCTTTCCCAGACTAGTCAGCTGATATTTTAGGGAAACTGACTTGCCTTCTCTATTTCTGTTTATTTCCCTTCTGGCCTTTTCAGAGGTATGATGCATATCATTCAGGTTGCACTGCCAAGTTYAATCAATCTGAAAAAGGTGCTTCTCCATGCTTGTCAACATTTTTCCAGTTCCTAGTTTAAATAATCTTGCATGACGTTCTTAATTTTCATAGGCAACAGTCTGTCTCCACCTTGATCAAAATAAAGTCTGTCCTTCCTTTATGGTTTCCTTCTGCCTCAAGAAGTTTCTCAGTTCCTAATGTACTAAAATACCTGTCACTGCTACACTGTGGTCTTACCCATGAACCACAACTCTCTATCCTTGCCTGCCATGCTTCATGCCCTGAAGCTGGGAGCATTTTGGAGAAGGCTATCGTGAAAATCCTAAATTGTCTTCTATTAGGCAGTCCAAACAGCCACCCAGAACATCACCCATGTACTTCTCCAAGTCACTGGTACCAACCCAAGTCTCCTGGATCCTCTCATGGACCCTCACATCCACACCAGCTCTGAAGTATCTCAATGAGTAAGCATCAGCTGCGTACCTCTCCTTCTCTTTCAGCTGTAATTTTTCAGTGGCTCTCAAAAGAACAGACCCAGTCTCCCCAAACCAAGAGCTTCCTGCACAGCATGCAGACTTATAGAGCCAGACACACAGGCACTTAATTTGCCCCTTACAGTAGTATTAAGCTATRAAAAAATAAGATATACACAAGAATGTATATGGGGTGGAGAAGGGTGTATCAGGAGTCCCTTCATAAATATAAAATGAGCACCAGCAGTCCATGCTAGTGATGTGCTAGAGAGTAATTTCAATTACCATTGTGTCATAGAATAACTGAACCTTTAGATGAATTGGGAAACTTATTATAGAAAAATTCCAGTAAGAAAAATATGTAAGGAAGTGAGAAACCAATTTTACAAAGGTTGAATTGCAATACATGTCTACATCATTAGATACAGGTATTTATACTAAAAATTACTTGGTTTCAAGCATATTGAGTTTATTCAAAATACAAAATGTCAGTTCTCAATTCTCTGATTTACTGTGTTCAAAGGACACAATAACTAGATGGCTATGGGTGGTGATATCTGTTTTATCCATGTGCTAGAGGTGATCTTGGCATGMTTTCTTAGTACGGGATTTACTAATGGAATGAACCTACAAAATCAATTAAAGCATTTCATTTACAGTGCTTAGGTACAATACATAATACACTTTACCTACTGCACAACACAAGGATGACAGTTTGAATGATAGAAGAACTTAAGTTACTAATATAAAGATATGAATAGAATTAGATACAGTACAGAAAAAAAATTATTTACATCTACTCTGACTTGAATTAGATCTAAAATTAAAAACTAAATGTCCATTCCATTTTTAATTCATAGGAACTTTCAAATATAATTAATTAGAAACATTTTATTTTTACCATTCTAATAAGCAATATTTAGCCTTTACCATTTCAACTATGACTTAAATATTAAAAAGAAAGAAAAAATGGAGAAAGTGTTTTGTAYATCTGAGTTCAGATAACTTTGAAAAGCATTTCCAACCCTTTTGAGKTACAACTTACCAAAACAGAGATTCAAGCAGCAATTGAATTTAGAATTTTTCATGCATATATATAGACAGGAGACTGTTTGATTTAATAGTTATATTGCTGGCATGCCAGATTTAATTAATTTAAAATTTTCATTTTATTTTATCTCATGTACAGAAGGCACATTTTTTTGTATGTTGAATGCTAAAATGAAACCATAAAGGCCAAATTTTCTTACAAGGTCAGTATTCACAATCTGGAAGAATTATTCTCAGGTGGGCAGTGTTTCAAAAATAGAAATTCCCAAATTTCTTAGTTAAGGTTTGGCTGTGGATACATTATCATTTTTTTGTTCAATTACAGCACACTGGACCCTCCAGAATGTTATAGTGAGAAGTATTTTTTGGTTTGCATACCAAAAAATAACCCTTGCTGCATTTCATTTTACAGGAGAAAGCTGTAAGTCTAAAGCATGATCTCAGTTACCATGCAGACCTATGATGAAAATGAAGTTGACTTCACCAGCCCAAAGTACAGGAACATAAAGGTGAAACAACCCCTCAAGAAGGGACTTTGTTGGTTGTTAGGTAAAGGGGAAAAATGACAGGAGCAAATCCAAAGGGAGCAGMTTTAGGGCACAGAAAGCTGAGAAAAGAAGCAGAAAGAGTTCATAACAACTAGAAGTATGGTGACAAAAAAGGCACAGTAAAAATCCRATCCTGTACCAGCTACTAGAGGGCTCTGCATTCATGGATACCCACAATTAAAAGAAGCCTGAATGACTTTGCACTGTCCTGACATCCATTTCTCTCTCTTTACACTATTAACTGAGTGATATAAAACCTTTCAAATGGTAAGGTTTTACAGTAAATTTAAGGAAAGGAAAGGAAAGGAAAATGAAATCTTGCGATTTCAATAGAAATCAATTGGGCAAGCTTTGGTCCATGTCTCTGCACTTGTTGGCATGCCTTTGGATGGTTCTCCCTTTGGTGAAGAGGTTTTATGTTTTTTTAAGTATCCCTACATGTCTCTCATATATCCTCTCCTCCAAGTTGTGTCTTCCTCCTTGATTTTTCCCCTGATTTTGTAACATCTGTGAGGTTAGTGTTGGCATGTTTTGGTCCTTTTCATTGCACCTGATGTAATCCCAGTCAATTTTCCTGTAGTCACTAAATGTCCCACTTTTCTGGGGGGAAATTGCATTTCACTTATCATATCTCCTTTCCAGAGTGTTTGTAACTCCTTCTTTTCTGTTTCCAAGATTTCAACAGGGATCAATTTTGGCAAGCTTTCATGCATGTCCCTGCACTTGTTGGCATGCCTGGCCTTTTGATGGCTTTTGATTCGGCAAAGATTTTTTTTTTCCAGTATCCATGCCATGACCCTCATATCTTCCCCTCCAAGTTGTGTCTTCCTCCTTGATTTTTTCCCCTGCTTTTGCAACATCTGTGAGCTTCGTTTTGGCATCTTTTGGTCCTTTGCACTGCACCTGATGTAATTGCAGTGCATTTTCTTATAGTCACGAAATCTCCCAAATTTCTGTTTCTTTTGAGTTTTTTTTCAATTGRATTTCATTTGATCCTAAATCCTTTCCAGCYTGTTTGCAAGTCTTTCTTTTCTGCTTCACAAGATTTCCTTTCYGGAAGGGAAAAGAAATKTTGTGATTTCAARGGGGATACATTGGGCAAGCTTTGGTCCATCTCCCTGCAGTTGATYGCATGCCATGCCTTTTGATAGCTTTCACTTTGGCAAAGATTTTGTGGTTTGTTTTTTTTTCCTCTTTTAAGAATCCATGCCATGTCCCTGATATCTTCCCCTCCAAGTTTTGTCTTCCTCCTTGATTATTTCCCCTGCTTTTGCAACAGCTGTGAGGTTAGTTTTGGTCATTTGCAGTGCACCTCATTTCCTCCCAGACRATTTTCTTGTAGTCACTAAATCTCTCAATTTTCTGGGGTTTTTTMGMTTTTTTTCAATTGCATTTCATTTGATCTTTTCTCCATTCCAGAGTGTMTGTAAGTCCTTCTTTTCTGCTTCCAATATTTCAAAGGGGATCAATTTTTGAAAGCTTTGGTGCATTTCCCTGCACTTCATGGCATCCTATGCCTTTTTGACAGCTTTRACTGTGGTGGTGTGTATTTTTCTGTTGTCAGTTTGCAGTGATTTGGTTTTCCCAGTTATAAGTGAAAGCGTTTTTTTCCAGTAGTCCCCCATGCAGATTAGTTTACCCCAGAGTTGCCCCCTCCCATTTCTCTGTCCATCTCCCTGAAGACCAGACCTTTAGTCTGGATCCTTGCATTCAGTGGAACACTAGAACCTTCAAAGTCTTTTATRCCTTGAAACCCCATTTGTATGTTCAAACCATTCTCCTCCCCTATTMTCCCTCWTTMMTTGTCACAATGTATTCCCCWCCATGTGCTCTTCCCCAGGTGTCCTGCCATTGGTTAAAGTTTGAATCCTCCCACTGTTTCCTCCCCTGTATTTAAGCTGTTGTAACCCTGTATTTACTGTCACTTATCACTGAACCCTCTAAGGAATTAAAACATCTTGGGAGCCTACACAAGTGATCCCTCTCTTTAATTTACTCTGGAATTCTTGACTCAGGATTACAAAAACAGCCAAACACAGAAGCCTTGCTGCTACTGGGAATTAAGCAGCCCTGCTCGCACTGCCACACAGACCAGCCCAAAGGGTGGAGAGGCAGCAGCCAATCTTGGTACCATCCAGGAGATTGGGATAGAAGCACAAATTTCTGAGGTACCACCGTGTAATTTCACTTTGGCAGAAATTTTTTTCTTCTTAAAAAAATCCATGACATGTCACCCATATCTGCACCTCAAACTTCTGTCTTCCTCCTTCATTTCTTTCCCCTGGTTTAGCAGCATCTCTGAGGTTAGTTTTGGCTTGTTTGTAGTCACCAAATCTCTAAATTTTCTAGGTTTTTGAGTTTTTTCAATTACATTTAATTTGATAATATATCCTATCCAGAGTATTTGTAAGCCTTTCTTCTCTATTTTGAAACACATAAATACACTCCCCAAAAACTTTCTGGACCTTGAAAGTCCCAAGGCACGTATGCAAAGGAAAAAATATGCCAAAATCATCCTCACATATCTGCAAAAGCAGAGGAAAAAAATCAAGGCAGAAGACACAACTTGGAGGGGAAGATATCAGGGACATGGCATGGATATTAAAAAAAAAAAAAAAAAAGAAAAATCTTTACCAAAGTCAAAGCCATGAAAAGCCAGGCATGGCAATGAATGCAGGGACATGCACCAAAGCTTGCAAAAATTGATCCCCCTCGAAGGCCAAAATACGAAAGGCAGGCCATATGCCATAAAGTGCAGGCACATGCAGCAAAGCTTGCCAAAATTGATCCCTGCTGAATGCCAAAACAGAAAAGAAGGACTTACAAACCCACTGGAATGGAGATACCATCAAAGGAATTGCAATAGGAGGAGAAAAAAAAGAAATTTGGGAAATTTAGTGACTACAAGAAAATGTACAAGGATTATAGCAGGTGCAGTGCAAAGAACCAAAAGAGGACAAAACTAAGCTCACAGATGTTGCAAAAGCGGGGGAAAAAATCCAAGGAGGAAGACACAGCTTGGAGGGGAAGATATCAGGGACATGGCATGGATGCTGGAAAAAAAAAATCTTCGCCAAATCAAAAGCCATGAAAAGGCCTGGCATGCCATCAACTGCAGGGACATGGACCTTATCTTTCCAATTTGTTCCTTATTGAAAACAGAAGAATAAGTGTCTTGGTTTGGAAAGACAGGAGTCTGCTAAGGAAGGCAGGAGACTCCACTGAAATGGAGAATGTAAACCCTCCCCACCCCTCTGAATTGCTATAAATTTTAAATTAAGGGTCTCTCAGGCAAAAATATTGTAGCAGGAAATAATGGTTCTTTAATAGGGAAGAAAAAATAATAAAAGGATAAAATAAACAATGCAGCACACTAGAACAACACTGACAGAGTCAGAACCCAACCTGACACCCTGTGGTCAGGGTGTTGGTGGCAGTCTAATTGGAAATGTGGCTGCAGTCCTCCTGAAGTGTCAGGTGTGGTTCTGTTGGAGCAAGGGGGTCCTGTAGAGAACGATGTATTCTTCCTCCAAAAATCCAGTGGGAGAAGAGACAGCTGCTGTTCCTCTGGGGAATCCCATGGAAAAAGCCATGCTGGTGTTTCAAAAACGTCTGAATTATATCCGGGTAGCAATGCTTGGCTCCTCCCTCTGGGCGGAGCATCTCACAATGGGATGTTATAGCTCTTATCAGTCATGCAGTGACATTCAATAGTCTGTTATCAGCAGATGTGTGTCCCCCCCCACCCCCCCCAAGGGAGGTGTGATTGTGGTCACTCAAAGAGAGAGATAAGGCAAACTGCCCACTTGACAAAAGATAATCTGCCATACAGATGGTAATTGAAAACATCTTGCATTGCAATTTTCAACAATAAGTCTTACAAACCTTCTGGAATGGAGGTATGACGAAATGAAATGGTTTTTGGTTGATTTTTGCCACCATTTGACAGTGGATGGAGACTGATTAGCATCATGAGTTTATAATTTTACTGTAAAACTTTCATACTTTCTCTCTGTGAGTTCCCACAGGCAGATCCTCACAACATTGACTCCTTTTCCTCTTTTTTTTTTTTCTCATAGCTGACTCCTTCCTGTCCTTTGCACGCCTCCCTACCCTTATTGTCCCTTTCATGACTGCCTGAGCATTCCTCCTTTCAGCACAGCCAACAAACTCCAGCTCTCCTCTCCACCAACAAACCCACTCATTTATAACACCCATCGTTATTGAACGCAGCTATGACTTGTTAACAACAAGCTGTATTGGACATAGCTATGACCAATTAAGGGCAGGCTTTTTCCTATTCTTTTGTAATTAGTACATCTGCAACTCCTCAGGGGTGWGATCGCCTTCAGCACTATCTCTATTCTCCTACAATCCATCCTCCCACAGAACTGCAGTTTAAGAAAACCAGAAACTTTGGCAATTTAGTGACTACAAGGAATTGTTCTGGGAGGAAATMAGGTGCAGTGAAAAGGGCCAAAACATGCCAAACCTAACCTGACAGATCCTGCAAAATCAGGGGAAATAATCAAGGAGGAAAACAGAACATAGAGGGAAGGATATGAATGAATGCTAAAAAAAAAATTAAAAAGTCTTCTCCAAAAGGAAAACAATCAAAAGGTATGGGATGCCATGAAGKGCAGGGATATGSAACACAGCTTTCCAAATRGATCCTCATTGAAATRGCTAGATTTCATTTCTTTTCCTGAAAGGAAATTGAAATTGCAATACTTTGTTTCCTTTCCATTCCTTAAACCACCTTATGCAAATTCACTGTCTGTGATAAAGGCTACACAGTTCATCTGTTCAATTCRAGAACTTCTTGCTAACTGGCTCTTTATCACTGGTTGCAAAATAAAATTTGATTAATATGTTTGTTTTAGRATGTTGATATTCATGCTTGCTCCACACTGAATAACAAAATAACAAAATCAAAGGTTCACAACAGGTTTTGTTTTCTCTAAACAAAAAATGTTTTCAGGTGATAAAGTCAGTGGTAAGTGCTCTTCATGAGATTTTCCTAACATCAGAGTCAACAGGTGAGGGGGAGGATATGCCAAAAAGCATCTTTTTTTGATGTGAGTAGTGTCATGGTAGCTCACTCCCTCCTAAATTGCCTCCAAAAGTTTGTTGCATTCCTTGCAATGCTCTGCAATTTTCCATCACAGGGCACTCATCCAGCTTAAATATTGTCAATGATCACCGTGCAAAGTCTATTTAGTTGATAGTATAGTGTGATTTACATTATCAAAATTTAAAAAAAAATCTAAAGCTTTTGTGCTGCATTTCTAAAATTAATAAAAAGTTTTGTTAGATTGATCTCTACTGCCTAAAGAAGTCAGCACAATCCTTAAGGAAAACTGCTTTGTAAGCAAGTATCACTTGTAAAAATTTAGTGTTCAAGTTGTGCACTCACATTCTGTTCAAAATAAAATAGGAAGGAAGGAATGATGTGAGTGTTTCCTTGGATTCTGTTACAGCTTCATATTTCAAAGCAGAATTTTATGTTCACAATGCCAAGATCAAAAGTATATMGAGAAAGAAGCAACTGCTTGTTACTTGGAGAAAAGTTCAGCAATTGTAGGAATTCTGTTTTCATACCATTTAGGTTATGGGRCACTTTTTGCTCTTTAACTTCTGAACTGTTTGGGGATTTTTCCCTCTTAGCTTTTTGTATTGATTTTGATATGGAGTAAGAGTRCCTACATTCAGAGTGGGAGGAAGGGGTTGCAGAACCCTTACGTTGTGCCTCCAGCGTTATAAACAAATACATGCATGGAGTGTACATCTGAAGTTGTATAAGTGACATTCCTAAAATTCATGAGAAAAGATTCAACAAAAAACTTTTATGCATTTTAATACTCTTCTGGGTAGCTAGAAAGTCTGATTCTGAGTATCCCTGTGCCCTGTACCACACCAATGCATGTGTAAGATAATCAGTCTACCTGGCTACAGGTCTCCTTTTCTAGAAGGAAAAAAATAAAAAACAGCACCAAAATTTCTATGTAAGAAAGCTAGGAAAACAGTTAAGCCACTCCTGTGTGCAGAACTCAGGTTTGTGATACTCTTTGTTTCTTTATTTATAAAGCATTACCTGTGCATAAATGTACCTTTTACTCAGCCTCTGCAAGAGTAATTTTTTYTTTATTATAAAAAGGAAAAAAACCCAATAAAAGAATAATCACTCTACAGGGATGTATATCATAATCAATTTTTTGATGGTGTTGATTTTCTTCCTCACACATCTCACTCTTCATCAAACTCTGCACACCTCTTGGAGCTAAAGTTTTGGGCCCCCTGCTCTCCCTCTRCTTTCACCATTGTATAAATAATAGTTGAATTTACTAAACCATTCACCTGATGTCCTCAGACAGGCCAGAGGAACAGGCCTCTGAAAGAGTATACATATTTCATTTGACTAAATATGTAACTAAGGCAATTAACTAGGCTAAGCCTGGGTATGCACAGTTTAGACAGATAAATTTGAGAGGGGCTGCGTCRAGAGATTTTCATATAATTTTTAATGCAGTTTTATTTAGTTATTTGAACAACTATCATTCCACAGTAGAAAAAAAATAAAGAAATAGAGCTGGGTGTTGTAAGGAACTGATTCAGATTGTTTCAATTTGGCTGTCTCAAAACACTTAGACCCTTCTCACTTCCAGCACTCCATGAGGGCCACTTCTATTAGCATTCTAATCCTTTTRCGGAGGKTTGGTTTATTGTGAAGAAAACATTMATTAACCATTGCATTTGACCTAATYAATTCTTCTGTTTTCAAAAACATTCTGATTTAGGTATGAGAATTTCCAGGCTCAGTGGAATGAAGACTGTTAAAAATATTTGGAAAAAAGAAGCCTAAAGAGAAACAAAGTTGCAAGAATTTTGGTGATTTGAATGTGAATAGCAAGAAAAAAGTATTGAGCAAAGCTACATGTTCTTCTGTTWCCTTGGAATGTATGGACTTAAATTGACATGGACATGTAAGTTAGGAAATTTAATACTTCAYGYTCAAATTTCTTCAYAAAATCAATTCCRATCTCATGGGACAATTCTGGAGAAYTCAAGTCWAAAAATTGTCTTCAAAAATTTAAAATAGAAAATCAAGGAAAAACTTCACTTCTTCAKCTCCATCAATATCAAAGGATTTTCTGCCTTGTTGTTTATTTGTCAACACCTGGTAATACAGAAGACATGAATCAAAGGGATATGGTGCCCTCAGATTGCCTGTGTGTGATCTGAGGAAATCATCTTCCTGTTTACTTTTTTCAGCCAACTTCTGGTTTCATTGACCTTCTCCAAAGGTTCCTAGAGAATGTGATCTTTATGAGTGTTTCCTTTCATGAGAAGTTGATTGAGTTACAACTAAGCAACAGTAACCATGAAAATMATGTGTGTGGTGGAATTTTCAAAAAGTCCTTTACATCCAAATAAAAAGATTTCCCCAGAGATAAAAAGCAGCTAAACACAAAAACAAATTCAACAATGTAGGGCACACTCATGCAAAGCCATTTCTGACCTATCACAGACTTTGCTTGCCTTATTACACCCGAGAAATCTTACATGTACAGTTCTTTAAACTAYGGTCACAGAAATTGTCATCATTAAGTGTCAGGAGTGTCAAAATAACTTAAATTTTAATGGTTATTAAATGACCACAAGGCCAAACAACTGGGACACCAAACATCTTCTGCTTTTCTACAGTTTAGCAGCATCACAGATATTACAGAAACGTGCAGCACATTTCTCTGATCAGCCTAAATAGAAATTGTCACATTTCAGGTTCTCAGACATGATTAAGTTAATGGTCTTGCTGTGAATTTTTATTTTTTTTTACAACGAAGGAAGGGTCATCAAAGCTATAGACTCATTGCTACAGCAGATGTGTTGGGAGGACAAATCTCTTTTGTTTTATGTCTGCAGAACATTTTGAATGTTTGAAAAAGGCATCTCTAAGGCCTTCATGCCCACTTTGTTGGCAAAGAAAGTGGAATCCAATGTAATACCCAGGTCAGYCTCAGAACGTAGACTTAAGCTTCACTGATAAGCTTGTAGCAGCAAGCTATATCCCTGAGGATGTTTCCTTTCCCCCCCTCCCACCCTTTCCTTACAGCTTTATGACTCACCATCTTGCTTGATGCATTCCCTCTCTGAAAAGCTTTGAAACTGCAGGGCAGTGACTAAAACTGACCTTGGCTTACCCTGTCTCTGCACCACTGTGTCCCTGCTGCTATCATTGTTTATATTTATTTTCATAGTGTGTTGCAGTGAATAGTGTAATGCAGAACTGTATTATATATATCTATATTCACAAAAATTTTAAAAAGGGCATCAATGTATAATTTAAATGATAATTTAAAATAAAAAAGAGAATTACACAGCTTTTTATCAGCCAGACCATTCACATAACAGATCACTTGGCAAATGATTTAACAGTTGCTGTATTCAGAGCTTTGATGTCTCTAGTTGAACATCACATACTGTCAGGCAATAAYCATCTAACCCAAAGGTTATATGTTTCTCTTTGGAGTACTTCATTGTTGTTTTTTTTAACTGTTACCAAACCTTTACCATTGACAGTTTTTATGAATAATTTACACAGAAATACCTTGTTWGCCCACTCTCTGTTTATAGGGTATTAGCACATTTTTATAAAAGATGTGACCATTGTTTTTTTACAAATACAATTCTTTTTCACTTTTCCAACCTTCATTATTTAGCACAATGTACCAAATCAAGAGGACAAAAAAAGTGCTGCTATTACACAGAAACATGCACCTCCCTGAAGCACTTTTCAATTCTTAAGTTTTATGCTTAATAAGATATTAAGATTTGCTGGCAACCACACAATGATATAAAAGCAAAATGTTACTGGCTTGATAGTAATTCATACAAAACTCCATTTTGTATGTAAGTAGAATCCATAGACTGCATCCATTAGTAATGGTAAACATGCTATAAACATAATTTACTGCCTGCAAGATTCAGCTGTGAAAACATGCCTTTGCTGAAGACTTAACTCATAACCAGGTGCATAAAATACATAAATAAAATTATGTATTGAACTCAGAGATCTTCAAATCTGTATTAGCTAAACCAACAGGGGGCATAAATTATAGTCTAGCCTTCAGTTTAACATTCTTCTTACAGTGGGGATACCACCTAGTTAATTTCTAGTTTGATAATCCTTTGGAATTATCTTTATATGATCATTTGTATATTTCTTTTTGGTGCTCTGGATGCCACAAATTACCAAATACACTATTTCAAGGAGAAGCTAAAGAMTTAGAAATCACTGAATTTCTGGTGTGCTCAGAGAACTGACATGAATGCTCAAGTCCCATAGATTTGAATGCGACAAGTGGTAAAGATGATTTCCGCCTACTTAGGGTACCTCCCTTTGTGACTCAAGGATTTTCCATTGCTCATTCACAGTCAGAAGTCAGATTAAGAGCTGTAACACAAGCTTGATATTTCATCCTTCTTTTTTTTTAAATCAATTACATTGTCACTAAGAATGTGTAAAATATCCATGGTATTCTTAGATACTCTTTTGCGATAAAAAGTCTCCCAAGTACCTTGGGATGTCCCAAGAAGAAGATAAGCATAACAGTTAAAGAGTTCTATGAATCATAATACATGATGTCAAGTCAATGATCATACAAATTTTTTTAAAAGTAGTCTTAGTAAAATAAAAAATAAAATCCACTGATCAAAAAATCTGATCCTGTTAGAGTTTTTCAGGAGAGAAGTAAAAAAAAAAACAGGAAGAAAAAATAAGTATCCAATGTTCAGCTGGGAATTTTACCTCCAAAGYAGTAGATATGACTACTAACATTACTTAGTTTTTGGTTTAAGTTCATATAGTGTTTTCAGTCTGTTCAGGCAGATCAACAACCTGTTATTCATGCCCATTTATACTGGCTAGAATGATGGTACTACTTCAGATTTAGGTTCTACATGCAGGATTCTGTGAAGATCACACCTGCACTTCTTCACCTTRACAATTTTGTCCAGATAATCCATAACTTTCTGGACAAACATATCTCAAAAAAGCTATATTGTTACATGGATGTCTAATCAATCATATCTGTCTTCACTACAACACTATGTAAGATTGAAAGAAAAAAGTTTGCCATGAATGCTCTCTCTTTTTCCAAAAAAGCATTTTTTTCATCTTCAACCACTTATAAGACTCCCCATTTCGTGATGTAGCTTCAGATGTTCTCACTGCATCCAGAGGGGGAAATAAAAAGTTTCCAGCACTAGGAGAGATTGGAATGTGTATGAGAGTGTATGAGATCTGTTGTACTTATTTACTGCTTAATTCCAATCGACGGTTGAGTATTCTTTTTCTTTTTCTTCTTACAGTAGTTTAATACAACCTTTAAATGAATAATGAGAAAATTTGAATATATTGGTTAAGCTAAAAGAATTCTAGGAAGAGAAATTAAATTTCTTCCCCTTATTTGRCAGAATATTTCCAGTAACTCCTAATTAATTTCAGTGGAAAACTGCTAGAAGTTCATGATTGACATAACATGATAACTTTTATAACGACAGATATTTAAGAAGGGCTAGATAGAATATTGATAAGTTTCTGCTGAAAAAGCTGTCAAGATTCTAATGTGATCACATTCTAACTGCAAAGTAGCACTGCTCTCTGCTGGTTGTTATAAAATTAAATTGCTGTTTGGAAGTTGCATAAAAGCTTGTCTATGTATTTGCTTGATTCATCTTTGAATTATGCTTTTGTTTGAATTAAGAGAGATAAACAAATTGTTATTCAGCTATAGAGCCTATATGTATCTGCTTATCTCTCTGATAAATGAGCATTTCTCATATAAGACAATCTCAGCAAAGCATCACATTTGCAGAATTTTACATGTGAAAATCCCTCAGCCTCTGACATAACCTGGATTTATGTTCTCATCTCTAATAAGTTGTCTGATTCTTTCTCCAACTTGCTTCACATTTTTTAAATCTCTATTCATAACAAGCTGTCCCGATCCGACCCAGTGGTACAGATTACGGGGTTGATTTTAAGGTGCAAAATTAACCAATAAAGGCACAGAGGATTTACGGCAACAAAATCAAAACACAGTTTTATTGAAAATCACAAACAGAAGAGTGTTGTTGAGGGGGCTGGAGAGAAAAGGAAAGATAAGCGAAAGAGAGAAGAGAGAAAAGGACAGGGATTATAGCTACCGGAACCGTGGTGTTGCTTTCGTCGTCCAGTCGACAGCAGCTCAGCAGGATACCAGGTCCAGGGAGATCTCGAAGTGAGGCAAAACTGGGACCCTAGTTATACCATTTTTTCGTTGGGGAAGGGAAACCGATTTCACAACTGAAACAATGCTTGTAAAGGGGGGGAAAGCACAGAAATGGGTTACAGCAGCACACAAATGTCGAGTCCCAGGTAACCAGCAGGAACCATTTGTCTTAATGCTTCAGTGCTCGCGCCTTTGCTTCTGGGCAGTTTTCCCTTCCCAACAGCATACATCCCCCAAGCTGGGGGGGGGAATGTTCAGTCCCAGTCTTTAGAAGAAGGTACAGGGGGGTCGTCTGCAGGGGGACTTCCGGTCTGACGCCTTGATGAGGAGGCCCGCATCTCTGCTTGTCTGTCACGATGGTCGGAGACAGGCAAGGGGGGGGGGGGTCCTCTTGTTGAGAAGAGGCCATTCCACAGTTCAAAGCCAGTTGGGCCAGGAGGCAGGGAAGTCCAAGTCCATTGTTCTAAATCAGGGCAGAATGTCCATGCGGGCTCAGCGTAGCGTATGACAGTGTAACCTTATGGAGATAGGCAGTTAAGGGAAGCACCCTTCTCCCCCCCTGTACTGGTTCAGTTTTGAAGCCGTTTGGGGGTCTTTCAATCGTGAGGCAACCAAATTCGGACAGACTCTCACACAAGCTTCTTTAATAAGGGAAACAGTGATGGCATGAGTCCAGCTGAACACTACATAGACACACAGTTCTTTCAGAAGAAGCAGAGAACAGCAGCTTCTCCAAACAAGGAAATATTCCTAAGGCCCTGTTAGTGCACCTTATGAAGGAAATGCAAGAGTCTTTATTCCCTCGCTGTGGGTAGTGTATTATCCATGGTTTCTTACTTTTCCAATTACATATCTTCCTGACAAATGGAGAGACTTTTTTCATGCTTGTGCAGTAATAGGTAATGGTCCTTGTCAGTCATCTATCTACTCTTTGCCTTATCCAGAGAGCATTGAGAGGGCCCTGAGGGCAATAACCAATTCATCAATATCAGATCTGGTCATTAGAGTGTCACGGTTTAGGCTCCTGAGACATGTAATTTTAAGAAGGGACAGCTTTGAGAGGTGAACTTTTCTTGTTTTCAGACTTGTTTTTAGGCTCTTCAACTGCAAAGACCAGTAATGCAATTGTACATTGGTTTGTGTCTCTGTTATTGACGTTCTTCTTTCTGGAAATGTATCAGAACTTTATTATAATATGAGCAATCTTATGAGTCATCAGAGTTGGTCAAGCTTGCACAATTTCCCAGCCTAAGTTTGGAGGATGTTGAAATTTGTCAAGGACTGTGCCATGTGAGAAGAGCAGGAAAACTATACCCTAGTAAGAGACAATGAGAGAAAAATAAACCTCATTTTTTTACTAGCTCTAAGTACAGTATGTTAGTAYATTCTACTTTCATTGGGAGGGGCASTGTTGTGTTAACTTGCCAGGTCCAAATTRTGCAAAGAACTCCTAGATTCCCTTTGAGGGGGAAAATGCAATACGTTATACTAATGCAGCAGTATTTGCAACAGAATTAAACCAAAAATCTTAATTTTTCCTCTCTAAGAAATGGAAAATGTTTTAATCACTGACAAAAGAGAAAAATATTCAGAAAACTAACAACCCTTTCCTCTTAAAGCAATTTTATATTTAAAGCAAAAGACATAACCAAGTRTAAAGTCTAAACCAAACTGAGAAATGTTAATTGGTATGCACTAAATTATGTACAGAGGGTGAGATTTTCAACAGCACAAAGGACAGTCAAATGCCTAGTTCCATTTGTGCCTTTATAAATAATTYCAACCAACAATGAAAGCAAAGCTGTGATAAATTATGAACATAATCCCAAGTCTTTCTGTCCTTTTAAGGATATAAAAATTGTCATCTTCTATAGAGAAGAATTTCTGTGAACATAAAGCAAACAAATAAGCTGAGAACCCAACCATCCCTCTTCCCCAGGGTCCTTAGGAAAGACAAGCAATGACTTTTTAAAACCCTTTCTCAGATTTTGTTTTTKGCAAAACTGAAAACAGAGCAACTGACAATGACTTTGAAACTGACATGTGTCACTCGAGTTGCTCCTTATACAAAACCTTGTAGTTCACTGACCTTGCTGGTTTATCACTCAGGATTTGGAGCTTGACATTGCCTTCCCGTCCTCAGCTAAAATTTMGTTGTAATTTCTTTAGGATAGAAACCAATATTAGTCCCTGTGCACACATTCTCTAGAATGGCTTATTCTTAGATTTAGGTTGTTATGTGGCATTAAGACTGTTTAAACAATTTAAAGCTTTTACCTAGTGTCTAACAAAACAGGAAATTGTTTGGATCTGTATCCAATGAATTGGGTTGTATCTAACGTAGATTTATTTCCTTTCTTTTAGTTTTTAATTAATATGGAATCTTGAGCATAGCCCAATTAAAGGAACATTTTCATATATCAAAAAGAAAAAAAAAAGCTTTGGGCTTTGGGCATGCCAAATTCTTATTCAATTTCTCAGGAAAATAGCTCATTTTCTTCAGTGAATTTGGAACAATGGAGGTCTGAATTCTTTTATGTTTTAAATAAAATGTAGGAAAAAAMCTGGTAACACAAGCTAAAAGTAAGCAGGTCTAATTTTTATTAAAGCTTCACACATTTTCTTCCTCTTAMTTTCCTCATCCACCTGTTTTTATTTTTTCTTTTCCCTCCAGATCAATTCAACTCTTAACATGCCTCAGGAGGAAAAAGCTTTGCACAAAAATATGCTTCACCTTAGGAGATCAAAGCTGCTTTACAGCTCCTTTTTTTAAAGTCCCTTTTAATCTTAGTGGCATCAAGCTATTTAGAAACAYCAACAAAAACAAGAAAAAAGAGAAATTTAAGCTAGGATCAGTAAATTAAAAAGGTGCTTTGATATATACTAGGAATAAGCAATACAAAAATTATCAGTGCTGCAAAATGTGACCTGGAGAACTCATTATGTAAGAAGGATGGAAATAAAATTTTTAGTATCTCACTTCATCAGTAGAAAATAGTTACAGGGCAGATTTTATCTGTTAGAGGAGAAACAGTGGTGAAACCTGTAGTGTAAAGTACAAAGAAACTGGGCAGGGGTATAACCCTAAAAAAAGGCATATTAATGAACTGTTTATGGAAATGGAAAAAGCATTAAAGATTTTTCCAATTGCTACAATTATTACAAAAAACCAACATATTAAAAATATCATGCCATTACCTGTTGCAAAATAGCATATCATAAACATCATGCAGGTCTCAAAAAGAATGTGTGAAGTGTATAAACAAARGCATAATCACCTTACTTCCCTTTCCAGTTAAATTTGGTTCACTTAAATGTTTCAGCATTAAGAAGTTAATCCACTGATTCAATCCTCCCTTCATGAGAAGAACGGGTTAATTTCCTTTTCCATTTCCATTAAACTGTTGTCATGAGAACAAATCTGTCCTGTATCATTTTCAGTTTGTCTCATTCTCTCCCAAAAGATTGAGACTTTTGAATTTTAAAGTTCTGGAATATCTCTAATAGACGAGAGTTTGCCAGGCACTTCAGCCTTCTAAATAATCTCTATTTTTGCTACTTGTCCCATCTGATCTTTGTCACCAGCTGTATGAGCTAGGCAACTGACATTCAGCTCTACAGCTCTATTTAATTGGAAAAGGCAGTGAGGACTGTCAGCTCATTTCTGACCAGTGAAGGCTGCAGACGGAATGGACATTGCTGCCTGAGACTCATCCCAGCCAGGCCCAGGCACTGTTACCACTCAGAAGAGCAGCGATTTTAGCTGCCTTGTTGGATGGGCAGATGCAATACTTGGTACTCAGACTTCACATTTTTGCTCCTCTGTTCGTTATGAAGAGGATTTATTGTAAAACTGCTGAGTGAAATATTGTTTCTGAATCAATTCAAAACTTCAAGGGGCCAAGTTTTCACTCCCAACACAATTTCTTGATTTATGATTCATCTCAACATGCTATGATAAGGTGTATTACTGTTTAGTAAAGAAACAACAGTTTCACAACAAATAACAGTGGTTATTTTTTCAGCTGCAATTACTGCTATGTGAAGCATATTTTCCTCCTTKCAAGATGAATTTTTAAAACCTGTTCCTGGAGCCTGTAGACTTTTGCCATCTATTTCACAAGGTCTAAAAGATGGCTGTTCCTTTGCATATCAAGGAGAARGTTTTACTCCACTGCCAACAGTTTCATTTCCAGTTCATTTCTGGATGCTTTTAAAGGTGTTGCTTTTTGCCTGCAATGTACTAAACATTTTAGAACTTTAATACTGTTTCCCTTACATGAAACTTCCAGCAGCTAAAATTATCTGAACTTGTTGATGCAAAGGGAAGACATTTCATTTCATACTCCTGCCCTCCTTTCTCAAATACACCATGTACACAGGAAAGCTTGAACAAGAGGCAGTAGCCAGCTAAGTCTTCTCCAATATAGGATTGCAGTCTGCACTTATTTTTTCTACTCTGATCATTAGAGTGCAGACATGTTGAACATTAGAGTAATTTTTAAAATCTGACATTTTTCTGTGCTTATTTAAGGGTGACAAGGAAGAGTGGATGAGAAAGTGAAGTTAAATTTTTGCTACAGTACCACCACCAGAACGGTCTTGTATTACTCYCAGAGGAAGAGAAGTTTATTAGATATAAACGTAATACAAATCCAAGTGCTGAAATCCTAAATACAGTTATTGCAACTAACTGATATCATTCTGAGAAAGACCAATTTTTGTTTGGGTTATGGAAGCATACTATATATCTTGATAGAATTTGAAGATCAGATCTGACATTTCTGGTTATATAACATGGCCTAATACACAGTGTAAACCAGAGCAATTTGCTTATTTGGACTAAATCCTTCATTTTCAATCATTTAGTATTATAAAGAGGTGTTAATTCCTAAGCAGCTTGAGTCTGTGTTTCTCTGGGCTTAGAACTGCTGAATTTAGAATTGCTGAATTTGCATTTAATGTATTCTATGGTTATACACCCTACAGCAATCACCGATGAAAAGCCCCTGCAAAATAGCAATTCTGATACCAAACCTCCAGRAGCAAAAAATTAACTGTGAATAAAAATACTTTAACTGTAATTTGGCTTGGATAATGACTGCCTAAAGTTAGAGTATAACTTAAAAAAAAAAAAAGTTTTCACTGAATTTTTGCTCCCCATAGAGGACTAATTATTAGAAAACAACTCACAAATTTTCATTCATGGGGAATTGTCCACCYGCAAAACAAAAAGAGAAGTTCTTGAAATATTCTCTTTCTACATACTTATTTATCCTACCTTTGGTTTAAGGACAGAAAATTCTTACTGAAAGCAAACATCAAAATGACACCACTCTTTAAATGGTTTTGGGGTGATATTATATGCAAAGATAGTACAATCACTATAACTTTGATCTGATTCAGCCCAAGCTTTGGAAGCTTGCATCTTAGATATGCATTAGCCTTGAAATGAATGTGCAAGTTATTTTTGTATAGTAAATATCCTTCTGTTGCTATGGAAACCAGATGTTTGATAATTAAACTTGTGCTGTAAATAGTTGTGTGCTGTCATGGGAAAGAGTACTCTTCACGACTTGCTGTACAGACAAATAGTTGAGCTTCTTGTTTATTGAAAAATTGGAAGTAAATGGGGCGAAATAGCTTCTTCTGAAATTGACTTCAAAAAGCAACCACATTGCTAAAGCATTTTAAATAACATTGGAAAATCTTTGCTGAATTTTGTGGCTATTCTGCAGATCAGAAGGTATCATTGCATTCCTTTTTTCAATTCTATTTGCCTATTATCTTCTACTTGCAGATAAATGAACACGACCAACAAAAAAGGAAATGTAAACATTTTCTGTAGCTAAYACAGTCATCTGGTTCAGCCAAAGCAATTGAACCTGCTTGATCAAGACCTCAAAAAATAGCTCTAACTTTTTATCAATACAGTTTAATCAATACAGTTTATGCAAAGCAAAAACTGTGTATTCAGCCTAGTGAATTTTCCTTACTGCATCTGATGAGTGATCTTTCATATACTTGAAGACATGTGATTTCAGAGGGCTCAGAAGTCCGTAGCTAAGTAGAGTAGAGAGGTAGATGAGAGAGTAGCAAGAGAGTGAGTTTTGATATGAAATGTGGAAGACTGCAGAGAAATTCRATTGTGCAGAATGAGCAGAACTGGTCAGTCTCTGTGGAGGGAGGACAAGCAATATGCTCCTCCTGGGGGTCATGTGAGATAAGGACCAGACAGGAAAAAGATCAGCTGGAGTATATCTGACCATGCATTTTCATGTCTAAGAAACCACAACTAATATAATGGTATAAGGACTTGAAATTTGTGCTCCTAGTATCAGCAAGGAAGAAAGTTCCACACTGAGGAACAAGAGGACCATCTATAAGTAGCAAGATTAAGTGTGGGTCTACAGTTCAACACAGAGTCACAGAACCATAGAATGGTTTGGGTTGAAAGGGACCTTAGAGGTCATCGAGTTGCAATGCCCCTGTTATGGGCTAGAACATATTTCATTAGATCAGGTTGCTCAAAGTCCTGTCCAATCTGGCCTGGAGCACTTCCAGGGATGGGGCTTTCACAACTTTTCTAGGCAACCTGTTGCAGTGCCTCACCACCCACCATAAATATGACTTGTAACTTTGAATTACTCAATAGTAAGATATTAAAATACCTTTGATAATACTGCTTTTGCATTGAAAACAAGCAAGAGTAAATGTGGTTTCAGCTTTTCACTGATCATTGAAATTCTAATCAATACTTTTTTCTCTGACATTGTCCACCAAAATATTATTTTCCTGGAGTAATAGTGTTGCTCAATCCATACACTCACGAATTTAATGATCACTCAAAGGATTTACCAACCTCCTTATAYTAAAAATGTTTTTCGTTTTGAGTTTTAGGCTTTAAATCAGGTTTGAAGGCACAACACAGAGTAACGTCATTGTGCAATAAAAGTGGGCTATTTCAGATTTTATTGCTAGTTTAATTTGGTGTGCCTGAGAGCAATTCTGCTGCTGTCACACATGAAATGAAACTTGTCCAGCAAGAAAACTTACTACTTGCAGAAATGCCCAATGTCAGGTAATCTGTAAATATGAAAATAGATTTACTCTACACAGCCAAATTTTTTTCCTCCAAACATCAGAAGGGGCATTGTTTGAAGGAAAAGATCTTCAAAACTATACTAGTACTTGCTATAGTATATACTATACACTGTTATACTTTTATATATATATATATAATACTATACTATAAATAAAATCTTGCACTTTATGTCTCTTACTTGTTCTAGCTTCCCTCCTGTATCACACTTACTGCCTTGCTTTTTTCTCATTCTTCCATTAGAAGTATTTATTTGGTTTGGATATTTAAATTTTTTAAAGGTAAATGATAAAAATTATGTAAGAACATAGAAAAACTAAAGAATGTATAATATAAAATGTGAACTTTTAGAAGATATACTATGGTCACTATCACCAAACAACATATACCTTGCCTCCACTGCAAAAAATCCCTTTTTGAGACAATTTAATTATCTTTTACAGCAGGCAGCTTCAGACTGTTCTGTGTAACATTTGACAGAAAGCATGGAGCATAACTCTGACTCTTTAGCTTCATTATGAATTTCTGAAGTATTCCTCCTTGAGGTGTTATTTACTTGAAAGGCACTAGAACTGCACAGAGAATGATACCTTTTAATACATGTGTTCTTTACATTAGGCACCATGCAAGCCATCAGAGAATTTGAATCAAAGCATGTGCATTCAAACTGGAAGTTTGAATTTCTCTGTGGGAATCCTACATATATTATTTCCCAAACTTCTAAAGCCTACAATTTCATGTTTTATAGCCACAGGTTTATTAGTAGCCATCCAGTTTTGAGACATTTTCTACATGAGGTAATTTTTTCCATTGTAGAAGTACATCTCTTCTAACCCCAAARGAACTTGATCTCTCCAGCCTTGTCTCTAGGTTTAGCAAATAGCTTTATTTCATTCAGAATATCCCTTTTTTCAAAATTACTCTTTTTTGGACAATACTTCTGTTTGTTTTGTTTAGGCACTGGACTGCCACAGTGTACAGGATATCAGTGGTCCAAGTATAAGTTTATTTTTACCTGTAAACCCTTGAAAGCTTTCCCTATCACCAGATATATTTGAAATAAATACAATCCATTTCCTAACGCTATCCTCCAAACAGAGTAAAACCTGACAGTAAATAAAAGAGAAAATGGAGAACTGTGCTTTTACAGAGATTACAGTAGCAGATGGAACCTGACTAGTGAACACACTAAACTTTAAAAGTCATGAAAAAGTAATCTCTGAACACAAAGTAGAATTGAATTCTTRGCAAAGAAAGCAAATAGGGGAGTGAAAGCAGATCAATGAATCTCATCTACTCAAAAGAGTATAAAGAAAGGAAAGCACTGGCTGCTATTTAATGCTARAGCCATTAAAAAACAGCAATTACAGTGCTTCTACCAACTCCATCACACAATCTTACCACAGGAAAGATATTTATCCCCCTCCCTACCACCATCATACACTCAATGTGGAAAAAATATTAGGTTTCTCCTTTTCAACTGAAATTGTAAAACAAGCACATAATAAATAATAGTTCACAGGTGCTTGTAGAATAACAATGAATGGATAACTCTATGATGTTGTTTTCCACATAAAGTATTAGTGTTTTTTGTAAGGACTGTCCACATTAAGCACATGCTTATGATGTTGGTTGCAGCTTGTGCAGGTCTAGCTGTGTATAAGAGGTGCCTAGGTGGAAAACCAGGTGGGAAGCCTGCAGGTCTCACAAAATGCAGCATCTTACTGTGGTGGACAATTTTTGAGGAATGCCCTAGTTCTGCCTCTGGGTCTTTGGCAAATTTGGCTTCCTGAATGGCTCCAGTCTTAACACTTGGCTGGCAGTGACAAAAAAGGAATCAAACGTTTTGATGTGCCTTTCCCACCTCCATAAATTTTTTGTCCTAATACTTCTCTTATTCTCACCCTCTCTACTTGCAGACTCAGTCATGTTGTCCCACAGGGTRAGGTGTCCATGCCCTACTTTCCTGTGTCTGAAAGGTGAGTGACTCCAATGAGTGATTAGGTCTTGAGAGGCCTTCAGAAASTCAAGCATTTACATGAAGCTGCATCCCTCAAGCTTGTTACCTGTGTGTGGGACCAATTAAAGCAATTGCTTATTAAATTCAGCATGGGACTGTTTCTGAGTTAATATCTTCCAAGCATAGATGTAGACCATTTTCAGAGATAGCTCCAACAGTGGGAGGACACTGTGCAGGATTTCAAGAGTTGCAACGGTGTAGGATTTCGAGAGTTGAGAACTGCTTCTCCTAAGAGAGAGAAAGGCTCTCCAAGGTCATTTGCAGCATGCTCCAAGCTGCAGAACATTTCACAGAATCAGTGGAAAGCATTTCTACTTAGCCAGGTCCCAAAACAATCCAATGGGAAGCTTCTAGAAAATGCAAAGGAGAAAAACCCTGTCTTTCTAATAACCAACTGCTTGCATTTAACACAACTCAATGATAACAAAATACACATTGAAACAGTCTACAGTGTCCAACAAGTAGGAGGTTGAGCATTGTACAGAAGGCTTAGGTGAAGGTTTTTTCTCTAATTTACCATCCATGACTTCTGACTGCAATTTTAGGGTTTCAGGACCATGTTTTTGAAGTAAGAAAAGCAAAATTGTTTTTTCCAGTAACACTTGATGATATATGTGTCTCTGCGTTAAGTGAYAGATGGTGATTTGCAGTTAATGACCTGCAAGTTCTACCTTCCTCCCAACTACAGGATCTCACTAACAAGAGCTCCAGAGCTCAGACACTTTCCCAGGCCTGCAGACACTTCCTATCTTTCTGTCCCTCTTGTTGCAAGRCATACCTCATCCCTGGTAAGTAGGAATGCATGGTTCAAACAACAGAAAGGAAGAACTTACATGGGAGAAAGTCTGTTTGAGGGCTCTGTTGGTTATGCTCATCTGGGGCACTAAGGAGACTGGAAGGCGTCACCTGTATATCAGTCACAATTCTGCCACTCTAAAATTTGTGTTTGGACAATAAACCTTTCAAAGAAGGTATTATCTCTTTATTATTGATCTCCATTTATGGCARTGGGGATTACTGTCACCTATATAAAATAACAGCTTATTTGTTACACTAAGTAGCAGTGAAATATTAGGCTATTAATTCCAGAAGATGTTGTTATATGCACTCTGAGCTAATAAATTAAAGCAGGATATCAGCAGTTTACAATGCTACACTTTTCATTCATCTTTTACCTATACAAGGKTAAAATCTTTAAAGGCTGGAATTTATCACAGCAGAATGAGAGTGATTCATGATATGAATTGATTTTCCTTAATATGCACAGGAAAAAAATAATAATCTGGACAATTAATACGGGAAAAAATATGTAAAAGAGATCAGCAGCCAATTTATTTTCAAGTCCACTTTWGCCAATTCAATCTGTTTTGCTCAATTCCATTGCCAAAAATCAATCAACAATCCTAAAAAATCAGTCAGAACCCAAATTTCAGTATTACTACTACTGTGAAAAAAAATATGCATGATCAAAACAGCAGTGCATTATAACACCAAGTTCTATGAGTTTTCAAGTATAATCTGAAGTGAGCTGAATGTTGTCATTCACTCCCAACAAACTGTAAAGRAATATTGCAAAACACTAATAAGGAGCCTTCTGTTTAGCCAGTGCATTTGCTTATAAAATAAGATAGTTAACTTGAGTACCACATCTTAGAAATAACTAAATCCAGAAAACACACAATTTCAAATAATCTGAGATAAAGCATGATAACCTAGTTTATTTGTTAGTTCAGTTGTAACAGTTTGAAAAAGAATGCAACTTTAAACATGAAGATAGGAGACTAAGGGTATTGTTCAACACATGCCTCTGTCACCCCCATTGTTTAATACAGCAAGCAGCTGGAGAGAGAATAGAAGTAGCACCAGGTAGTTTGCTTGAATCTTTGCCCATAAAAGTGCTCATTTAATGATGAAAAATATGTTCATGCATTCATACAAACTGCATCTATATATACAGTTCTTGATGGCTAGCTGTGTTCCCTCAGATTACTTAGCTTTAATAGTTTACTGCTCCTTATGGTTATGTTTTTCTTTCCATCTTAAACATAAAAACCTAATAGATAGACTGCCACCTAAAAATATTTCTAAAAACCTGCTATTTATACTAATTTTTTAAAAACTATTTTATGATCAGATGCAATATTTAATGAAAGATTCAGAGAGACTTTTTTACAGCCAACAAACTGAAAATTAATTCACCATYTTTAGTGCACTCCTAGTTTTATAACCTCATCCATTATTTTTTATTGCTGTTGTTTGGTAATGACTTTTTATGATTATGCCACTTAGAAAATATAAATTTTCATTTATAATTGCAGAAGAGCATCAGAAAAACATGGTCTAGAATTGCATTTATTCTTGACCTTTTGGAAGGCAAACTGAATTCTTCTATTTTGTACAACAAGAGTGACAATATCACACAAAATAATAATATTTTTGAAACTTTTTATTCTTTTTATCTATAGAGAACAAATTGAGGCTTGGATTTCATAAACAAGTCAAGCTCATGTGGCTAGCCTATAACATTTTGACAGCTGCATATGCTTCATGTTCTGACAAGATCATTCATATTGTGGAAAAGCATAACACACTCAGAGGAAACATATTCTTATCAATATGATGACATTTTCTAAAGTGAACACTTTGTCAGTCATAAAATAACTTCTACTTGTTTCTTTTGTTTGTTTATTTGTTTTCACTTCTTTGGAAGCAATCCTCAAATTATGACTGCTTTTCTGAGTTTGCAAACACTTGTACAATAATTATCTAAACTTTTCAAGCGACTGTTCATATATAACAATAAAAAGACCCAAACAACATGCAAATATTTCTTTATCAGAACGTGCTAAATCCCACAAAAATATAAGACTTATATTTTTTTGCAGGTCAAGAGATATTAGCTGTCAAACAAAAGTAGAAAAGAAGTATCAGAACAGAGACGTCCCAATGTCATAGCTGTAGCATTGGTCAAGGATGGATACATAGGGYAAAGCACAAGAACAGCTTGTGCAATTCACAACTCAGACTTCTTTGACCCTAATGTTGACACTTTTTTATCTCTCATTTCTGCAGTTAAAGTAACATTTTCTCTTACTTTAGAGAGAAAATATAAAAGATATAGCAGTAGTTCGTGCCAACATCTATAGCTCAGTGTCTTGATTTGAATTATCTGCTAAGTAGACAGTGAAATCTCAGAATGAATACTGTGATTGTGTGGGCACAATCATATTGATTTTATACAAGAGCATTTTCCATGTAAATCAGACTTAATTGATTAATAATATATTAGGAGCTTTGAACTGTCTGTTTTCAATCAACAGCATAATTTTCCCTTCTTCCAAACTATYCTTAACTAAAACTTTGCATAAGAGGCTTGTTGACTATATTAATGAATTTATTGCTTAAAATTTTAAGCATTTTTCCATTATTTTCTTTAGTTTTTTTCAAATAAACTTTACTTAATTCTATCATTAGGTGATTGACACTTATTTATTTACAGAAAAACCTACAGATCATTAAAGCTGGGCTGCATTTTTCTAGATACTTGCAAAGTCAATTTTTTTCTATACTATAGCTTAGAGTATTCAGTAACATTTAAAAATGGCCTGCCATGGCATTAACTGTTAAGAAAAAAATATAATACACTACAGAGAACATTGTATGACCAATAGTCATATATTTTAAATATTTCTGTAAATTAGACAACATATAATGACAGAAGGAACATCTGCTTTCCAAGGAGACCTCTAATAGTCTAGATCTCTAATAGTTCATATTCACCTTGTTTCTAACCAAAAGGTACAAACCCAAAGTCAATGTAATCATTAGAAATCCATCTGTTTGGAAAGAAGATTATTTAAGTTTTGAACAGTTGCATTTACTCCACAATAAGATTATTCTCTATACTTCATAGATTAGTTTTCTGTTCAGAAAAATGCACCTAACTAAAGAACAAGCCTGGTTTTATCAAAAGGAGCCATATTAAAAAAACAATGGTTTAGTAGATTTCTGTTGGGTTTGCCTCTTTTTTAGATTTCCTAGTCCAATGTCTTACTCAAGCAAATTGAAAACAGAAGTTATATTCATGTTGCTTATTTATATAATTTCTGCTGGTGTACAAAGATTTGTATCACATCAGTATTCTTTTGATCTGTCAAAGACTGGAGGCATGTTGTCTTGGAAAATGCACCACTCCTGCAATTTACCTCAGCAGTCTTATTCAAGCACATGTTTTGCATGTGTTCCGAGTTAACCAGAAGCTACATAATTTGTAGAATTTTAAACTCAATCTTAAACACCCTTTTTCTATGCAATGTTTACTAACATGATTCATAATCACAGTTTTCTTCAACCTATTGCAAGTGATTATACATAMGTATGTATATATATGCAAATAAATACATCAATGTTAAGAGAATTAGAGATGGCTGTGATAGCAGTGTTTAAAAGACCGAAAACTTTGGCCTGTTTCAAACTTGGAAACAATACTAAATTGACATTTGTTGGCAATACACATTGCTAACATTTAGTTCTAATCCATTATTAATTATTTCTACATATACTCAAATAAATAGATTTAAACAAGCTTATCCTAAATTAGCTGTGAGTAAACAAAATGAAGGAGCTGATAGTCCTGATGGGTATGGTTCCTTGATGGCTTCAGTGTCCAAGTTCAAGGTGGCTGGTGTTTAGAGGTCTGTGAAAAGAGATAATAGAACTCTTCTCTCTCTTCTCTCTTTTCTCTCTTTTTCTCTTTTCTCTTTGCTCATGATTGCCATTTTATGTTCTCTGTTCAAAAGAAAAAGGGAAATTCATATACCCTTTATATCGCTAAACCTACAATCACACCTCCAAAATAATTAAATTATATGTTCACAATTCATAGTAGTCCTTATCTATGTGACATAAGAATTTTTGCATTGTTGCCTATTTTTTTTCTCCCTGAAAAGGGCTAGGACTGAAAGATTGTTGAAGGGGATTTAACAGTTGCCATCCATACGTGGATCTTATTTCGTAGTTGAGACTAATCTTTTGGAAACTGTGCTCAAAAAAAAACCAAAAATGGATTCTTGAGGAGTTGGTAAAATACTAGATGAGCAATTTGTTGCATACAAGCTAAATTAGCACACTGGAAAGTTTAAGTTACTTACAAGAAAGAAAAAAAGACCACCCAAAAAAAAGTCAAACCCCTAAACCTATAACTCTAAAACCAAATCTTCCCAAAAACATTTTGAAGTCAATGAATTGTAAAACAATCTTTATTCATTTCTTTTTTTTTTTTTTTTTTTGGTCAGAAGAATGAATTAGCTAAAAAATTATTCTTTTTTTTTTTTTTTTTTTGGTCAGAAGAATGAATTAGCTAAAAAATTATTCTGAATTTTTACTTACTTTATCGATCTTTAAACTTTTCAGGGAATTTATTCTGGTTGGACAAAATAAAACCTGAAACCGACAAGAAAGAATCTGAAAGAAAAATGGAAGTTAAACCAAAATGATCATGATTACCACATAGATGTGAGACAGTTATGGATTTATCACATCATACATAATGAATGTGCATTGTGTTATGTGACTGAATTGTGAGTAGTATGTAAGAATTAGATGCACATATCCATATACATTATGAACTATATATAACATGTGCACATAAAAATATAAAAGGAGCTTCATGAAATTTCTGGCTAAGAATTATCCATGTGTGTGTTAGTACTGTTTATAATGTATCTGTTACACCAGTTTGTCATGGCCAGCTATGATTTTCCTCGTGGGTGAAAGGAAATGGCTTTTAAATTCAAGCATTCTTGCTACAAAAAATTCCAGATGCCAGTAGGTGCTTTGTCAAAATCTGCTTAGTTTTCCTCAGAAATAACAATTCAGAGCCAGTTGTAAACCACTCTCACACATCCTGACATTTTGTCCCCCAGCAGCAGGAAAGCAGGGAGTTAATGGGAGGACCACCAGCAGCAGAAATCATGTTTAACACTGCCTTTTCCTTATTCCAGCAACTTCCACTACAACAGGAGCAAGTGGGCTTCGTAGATTGCTTCCACCATAAAAAAGCATTAGCCTTAATTGTGAAAGTTTTCTTTGGTTAAACTTTGCAGATTTCAAAGTTAAATTTCGGCCTTAATGGAAGGCAGAATCCAAACTTGTTTTCCAGTCAAATTTCCTGCATAACTTTTTTTTAAAATGTCAGATGTTGAGCAGGCTTTTCAAAAAAGACCAAACAGCCAGAGACTGGATGACTTCAGTAATAGGAATTCAGCCTGGGGAAGGTGCATAAATCTGTAGCCTTGCTGTGCATAAAATTGCTTTGGTAGCTCCGCATCTGGAAAGACGGGAGGTTTGATCAGTGCAGTTTGAAGGAATGCCATCAGCTAAACAAGCTAATCTTGCACCTTAATTACCAAGTCATGCTGCTTTTCTCCATGCAATCTTATCATGAACRTTAAAAATGGATATAAAAGCAGTGGTGAGTTTGCAAATATGACATTAAGTGGAATGAAGTTTCCTTTCACCCTCAAGAAAACATAGGGGTGACTCTATGAATCATCCCTATGGGCCCACACAGGCCACCTTCTGCTTCTATGGAATCTTAATACCATAAAAGTTTAATCCATATGTTTCCTTCATGATTCATCCCTGAGCAGCTCCATATGTCAGCACTGGTCAGACAACGCTTTTGAAATGCACAAGCAATGATGGTGACTAGCAGACAAACACACATCAATTCCACAAGTTATTGTTTTCTTTTATTTTCTGTTATTTTCTCTTTATTCAGTTGGACAGCAGAATAACTGGGGAGAGAACTGCTGAAGAGATCYCTGGTGATGTAAAAATGGACAAGTTAAGGTTTATCTGGGTCTATAATATATCTGTCTCCCTGTGCTCCTGTTGCAGGGCTGTGTATGAGCTAGGCCCCTTCTTTCTAGGACTCCTTGGCTATGCTCAAACTGCAGGAATAAGGCTTGCATGCTGCATCCTGCCCAGGTCACCCACCTGGATGTCTCACTAGGAATAATTCAGGCTGAGAGAGTTCATTAAATTGCATGCTTTGCATGGATGATTAACAGACTGAGATCTTAAGGTTTACTGCAGCAGGTAGACCTCCCTGCAAGGTAAACAAGGTCTATGATTCTGGTATTGTTAATCTTGAGTTAAGAGAAGGGTCCAATACATGGACCTTCTCACCACAATGCCTGGAGGAGTATAGCATTCCAGGCATTCAGCTCTGTGAGGCTCTTAAGGAGAGCWAGGTGGGAAATCATTATTCTCGGTTTATAAGAAAAGCAATGAACCATGCATAGAGTGTATGAAGCAGTTCACAGTTCCTTTATTAGTCAGAAGWATCTATTTTCATAGAAACATGAATAATTTCTATCCTGCATTTTCTACAAAACCCAATTTTTAAGGCTATATTGTGTCCAAGTGAAACTAAACACTTCTTGAGCTCAGGAAAATAGTACATGTATATARATCTACAGTGCTTTCCTAAGGAAATGAAGGCTTAAGGCTAGGATCAAATAAAGTGCCCTTATATTTATATATAGGTATGCAGACKCAGGCATAGGGCTCACAAAAACATGCACTGACTTAGGAAATACACAGGAGCCTTTTACTGGCATGTGGGATGGTAAACTAAATCTGGATCAAGTACCAGCTACAGACAACCYACTAAAGATAATGTGGGTCTTGATCCAGGTCTTGCTGTAGCAAAATGAAGATTTTTTTTACACCTAATAGAGTGAAAGGATATAGAGTGTGAAGATTCAGCTGACTCTTATGAATATTCATTAGCATTCCTATATGGAAGAACTCTGACCTAGGTATATACAGGACTTTTCACACTTGTGCTAAAATTCCCTGAAGAGGAAATCTCACCTAKTAGGTCCATGAGTGAGGAAAACAAACATCAAATCACATTCTTATTCTTATTTATAAAACCATCATATAATTTCTGTATTTTACAACAGGTAAAATTTCTGTATTTTACAACTGGTTTTCAGTCCTTATCCTAAACCATATTTATAATAGTTTTTGACTTACAATGAACTCTAATTGAACTACTGCTAAAAAGTATGGATGAAGGTTTGCAGCATAGTTTGTACCAACTAAATGTATTTCTGCAGTTTAGCYAGTTTTACTTAGAGTTCTGTTTTAATAGAGCAAGTTCTTTTCATTCAAATTGATTGCATTAGAAAAGAGAAACGTTAGCTCCCTGAGCAATTTTAAGGTTAAAAGGAACTGTTCACACATCAAGCACATACATTCTTTTCTTAAAAACTTTATATTGAAGGCTCCTTTCACCTACCTACCCACATTTAAAGTGGAAGAAATTTTTTTGCATGTCACTTAAGATTAGAATAAAAATACTTTATGCTTGAATAGACTGACAAATATTTTGCTGATTGACTAATTTTATAGCTAGTGGAATATATTGATTGAATTATTCAAGAGATAAGATGAACTCTTGTTCAATGATTGGAGAATTTATTTTAAGCTGCTCTTTAATCAAGGCTTAAAAATAAGAAGGGAAGAACGGAGGCATTTCATAAATTCAGTCTTGCCTGTTGCAAAGTTGTTTTGTCACTCTTCTACTACAAAAACCCTTGGAAACCCTTCTTAGGTGTCTTAGAGCATAGGCTATCTTTTACAAGCAACCAGATAAATAAATTAATATAAACATTGCAATACATAGTTCTTAAGGAAAAAATTATGGATGCTGATGAAGAAATTTTATTTTAGATTATTTTACATCTCTTTTTTTTAAATTAAAAATCACACATCATCTGCAGTGAGTAAAGAAGATCATATGTCTGAGACTTGTCCATCTTAGGTGCTATAGTATCCAGAACAGTCAGAATYGGAAATGCAATTGAAAACACTCAAATAGGACAACACAATTCAGTTGCAAATTTTGGCTCCTAAATGAAAAATTGCAGTGTATTGGCAGATTTTTCACAGTATCACTTGTTATGGAAAAGTTTTGGTTTTATTCTAATGAATAATTTCAATACAATTCATCCTATGGTATCTTCCTTGCATGGGATGCAATATCTTCATATGCCAATTTCCAAGGGAGAAAYGTGTAGAGAGAGAAAAATGAAAGAGAAAATAAACTTATATTAATCACAAGCAGAAACTCAGACAGCCTTTAAGTAATCATCTCTCTATTTGCTTCTCTATAAGTGATCTAATTCATTTAAGTTCACTATTACTGATTAAATTATTTCCAGAAAAGATTGTATACTTCTGGGATATGTGAGGACAGAATGTTATTAAACTCACCTTATTTCCTTCAAAGGACAACCCAGGATGAAGCTGTGTTCAAGCARATGCTGATTATTTATTCATATATARCCAATTCTAGTWAAGACATGTTGGCTTCAGTGAACATGGCGGAAAAAGTTAAAAAGTCAAAGCACAAGAGTGAAATTTTGATACAAAGAAGGGTGACAGTAAACATTTATTCTTAAAATGTGTTTTATTTCCAAGCGTTCTACTACTTCTAAATTCTAACTTTAAAAAATATTATTTTAATTTGAAAAAGATTGTGTRTTTTGAGCATTAACTAGTAATATACCAAAAGTTCTTTCTTGGTACTTTCTTAAGTTCTTTCTTGACATTTCATTACAAAATATAAATATCCCCAAAATTATATTGGCTTKTAGTGTCACAGGAAATATTACCCAACAGCTGGTTTTATTGAAGGCTATAGACTGTTTTATGCTTAGATTTAGATAATTTGTGCATACATTGCTTAGTCTCATTGTGACCTGTGGGATTCTAGGTTTGAGGATGAACCTAGAAGAAATTAAAGGAGCCATCATGGAGTGATACAGGAAACTCTCTATATCATTAAAATACATACCAGAAGGGTAAGMCTGATGTTTTAGAAGAAATTTCAAAATGTCTGAATTTTGTTTGGCAAGCTTTGACATATTAACTGCTGCCATTGTCAACTGAGGTCTCCATCATTTCAAGATAATAAAAATACAATAGTTACAGTGTTATGTAATGTGCATGGATGAAAAATTAGAAGAGAATTTTTTTTTTCCATTCTTCTGAACACTGTAGAGCTGAATTTTCTCAAAGTATAATGGCATAAGAGTAGCTACCATTTCCACTTCAGTGGAACTTCAACACTCCCCTCATTTAGGCAGAGTTTGAGCTATTCAAGCATGAAGTTATTTAAGGTCCGTCAAAAAGCAGCAACCCAGAAGCCCTTCATGAAACCTCAACATATTCAAAATTTTATCTAGCATTTTATGTAAAATAATTAGAATTTACAAAAATCCAAAGTAAGAAAAACCCACAACCAGCAAYAAGCCCACTGATGTTACTGTGTGAAGACTTTTTATAAAGGAAAACATCTTAAGCACTAATCAGAAAGTCGACTTGGCAGTTGCCGGCCTATAAAACCCTTTTGTCAGGTTCATCACCAAGAATTCAGCAGGTGAACTGCAGTCACTCTACAAGACAAGAGAAGCTAAGGAAATAGCTGGAAATAGTTTATTTGATCACTAAATATGTACAAGCATATATGCTTGTCAACATGTGTTGTTTCATAAACAGGGTCAATTGGTCAACAAATTAAAAGAAAAATTAATTCAGATTTCAAATAGGAAATATGATGAGCAGACACAGAAATATTAAGCCTGTGTTCTTCTGTCACTTGGCGTGACAGAGCCTCGTAACGCTTTGTTGAGACACYGAGATTCCTGCCAGGAGGTCCTGTACTTGGATTCATCATGTTCTATTAGACAAGGGAGTCTGAGCAGAGAGCAGGCACTACCTCTCACAGCACAGGCAATTAGAATTGTCTCCTGCTCCAGTGCAGTGAACTGAAATCTTAAAATTACTCAGCTTTACTGTGTAGCCCGTGGTCGTCCTTGGCATCTTGAGAGAGCACAGGCTTTCACTTGTCTGCTTCACCACTTTGCAATGAAGAAAATAGGTCTGGGTGCATAGGCTCTGCAATGTATTTGTTAATATAACATCACTCTTTAAGTGAAACATAAAACCTGACCAGTTAGAACAGCAGGGAAACAAACTTTGTTCTTTAGCTCATATTGAAGGTTTGGCTCCATTCATTTTGGGATGCAAACTTTCTCTAAGCTTGTGAAGTATCTTTATCATGAGCAAAGAGAACATTACTCAATTCTTACAGTAAAACCCTCCTGTATTATAACATTATTTGTAGTCAGGCTCAGATCAGTTTACTCAGACACTCCGAGACTCCTGTAAATGGTTTTCCTCCTGATAAGCCTCCTTTTGTCCTCAATGCCTGTATGTGAGTAAAAGCCCATTTTCTTTTAATGACACACCAAGACACCTCCTGAGATAACTCTTACCCTGAGAAATAATATATCAAACTGGATTAAGGAGCAAATATTTTTAAGGGAGATCAAAGTTAAAAGAGAGAGATCAGGCATTCATAGTATCTCACTGAGGATTCAAAAATTGTATGGACAAAATCACTACAGTCCATAATAGATGCAGTGATTTAGGAAGCTTCTTTCACTTAGGATTATTTATRGTGAAGAAAAGACTGAATCTGAGGTTAAGCCCAGCCATTTTTTAAAGTGCATGGAGATATTTTAATAAAAGTGGTGGCAAAATAGAGGATGCAGAGCCAAGTGAAGGAGGAATAAAGTAGAGCAGGTCTTCGAAACAACAGATAATACTGTAATTTTCTAGGGTTTGTCAGGTGTGAGGGGTCCAAATTTCTCCATTCAAATGCATCTAATGCTCAGCATTGCCTTAGATAAATCTGATAATATTTGGCTAAAATTAGACCTTATTTGTGTAGTATATCTATTATTTTTCCAAGAAAATMAGAAGCTTAAAAAAATTACAGAAGCTGTCAATTTTCAAATAAATATTGCAACCATAATGGTTGCAATAAAAGATAATTTCTTCATGTGTGTGATAAAACTGCTGCACTTATGTCCTAATTTTTATTTTTCCCTTTGCTARTGTCAATACAGGAATGAATAACAGAACAGGGGAGCAAAATTGAAAAAAATGGAGCATTTCTCACTTTCTTGAACGGCTAGTGAAAAAAATGCAAGAAATAGACAATTTAGCTTAAAGTCATTAACAATTGCTTTCAACATAAAAGCATGTTTGAAATTAAATTATTTTTCATATTTAACCATGCACATTTTTTTTTTGTTTTTAATTTTCAATGCCTCAGTAAGTCAGGCTGGCTGTACTGCTATGTTCTCTGGGAACTTGAAGATTTGTGTGGGAATGGGAAGGTTCATGTGCAAACGTGAATATTTCCATAACCTTGTGATTCAAAACTATGGAAATGTTCTTTTTGAAATTCAGAATAATTAATAGAGTTAATGAAAGTACTTTATTTAGTTTTTATTTTCTGAAAAAGCTTATCATTGAAATATACAGTTTTCAGTATTGGAGTCTTATTTATCATTTTGATCACCTGTGTCTAAGCAAGCATCAAACAAASAGTTATGCCATGAAATCCATCAAAGAAAAAGCAACTGAAGTAGRGGAAAATAGGGATTTAGGTCAAACTGAATCAAACCAAATGAATTTAGCTTTGGAAAATAAAAACTTGTATACTGAGGAACAGATCTCATAACTGGCAMGATTAAGACTGAACCATAAAAATAGCACATGTACAGCATGTAGATGATTTGACACAAACTGTCAATGCAATTTTGCTGCAAGAAGTGATAGCAAGACCTGTGGCTATCTAAAGAAGGGGATAGTGGTTATATGTGTGCGATATAAGTGAGATGTATCAGAATAATATAGCTCCGTAGACCACATTCTGTAAAATGAATATGGAAAACCTGGAGAGAATACAGAAGAGAGTGACAAATACCTTGTGGGGTAGAAAATGTATTTCTGCAGATGACACCTACAGCTCACCCCACTTAGRTTATCAAAAAATATAGTAAGAGGTATGTTGCCTGCAACATATTCATACTTCAGAGATCAGGTACTAAAAGTATCAGGTATTGTTCAGTCTAATAGAAAAAAGGCATGACAAGAATGAGTATTTAGAAGCTGATGGCCAATTCAAATGGCAAATGTCACACAAATTGCTAAAAAGTTACTTGGCCAGCTATCAGATACCACTCTGATACCAGAGTTCTGAATTTTACTAGTCTTGATGTCTTCAAGCCAAAACAGGATGCTTTCATGGAATATTTGTCTCAGCCAAACACAAGTTGTTTGGCTTGGTATAGCAAAACCAGCATAAATGGAAACACAAATTAAACTTTTGGTTTTAAATTCTTAAATATCTTTGGGATACCCCCTAAAAGTCCTGGGAATTTTTTCTCTGAGTTTCTCTTTAAGTAACAATTTTAGTCTTATTATGATCTGCAGCTCTAAGTCCTATAAATCTTCTGCAGATTCTGCTACTTTTAATTATACTCTGAAGCTTGTAGGAGTTTAGAAAATATTTTTAATATTCTATTTCATTGATATAGAACTGAATGAAAAGCAGTTTGTGTTCTACTGAACATATGGACACACTCCAACAGCTTAAAAACCCCAAGCCTAGAAATCAAAAGACTCTGTGAAAACCACTTCAAATAGGATGCACATCAGTTCAGTGATTTTGAAATTGTCTTTGCGTAATTATTATTCCAAAGTAATTCTGTTCTGAAACAACAGACTATTCTTTTTAGATAACAAAATCTACTTAGTTTTACTAGTGTGAAAATAAATCATYGAGAAGATGCAACATAGATTAGCACCAGTAACATGCATTTAGTTTTAAATCTAGTCTTTTAATGTCATAGCCCCCCCCCCCTAAAAATGATAGTGACCTTTTCTTTCTGAAATATGGATGAGTTCAGCATGTTACTGTAGGATGTTTCAATCTTAATGGAAATATTATATTTGACATKATTTTTTTTCTGTTTCTCCATTTTGTTGTTTTTGCAAAAGTGTTAACAACAGACATCCATGTCCCTGATCAAATTGAAGGAAATTGTTTGGGTTAATCCCAGTGACCTTAAAATTAATTTAATTTTYGTTTTATTTCAAGCACAATAAAACCAGAAAAAATACTCGATTCTTCAGATATATTTTTCCCCTCATTAAAAGCACTCTCACCCACTGCTGCTGTGAAAGCACATTTCAGGAAGTGTTAAAAGTGATTGAAACTGTAATCCCTAGAGCATTAGCCTGATGCAGTTATTTCTATTGCTCAAATAAGGTTATGACCAACTTAAATCTTCATTTCCAGATATTATCTGACATGTTCTACTTGCAAACAGAAAAACCTTTTGGGAGAGAGCTACTGTGAAGGTTTSGAAACCTGCCAAACTTAATGAATTTAATATATATTTTTAAATAATATTTTTAATCAAACTATAATCAGTAATAGTCTAACCTGGTGCAAACAAAAGTGCCAATATTGCATTGAAAGCCAGATGCATAATGTTTTAAAGTAAAATTATGRTTATGAAATTAAGATAATTCAAGTTTTCCTAATAGTTTCATTGAATTTTAGGATCAACATATCCACACGAACATTGTCCACAACCACTCAATATGGAAACATAAGAACACGTAATAAATGCTAGGCTAACACAATCTATCTCTATTACTTATATTGTTGGTGATTGCTTCCACTTATATCACATCAATAAAATCTCTTGAGAATCATGAGAACCTGAAAATTGTCTCCATACAAAATACAAAGACTCTAGCTAAGCAGAAAAAAATCCCCTCTCATGGTTCAAGGAACTCTGTCAAATTATATCCTTGACTGCTCATATCAGCTCATGGTTCTTAAAAATTTGGTATTTGAGGAACACGTGATCACCTAAATAAAATTCAGCACCCATTTTGTTAAAGGGSGAAATTTCAACAAATTCAAATATAAGTAGCCTAATATAGTTTTAGTGGTTGGACTTTAAATTTATTTAGCTAATAAATAAAGTGGAGTCTCACAGGATCTTTGCTGTTTCAGGACTTTTCAASGCTTCCATAACTGGAAAAAGTGAGGAAAAAGCCATGAGAAGACAAAATTTGTTGGTGATAGATAGTTATTCAAGGTAACAAAGGGCAATCGAACTGCAGAAGAAATAAAGTGATAATGAAATGGCAGATGAAATCAGTGTTGGTAAATGCACAGTGATGCACATGGGGAAAAACAATCTCAATTTTACATATAAGGTGAACAGCTCTGAGATTATTTTTGCCACAAAGGAATGAAATCTTTAGAATTGACCTGTAATGAACAGTTCAGTGAAAATGTCAGCTCAATACTCAGGAGCAGTAAAAAAGAAAATAGACATTTAAAAAAGGAAAATAAAAACAATAAAGTAAATATTGTGATGTTCTYTGATACTGTATAAAACTATCCTGGGTGCTCTTTGCAATTTCTACCACCCCCACAACCATCTCAAAATGGAAGTAGGAAAAAGTTAGAGAGATAATCACAGACAGTTATAAATGTTATTCAAATTGCAGAAAGAAACKGCCAGTAAGGGGTAAAATACTTCCCAGCAAAGTCATATGTTACACRGAGAAATAAAAAAGAAAGGACTAGTCCAATAAAGCCAAAGGAGGTCAAAGTAATTTAGCAAAAAAATYAATCACCAAACAAAATAGAAATTCTTCATAGCTCATAACTAATTTGTAGAATTCTGACACAAGGGCATGTTCATGATAAAACCTTTACAGGAGTCTAAAAAAAAGTGGGAGAAGTTTATAGAAAACAAATCTATTATGGACTAGTAATCAAAGGTAGAATCTCTTCTGAAGGTAGTCCTTTAAATGCTGTTCTGCTGAGGACTAGGAGACTAATAGAGCCCATAAGAGCATTTTATCTGCTGCTGCTGGCACAATGACATAGTTGAAAAACTGAAAAAAAAGTGGAATAAAACATGTTTCAGATTCAAATGCCTTTGGTGCAATAAAATATGAAATTTTTTTCTMTCTGTTCTTCATTGACTCATATAGCACAGACACTTGTTCACTCCCACTGCAGTGGGATAAAGGAGGGGAATGGAGGTTGTGGTCAGTTCATCACACCTTGTCTCTGCCACTCCTTCCTCCTCAGGGGAGGATGTCTCACACTCTTCCCCTGCTCCAGCATGGGGTTCTTCTGACAGGAGGTGGTCCTCCATGAGCTTCTTCAATGAGTCCTTTCCACTGGCTGTGGTTCTTCACAAAGTGCTGCAGTGTGGGTCGCTTCCACAGCATGCAGTCCTTCAGGAGCAGGCTGCTCCAGGGKGGGTCACTCACTTGTGGGGTCACAAGTCCTGAAGCAAACCTGCTTCAGTGTGAGTTCTCTCCATGGGCCCACAGGTGCTGCCAGGAGCCTGCTCCAGCACAGGCTTCCCATGGGATTGCAGCCTCCCTCAGGCATCCAGGCTCTGATGTGGAGTTGTCCTGGGGCTGCAAGTGGATCTCTGCTCCAGCGTGGGCTCCMCCATGGGCTGCCGGGACACAGCTGCATCACCGTGGCCTGCACCATGAGGTGCAGGAGAATCTCAGCTCCAGCACCTGGAGCACCTCCTTTCCCTCCTTCTTCACTGTSCCTGGTGTCTTCAGGCCTGTTTCTCTCCCATATTCTCATTCCTGCTTCAAGCTGCAGTTAGAGGGGGTTCACAGTCCCATTTTTAACTCTGTTACCCCAGAGGCACCACCACCACTGCTGATGGGCTTGGCCTTGGCCATTGGTGGGTCCCTCCTTGAGCCGGCTGGCATTGGCTCTGTCAGACATGGGGAAAGCTGCTGGCAGCTTCTCACAGCAGCTCCCCTGAAGCATCCCTCTCCCAAAACACAGCCATGGAAACCCAATGGACCATAGACCATAAAACTAATTCCKACAGGAACGAACTTTGGAGCACTATCCTGTGTACCTATCACCTGCCCAACCTACATCATCACATGGATGATAGCCCATCCCTGTAGTGAAATTAGTTTCCTTGATATTTTGCTATGCATGTGTATTTGCTATTCTTTAGAGTTCAAAGTCTTTGGGATAAGCAGTGTTTCGACTTTCCCTGAATTTGACAAGAAACTTGATTCAATYACATAGCAAATGAAGCCTTAAGTCTTCTAGTTCTAGGTCACAAATTCTTCATCRTATGACTTGAAGCAATTGGTTTGCATTGGTTTGCTTCAGTTTGCAMCAGTTGCCTCCTCCCAGGTGCTTCAGACATTAAAAATGACTGAAAGTTTAACTTTTTTCTGTCATGTTTGATGTTGGATTAGATATTGCCTTTGCCACTGTAGGTTCATGTCAGATCAGATACCATTTGCTCCCTCATCCCTGACACGAAGCCTTCATGAGCTCCTGTCCAATTCTCTTGATGATTTGACATTTGTTTGACTGTGGGTCTCTTTGGGAGCTTTCGTAGTGTGTGTGCAACACATCAGCAATGATGAAGCTGTGGCCTTATGGAGATGTCCCTGCTGCATCCCATTTTCTGAAAAGTTTAAAGTGAATGTGGWACGTAGCTCAAATTAAATTTTAGTTGMTTTTTTTTCTTTTGACACTGAAAAACCCCAATATTGTTTTCTCCTCTTCTAAGTGTTTAAATCATCAGCACGAGTATATAAATATTACCTGTGAATCATAGATCAAATAAAACTTCAATATCCAAAGCAAAACTTCTGAACAGTTGGGGAGTTGCAAGTTGCTGGTGCAGATAAGTGAGAAGATATTTTAAAAATAAATACATATAAACTGCAGTAATTTGCTGGACATTTTGCTATCAGAAACCTTCATTTACTATTTATTAAATATATACRCCAGAGTATTATTTGATTTTTTTTAGTCGGGCACACAGGTCTATAATGCACAAAATCAGAATCTTGAAGACTGCTGAAAATGACACTGATATGTTGTTTCAGTGATATTGCATTTAACAAATTTGTAACAAAGTTAGCACCCCTGCCCAGAGTGCCTTTGCTGAATGCCTGTTTGTAGTGTTTGCATTGCTCAATTTCCATGCTAGAGAACAAAGGTGGTATGTAATGTTCAGTATCAATCAATCTTATTTCTTCATCTTTATTTGCTGTGTTATCTAATAGAAGCTTGAAGGCAGCAAGAAAATCAAAGCTAGATAGGATAAGTGTAGGATTTCATATAGTAGGGAAAATATATGAAGACCATCAAAATAGATGAGAGGAAAAGTAAACCCCGTGTTGGTGGCACTGAAGCCTAAAGAAAGATTCATGAGTAAATAAAAGCATGCAACTAGAATTTTATTTAGGGTGTATTTTAAGAGTGTTATTCAGAAAGCTTTACCTGGAGATAATATATCTGTTTTTCTGTTGTAAAAATTCYAAAGAATTTTCCTCAAGGAAGATGCCTAAACCAGACCAGAAATGKTTAACTATTGCAGGCAGACCTAAGTGCCTATATCTATTAATCTTGACTACTTTTCCTGGCAGGCCTTTAGTCACCCTTGTGATTATTCCCCATGTGTCACCTTTACCTAACCACCCTTCAGCCTACAGGGACGTAGCCAAAGTTCTCCTGCAGACAAAGGAAGAAGCTGTCAAGCCATGGCAGCTTCCCAAGGACACTGGGAGCTGCTGATGCTCTGCCTCAGCATCATTCCTACTCTCTCCACAGAGATGGAGAGATGCCTCTGCCTCTTGGATGTTTATGGTTGTGTCTTTGCAGAAATATCKTCTTTCCATACTGTTGGAGAATAAACGAATGAATTTCTAAGAAACTGCTGAAACCTGAGCAGCTGCCGCTCCACCTCTCCTCACCCAGACATCACCTGAGCAGAATATCTAATTATGCCTAGACAGAATATAAGGCTTAAAAAAGTTAGGTGTTAGTTACGATTCCAAAGAATAGTTCTCAAWTTTTTAATTCTTCATCTACATTACAATTTTCAATGGCCTTAAAAGCCTTAGCCAGATGGAAAAATTAAAATTATGTACTAATCCAGGCATTTCTTAACAAGATAAAATTAATAAATTAAGGTATTTTCTTCAGCTTTATGATGGAACAAAGCCTATGGCTAGTGGAGCCAGCTGAAGGGCAAGGAAGGACTTCCACATGAGAAGCCACTTGAGACATGTTCTTGTCATTTTTACATTGCTCTAGCTCACATTGCAGCACAGAAAAAGTTTCAGTATTTAGCAAGAACAAGAATAAGGCAGCCTCACTTGTTGAGTTTGTCAGCTGCAGTTGTTGGCAACACAAACCAACGCTGACTTATCCCTGAGTGCTAACAGATAAAAGAAAGCTCTCAGTAACCTTTTCATCCTTGGTAGTTGTGCTGTGCACATCTTGGAGCAGACTAGGGCTGTATTTCTAATTTAGACACAAGTAAAAATATGTCTACCTTGAAAAAAATCACAAGTTTAAATATATAATTTTTCAGACTAAAAATGGAAGCTGTTTCATTTGCTTAATTCTAAATACCAACACTAGATATAGAAATTTCATTTTCKTAAAGCCACATTTATAATTGTATAACTCTTGGAAATAATATCAKATTAACTTTATGACAAACAAATTCCTGAAGACACCACAAAGGGAGGGGGAAAAATAAGGAGGAGGAAAAAAACATACAGAGGAGTTTATCAGAGGAGTGAGTTGTGAAACACCCAAGCCAAAGTGAGGGAGGATTAAAATGAAGGTATCTCTGGGCAAGTTGCCTGAAAATGCAACTGTTTATGGATAGTTGGATACACTAACAAAAGAGTGAAAAGTCCCTTGATTAATCAAAGTTTCTTGATGACAAAACCAGATTCAGAGAGAGACTTTCAAACAATGTTAGAAGGAACTAGATGCTGAACCTTTAGAGGCATTCAGACTTTGAAAATCCAAATAATGGTGTGAACTGAGAYACTTGAAAGGAGAGTTAGCGATGTAATATGTAGAGATTAAAACAAAAAGTAACTTTCAAAACTTTGAATGTTCCCTTGACACCAAAAGCGAGCTGTAGGTAGACTAAAACCACTTATTACCATGATCAAGTCTTGCCAGTATTGTCAGAAACTAAAAGAAAGTAAGCAACACACACATCCCTTGCCAAGGAATAGTGTGACTGGAGGTGATCTTTCAGTGCTTTGAGATAACGACTGAAAATTCCATTTGGCCAAAAAAAAAGAACAAATGCAGAAAACAGACTTCAACTGGAACTGTCTTCCTGTTTTAATGCTTTRCAATGGCTTAACAAGATAAAAGAGTGAAATAACAGTTGCATAAACCATTAGTATATTGTTGTAAATTTGCAATAGTTTCATTAGATGTGTATGCAATACTGAAGCTTTTATCAGCCATGAAGAAAATCTGAAAAAGAAAGGTTTCTTAAATTTATAGATGAGGAAAAAAAATAATTGAATTTAGCACAATATATGATATGGAATTGTAAAGGTTATTGAATCCACCTTGATAAAGAATAACATTAATCTTCAGTATAATGCCTTTGAAACTAACTGAGACATTGTTTTTAGCATGGAGACACTTACATTATATAAAAATATTGTTAGGTTAAATACTCCAAGGGCACTCTGTACTAAATCTTACCATTTGTTTTTGTCTCAGAGAGTAACATTATTTTTTAAAATAAATTGCATGGATTTCAAGTCYTAGGGAGTGCCATTATTTTCTACCATGTTTCATGGATTTCAAATTCATCAGAATTTGCTATGTTCTTTCCATTTGAAAACCTGAAAAAAAAATGCAAACAAGTCTTACCTTGAAGAATTTCACTTTTAAACAAARGAACAGGCAAACAAGGAACACTTAATAGAATAAGGAAGGTCTCTAAAAAACATAATCAAGTTAAACCAAACCAAATTAAACCAAAACCCAACATCCAATTTCCACTAATGTCTCATAGTGTGGTTATAATTACTGCAAATGCAATGTACAAATATAGTTAAATCTTTCAAAAACAGCACTTCCTTCTTCTGGAAAGTTTAGTATTGCCATGGCAGAACAGTTGCTGAAGGTGTCTGATAATCTCCATCTCTATACAAGATCACAGACAGGCTAGCCCTTAATACTTTAAAACATAATTACCATTAAAAAAAAATCAAGGTCTTAATTAGTTCTTCAGGAAGATGTCAAAATCTAGTCCTTTGATATGTGAACACAGAAGGAAGGTTCAATCTCCCTGGCAGATACTATCATTAATAACAGGGTGCAGATAGAAAAAAACTGTAATCTTTTTTAAAAGCAAGTTGCAGAAATTTTACATCTCTCAGATGTTGAGATATTTTTGTAAATGATATTAAAGAATTTACAAATTTGGTCATTAACCATTGGGGCTTTTTTGTGGTTTGGGTTTTTTATTTTTTTAATCTAGAGAGAAGAGAAAAAGGGATAATCTGTAAATGCTAAAAGAGAGCATRGCCACTCTCTCAGAGYTCTATATTGGGAAATACAAGYAAAAACCCAAAACAAACACAAAAGCTTTCCTATTTGATAGTATCTGTGCTGTCTTGACCACCATCTGTGTAATTGCAATGTTTTGTGGTATTGTCCAAGAATATTTCCCAACAGTGAGCTGGGACTCTTCAGCTCCCTGAGAAACACTCTGATTCAACTCCTTAGCTCTGCCACTTTACAAGGGATATTAATTTCAGCTTTAGTTAATGTTTATATATGAGGGCCAGAACATGGTATCCTTCAGTGAAGTTCTTTTMTTGTGATGTCTTATTTGTGTGCTTAACATCACCAGAAAGTGCATCATGTAAATCATACAGCTCTTGACACAGAGTTTAACTTTTCTTGATTTCAGTTGCGCAGCTTGAGATTTTTAGGTCACCTGGAGGTAAAGTTTCTTTCAAAGTAACACTGCAGAAATGGTGGGCAAAGCAAAATTCTCTCAGCTAAATCTCTTCTGTCTCCTTTTTGCCACAAGTGCAGAGCATTCAGTACCTGAGATCTTCCTTCTATGTCGATGTCAGTTCAGAGGAAAAGGTGCTGTCAGCAGAAGCCTTCCAAWTGTTTCATGTGAATACTAAGAACCATGCAATCTAACTAAATCTAACTAAATGTGGTTTCTTAAAACCACACTGTTATGCAACTTTATCTGGTTTTATTTCAGAATTCTCTTGAGTCCTTAAAAAAATCCTACAATTTCTTTATACTTTTTTTTATTAAAACATATTGACATAAAAATTCCCATAAAAATTCAAATCAGAGAGAGATTTAAAATAGCATTTTAGGTGCATTTTTATTAAACTTTATTGAACTTCTTTTTTTTTCCACACCAGTTACTAATAATTTATCAAAAGACAATCTTGCAACTTTTGCCACGTGATAACTGACTCCAGCCATGAGCAATTAGAACCCCATTCTTATTTACTAAAAACACTCTAAAATCCTGAGAATTTTTAGCATCACTTTTCCCCCATGATGTAAGAATGTTTGAAAACCCTAKCTATATAAAATACTTTTGGTACATATTTTGGTCCTGTGCAATTCCTGCCATAAGCTTATGCTTTTTTTCCTGTAATTGCAGTTTCAGATCAAAGAGAAACTGGCAAGTGTCAATCCTACTATCGATATAGCATCTGCTCTTTAGATTTGTGTGAGAGTGTAGATATACAGGAAAAATTATTTAAATCCTTCTGCCACTAGAGCAGTCTCCTGTAGAATGATGGTCAGAAATCATGTTTGAAACTGAAACTGTTTTTTGTTAAACAAATTGTGATGTTGATAGCATTAGCACTGCYCAGAGAACTGAGCAAATTTTATCTTTTTCAGGTAATGATTCTCAATTTGCCATAGGGTTTTCACAGGAAAGGCTTAAGCATATGAGGTGGGTGCCATGAAAGTTCATGATCTTTTGTCACACAGTGAAAAATAAGACCTTGAAACTTTTAGTTGTGTCAGGATGTAGAAGACATGGAAAAGAATTCCCTTATAATGCTGACAGTTTTTATCAATTTAAATGCCACATTAGTGTATTTTATGTGTGTTGCCTTGAATATACTGCCAGATTTCATAGATCTATTATCTGTTTTCAAGGCATGCAAACATCAAGTTAATCATTTAGCCATCTTACACTATCAGTCACAAGTTAGTGACAACCAGAGTTCTAATGTGCACATCTGCAGAAGTTCACTCTATCTGCAGTGTCAAGTGAGTCATACAATAATGGTTGGACTTCTAAGTACTTTCTACTGGAGTCTGAGCATTAAATCAACTGACAGTGACCTTGCTGTAAGAGCTCTCTTGTTGACATGCYTATGTATTTGAAGAACACTCTGTCCTCTTTCTTGCACTGAGGGTTTGGAACATTTATAACTTTTTAAAAATTAAATATTTGAAGCCTYTGCAGATTAAAATCATATAAGCATATAAGCAATAACAACTATTCCATTTCAGAACAAGAAATCAATAAAATGAGATGAATTAATGACAGAATTTCAGATGCAAATGCTTGAAYTTACCATGAATTTATGTCAAGGTTTAGCCACTCACTCCTCCACCAGTGGGATGGTGGAGAGAATCAGAAGTGTAAAAGTTAGAAAACCCCAAGGGCATATTGAGACATGTCCAGGAAAGGAGCGCTCCATCACTTGTAAAGGTGACTTGGAAAGACAAATGAGATCACTCTCAGTGTTGCCTCCCTCRCCTTTTCTCCTCCCAGCTCTATGWGCTGAGCATGATGCCAAAMGCTGTGGGGTATCCCTGTGGTCAGCTGGGTCAGCTGTCCCACCTGTGTCCCCTCCCAACTCCTTGTGCATTCCCAGCCCACTCACTGGTGGGATGGTTTGAGGAGAAGAAAAGGCCTTGGCTCTTGGCAAGCCCAGCTCATCAATGACAAGAATGTCCCTATGTTATCAACAATATTTCCAGCACAAGCCCAAAGGACAGACCCAGACCAGCTAGTGTGAAGAAAATTAACTCTACCCCAGACCAAAAAATGTACCACCTTAGGCTCTGTTTGACTGATTGTTAACAGAATCTCAAATTGTGTAATTGCATTGCCACTAGCACTGATTTACATCCCATGATTCTACCCACAAATTTTAAAATTCAGAATTTGATTTTGTGTTAATGGGCTGACCCATTTCACGTTAACACTTTCAATTTTTTATTGTTTCAGTAACATACGGCTCTCTAACGTCATTGTAAAGGATGTTAGAGAGCTCGTGTTACCTAGAGATATTTTAAAGAGCTCTTCAAGTCAAAACCTAGTCAAAGTCCTGAAGAGAGTAAAACAAATGAAAAGWCTTTAATTTAGTTTTTGGAAGGGTCATAAGACAAAACTTGAAAATTTCATAAGAATTTTTTTTTTTGTTTGAAATTTGAAACAATTGAAATACTACCAAAAATCATATGGAAAGAGAAGTGTCAAAGTATAATTTAAAAATCAAAAGCAAAAAGGAAGTCYAGGGAAAATATGAAATTTCTGTTAGTTTCTGGTAACCTAAATGTTGTTATAATGCAGAGAATACAGAACCACCTGTTTCATTGATTTTCTTTCAGTGAGTACCATTAACAATGCTATCCCTTTGCACCAAACCACCAATGTGCCCAGAACTTCAAATTCATCCATTCTAAGGTCCACAGACACCTAGCAGGATTTGACTCAGAACTGCCCTTTGAAAATATTAGTCAATAAGACTTGACATTCATTAATTAACTTTATTTTACCAAATAATATGTTGTCATTATATTGAACTTGTTTCTACTAGATATCTCAACTTTACATAAAATTCCCCAACAGAGTATTTTATAATAAAAATATTGATGAAACAATTTTGCTCTTCTGAGTTTTTTTCTTGAACATCAGCTTTTCAAAAAAAAGGACAGTGAAAAGCAATTTTTTTTTCTTTTTGTTTGTATGGTATACATGGAAAAAAGAACGTTAATAATGGAAAAAGAACATTAATAAAAGAAATTAATATCTAAAGATTTGAGAAGATACAAAAGACATCGGATATTGTGACCAAACATTCAAAGTTTGCAAGTTTTTGGAGAGTTACAAATCTTCAGGYTGTATTTATTAAGTTACTCTTTCTGAAAATGGCATCTTAGTTTGCCTGATTGGAACTGTTTGAAGTTGAATCARATTGCGTTGAAACAAGCATTCAGATTTAAAATGCACTGGGTTATCACAGTTTTTTATTCCTTTGGTAAATGTCCTTTCTGAATACAGATAGCTCCCACAGATCTTGAATCTGTGGGATATTTAAATCTAGGCATTTGACTCACTGAATAGATTCATCTAATCCCTGAAGCAATACACATATGGATGCAGTAACCCCTTTGCTAATTTGCTCAAATTCTCTGTAGGCTCACCAACAGTGCCAATGTCTCTCATTTAAATCAAATAAAATACCAGTGTGTTTCTTAGGAGAGAAATTTGTAGRGCTTAAGGAACAAAATAAATCATGACTGAAAAGCTATTTTGTTTGCTGTTCCCCASCATTAACTTGGAATAACTCCTGGATTCAAAGGGCTTTTGAGAATCACCAATGCTCTAGTGACCCTATCCGATACCGGTACCTCTTTTCATTTTAAACAATCATAAATGACAGAGACAATCTTTGGAAAAATTATGCTTTCTCAGGAGAGCATCATACACTGTTATTTTTGCTTTTCTCTTCCAATATTCCCTATTTCTTTGCCATGAGTTTTTCTGACACAACACTCCTCCACAGCAGAAGAAGGCGGGGAGAAGTATGGTATACAGAGCAAAATTAGTTTTCCTGGTCACGTTCTTTCCTCAAAACATTTCTACTTTRACTGTGTTCTTCTACTATACAACAGAGTTGTTCCAAAGTAACTTTCCACACTTTCCTGGCAAAACAAATAATATATAGAGTCCAAAAATGGTAACATCATAGAGGGACAAGAGGAAGAATTTAAATTCTAAACAACTGCATATAGGAACAATTAATTTCATAATACATATTTAGAATATCAACATGAAAAACCATTTTCCACTGAGCATTTATTATTTTTGTTACTTTAGTTAGTATGTGATTTTTTGGAATATAAAGATATTGCCCTATTTATACATTTAAAGAGATTGCAGGTCACATAGCAGAAGTAATCCATCTGAGAATTTCAGTAATAAATATGAAATACATTCACATTTTACTTTTTTACTTACACCTTTTTTTTTTACTTTCCTGGATGACCTGATTTATCCTTTATCAATTGGATAACTATTGCAACAAAAAGCATAAAGATAGCTGTGTATATAGAAGGAAATAGCATTAGCTAATTAGCTAGTAATTAGCAGTTATTGATATATACTGACATGGTTCAYTTTGAGGCAATAATCCTCTTTGATCTTCAGGCTGAGAAAAATCAAAAGTTCAAAGGTATCAGTGGTGTGCATGCTGGTGAGTGAGGATATCGATCATGTGTCAAGACAGGGCAAATAAGAAAGGCACACAGTGTCCCCCKGTAGGGCTAAGCAGGTGCTTCCATATGCAACACCACAACACTTAAAGTAGCTCTCAAAAAGGCCAAGAGAGATTTGTCAAAGAATTCAATTGTACAMTTCAGTTCTAAAAAGTACTTGGAGTATTCCAAGGGCACCAAAAAGGGTATTTTCAGGCATTCAGAAATGTATCTGCTTCCTACAAGATCATGGACAAAAATCCTGCACTGATACAACAAACTGAAAAAAGATTTGTGCATATTATCTTATTAGGAAAGCCAGCTTTTATCCACTGCAGTTAATTGCAAGGTAGAGGTAATGAGTTAGCAGGCATGGCTGCAAATGCAAAAGACATTTTTCATTTCATAAGTGAATATGAAGATCTATGGAAACAATAAAATTCTTGTTTAGCTACTCATATTTTAACTCCAAGTTCTGTTTCCCRAGATGCATATTTATATTTTAGATTTTTTTTAAAGGAAGTCACTCAGCAAATGCTACATTTCAGTGATGGCACATGCTCACTGCTAAGTGCATGATTAAGCAGCCTGCAATATGGAAAAACTGATTTTAACTTCCTAAAATGGCCTACACTTCATTTGCTTTGAGACCACCTGGGTAAATGCTGGCATTTGGCTTTAAAAAACCCCAACCTTTTGTAAGACTGTAAAACAGCACTTGAGWTGAGAGCATGTCTTAATTGCTTCTTGCACTTGGATCCTCATTTACCCATAGCACTGGCTCTCCACAACAAGTGGTGATTTTTATTATATCACTGCCACAGTCCTTGTGAAGTTGAACCCGCCTCTCTTAAAAGACCCCAGCTTGCTCTGCCCTTACCCCAAGCTGTCCAGGAACACACAGCTTCTGTGATGTAGGGATAACCATCTCATCATGTATTAAATGGCCCAGGCTGAGTAACCAGTCAGGGCAGTGTCCTGCTCAYGAGGTTATACATATTTCAGGCAAGGGTTATCTCACCTCTGGCCAGCCTGAGATGATCACCTAAGCCAGCCTGGATCTGTTTATAAAAGATAAATTTGATATAGATAAATTTGTGTGCTTCCCATTATCATAAAAGAGGTTACTAGTGTCACCTATAACTAAGGCTGGACAACAGTCATCTTCCTAATATCCTGCTTTTCAATTACCTCTGTCCACCTTCTGTGAATGAAKCTGGGAGATGTTAGCTCACATAAAACAAATTGGAACTAATTTAGTTCAAAATGATCAAGGAGTTTTGTGTTTTGAATTACAGGACTGTGGATCAGTCCCTTTAAACAAAGTTCCATTTAACAATCTGACCAAACGTAGCTGTGTGGGGTCTGGGGGAATCTAATTTCACACATAATCAGTGCAAACCTGCTATAATTTGACAGAAAAAAAAAAAGTCAGAAAACTCTGTATTCTCAATAAGGATTTTTAAACCTCTTGACCTGTCTTGTTTTCACCAAATTGCACATTTTGAAATCCCTGGGTTTAAATTATTTATTACAGGGTTAGAGTGGAAAACTTTGAGTTGCTTRGAAAAGTTTCTTAACMGTGTCTTAAAAAAATGAAAAAAATCAAGACCAAAAACACTTTCCACTTGTACTTATAAAGGTCCTTACTTTTAAGAATTAAGGCAAAAAACCCCAATTAAATTCCAAGGCGGACTGACAGAGTGCCATAGATGGGTCAATTTGCACTAACACCTTAAGAATGAGATTGAGAAGAAATAAATAAAAAATCTGGTTAAAAACTGGGGTGGGAGATGATGAAAGAGAGGGCATTTTAGATGAGGTAAGGAAAAGAACTGTACAGGAAGAACTGGGGTCACCTATATAATTAAGAGAGACTGACACCAGAAAAGTAATAACTGGATGGGAAGCCAGAGAAAATGCACATAGCCAATGAAGAGCAAAGGAGAGAAAGCATAGCTTAGGTAAGAAGCTAGAGAGATTTACTCAGAAACAGCTTTGGGGTTAGGATGGGGTTGGGACAGAGATTTACACTGTCAGTTTGGAGATTATGGTTGATGGAGTGAGATAAGAAGAGGTGAAGAGCAAGGACTAGTCTAGAAAGCRTTTTTAGGAGAGGTAGAAAGGAAGGGTGCAGCAAAAATCTTACAGAAGTATTTTGTGATCGAGAGGTAAGAGTCCTCAACAGCAACAGTGGTTTTCCCAACCATAATCCCCATCATTCTCCATCTAGTAGCAACTTTTGCAGTCCAACGTAAGTAAGCAATTTTTGCTAATATTGGTGTATCAGAGAATGATTACCTATACTACTAGTCACTACACTGTCACTTGAGGTGAGAGAAGAATTAGCAGTGGATGAAAAATCATCAATCCATGCTCAGGATCCATCTGTGTATCAGTATGTCACAAGGTTACACYCACTGTCTTTTTCCTCTAGTTAGTTCTCCTTAAAGCCAAGAATCTGCATTATGCTCAAATACTACATTCTAACAGCTCTGAGTAGATAATTTAGTCAAGAAAATGAGCTTTTAGATGAAGTGYCCACATCTCTACAAGATCAAATTCATTGTGTGACATGGACTGTCCTTAGAACATGGATCAAAGTCCTTTATAACAAATATTGTTTTCTGAGAAACTTCATTTGAGTCCTCAGATTAAAAAGTCAAATAAGCCGGCAAGATGAATAAATTCTGGGGAGGGAAAAAAGATATGGGAAAAAAACCCAACKAACTACAGAAAAAAAGAGACTTCTGCTTAAGCATTTTGAACATCCAGACACCATAATGTCTGATTCTGCAAGAAAATTATTGTGTTAAATCATTAAAATTACTTTTTCCAGGGCCAACGTTAAGAGAATAGCAGTGTAGAGAGAAATAATTAATTATTTTCTAGATTTTCACACAGCCACGCAATGTTTGAGACTGGAAGGGACATCTGCAGTCATTGGGTTCACTCCTGCTCCTGCTCAAGCAYTGCCACCTGGAGCATGTTGTCCAGGGCCATGTCCAGACATCTTTTGGATATATCCAAGGATGGAGAGCTCAAAACCTCTTGCTTAAACCTGTGCCAGGGCTCAGTCACCCTCACAATAAAGCAGTTTCCTGATGTTCCATGGTCACAGAGTGGTGTCACCAACTCCTMATATTACCCTTGGTGATGCTTAGAACATACTATGAAGGGAAGAATATTCATGATGGCCATGTCACAGAGGAGCTGGTGAGAGAGATAGCCCAAGCTGGGTATAAAAAGGGCTGAACAGCCAAGGTTGACAGGTTGGTATGGATGTGAAAAAAGTCACCGAGAAGTGACCATTGAGTCAGGCTGCTCCTCTTTGGTTCCTTGTTCTGTGTATTACAGTCAGATGCCTGGACAGGGGCGTGACCAYRTCAAKGTATCCTCCTGTCTTCTACCTCCTCAAAACACATAGTGACGGAGGACAAGGCTCAAGGCTCCAGAGACAGATAAAACAGCCCTGTCACCATCTTGCAAGGGACTAGAAGTTCCCTACAGCCACTGGCAAAGAGAAATCCCTCATGTGGCTGGGCCCCGCGTGAGCTCCGGGCACAAACCTTAGTCATGCTGTGGCCTTAACGCAGCTGGTAGAGCACCTGAGGTTGCTATGTCACAGGGAGGTCAGTGGTTAGCCCAGCATGGGTATTTCATGCCTGTCTGAGAGATTTGGATGGGAATCCTTGGCCTGAGGGTGAGAGAGTCTGRACAGTGAGGCAAGATTTTCCTGTGGTGACAGAGAGTATCACCTCTGGTTGCTGATTCTCCTCCTGTAAGTGACAGCATCAGCTATSTGAGCAGCTCATGACATTTTCAGGATCTCCCCTTCTGCCAGTCAGATGGGGAATTTTGAAGCTTTGTACTAGGATATTGTCCTAAATCTAAGAAAAGACAATGACCGCAGCATGACATGTGCCATGTCATGGTCCTTTAAGCAGCAGGATTGTCCRCACAATGTGATCAAAGGGAACTCTCCACCACCTTCCTTCCTAACCTGTCATCATCTCACAAGAAACTGGAAGACCCCTCACAGCTGTGTAGAGTCCCACCACCCAGCATCCCTGTACCTTGTCAAAGTCTCCTTTACAACAGAAAGATTTCTGTAGATGTGGGCAAATTGAAATTTTAGTATCTGCTGCTCAACTCTGAGGACATATTTCCACTTCCTATCTTTTGTTTTCATAAAAGTTCAAAGTATAGCTTTAAAGGCTGCTTCTGCATGTATGTCAGAAATTAATTTCTCTATGAAATTAACTCACTACACCTAATTAATGTCTAGAATCTGTTTTGGGGGTTTATGTTACCATGAGGTATYGTWTTTTTTTTTTTTTAATTATGGAAGCTCTAAGAAAAATGGCTCAACTGAAATACTTTTCTGAAAGAAATACATTTTTCATTTTGAAGATTAAAAAGGCCTCATCGGTATGACAAACAGTCTTGATAGTCGCATGGAAAGAACTGCATTTTGAAAATGTCATTGCCAATTCAATTCAATGTCAACCTTAGTTTCATTTTAACTTTCTTTTTATTTTCATATCTTGAAAGCAAACATAAAGCAGTATATAAAACTTACTAAAAATACCTTTGGTCTTTTTATCTTTGTCTGTTTTGCATTCCACACTTTTTCCTGCCCAATGCAAGTCTCAAATACCCAATCAGCACTACTGCTGAGAACTACACTACTGCCTGCAATACCACTTAACAGAAGCAGTGCTATAATACATAAAGTGCTAGATAAAATGTTCATTTTGCAGATTATATCAGTAACAGTGTACAGRYCWGAAAATCATAAATATATCAAAKATTTCTCACTGATMCAATTCTCCTGTTGTAAATCACACAATAAAAGCCCCTTGTGAGACYAGATAATAAAGATAAATAATGGTTTAGAAATGCTTAGATATGACAGTAATGATCCATACAGACATTTAATAATGTTGTTTTACAGACAGGTTTTTCACCCACTAATAAAATAGAAAAAAGTGGGGGAAAGAGAAAAAACAAGAGGGGAGATGTAGGAACTATGAAATATCTATTCATTAGCAGCACTCTGTCTAGTTGGCAGTCTAAAAGAGATGTAGATCTCTTTTCTGGGGTGAGGAAGAGGGGACACAAATATTGTCAGTTACAGGACTACCTGGTATGCCATAACACATAACCAGTGGAAGCAGTGGAAGATGCAAGACACTACCTTAGACCGCACAAATAACTCTAATTTCAGCGTTCTCTGTCTTCTTGGAACTCGAATCCTATTGTACTGATTTTAAACAATGCTTATTGTACAAGGTATGCTTATAGAGATTGATGCTATCTCAGTCCTCATTCTCCATCTTTGCACCTAAATATCTGGTTCTTTACCGGGAATGATGAATTCTCTGTCCTCAGACYAAGCCAAACAGGTGCAACTTACGGCAATGCTCTGAGACCAGCAATCACTTCACTTCTCTCTGAGACCTTCTTACAGCTGTTCACCAGCCCCTTCCATAATTGTTCCTTTTCTGTATCTTGTGCTTGTCAGACATCTAAGATGAAGATATTCTTGCTGCTCATAAAACACTGAGAAACAGAACACAAGCAAAGGAGTGCTTATCCTGTTACAAACCAAGTTTCTAAACTGTGACTCTATTAGTTTCTTTACACTTTCTCTAGCAAGAAATGAAGGATAATAGCTCTATTCTTCTCCCTAGCACAGTGTGTGACAGCAGAGGAAGGAAAACACCACAGCCTCAATTTAAATAATGCAATCTAAGAGAGGTTTGCAATTATAAGAAACATAACTTCAGTAATGYTCTGTCAAATCAAGTTGGGATAAACAAAATTATTTATGTCTGCAAAAAACCCCAAAAAAACTCCTATTTTAAACACACAACTATTTTTTCTTATGTATCATTTTAAGCAGGAATAAGAATATTGAGAACTAAAGAAGAAAAGAAAACCCAAGCAAAATTCTGACAGACTTTAAGGGAAAAAAATTAAGATAATCAGCTGAATGTTTAGTTTGCATTAATTGTATATTCCTCATAAATGCTGAAGGTTTTACTGTAAAAGAAAATCTCTCCTGCATTATATATAGTTTTCTAGTTAAGCCATTCTGCTCTTCTGGAATAGCTACACGACATGACAGTAAACTATATAGAACTTAAAATTCATATGTGGCTTCTGGATTGATGTGTCCTTCAAGAAAGAGACTATTCCAATTTGAAGGGCTTATGATCAGCCCATGACATTTTAAAGAATACAGTATGATCTTAACAGAAATGACTGGGGCCTCTCCTAGGGACACTGGGAATCTGCTGGAAGCTGCAACCCATGACTGAATTCACAATTGCAATGCTAATAAATCTCTTCTTACCAGAGGGCTAGCTAAAATCCTGTTCTGTAAGAAGTGGTATCCAAAGAAATACTTAGGACAGGAATTACATAAAAAGTGAGGTTTGGGGAAGATAATGCTGGTGGTGAGAAAGCAGGAGCATGTAAAGCCATTTGACAGGCAAAATTCACTGGACACACTTCACACCTTCAATCATGGATGCAATGGAATTTAAGAAAAAAAAGAAGCAGAGAGATGAACCACTGAGTTATTATTATATATAAAGCAATTATAACAGTGTGAAACTAAGCCTAGCTGAGACAGCAAAGTATATTTTTTCCAAAACCACAAAACTTCTGAAAGACTGACATAACCTAATGTTGCAATAGAGGTGTTTTTTTTGCAGAAGTTTATAATTATCTAAAATTCACGAGTCTTATCTGTAATTATGAAACTCATTGTGAGACATAGATTTCCATCCAAGATGGAGTGAATTCTGGGATATGCAAATTTAGATTGAGAAAGAGCTCCAAAACAACAGCTTCAGACTGTGAAGTGCTACAGCAAAAATGGAAAAGGACAAAATGAGCAATAGTAAAAGGAACACCTGTAGTGAGAAGAATGGAGTAGTAGAATAGAAAATTGAAATTCAAGAAAGAAAACCCCTGACAATAAAAAAACCACAGCAAAATAAAGAAATTCCCAAAATTCCAAGTCAGAGAAATTGCCCATGATTATACTCCTGTTCGGGCAATGAGCAAATGAAATGGTAAAACAGGCACTGAGTCACATGCACAAAGATTTTCTTATGCTTCATATAAATTATTTATCAGGTGAGATAAAGCCTCCTGCATATTTAGGGAGATGGACAACAAGCTAGGGGCCTGGCAGCATTGTTAGAAATGAAGGAATAGAAGGAGATAYTAAACATATGCATCATGAAATGAAACAGGCCACAAGAAGTTCTTGAAGTGAGAAATGTTCTTCTCAAGGTCTTTTTCAAATTATTCTACTGTAATAATCATGCTTTCCCCTCCCTTCCCCCCCCCCCTTTTTTAATAGCTTCTCTTTTTGAGAGAAAGGAAATCAAACTGGAAGGCTGAATAGAATCTTTTCTTCACAAATTAAATATCTGCATATTTTTTCTAAGATCCCTGCAAAGAGGGAGCTGTGTACTTTGTTTTTGTCTGCRAAATCTTTTGGAAAGAAGGATTAAAAGCAAAATTAAGTATTTGTGAAATCCAAATGCTTCGAAATACGGACAATAAACAGGTCTTCTAGGGTATAATGAATCACTGTGCATCAGTGACATGAAACACTTTTTAGAATGAACAGCATAATGGGCAAAAACAAAAGAATTCCAGTAGCTGCTAATTTTGCTTCAAAAAGTCATTGTTTCAGCCTCTCAAGAAAATGTTAATTGCTATAAGAGCAATTCAAAGATACATTCAGACTCCTATTCTGCACAAAAAAAAAAAAGATAAAATCATTAAAGCAGGTGTAAGAACCAGTTTCAGATAGTTCCAAGTAAATGATTGCTTGCTGTACTGCATAAGTATAATGTGGCTTAACTTAGAAGAATTAAGTGAAATTAAGTAGAATTGGAGAAAAATTTTTTTAAAAAGGAAAACCACAAAGAACTGGCCAGTTTGAGTAAATCTCATCCGAAAGGACAAAGTCAAGTTCCCAAGTCACAGTAGAAACACAAGAGAAAGTAATTACCAATAACTGTGGTTTTTGGCTGTCTGCTCTGTACAAAAATGTTCCAAAGACAAAGAATAATTTTGGATTTTGCAAATATTGTATATTGATTTTTATACTCAGTAGAAAACAGTAGGTAGAGAAATGAGGAAAAAATGGCATTAMGTATTTTCAAGATCCAAAACTTTTAGAGCAAATGTTATGGTAAGCATGATACAAGAGGTCCCCCAAGAATCTTCTTCTGAAATTGCCAATTTCAGAAAGAGTTCAGGACTTTAGTGCCAAAGGAATTTAAGAAACCCAGATAAAGAAAATTTGGAATTAGAMTAATAATAAAATAAACTAAAACWGTATARATATAAATATAAAAATGCACCCAATATCTTAAATTTGATGAGAATGAAACAATTGCCTAGTTATTCTACTGTAGTCTCTACTGAACTCTATGGCAGGATAAAATCAGAAAACACAGACATGCATTTCATATATAACTAAGATCACAAGGCAGTCCCACATCTCCAGGAGGAATAGAGCACTTTTGCTTAATTCTTTTTTTTCCCTTTTCCATAACTTTACAGGGGCCTGGAGCTGCATTTCACATACAAAATCTGACTGATTTATACAAGTTTAAAGATAARCTGTCCTTTTTTGATTTTTGGTTTTGAGTCCTGGTCTCCACTGGGACATCTGGAAGTTCCTTATAACCTGCTGGCAACTACTCATTATTTCAATTTTTTTTTTTCCAAATGAAGTCCTGGAAAGCAAGATTGTAGACAATATTTGCAATTTTGATAAAACTGAAACACATACTATTTCTTTCAGTATATTTGCAGTCAGAAACATACYAAGTGCCCATTTTTAAAGCAGACTATTTCAGTGTGCAAGAGAAATAATGATTATTATTTTTCCATATTAGGAATACTTTTCTTGTAGATTGTACCTGGCTGCTAAGCAGGTACCAAGCAAGGTATTTTATTCTTGGTGTCCTGCCCATGTAGAGTTGGTGTTTATTGAAGTTAAGATTTTGATATAAGCTCAGACTGATTCATATATTTTATACTGGGCTGATTATAGCCATAAAGCTTGCAYWACTCAGGGACCTCTTGCTACCTTTMTTGCTAATTTTAACCATCAGAGTGAATGGACTCAAAACTGTAAGGAAAAAGACACCTAGAGACAAAGACAGGAAGAAAAAGCACAATTGCATAAGCCTTAGCTCCCTCTCATTAGGGAGACATGTTTAAAAGCATCTCTTGGCTGTGGGAATTTTAACAGGAATGATTTCTTTATGGCTAATAACTGGGTGGGTTTGTTATCTTTTTACTGCCATGAGCTTTGCTGATTACCATAGGAATATTCCAGTGAGAAAATTTTGCTCWCATGAACAAAAACATGTTGGACCAGTCTAAGAAAGCATGCTAATTRCTTTGGGTACACCAATATTATCAACATCAACACCACTGTCCTGAGGCAGAGCTTACTTGCTACTTTACATTTCTGAATCTGTTGTGCAACAGGCTATCGCAAAGTGACTCTGCCCTGATGTTCAACATTACTCTGCTGGAGCAAGCAGCYTGCACCCTGCACAAGTAATTTATGCACACACAGATCTGACCTACTTGAACATTATATAATAAACATTGACAATTGTCAATGGTGTCATTGGCCAAAGCCACTAAGAGTATGGTTATGAGATTGCCTGCCTTATGGATCTTTTTTTCCATTTCCACATGAAAATATTTCTGAAGTCCTGACTCAAATGGGGCATGATCCGCTTTCCATTACATATATTTTTATTTTTTTGTTCAGTGTATGGCAAAAAACATTGGACCAGAGTGCTGTGGAATACCTATCACAATTTTGTTCAAAATACAGTCTAAGCACTTAGCAGAGCTTTTTGTATGATACCAATTGGTGTAAGAAATATAATTTTATATACATTCCTTCAGAGATGCAGACTCCAAGCTTAAGTASTGTATAGAAAAACCTAACAAACAGTATCAGGCCCATAAGCAAGGTGTTTCACATCCTATATAAACAGTAAACAGGATAATATTTTTATATTTCAGGGGACTATTTGATTTTGAGTCATTGCAAAGAGTCATTCAGTTTAGATTATGAAGTCTCAACTGGAACTAAGCTTTTCAAAGCTTCATTTTTGTTGCTTTTAARTGTACCATATTCAGTGCCTCACTGCTGATTAAGACATCAAATATTAATAAAGATATGTTTGTGAAGAATTTTAGTACTTTGAGGGTTCCTGACATTCTTTGCCAGTGCTGAAAATCCTGCCACAGTTCCAAGCCAGATGTTGACACAAATTCTTGAGACATACTGGAGAGAGTTTATACTCCATGCAGTTCATCTGCATCAAATGAGTGGATCATTTTATCAGTTAGAGCAGGGCATGAAATTGATAAAATTTTGTCAACTACTGGGGTGGTTCAGTTTCAGGGGAAGATTGGAGCAGCAGGTTCTTCAAATTATAACAGCCAGTAGGATGTTAAACCAAGTCAATTAAAGTTAAGAACTGAACCAGTACATCAATTTTTTCCCCACAGATAATAGCAAATAGGCAGATATCTCCCATAGACATTTGTACAGATATGAGTAAGAATGTAATTTGACATGTCTTTGAATATGAAGCAGTCCTGAGCTTTCAAAAAAAAATTTGTGACTGAACTAAGCAATTGAGTAGGCTATTTGATGTAATTTTGTAATCCAGGAAAAGAAAAATGTACAAAGCAAGAATGAAAATTAGTGGAACTTCAGAAGAGCTTTTCTGTTGGAGCACTTCTTTTAATGTGAGATAATTGTTTGTTTTTTCTCTTTCAAAAATACTGTCCATTTCAAAATAATCAAGGAGGAAAAGACCAAATAAGAGTAAATGTAACTACAGAATGTGTATCTTTATAAATTYCAAAAGAAAATAATTATTTTCTTTGGTGATAAACAGGAAAGAAACAAAGCAATTCAGGCCCTAAATTCTCCCTGTCCTGTTCCTCATATTGATTTTTTTTTATGCTCTCAAAGTTTCAACTAGCCTTTTTAGGACAGAGGCCTCTTTTTAAGTATCATCTGTAGCAGAAAATAAGTACATATATTAAAAAAAGAAAAAGTCTAAACTACCCCCCACCTCCCCAAGATTGRTCTCATTCTCCCTAGGGAATCTTTTAAAAAAAAAAGGCAGTTCTTGAAAATTTCCTAGAGATATWAAAACTTCAAGTGTGTTCCTATATGTCTAGGACCTGTAGGACCTGCTCCATGTGAATCAACAAGGGAAGAGATAATGGACAAGAATTTTTAAAATATTTTACATCAACTCTGAACCTGCATTAGAAATCTGGAATTAGGCATGGGATTTGTATCTAAATAACTCAGGAACAAAAATGAATTTACTCCTTCAGTTCTAGTCAAAATCAAATAAATATTACAGATAGCAGAAAAATCAAAGAAAATATAAAGRCAATGGATATACAAGATAGGAAGTGTCTTACCATGCTAAAGAGAGAAAAAAATGGGATGATTACACTTTCAAAAATATAAATATTTCTGATTTTTTAACTACTCAAAATTTTTTCCTCTTAAAAATAAAATATTCCTGTGATACATCAACAGAGGAATCTGAGATGGGAAAAGCCAGAATTAGCTACTTTAAGCTGTGCTTAGTTTCTATGCCTATTTTTCAAATTTTCAAAAAGCTAAACTAAGACTCGAGAGAAGTAAAGATGCAGATGTTCACTTCAAAGGTAAACCTCCACCAGACAATAGGAATTCAAAAACACACAAAAGTGTCTAAATAATTGCTATCCACAATTAAATGTAGAAATGATAATAGGAGAAGGTTTAGCAAATAAACTCTTGTGTKTCTAGTCYCWAATAGCAGATATGTAGATAAAAGTMTYAAATACAGATGAGCAATACTCCCCTTCTGCATCCAGRGATGTGTATCCATCCCCACATAAATTATGTAATGACTTTGTGCTAACAGGTTTTGGTGAATTTTTCCTTCCACTTGTCCAGTTCATTCTGAACCCACCGAAGATATGACTTCAGAAAGAGTCCAGTCCAGTCATTGCAAGCATAATTCTTTTCCTCACAAACTCCAGAGAAAACCAGACAATATTAAAAAATGCCAATAAATGGTTGCTCAAAACAGGGACAACTCAAACCAGAATTCTCTAGGCTGATGAACTCATTGCATTATACATAGCAAAACTGCAAAAAAGAATAAGCACACAGTTACATTTAATAGGGTATTTAATGGTACACTTCCTAGCTGGTCTTCTGCATTAATTAAATTTGAGTGACTTCATTATCTTTGTGAAAAAACTACATTAAGCCAGGAATGCATCACAGCAAAATGCAGTATTGCTCTTTCCACTGTGGAAAACTCAGCCAGGAATGTTTTACTTTTTTTTTTTCAGGTATACTTAGCAAATTAGAAGTGTTACATACATTCTGATTATTGAGATTATCTTTCTCTTTGCAAAGATAAACTTTTACAAAATGGCAATARCTGAAATTGAAGACAAAATAGGAAAACAAGAAAGTAAGCTTGTTCCTGCAYGAACATTGTTTTGTTTCACACCTTGGCAACAAATGTTGACTTCTCATAAATAACACATTATTTCTAAGTTGTGCTTTATGAGAAAATAAAATACATGCAGAAAAAAATCAGCAAAACCCTGTATTAAAAAAAAATAAAGTGGTTTTATAGCTAAGCATGTCAGATGCAGTAAAAAAGGCAATTTTTAAAGATTTGAATTATATTTGTAGTATATTGATAAAAGTGAATTTTAGCAACAACAGAATGTTTAAATGTGACATATTGCGATGTAGAAATACTTGTGGAAGTGAGACTTCAGGCAAACTGCAATTTAAGGGGCACTAGATAACAGAAAAAGAACAACCACTCAGTAGACTGTCAGTGTGGCATAGCTAATGGATATTAATTTAATCATAATTAATTTAGAGACCATTAATAGCAAAAAAGCAATTATATAACAGAGCCCATATTAGAATGCAATTGAGTACCATTCACTGGCTAAGTTAATGGTATTATTTATGAAATATTTAGCATTTGTTATGCATTGAACTCTCTGTTATACATATTATTCAACTGGTTCTTCCTTATTCTGGTTAAATGGCATCCATTAAATATCAGTTAAGAAGAATAAACTTCTTTCTGTCTTGACATAAAGCTTTAAATTGATTATATTTTACTCAAGCTTTTAAGCTGTGCTGATATAATAAACTATAAATGAAATAAACAAATCAATAATAATACATAAAAACATCCATCTTTTCAGTGTCAGGAATTTTGAATACTTTTTATTCTTTGAAAAAACAGCCAAAGAATTGTTACTACTTTGCAGGATTTCTGATTAGCTGTTCAATGAAGTTTCTTTTTCACAGGATTCCCCAAAGATARTTACAAATYAATGCCCAGATGTTGGAATCACTGCACATCTCAGAAAAAGACTTTGTTTAAAAACTGTCACTATCATTGATGAGCAAGATAAGGAAGCTTGTTAGAAATCATGACACATTCTTGGGGTAAAATACTTTAACAGAATCACAGAATGATTTGTTTTGGAAGTGACCTTAAAGGACATCTAGTCRCATCTCCCCTGCCATGGCAGGGACTCCTRCTGCTAGARCAGGCTGCCRGGAGCCCCATCCAGCCRGGCCTGCATGCYCAGCTGCTCTGGGCAACCTGTTCCAATGCCTCAGAACCCCTATATATACAGTTAAACACACATATATATAGATTATACACATGTGTACCTAGAAAACAGACATATCTTTCCCCCTCTGCGGGAGTGCCTCGAAGGAGCCCGGCGAGTGCCCACAAGCACACCAGCAGCAGTTCAGAAAGGGTTCGGGCTCTCCCCYTCGAAAGGAGGAGACTGCCCCGACCCTGCCCGAAGGACAAGCTTCTGGCGCCAGCTGAAGAGGATCGCAGAAGGATGACAGGGAGGCAGGCAGGTCTCAGCAGCAGGGGATTTATTCAAAGAGTAGGTAAAGGGTACAGACGGGCAGGGAAGCTGCAGGGATCTGCCCAGAAGGCCGGGGATTGAGAGAATTTATAAAGGGTGGCCAGGGAGGGAGGATAATCCCGCCCCCGGACCAATAACAGAACAATACAAGATGATAAGCATGACATAACAGCAAATCACAACAGGGCATGGGTGGAGATTCGAGGGATTGCCCAATCACCTTCAGCCCTGGATGGAAGGTTCTGGGGCAAAGGAGTGGGCTGAGGGTGACAGGCAGGGAGGTTGCCATAACGACATAGGAGGGGTCAGAGAGGTAACCATAGAAACCAAGGAGGGGTCTGGGGAGTGACATAAAACTTGCAACAAAAAGGCGGGAGTAACTAAGCAACAGAAAGATTGACAAGGGTGAACAGGGGAAGAAATGGGGGAGGGAGCCCGGGAAAAGCGCCATCTTGGGTACKTTAAAATCAATAAACTTGAACTGTATAAAACATCCAACATTCAACTCTAAACTCGATTCAACACCCATGAACTCGCAGCATGCGCCGTGCACCACAACACCCCTCCCTCACCTGAACAAGAAAAAGACCATCAGATAATGGGACTTTCTATATTGAAATAAGTAAGATTGAGTAATATATGAAAAAAAGAAAACATACAAAAGCGGACTGACTGGAACAGCCTCTAAGAAAGTAAAGGAAATCATGAATGATAAATCCTTTRCGAAATGCATTGGAAAAGTGTTTAGCAGAGCAGAGTCTAGAGGGTCAAGGTATAAAGAAAATATTCAGAAGATGTAAAATACAGTAGAATATGAAGTGAAATGTGTTTTCCTTGTTTGRTCTGCAGTAATTTTGAGGTATTTCCATACCAGAAGCTTTTATTTCCAGGTAAAATGCTGAACAGATCTTTATCAGATTGAAATGCAAGTAGAAAAGTCTTTAAAGCAAATTTAGAAYATGACCAGCAGCAAATCACTAGACCTGAAAGATATTCAGTAAAGAGTGTTTGAGCAGCTCAGAAAACAAAATAGTTCTTATGGCATGTAAAATTCATACTAAAAATGCTTTGGAACAGAAGGACTGCTAACTGGGTCACAGTCCATCACCAAATGTGTTGAAATATAATGCACACARCTTGAAACATTCAACCAGATTAAATTTAAAAACCAGACACAAAGTATTCTCTGTTGATGAAGCTCTTCAGCCCAAATTACCAGAGAGTGCAAAAGTTCTGCTCCTGCTCACAGGGCTTTTTGAAATATATTGGGTGTAGACTGAGGCAGAAGCGGGACTGTAGACAAGACAGGTCTTGTTTGGACCCTACACATGTGGGTTTGGTTTTAGGCTTGTTTCTTTTTTGCTATTTCAGGAATTTTTTCTACCTTTAAAATATTAGTCATAGATCATTACTGCAGATGGAGTATGCCTGCTTCTATTCTATTATTGTGTCCCAAATAAGAGTAACCTTCTGTCTACATGACAAACTGCAACAAAGTCATCCCTGAAATGAACTATCTTGACAACYGAAAGAATGAGAAAGAAAAATACATCCTGCAGTCTTACTTATATCTTAATGAGTCTGTACCAAGGATAGCACAGCACTCATTGAACCTACTCTCTTATAAGCCATGCCTACTGTTAKGGATCTCTAATAATTTGCAYCTAAACTCCTAATAAAACATTGAACTTCTAACAGATGTTCAAAGACATTTGCAAGATTTATTTTTAAAAGCCATATAATTACAATGGAGACAATTTAATTAGAGACTCAAAGATGTTCTGTAATTGAACCCTGCAGCACAATCTTCCTTCCAAGAGAAAAGAAGCTTACTTTGCTTGACAGAGATGAACCAGCATAAAAAGGTAAAACCATCCTCAGAAGCAAAGCCTTAGAGGTAGTTGTTCGTTGCRTAGAACAAATAATTGTATTTGAAATCAAATTTATTTTCACCTTTGTGCAGGCTTGGAGCAGCTTACCAATTTTGTCTTTCTCTGAATGTTCAGTACTGATTCAATATACACTCAATAATCCTCATGTAACACATAAGGTGAAGACTGGAGTGTTAATAACATATCTCTGGGCATTCATTTGTAAGTATCTTTGCAGCCTTAAGATGAAAATTAAAGTTTGAGTCCAAATCCAGGAAACAAGGGAAGAGGACAAAAAACCTAAGTTCCTTTGGCATCCATCCCTAAAGCTTGTATTTCAGAAATAAAATACTTATCAGAAACAGGATGCGCAATAGATTTTCTTTTTCCTACCTCCTAAGCATGAGTTCTATCTCTCTTTTACCTGAGGCCAAGGAAATGATGAAAGAAGGAAGAAAAATTAAACATACACTATGACAAATTGATATAAATAAATGTATATATGGAAGTGTACTAAAATCCCTGAGCATGAAGCAATACAGAAGAGTAAAGTCTGCTTCTATGCTTTTGCACTATCCAAAAAACAACCTATTTCCCATACAAACTTCAATTTTTTTTTTTAATTATGAGAATTCTTTTGAAAACCTGAGCAGCATTTCTTGAGCTTAGGTTTTAAGCTGAATAAAATTACATGTTATTTGCTGGTCTTCAAGCATTTTTACAAAACTGGTCAAGGTCTTGCAACAAGCTAAAAAATGGCAAATGGAAAAAAAATATGTATTTGCCTAAGTTCAGCCACCTTGTAATGTGCAGTTATTATATTAAATATGACCCCTCTTAAATAACACCTGGATTTAGTTCATACTGCAGTGAAAGTGAAAACTAACATAACTTAACAAAGAATTAAAAATAGAGATACAGCACAAACAGTTTATAAGGTTTAGATCACAATGTTTTCTTATAAATGAAACCCATGGAAAAATACTGAGACAATTGAATTCAGCGTAACTGTAGATGTGCTCATGGATGACAAAGATTTTGATTTTCTCAAATATATTTTTTATCTTCAACAAAGGACATGTTTTTTAAATGTAGGGTGACACCACCATCACCTGCTTCCAAATTTAACATTAAAATCCTAAATTTAAACATTACAGTAAAAAATTTTGAAGTTTTATTATGATAAACAAATTTTGAYATAAGACAGGCTACATAGTCAGAGCTAGAATTGAACAGGAGAACAGAGGACAGGAAAGATGAAAGCAAAGACTAGGGAAATCTTCTGTTCATAAAGCCAATCTGATGGCAAGGATGATATGTAAAGGTGAAAATGTGGTATCAAAAAAATTAATAAAAATCTTCTAACCCTCACAAGTGTAAATGGGAAGTCTTCTAARCCCTTTCAGAGGAAAAAGTGGTTATAAAAGTGAATTTGTGAAGGAATCAAGAAAAAAAAGGTGACAGATTTTTAACAGTTTTTGATTAGTAGAGCTGTTACGCAATATAAATATAAGATTTATTTATTTTCCAGGGAGATGACAACACTTTAGAGATATTGTAACTGTATAATGCAGCAAACTTCTGCATCCACTTAGAGAGATGACTGGTTCTAGAAGTTTAAAGTCCATATCTGCAAAGTTTAGAAAATAAGTGGAAGTTTTTATTATGAGACTGTTGTCAATTAGAGAGGAAGACATGACTTTGATCTCTAATTGCTGGTGAGTCTTTGGACACAAGCAATATATCAGGACTTCTTAGCAGAATTTGACCTTCAACATCTATACTTATTCATACTTGTCAGAAAATTAAATTAACGACTGAAAATAGCTTCTCTGATCATTGTTATTTCAGCAAAGCAGGTCAGCAGCCTGTCAGTAGCCTGTCAGTTCTCTCATGTAACTTTCTTCTTGTTACAATTCTAATCCATCAAGGTAACTTCAAGGGTAGTTTCAAAATATTTTTCCCCAAGGTAGCATTAGGTTGACACTTAAAACAAAAGCTCAGCATTCTCAAGTCCTTTCCATCCCTTCCCATGAACAGATGGCACAATCAAGATAGAACCATTTCCTTACTCTCAAAACTTGGAGGAAYTGGAATTCATTAGGAAAACCAAAATTGATGCTACAAATATTTCTGAAGCTGTTTTTATTTTAGTACATAACAAGTACAGTAGCAGCAATATGTTTCCTGGCTTCTGGCAATATGTGTTCAGTTTGTGTGGCCCAGTTTTGGCCCCAGGTGTGCTACAGGGGTGGCCTCTGTGAGAAGCTGCCAGAAACTTCTCCTATGTCTGTCAGAGCCAGTGTCAACCAGCTCCAGGATGGACCRGRTGCTRGCCAAGGCCGTGCCCATCAGTGATGGTAGTAGCCCTGTGATAAAATTCAAGGAAGAAAATTTGTTTCACAGAAGTAATTGCACCCAGAGAACAGTGGGGTCAGAATATGTGAGAGGGACAGCTGTGAGGAGACACCAAGGACACTGGAGAAGGARAGACAGGAGGTGCTTCAGGCASTGGAGCAGAGARTCCCCTGCAGCAAATGGTGCAGACCATGGTGAGGTAGCTGTGCCCCTGCATCCCATGGAGGACCACAGGGATGCAGAGATCCACCTGCAGCCTGTGGAGAGAGMATACCCACACCAGAGCAGATGGATGCTTGAGAGGAGTGGGTGGGAAGCCCATGCTGGAGCAGGGCCCTGGCAGGGACCTGCAGTACTATGGAGAGAGGAGCCCACCCTGGGCCAGGTTTCCTAGCAGGACTTGTGACCTTCTGGGGGATCAACACTGGAGAAGACTCTTCTTGAAGGATTGTACCCTATGGAAAAGTGACCCACTTTGGAGCTGTTGGTAAAGACCTGTTGTGAATAGGATGGACTCATACAGGAGAAGTTTGTAGAGGACTGTCTCTTGTGGGAGAGACCACATGCTGGAGGAGGGGAACAACAACTGCTCTCCCAAAGTGGCAGCAGAAACAACCTGTAATGAACTGACAATTCCCTGTCTCCCTGCACACTGAAAGGGAGGAGGTAGAACCTGGCAAGAAGGGGACACTGGGGGCAGGGTGTTTTTAGGATTCAGCTTACTTTTTATTATCCTGCTCTAATCTTGGTTGGTAAAAAAATCAATTAATAGCCTCAAGTCAAGTCTGTTTTTCCCATGYTAGTAATTGGCGAGTGATCTRTCTCTGTCCTTCTCTCAACTTATGAGCCTTTCATATTTTTCTCCCCTGTCCATTTGCAGAGGGGAGTGATAYAYCTTTGGTTAGGTACCTGGCATGCAGCCCATACTAATGTCATRAATAAGTGACTAAAATTTAAAAGAACTCAAAATATTAGAAATAAAACACTTTTACACTTTTTGTGTCATCTCGAAAGCTGCAAATTCTGATGTTGAGCACAACATGTGATCCAAAAAAGGGAATGGTTTCTCTCCACCTAGTAACTGAGACACCTCAATATTCAACTTCAGCTGAGACAGTGAGTTGAAAAAAAACCCCACACAGAAAATGTTTTTTTCCCTTGCTCTGTGACAGAAGAAGGAATATGCAGCTGTTAACAGTGAATTATAGGATAAAAATAATAAATAGGGCTGAGCTCACTAAAGGAAATATCATGCCAATCACTCTGCATTCAAAAATCCTCTGAATTATGCAGTGCAATATTCTCACATACAAGAAGAATATGCTTACATGGAAACACCTGGTCATTATACACTGCTTTGTTTCTTTTGTGATAAAACTTCATGTAGAGAGGATGCTYAAAAGAAAAAATAAATGAAAAATAAAGGAAACAAAAAATAAAGCATTGCTACCATACAAGAAAAATAATAACTACATGGGAGGAATATCTTTTATTTTTTCTCTCAATAGAAAATTAAAAACATAGAAGAAAACAATTAAAATATGAAAATCATAATATTTGATATTTTTTGAAGAAAGGAGATATCAAAAATTAGATTTAAAAACTCCRAGTAACTTGGATTATGGAAAACTACAATAAAACTCTCTAAGTCATGGTCACTAGGAAAAGAATCACCCAGGTTAATTAAGGATATTTGATAACTTTGTATTTGAAAGAAAGATTACAGCATATTGATGTTCTTAAAAAGAATATCCTTCTATTGATAATAGCTCCTGTATTAATATTTATGATATGCATATTGGCGTTTTGAATTGGCTGCAGTTTTGAATTTACTCTCCTGWAAAATATTTTAGAAATGGTACATATCTGAAATTACCCTGTAGTTCCATCGATGACATTACGACAGCCTTAGGGTTTGCCTCAAAACTTGGTGGCTTGAGGGAACCCTTTGATTTTAATAAAGAAACCTATGCAAAGAGCAAGCTGTCAATTTAACTKTAAGTAGGTCAGAACTAAATTAGGACACTTATTCTTTGGGCCAAATCACAAATCAGAGGGAAAAGGCTAAGCTAAAAGGGTTTTACTGAAAATGCCAATCAGTAGTTACACAACCAAGGAAATGAATCAGCCCGTGGCTTTTYCAGAGCAAAGAAATGGCTGCCCATGAGTATTTGGAATCACTTATGGGAGCAGAGCCATTGAAAATGTCCAACTCCTGCAAGGGAAAYTTATGCATGGGTGGAACTGGAGACATTTTATTTTCCTGTAGATTACACTGTGCAAAGAAAGTGGAAAGGAACAAAATTTAAAAATCCCACTCTATATGATACATTAATGTATTTAGTGCTGTTTTATTCTTTTCTGTCAATGATCATTGCATAAAAGAAAGGACTGAATGCTGTAGGATACATATCTGTAAGTATATATGCATAACTAGATCTACTTCCACACTTCTTGTTCAGTAGTACGAGAGTTCTTCCCCCAAACACCAAGGGTCACACTATAGCATAATTTGAATCAACAGGCTGAAGACTTCATGGTAGGGCAAGTGCCATCACTGAATAACTAAGTATGATTCTGAATGTCATTTGTCATCCTTTTTTTTGACAAATATGGATTTTTATGATGTAAATCTCCYTTCTTTGGGTCATCATCCACACTGCATTATTTAGCAACTACKTAGGTGTCTTAAAATCTCCCTCAGAATCAGGATCTTAAAATAATACACACCTCATGCGTAAAGGAATCTGCRCCCAAAAGCATATTTTGTGTCAAAACCAAATAGGAAATGAAGAAACATCATATAAATAAAGCAAAACAGAAAAGAGAATAAAAATAAAAGCCAGCTCAGTCCTTTGTTATCTGAAGTATCAGATCTTTTCATTTAAATAAATAAACAAATCAACAATACACATATTGTATCTCTAGGATAGAGATTGTGTTTGATTTACATATGAGAACTTACATAAAGSTAAATGTCTCATAGGAAATCCTTAACCTCTTCCTTGTCCTGGTTCTAGCAGAGCTGGAAGATGAGCAGTATGATGGAGACCAATACTCTGCCCTTTGGTACTGTGTGCTTTTCACACCCACTATGACTTCTGGCACAGTACTGTCCCTTCTCATGTTCATTTAACTACAGCCTCCCTTCTAACACTTGGAAATCAGTAGTCAGCCTCAATTTAGTGCGTAAGAGAGTGGGCTGTTCTTATGGAATTGTTCCCTCCAGTACACCTGCAGTCAAATTCTAAAGCTTTGCTTAGATCAGTATATTAGAATTGCAGAGAACATTCCCTGTCTCTGGGACTTGATCATCGATACTGTTAAGATTTTAGGATTCAAGATCATCAAGTTCAACCCATGCCCTAACACCTCAATTAAACCATGGCACTAAGTGTCACATCCAGTCTTTATTTAAACACATCCAGGGGTGGTGACTCCATCACTCCCTCCTCTCCCTGGGCAGAAAATTTCAGTAATTTATCACTCTTTCCATAAAAAAAAAWTTCTTAATATTCAACCTATATTTCCCTTGGTGCAGCTTAAGACTGRATCCTCTCATTCTGTCAGTTGCTGCCCGGAGAAAAAGACCAACCCCATCTGACTACAACCACCTTTCAGGGAGTTGTGAATAGTGATAAGGTCACCTCTGAGTCTCCTTTACTCCAGGCTAAACACCCCCAGCTCCCTCAGTCATTCCTCACAGGGTTTGTGTTCCAAGCCCCTCACCAGCTGTGTTGCCCCCTCTGGATGTGCTCAAGCCTCTCAACATCCTTCCCAAACTGAAGGCCCAGAACTGGATGCAGCACTCAAGGTGTGGCCTCACCAGTGCCAAGTACAGAGGGAGAATGACCTTGCTGGTCCTGCTYGCCATGCTGGTCCTGATGAAGGCCAAGATGTCCTTGGCCTTCTTGGCCACCAGGGCACACTGCTGGCTCATGTCCAAGTGGCTGTTGACCAGTACCCCCAGGTCCCTTTCTGCCTGGGCACTGTCCAGCCACACTGTKCCCAYCRTGMAGCACTGCAGGGGTRGTTGTGGCCAAAATGCAGGACTCYGTACTTGGACTTGTTAAACTTTGTCTTATTGGACTCTGCCCATCCATCCAACCATTCCAGGTCTCCCTGCAGAGCTCTGCTACCTTCCAACAGATCAACATGTGCTCCCAGCTTAGTGTCATCTGCAAATTTACTAATGATAGACTCAATACCCTCATCCATATAGTAATTAAATATTGAAGTTACAAGTTTAAACTTGAATGTTTGAAGACTCTTATATATTTCTTGAAATACTTTTTGAGGGTCTTTATTTTACTACCCAGGACAAAGCATGGATAATATTCTTGCTTGCCCATCCTCTGTCCTCCCTCATTTCAGCTGGATTTATGGTATTGGAATTAATTGATTCCCAGCATTTCTAATTCTTGCCTTCTCCCAAGTTCTGCTAGAAAAAAAAGCATTGTTGTGCTCCAGTTGTTCTATCCCTTGAATATGACTCCTTTCCATTGCACATATAAATTACAAAAAGATCACCTTGCTMGTGGTAAGTGGATATTTATTCTCAGATTGCTTCTGCAGTAGGAAAGAACACTTTACTTCTGAGAACAGGCCTTTTGCTTGTTCTTCCATTTTGCATTGTTTACATCCTTGTTTACTCCAGCTACTGCACTAAATCCATCTTTTATTCTTTGCTCTAATGTTTGTATTCCTCTCTGTCCAAAAAGCCTGGAAGTTTACAAATGCAGATTATGTTGTAAGTTATGGATTAGATAATATATTTAAAGAAACAATGACTGAATACATTTTTTCTATCAAATTATGARATAGTTTAAGATAGAAAATGTTCTACATATTATTATTAAATATAGTTGTACTCTCTCATTCCATCTTATCTGAACTCATTTGTCACTTATAGATTTAGCATAATTTTTGCTGAATTTTCTCATAGGCTTTTCATTCTCACATGTCTTGTTATGCAGGCAGTGCAGGTGCTTTAGAAATAGCAGCAAAAACCCCATACAAAATACAGTTTTCCATAAATAAAATGAAGATAATTTTTTGTCATTCAGGATTAATTTTACTGCAATTGACATCTGATCCTTTCTTTAGCATTCATAAAAAGCATTACAGGAAAGTTCCTGATGAAGCTGAAGTTTTCTCTGCACTGATATTCTCTAGGAAGTCTCACATGGACAGAACTATATTCTGAGTAGCATGCACCTACTGAGATATGTGTAAGTCAAGTGTTCACAATAACTTCCTTTCTTAACGCCCCTCTTCCATTTGTTTTTCTATCCACTTGGCTGTTTTTTTAGTTTAAAAGTGATTTGCTCAGACCCAGTATAGCAACAGAGATCTCACTTCCAAAACTATACATGATTATATCAGAAAAGATTAATTGAAGATCCTTACTGTTTATTTAAACTCATCCCTATTGTCCCCTGCTCCCCTCAGCAGTTAGTTGGGCAATGAAATATTAATTGTTTTACAATTTCTGTCAAAAATTCCCTCACAAATTACCTGTCACTATTTTAAAGATAATGTCTGACAGATGATAAACATGAAGTCTTTTTTGGTTTACTTGAAATTCCATAGATGGGATTTTAATTCCAGAAGTAATTCGATAGTTTCTTAGTTGATTGCATGGTTGTTGAGCTAACAAATTACTGCTTGCAGCTGTTTTTGCAGTTTTCCTTAGGGTTAAGCCATTCWGAAGGAAACTATCACATTTTAATTAAATCTAATAGGAAATAGAACAAAACTGAGTTTGGTTTTTTTTTTGGAGGGGGGAGTAAGTTTCAAAAGATTTATATTTCAATAATTATTTAGACATTTGTTCATTCAATAAGTCAATTTATTGCATATTTATTGCAATTTTAATTTCAAAGTGCATTTTACACCTTAATCAGGATTTGTACAAGTGATTAAGAAACTGCTTTCAAGAAGGTTTAGCATTTAGAGTGGTCACAGAACTTGACTTTTAAAGAGACTGCAGTAGGAGGAAACTCTGCTGGGGAAAGCTAACAACATGGCTCCCAATCAGGCTGTGAAAAGGAACTCAGAATAAAAACAAGGCTTTCCAAAGCCATACAATCTTAGCAAAGTTTTAGGAAAGCATATTTATTCTTCAGAGCTTTATTATCAGACAGTACCTCTCAGATACAGAAGACTTAGGCTATGAAGCCATCCATCCCAATGTTTATGCCCTGACTGATCCCCTTCTGACTACAAAGATAGCCTAAGATTAAGTTAGAGTGATTCCTTACAAGTTTTGGCATTCTCAATGCTCTGGTACTCTCACTCTCTTTTTATTCCACACTCTATTATTAATACAATGGATATTTTCATAATGCAGAGCAGCAGAGTGACCAAGACTTTAGGACAGAGAAATGCTGGCAAGTCTTGTACTTTCAGAGGATTTCACATACAGATATTAGAGTGAAACATATCTTTAATTTCTTTTTTATATGAATTCCTTCCTGATAAATTATATTCTAACCACTAGACAATTCATTGAGTAACCACAAAAAAKTACCCAATTCCTGGAATTCTTCACCACAGCTGAATTTTTGTCATGKACACAAATCTCTCTATTCCATTCCTGTGACATCTTCTTTTTGGGTGTGGTGATTCTCTCTAAAATGCTGCAATGCTCCTGACTGGACAACCCTTGTACAACAAGGAGGTAATGACCACCCAGCAGACACTGGGAGAACCTCTGGCTGTGCTGCCTGTGGCCCTCAGCCTGTGTTGGGCAGACCACAGCCCCTGATTTCAGGATGAGCTTGGCCAGTTTTTACAAAAGGAGCCTGCAGGTTGCTCCCACATGGTAGAAATGACTACACCATCATGGTATCCTTGCTTTTATCTAAAAGTGAAGCAAGAAGTTCTTATAGGAACACCCTTTCTGCTTGACACTAGCAGCAATGAACTATTTTCTTGTAAGAAAATCCAGTAATAGGTCAAATTACCAAAATTGGATAATGCTTTTTATGGATGGGGTCTGCATGGTGTGCTGTGCCCTGATAGTTAAACCATTCAATGATGCGTTATTCAGGGTTCTCAGAATCAAAGATGTAAAATTAGCCAAACTTTTCTTTCTCTGTAGTGTTAGCTCAAAACTCCACCATTTTGAATGATATTTTACAGAATCTTTTCTTACTTGCATCATAAGGAACCAACACCTCCTGGTGCGAACCACATCCAAAATGCCTACTCTTCCACAAGAACCACAAGGTACATGGAACCTGAAAGGCTTCTCAGAACCAGCTACATACAAATTTGGGTATAATTCCTGCAGGCATCTGTGGATGTCATCTTGATATTTCCAGAACARTGCTTGTTTAAAAAACAACTTTTTTCGTAATAGCTGTCAGTGGAAATTCTATAGAAAAAAAAATACAAAAATACATTAAATAGAACTTTTTTTTCATTGTGGTTTGTATGTTGTTTGTATTGTACTGATGGTTTAACCTAGTATTAAGAACCAATAAGAATCAAGTTAATGTAAATGATTTTGAGATTTACTGTACTTAATTTCTTGCAACATAGAGCCATTATATTCAGAAACTGATTGATATGTTCCCTTCACACTTCTGTCAACAGGCATTTTTAAAAGCTCATTATTGATTGCACTTAACASAAGGAAAAAGCACCATGCAGTGGCATAGGCTTTTGCCCAGCCATGCTGAAAAGCACGTCCTATTTACATCACCTTAAAAACCTGAAAGGTGAAAAGATGATGATTTTTCAGATCCAAAAGTTTTGAGAGTGATAACTCCTTTTCAAAAAATTCTCCATCAGAACAAAGGGCATATATTTTTTCCTGTCAGCTCATCTCTGTGGTTCATAAATCCCTATATGAACCCAATATATAGATTACATGGATCCCAGATCTTTGTAATAAAAAAAAATATATAATCTCGGGTTAAGATGGGGAAAGAATATGTGCTCCTGGTCTAACCTGGGATAMAAAGTTGAGATGAAAAATTAAGTAACTTCTATTTTTTCAGTTGGGTTTTTCCCTGGAGAATGAGAAAAGAAGACTACTCATTCCTGAACACTTCCAGCTTTGCAGGCTCACTTTTACAGTCGTATTCTTCAGAAAATCCTTTTCTTTTCTTTTCTTTTCTTTTCTTTTCTTTTCTTTTCTTTTCTTTTCTTTTCTTTTCTTTTCTTTTCTTTTCTTTTCTTTTCTTTTCTTTTTTCTTTTGTTCTTTTTTCTTTTCTTTATCTCCTTTTTCAGATTGCATCCATTTTCTTACCTTCCTTTTAGAACTCATATTTCCAGGATTCTTCCTTTTCTTTTAAGCCTCTTCACTTTGGGGACACAGAGGTTATCAGCTGATAGTTCCTGCGTGTCCTGGTAAAGACAGGAAGATCATCCTCAGTTGCTTTATTTTCACTATCCACTGAGCCTAAACAAGCAAGAGTCCTTCCAAGTYTACCTGTATCACTTTCTCAAAATGCCATACTGAAATGAGATTTAGAACGAAGTAGAGCATTCTGTTCACAAATTTTAGGCTATGTCCTAAGGACACTGGAAAGTCTGGTTCAGCAGYGTTGTTGGTTTTCAATAGCACTGACAGTCAAGCTCCTCAGAAAGACTTGAAGTTTATTAAAAACTATTTGTTGTAAAATTCCACTTCCAGTCTTCTATATGTGTATTTCTGTGTGTTTTCAATTAAAGATTTTATGTTGATTCCTTCAGGTTTACCTTTAGTGTGCATGCAAAATACTAAGTATCACACATTCTACTTTTAAGCAGATAAAAATGAAGGACATATTAGACATTAAGGGTAAGACCATTTGCAAAACTATTGTTTAGAAAAGTCTAGAATGATAACAGCTACAAAATATTGTGTCTAAACAGAACTTTGCTGATAAAATTCATTTTCATAGGGCAGAGGTAATTTTTACATTAAATTAACKGGGGCAGAAAGAGCAGGAGTCAGCTACAAAAGTGGTACTGAACCTCAGGACTAAAACAGACATCCTGTCCTGCCACATAAATTCATCACTCTTAGAAGAAACTGAACAGGTGTTGTTCTTTTCTTCATGAATTTATGCCCAGCAACTAAGTCAGGAGACAGTTGGAATATTTATATATCTATTTCTCTAGAAAGAGATTTTACAACAATATCAGAAATGCATGGAATATCTAACAGTCTTAAGGAAAAAAGTCACTATCACATTTCCAGATCCGTGACTTCAAAAGCCAGAGACTGAAAACACTGAACARACAATGTTGCATATAGGTAAGGGTTTGCATAAAAAGAACTTTGCATAATTTCTTGCTCAGTTTTCAGATTTTCTGCCATAGTTCATTCTGTACTATCAGTTATAAAGCCCAATTTTAAAAATGGTGACTGCTTTAAGCTAAATTGACAGTTACCTGCAGTGAAAAATCTTGCACTTTTAGTATTTCAGCTAAAAATATGTCTGAGTTATTTCAATTATTTCTTCTTGTAATCCAGAAGGAATTTCCTCTCTTTGCATATAATAGTTGAGACAAATATAATAAAAGTTATTACAGTGGTAAGTTATAACCAACTTCATTGCCAGCATAGGCTGCACACTTTCAAAAAGAATTAATTATTTCCCATTGCCTTTTTTTTCTACTGTGGAATCCTTAAATGTGCTTTTAAATGCAGTCTTTGAAAGTGTCAGACTGTCACAGAAGCACCATTTATAGCCTTGGCATTTCTTCTTGTCTAAAGGACACAGCTTTTCTTCAGACAGTTGAGGCTATACCTAGACTCAACACAAGCCTCTTCATCACTCCAAGGCAAASCAGCCTGGACTTAGTTTGGATTGCTATAGATTTCACTGAAACTCTTGTCTTTACACTACGGAACTGAAWAAAGTTAACCACTTAGGCTCTCAAACTGCTGTATTATGTATTTGGCCAGSGTGAAATACAAATGCTGACTTAAGTCTTCCTTAACAAATTACTGGAGAAAGAAAAGAGAAGGTACAAGCCATTCTTCCATTCAAGCATTCCCCAGTTCCACCTGGGCATTCGGAGAACTCTTCCCCAGCAGCCATAGAAACACCTGAACTCTTGCAGCTGTTGGTACTCAGAAGTAGCACATCATTTTTTGTGTGTGCGGCATGACTTACCAACCCCAATWGGTGCAACCTAAGTCACTTTAGTAAAAATTGCTCATTTCTTTTTTATCTTCACATTTGTTGAAAAATACAAGACTATATTTTGTATTAACCAGATTTTGTCGCAATAAGATTCCTTCCCTCCAATAAAGTAATAGTTTTAGAATATTCTTAGTGAATCTTAATAAGTGAATCTTTAATCTAGTGAATCTTTATATATGGTATAACCTCAGTTATGCCATAGCTGAAATTAAGACCCCAGCTCTAGACTGCAAACCAGTAAAGTTTTATGTCATTTTGGCTGAGAGCTAAATGCTTAATGCATTTCCAGAAATATTATTRTCAAAGAGCTGTGTCACTGGATATTCCACATAATTGTGAGCGTCATTCAGCTGATTAATGACTCACCTAGGGTTACATGTTCACGTACAAGAAACTTTTGCCAACAAAAGAACCAGATTCTTGAAGTGTGCCACCAAGGAAAATAGTTTTAATTGCAAGGTAGTGWTTTTTCAATACAGCTGCAGGGCAAGACAAAAATGTAAAATTAAGGAGGGTTTGCACTGCCATTTATATGAACACTTTCAAGTGAAAAATTGATGATTTATAACACAGGAACATGAAATGCAGATCAAAAGGACATTGTTCATTATTGATCTGACACCAGAGTTCTATTTCAATGACATTTCTCCCCACAAATTAAGAGCTCGAACAGAAGACACACATATTTATGTACTGATTTTTCAGTGAAAAATGGAGGCAATCACAAAGGTCTGTAGGTCACATCCCACAGCTGCAGTACTCTGCAAGTGATGGGAAGGCATGTCTGCAAGCTCCACTGTTCAAACCAGGGGTGCATTTTGTCTCTGTAGCAGCTTTGGTGACTGTAAGTCCACAGGAATTATTCAAAGGTAGAACTATTATTTTGTATGTTCTTGACCACCACCTTATGGCTTTATTTATCTCYGATTCTGAGCCAGACTTTCTGAGCCAGCAGTCAAAATGTAGAGAAAGACCTGTAAAGTGAAGTCTACCAATTCCATTCAGAGTTGCAGTCAGTAGTCTGATGACATCTTTCCAAAGCACTTGTTAATGTTACTCATAGTTAAAGCCAAGAGTTGTCATGGGGACATCATAAAAGATTTGTTCAAGTCAGTTTCACAAGTCATTAGCTATCAGCTGAAACTCCCATTTCCCTAACTCAAATTTAAGCCATTAAATCATACTGCTCTCAACTGAAAAAGATGACAAAAATAACCCCTCCAATAAGAAGCACACTCTTACATTTTCATTCTTGCACTTAACCTTCCAAACTAAAAAGAACCCAGAATACTGGGGAAGTTGAATGTATAATTTCTTCCTCTGGAAGAGAGGCTTTAACTGAGAAAGCATAGCATGTAAATTTACTTTATTTTTAATATGTACTATTGTGTCTCTGTGCCCTGAAGGTATACACGCATAAAACCAAAATAGGAACTATGTCCCATAAGCAATGGGTAAAAAATTCCAAGTAAATAAACTCTACAAGTGAGAGAAAATATGAAAAATAACTTCTATTGAATAATACATTATTTTTTCAAGTATCTGTGATATAAAAACATTAATTGAAGCTGCAGGTTTTTAAAATTTCGTTCATCTATTCTTCACAAGTCATAAAACATTGAGAAAAAAACACACAACCATGCCCCAAGAGGAATTAAGACACTTGGCAGGTACTTGAGTCACTCACATACYCAGATAATTTAGTCAGTGTATTAAAATCAGTTCCAATAACCCACTATTCTATTTACTTAGGAGGAAGTACTTTATCACTCTCTTCTCTGTGTAGGTACATAGGACAAAAGGGACAGTCACTTGAGTTGMTTTTTTTTTGGTACTAGTGAGGCAGAAATGGTCAGCTCACCAATGCAGAAAATTAGAGAAGAAAATGCTGTGACAGATGCAGAAGAAATGCAAGAGACAAGCAACAAYGCTGGCCAGGAAAGACTGGAAGTATTGATGGGAATGTGTCAGGAGCCTTTAAGCAGATAGAAAGATGAGGAAGGAGAGTTCAGTAGGTCACAAAATTATGCAGAATTTCAACTTTGAAATCATAAACACTTAGGAGACAGTTAAGGTAATACTTGGTAGGTTTTAGAGCCAGTACCAAGGAATTAAAAAGACAATSAACATGTTTTCTTTATACAATGTACAGTACATAGGGAGTTGTTTATATATCATAGCCTCCCACTGCATAGTAGTTTGCATGTAAAATAAAGCTGTTTCAAATTCCAAAAGAAGGGCACAATGGAGGAATTCAAGCTGGACGTGGGAAAGCAGTTAAGTCTTATTATGGTCCGAAGGGAGGAAAAGTAGAATAGGAAATCTAGAAATGCTGTATGGAGGGGAAAACCAGCATATTTTCCAAGGGAGTATTTCTAACTATTTGTGAAGGMTGTGAGGAGTGAATTAGAGATGACTCCTAGGACCTAAGGAGTCAGATGTATCAATACAAGCACCACTCTTCAAATTGGGATGGTTGAGGAGCAATTGCCCCCAAATRTTCTACCCACACATTGCTATTTAAGCATACCAGAAAACTTAATGAAATAAAAAAATAAAATAAAATATAAAACACCCCAGCAACAACAACAAGAAACCAAACCAGAGGACAACTGAGAACAAGATTAACTCAAAATGGGGACAAACTTTGATAACACCATTACCAAAGACAGCACTATTATACCACTGCCTGCAGTCTGTATTGATGATAATAAGCATGGCACTATACTAAATATGAAAAGACTGTGCCTTACCAAAAGAATGGAGAAAAACTTCTGTCCCTTTGTACCATATACATTCTGGCTCTGAAATTCCAAGATTCAGTTATAAGACTGATATGCACATGTATGAAGAAAACCTAAACATTAAAATAATGTGAAGACACTAAAGTAAAATTAATATTGAGTAATGGGGCTTTTTTGTTCAGGTAGACAAAGGCTTCGAGATTGCAAGCTAAAGGAGGAAAATTTATGTGGAATTTACATCTCCTGCAACAAAATTTTTCTCAAGCACAAATTTGGAATCAGAAAGGCAGATTGTTTATTCCTTTATTTATAAATCCAGCAAAATTCCAAGGTTTATTTGTTAGAACTGTAAAGTTTAGGTAACACTAAAGACATCTTTTATTGGGAGTGCGGCCTAGTTAACTATTTCAGCAGCTGTAATCAAATAGTTAACAGCTAAAAAAGCACATAGCATTTTGGAAGACCATTAGACTTTGGGCCTCATCTGAGAAATTCTTAAGAGGTGTATATATATATATATTTTTTTTAATTAAATGATAGGCTGAAATAACAGAAAGATGAGTCAGAAAGCACCTCTTGACTCACACATGTTAGGAATTGCTTCTCTATTGGGAACAATGCTGCATTGAAGGGTGTGGGCAATTCTTTGAAAGCACCACTTCATAATTAACACAAGTAAAATTTATTGTACAGATTTAGGAAGCTGAAAGATAAGGCAGAAAGAACCAGAAAATTAAAAGTTACCCTTCTGCTATTATCTTGTGGCTCAYTCTTAAAAGATTAAATATCAAGACAGAAATTGACTCATTGAAATGTCACTGCTTGTCTTTAGAGGTAGTTATMGTATTACCAGATCCTTGGAGTAATAGAAGTATTTTCTATGCAAGGACCTGCAAATATTTCCCATATTGTTACTGATGGATAACAGTAGTTGGTAAGATTCTGCTACCTGGTTTATTCAGAAGAATCCTCTTATTTGTCAATGTCAGKTCCTCTGTCAGCTAAGTTTAAATCAACCATAGTCATAAAAAACAGCAATAAACACTACCCTTAGGCAGATTCATTCATTTTAGGTTAAAAATTTGCATTTTTTCATTTTTACCTGTGTACAGATATAGGCTTTAGCAGCCTTTGGAAACCACCAGAGTTAGTGAAACCACCAAATTAGTGAAAATAGAAGGGCAAAATTGATGGCAAAAAGATGCATATGAAAGAAATGATCAACCAGCAAAAGGATATTTGACATCCCCGAAAGCCTGGAATTATATTTAAAGACTGACCATATATTWTTTTCCATGTAAGTCTTAATTTCTCTTTTTAGTGATGTCTCAAAAATAATAGAACAAACATATATATAAAGCTCAAGACCAAGGGTGATATTTGAATCAAACAGGTGGATAGAYAGTTGGCATTTGGGCAATATAATATAGCATTCACCAAAACTGTTCACATAACTCTTATTTAAGAAATTTTTCAGAAGTCCCTGTGTCAAATATTCTAACTTTTAGATATTAAAGAGATTAAAGCTATAGATAGTATGGAAGTAACAGTGCTTATTCAGAGCAGAGAAGTGTGGGCAAAGAATTAGAAGAAAATGGGTTAAAAATAAAGTATGTGTAATTACACCTTCTCAGCTACTTCTTTTTGAAAGCATTCCACCTTAGAGAGGATAAAATTTAGCAGTGAGTCACCTCATATAATTCTGTTCCAGAATAACTTGTTTTTTAAAAGGGGAAGTAGTGATTTGGCATTAGGAACTAAAAATTATTTTGTGGAAAATACACTACTTTACCTGCTATAAAAAAATCTTTTGTATAAAATACTATAAAAAAGCTTAAATTTATTATGGAAAAGTACAATAGATGAAATTTGTGACAGAAAACTGACCTGTGATCACCCAGGCAAGCTACTGAYTAGCTTCCACTATAAAATGCTGGARGTTCTTCATGTTTTGCATGAAAGAGTTGCTATGGAAAAATATCTAGATTGTTACTTATTTGCTAGATCAAAGGCTGATGATCTAGTAAGGCACAGTTGTGATAGTACATTATTACTAACAAAACTAGAAAAYTTTTTCTTTACTAAGCAAAATGATGGACAAGAAGTCACACACAAACAGTAAGGGAGTCAGAGTTTAGGAAATTTTTCTGATGAAAAGAAAGGTAAATACATTTATGTAATAGGTGCCAAAGTGTATATAAATAAATTGTTGATTTTTAAACATGAAAAACTATCTTATGGAGAATGACAAAAATGCTGCCTTAAGCTATCATAATACATGGTAAAATGTATTTATCACTGCTGTCATAATGTGATTAATTTCTTTATACCAAGAAACAAACAAAAATCTTGGATGATAGCAGCAGATTAATGAGTAAGCAAAGAGAAAGTATGGAGACAACTGCAACAGTTCAACCTTCAAATCTCATGCACTCTAGTTGCAAATTAATATTTTATAGTGTTATTTGCTTATAAATTTTAATTTAAMTTTTATTTTATATATTTATGGGATACAAAATGGGAGGCAGTTGGTTATGGTCTTCATTTTAGAATTATGGAGCCAAGGAATGGAAGAAATGCAATTTGTACACTGCCATCCATCTTCAACCTTTGAAGGACTACTCTGCTCAGTGTTAAACAAAGAAAGAAAGAAATTGTTATCTTGTGACTGCTGGTTGCATTGTCAGAATTATGAACAATATGAAAGAAGATTTTTAAAGAGGAGTCTTTAAAACTTGGTGATGTAGGAGACAGATAGAAACAGTGTCCTTGTTTTAATTCTTCATTTCAARAGCATACAACAACATTGAATGGATTAATCACTAGGCATAATATAGTTTACTATACCTAATATGATCCCTTATATTTACTGCATCATGTATAAGTCCTTATCTCCTAATGATAAGTAAAGCAGTTAAAACATTCTGATACAGTTATCGTCCTTACATTAGCTTCACTAAAATTGCAAAAGGCAATACTTGCATTACTTGCATCCTCACTTTACGAATGAAATTGCACACATATTTTCAAATAGGAAATCTGGATCTACTGATTTGTGAATGATCAGAGGATATTTTTTTGACAGTTAATCATTAAAATCACTTCATGGACTGCTGCTTACCCGTGATTCTTTTCCAAGATGGACAATTGAAATGGTTATATGGAGATTATTTGACATCCCTTTCCTTCTTTTTATTTTTATGTTGGTTTCATTTMGGGMTTTTTTTAAATAATGATCTAATAATTGACTACAATAGTTCATTATAAATCTCAAGGTACTAAGTTCTCCGTAGGATAATTTACTGAAATTTACTAAATTTTCCAGCTAATTTTATAAAATGTTGATATTTTATGACAAATAGAAAGCACAGGGAGAGATTTAGTAAAGAATACAAATTCTCAGGAATCTTGAATGAAAATGCTTGGCACAAGTTCAGTTGAACATGCTGCTTTTCTTTTTTTTCAGATACAGTTCCCTGAAAGTCTCTAGCTCATCCAAGGATGGTACAACACAGAAACAGCAGTCAGACCTGGTAAAATCTGGGAAGAATGTTCATCAAAACTCAGATACAGCAAACAGGACGTTTACAGAAATCTCTATTGTTTGTTCCCTCTCTCAGAGGCAGAATGCCCACTCTTTTGAGTATTTCTGTGACAGACCTCCTTGGCATTATACTAGGGATGCCACCAACCTTTGCTTGAAAATAGCCAGCCTCTCCTATTTTTTCAGAGATACACATTCAGTGATCCCAATGAACTTRCCATTTAAAAACATCTTGAGTTGATATAAAAATACCATGGCCCCTATAACAGTAGGGGTTGCTAATATTTAAATATGTATTCTGTATTATTTAATGAAGTAACTTAGAAAAAACTTATTATTATTCAGACATAAATGATTTTAAAGTCTCCAGAAACATAAATCTGAAATTAATTTTTCACAAATTTGTAGTTTATTGCAAGCAACCTGTAAACATTCCCATTTACATCAATTGAAAAATTATTACACATGAGTAGCATGTATACTACTATGTATAGTTTGCATACAAGCAACATTAGAATTTCAAGGATTTACCCAACAAATATCATTATCAAACATTAGATGGTCCAGCAAGATGTTAATTCTTTGCTGATGCTAAATGTACCTGAGTCACTGAAACTTTATATCTAATGTTATCATGTGCTCACCTTACAAAATCCTGTTTATCTTTCACATATTTTTTACATAATATTTTATTACTGGAATAAAATAACTTTAAAATATATGTTTGGAAGGCCACTAAAATAAAATTTCTCGAAGAAGTTATTAAAATCTTCATGCTTAAATATAAACCAATAATTTTAAATCATATTTTTTGCAGCTAACATGTCATTATTTTATACATTTTCTATTATATAATGCTACATATTTTGGATGAAAATTGTGTTATTTAAAGTGTATACTTCTGTTTGCAATCAAGAGCAATTGAATTTTCTGTAAGTGGCACAGTACTCTTTGAAATATTTATTAATACAAGGAGGTCAGAGAAGCTGAATCATAGGTTTGTTGAAAATCATTGCTTTAGGAACCACAAGATTGTGAATTTTGTGGTTTTTTCACCAAATTCTTTTTATCAGGATCAGAAATATTTCCCAAGTCCTGAATGTTTTTTTTCCATTTGAGAGTTCCATGTGTGGTAGTACCTGTATAGAAGTGGACATGTGTATTACAAAACTGGAGTTGGTTTTCAGCCTTGGATACAGAGGCACAGAATATTCTGTGTTTGAAGGGACCCACAAGAATCACTGAATCCAGCTCTTAAGTGAATGCCCTYGATGGGGATCAAACCTGCAGTTAGAAAATCTTTGTGAATGTTTCCCTTTCTTTTGAGTATGTGAACACTGGTGTGCATTTTTTGTGAGTTCAATAGTCATACTGGATACTCTGGAACTGGCGTGGGTGCTCTCAGTCTCCTCTTCACCTTGTGACATTCTGTATAAATAATTAGATAATCCCCTATGCAAAGGTGATAACCTATTTCTACCCTCTTGCATTTACCAGCCACAAGGATATAAGATCCTTCCTTATACCAATCATTTTGCCAAAATTATTTAGTTCATGGCAAAATACTTATCAGAAAAGAGACAAAGAGAAGGGCATGGCAGAGTTCTTTATTTCTTAGCAGTTGACTTCACTGATACCTGAGATAAAAGACCATGTTTGACTTCACAGTTCCACCTTAAGTTATTCAAGGTAATTTTTAAATAATGACATTTTTAGAAGCCTGAAACAGTCACTACTGACCCTTCAAATTACTTGGTAATTTCAGTCTCCCTAAAAATCTAGTATCTTTTTGCTATTTATAAAAAAAGGAAAGAAGATAACATTTTTCTGATTCATTTTTAAGAATGTGACAAGCAGTCCCTCAGGGGTCTGTATTGGGACCAGTGTTATTTAATACCTTGATTAATGACATAGAGGAAAGGATCAAGTGCACCCTCAGCAAATATTCAGATAACACCAAGCTGAGTGGTGCAGCTGACACCCCTAAAGGATGGGATGCCATCCAGATGGACCTGGACAAGTTCAGGGAGTGGGGCCATGGGAATCTCATGAGGTTTAACAAGGCCAAGTGCTGGTGCTGCACCTGAGTTGGGACAACAATATCAGCTCAGGCTGGGGATGAGCAGATTGAGAGCAGCCCTGCTGAGAAAGACTTGGGGATGCTGGGGGATGAGAGGCTGGACATGATCTGTCAATGTGGGCTCAGTCCAGAAAGCCAATTGTACCATGGGCTGCATCCAAAGCAATGTGGCCAGGGCAAGGGAGGGATTCTGCCAGTCTGTTCCACTCTGGTGAGACCCCACTGCAGGGRTGCATCCAGCTCTGGGGTCCCCAGCACAGGAAGGATGAAAGGATGTTGGTCTGACAGAGCAAGTCCAGAGGAAGTCACAAAGACAATCAGGGGGATGGAGCACCTCTCCTACAAAGAAAGGCTGAGAGAATTGGGTTTGTTCAGCCTGGAGAAGACTTTGGGGTGACCCAATAGCAGCCTTCCAGTACKTAAAAGGAGCCTATGATTGAGTTTGTTCTCCATGGCCTAATGACAGTATGTCCTGCACAGGCAACATGAGGAGAGAGGATGTATTTTCTGATGAAAAGCACATTGGTCTCATCAGGGAAATTAATAGAAACTTGAAGGAAGAGGCTGGCATCATGAAAAGTAGTTTTAAAAATATTTCAGAAATAATAGCCCTCTTAGGGTGRTCATTTTGTGCCACTGAGTATAAAGATAGTTTATACAATCATTTAATTGTGGGTATTTCAAATAAGAGCAGATGGCTCATAGTCTCATTCTCAGACCTGGATTTCTTTTAGCCTAGCACGCAGGATATGTGTTCAAGCAGTGATTTAAGTGCATTGAGTCTGCTCTTGTTGAACCAATACGTTTCTTGATGGAGAAGGTGGGAGGGGAAAGAGATGTCTGCACTCAGTTTTCACATACAGGTAAGGCTTTTTGTTTGCTATAAAGGACTGAAAAGAATTTTCTATTTCAATGGATAAGTCGGTTCTTTGCAAGGGGGAATCAAAATTATTGAAGACATCTTTAAGTTCCAGACTTCTGCTGAAGGAGGAAGGGTGTCACATCACCCAAGTTTAAAAGATTAGTTCCTTTCCTCTTCTGCTTGTTTATATACATTTAAATTGCTTAGCAATAATTTATATCAGAGCACTATATGTGCTGTGTGTAAGCCACTGAGCTGCAAGGAGTTTTCACTGAAGTGCTGGCAGGATATCATGCCTGGGGGCAGGCATAAATGTGACCAATGCCCCCAGAAAATAAAATGGGATTATTAAGAATTTTACTTTCTAAATTTTTGCTAATAAATCCCATCAATTTTTTTAATTAAGAATTCAAACACTATTTATGACAGCTTTTAATTTCTACTRTTTGTCAGTGTCTTTCAGGCTGATTATGTAAAACAGAATACCACTGTTAAGGGTTTTAATTGTTTCTTCACCTCTCTGCTTGCACAGGAACAGATATGGATATTTTCTTTTGGCAAACTGAAGGGTAGTTTTAAAAGACTACTAAAAGAGACCATTATTTCATTTCTTGGACACTTTATACAGGCTTATGCAATGCATTTACTGTGCTTTCAAAAATAGAGCTGTCCTTTCACTTTGTCTGGTTCAATGAAGTGCTATACTTGGAAGAATATAAGTTTTAAAGAGTGACAAATTTTATTGAACAACTTCTAGACTGWGAGAGGAAGTCAATAAAGTGCAATAAGATGACAGCAATGTGGATAATATAACAAATCCTTTAATAAAAATAGCAAAGAAATGTAGACACAACATAAATTGAATATGTTTCTATATAACACAAATATGTCTGGTGAATCTATTGGGAAAAAAAAAAAGAAGAAGAGAAAAGTGCCATTCCAACACCCTGAAATCACAGGGAAAGTCTTCATATAGTAGATATATACTTCCTTGCCAATGTTTTATAAGGATTTAAGAGTGATTTGCTTACTTCTCAGTATTTTACAAAGACATTATTGAACACATACAGGATARTTGGGATAGGAAATCACGAAAAAATTTGCAATTTAAATGCTCTTTTATGATCCTGACCAAACCAGYCAGAAACAAGTACAGATGGTGGCATTCAGACATGAGTTCATTTGTCATCAGTATAAAGCACAAAGCTGATACTAAGTTTGGTTCCATATAACCATATTAGGAAAAGAGGACTGCTTTTAGGAGAGTCCCTCTTGAACAACTTGAACTAAGAAAGGGAAGGAAAGAAGATGTGAAATGTCACTAACGTTTCATCTAAAGAGCAACTAAAAAGAAAGGTGGTTATTTAGACTGGTACAAAAAAAAATATTACAAATTCCTAGTCAAATGAAGTGACTGGGAAAATGTGAAAGCCTCATATAGCTTTGARTGCAGCTAAAGTTTAGCTAAACTTTACTGTCAGTAAGTTATATTGTATGCAGAATACCCAGAATTTAGCAGAGTGTAGATTACTCAGTGGTAAGTCATAATAAGAATGTACAAAGTACATTTTGTTTCATGTTTATTCAATTCACGCTGATAAAGAGAGTAGTTTCTTTGAAACCCATCAACTCCTTTTACTTACACACTTCATAATTTTCACTTTCCAACCTACTGCAGCACAAACTTTGCCTTCTCACAGGCTGCAGTTGTGTGMTTTTTTTCTTATTTGTAGAGATTTCTGTTCTTTTAGATAACCAATAGGTTTAGTTGGAATTACAATTAACATCAACCTGTGAAAATAAGCTGGAACTGTTGCCTGGTTATCCCTTGGAAAATAGGGCATACAAAAGAGAATTACACAAAAAATATTAAAAGGGTAGCGAACTTTCAAGATATTTTTTCAGATGTATAGCAGTTCTTCAACAGGGGAAATACATCTTAACTACCTAGATGAGATTGCTTGCTGGTATTTTCTTTAACTGTTAAAACACATTGTCTTGAGAAAAATTAATTTACCCATACTAGCACATGGTTKAAGCTCAAAGAAAGCAGTTTAAATGAAAAGATCATCACCCASTAATATGGAAAGGAAGTTTCTACTTAGTGCTGCATGCAGCTGAGACTACAGGAAAGATTTTGGTAGAAAACTKATCTTTTCCCAGATTAAAATATTGYTGAYTTYGTTGGATCAACATCAAATATGATGAAATTGTGGAATGAAAAGAGAGATATCATTAAACAAGAGATATTTTGAAATGCCTAGAAGTAAGATTAAGTAATATCCAACAGCAGAAATATGTTCATTTTCACTTATTCTGGTTTTAGAGACTTTATTTCAAATAGATATTTATTTAGCACAGTAGATTTATACTAKACAATAKAACAAGGTTAAATTGAGAGTCAAGSMWTAGGTCAGCCAGATTAGAGGCAGCCATAATCAACCTAGTGYATTTGGAATGGCCTAATATATTCAAACAAATTATGTGTTTGATTAGATAACAGCCACAGCTGTTGCACAGACCACAGCTGACCATTCTGAAAGTTATTGTGTAGGATTTTCAACTTTACTACTTTCTCAGAATCATCATTAATGACAGCAATTCACTCTGAATCAGGAYTTATTTTAATATAGACTACTATGACAATAATACTTTTCTGGAGGTGGCRATGTCCTCATAGTGAAATAGTAACCATAATTTTCCCAGTGAGATCATCTTTTCCTGCTCACCCAGCCTCCATATAGGAAAAACGCCCTTCTTGCTTTCATGGTCTGACTGGAGGGGTGTGAGATTCCCCACAGCATTCCATGCTCCCTGCAGCCTCACTAGGTCTTGGAAGATTAAATAAGATTCTGCATTTACGTACCCATGCCGTTCTRAGTTCCTCAGCTAAGGAAGAACTGACTCAGCCAAGGAAATGCTCATGTAACAGSCAATGATTAAATAACATTGCATCACAGGAATGCAGATATTCTTTTCTGATTTCAGCCTGCTTGCAAGATTTTATTCCTGATTCAGGCCTCAAGTATGATTCTCTCTTCTGGTAATAAAGTCATCTATTCATTTTTTAAATTAAAATTATTTGTTCATGTTGGGCTGGGAATTAAGGAAAGAAAAAATCAGCTGAAAGGGAAAATCATATTATAAGGAATTTGTTTTGTAACATGGGACCCTAAAAGAACAGGTTCTGTATCCCACAGCACTGAGGAACAAAAGATTGAAGGCTCCTGCAGCAAAAGGAAGCTTCCTGACAAGCTGTTTCCACCCTTYGAGCCATCTTAATATAGGGACTTCTCCAAAAGCCATCATCTTTTGGATCCCCATCTAAAAAGCTTTGGCAGCCTTACCAGAAGGACTTTCCTTCCACAGAGTGGGGGTTTTAGAAATCCAGGCACTACAGACCTGGCACCCAGGTGTGCGTCAGGAAACARGCAGATGCAGAAAGTTCACCTCAAGGCTTTAGTTTTGGCCTTCAAGGCACTGGTGGATTTTCTCCAAGGCAGMGCAGGCATGTTGGAAAACCACCATCTGTAACCTGTGTAGGACTTTCCAGGAGTTATGGACCCCAACAGCCTCAGCCAGGAAGCTACATGAAGTTAGTGGGAATAAACTCAAGCTGTCCCTTCCCTGGTTTCACATTATACATTCTTATCCCCTCTGCCAGCAACATTGGTGCTCCTTTCTCCACATGAGGAGCTCTTGAAGCCCAGTCTATGGAACCCAATCTATACTGGTTTTTATAAAACACTTATAGGGAGTCATGTTCACAAAGATTTCTTGACATGTAAGTTTATTGTAATTTTATTTTTATGTTAATGCATAATCATTAAAATATGTTTTTTTGAGGGGTGTTTGCTCACCCATTTGTTCCAGTCTTCATGGATGACTGAATTTAGAACAAGAATAGCTCAAAGTAAAAATACATAAAATGAAGTTTCTGATTTTAAATGGAAGCTAGAGATAACACTAAGAAACAAAGCAAATTATTATTACAGTGGTTAGAACTGTAAATGTCATAGAGGTGCTGTTAGATAAATAGTGCTGCTAATTCTTCGATAAGTGTTAGACATTAAGATAAGAATAATTAAGATATTTTTTCTTTAATAGAAGCAATTTCAGCTAGCTGATGATTTTTTTGTAGAATTAAAATAATTTCCTGTAATAGAAAAATTGCAAAAAGGACCTAATTTTCCAACTACAGAGTTTTATGAAATAATTTATTTGGAAAAAAAATTAACTTTCTTAACATTCTTATCACGTTCCCCAGAATTCTTACACTATGGCTTCCTTTGTAAATCATCTCTTTGCCTCTAATTATTTCTAAGAACTCTTAGTAAAGTATTTACTCAATGCTAATTTGTAAAGTAGACTATTTAAAGGATATGCTGATGCATTGACTGAGGAAAGAGTGAGCTAAAAATCAATAGAGAATCAAGGCACCTAACTTAAATTTCAGAGCTTATATGGTTTTAAACCATCTTTCTTCTATGATCAAAACTAAGCAAATTTACTTTTTATATTAGCTTAGTAATAAATTGTTAAACCACAACAAAACTTTGCGTGTATATTGTGATTGAATCTATATCTAGGTCATATCAATATGAATTAGTTTAATTTTAGTTTAAACCAATARTGTAAATCTTTCCTAAATATCAACAGGGTTTTTTTAGAGGTTTTGAACAAAATTACTTTAAAATGTCTTCTTGTCAAACCTACATGACTTTCAAATGCAAGTAAAGATGCTTGAAACTCAGAGTAACCCTCTTACAGTGTTTCAGAGCTGTGAGATGAAATCAAATCATACACAAAATTTGCAGCCACAGGCAATCAAAAAAACKAGGGAGAAATAATTGAAGCTGTAACAACATCATCTTTGATACCAGTGTCTGCTGCCTTCTCAGCAGGGTGGTGTAAGGAAGTCTGTGCAAGCAGAGAATCATCCCTAGCTCTCATAGCACTCAAGTAGCAGAATCCATCTTCTACCATTCTTCCTCCCTTCACAGGAGGGGGAAAATCATTCAAAAGCACAGAAAAAGCTAAGTTAATACACTCCCTCAGATACTGGGAACCTCTAAAAAGCTTTTAGCTGCTCAGAAACACTGCCAAGAAATCCACATGGGTCCATTTCAGGAAGGGCAGAAAGCATATGCAGTTGTTCGAGTGATACCAAAAGAAAAAAAAATAAAGGGAAGTAGTTATACACCAGTTCAAGAAAAGAGTAATACACTATATTTAAGATGTTTTCAGGCACTTTATATTCTACTGAGGTGTCAAAAATAAACATTAGCAGCTGGGCAAATGGAATTCATGCTGAGAGAGTAATGCAATGTCCAGTACAGTTAAACCACAAAGAATTGTAACTGCCAAATTTCAACATGATATCTGCCTGTGCCCAGGGCTCAGTGGGAAATCCAGAAGCAACTTCTGCTACTGTGATTAAGCACCATTTAGAGCTCTTATTCAGTAGCTTTGCTCATAAAGCATTGCAGGATCCTTAATGGACCATTAATCAGCTGATTGCCAGTTTTTCCAGGGCAAAGAAGGGTTGAGAAGCACTGCAGCATCTCACCCCCACATACACACCCTACACCACCCCACCTTTTCAAGTGTCCTGGCAAACTAGTTAGTTTGTCTTATGTCAGGGATCTTTGCTTAAAGTTTTTTTCTGCATCTCACCCACTTACGATCAGCTGAGCGGCACACAGGGGACCATATTTGGATTAGTGAATTTGGCCCTTAATTTGTAAATGTTGACACCTGATTTGGCTTTCTATAACCCCATTGATATGATGTAGACTAATAGAAAACTTCTCCCTTTGCTACTTTTTAGTTTCAGGATTGTGCATAAAGTAATTCTTTCAAAAATCAGCTCCTTTTAATTACTCTGGGCACACTTCTTTGAAAAGTTGTCTTAGTATTATTGTTTCTGATGAAACAGCTCTAAAATTTAAGTCATTATATCTTCACACTTAACATTTGTCATATAATAGCTCATCCACTGATACAAAGTGATTAGAGAGAGATAATATCAATAGCTCCTAGTCGTGAGTTCCAATGCAGAAGTTTACAGAGGTAAATAGAGGTTAATTACCTGAAGATTAGTTGAATAATCTCACTGCAATGAAAACCAATGAAAAAGTCTCAATAAAATCATGTTAAAAAATGTTGAGTTCTAATGTTGAGTCATATACTGAACTAACCAAAAGGGGAATTTTGTTTCTTTTTAAAATTCACATGCAGAACCTTCAAAAAAGAYCACGCTCATTACCAAAACTTAATAGCTGCTATTGTTCTCTTTCTTAGAGTATCTTCAATGTACCTCAGTACATACTGGGCGTAGTTCTCCAATAAAAGTGCTCACCYTAGCTCATAATGTGTTTACAGCTAAATATTAGTTTCTAGAGTAACATAATGTTAATATCAAAGTACCTAAAATTAGTATGAGTTCCTTTTGAGAAATTAAAATTTAAAATTRAATTTTAAATAGGATATTTTTTACTACTTTGATAACAATATTTTTATCCCAAGCAGATAAAATCAATAAGGCATGTCCTTCTGAGTGCAGTATAACTTTTTCCATTTTGGAATTTAGCTGAGTGAGGAACTGTRCTGAGGCATTTTCATCCAATAGCARTATATCTCTRTAAAAAAACATGCTCAAGGCCTGACTAAAACATTCTTTGCCTTGGCTACAAAAGTAATATCCTCTTAGAATTGTAGGATATGATTCCTCTCCCAGATGGACATCTTTTAATCGTTACATAGAGAGCTTATATTAAAGAGTCTTTCTTTAAACAGAATTTAAACAGACCACTCAGGCTTTTATCTAAATCCTTTGTAGAGTGTTTGGAGAAATGATTTTATGAAACTTACCCATACAGTGTTTGAAATTATGAAAACTGTRGCATAGTTGGCATATGAAGACTAGTAACAAAGTACCTACACAGAATGTAAAAATTTTGGTTTCTCTTTTCATGAATACTTGCACATAGAAAATGATGGTATAAAGTCAAGGAGAATGGTGTTATAAAGGAAAGGAGATTTTAAATCAATTGGTTTGCTTTGGGTTTTTTTCCTGTGTTTATAAGAGACTGAACAGTACCATTTAGAACATGATATGACTCTGTTCAGTTTGGTTTGGTTTKTTGCATGAGATTTTATGAGTATTTTCACAAATTTCATTAGGAATTTTTTTCTGTATTCTGTACTTGAAATACTCTACTCAATCTCCATAATTAGCCAGCAAATCATATACAATTGACAGGATTTTAGCCTTAATATACAGGAGATTGGGTTTAAAGTATCTCAATTATTGTCCTTTCTGAGGCTGTAACATTAGTCAGCTGTAATTCCCACCCTCACACCTGAGTTCTACATCTAACTGGGCTCTAGTTCAAAACCAAGCAAATATCTAAATTTGCTTAACTTATACAAAGGCTGCAGACAACTTAAACTATTCTTTTAGGTTTTCACCTAAAATATGTTACGAGCAATCATTTCATCAAAAGTAATGCAGACCCTCTTTAGGACATCAATACATTTTAGCTGAAGCTGTTAAAAATCACTGCAACAGATCACAGTGTAACCAGTGGCTTTAATTATTTGTTGCCTGTACTAAAGTAGGCATTTGGAAAATACAAATACAGTACTCCTTAGGTGAGTATAGTTKAATTATGCTGGAGCCATTGTAAATTTTTTTTGCCTATATGCTTTTGAGTATTTGGATGTGTGAATTAACTGAGCTATGATTATTTGGCTGATTTGTTGCTGAATGAGCAGAAAGGAAAAGACAAGCCAAGAAAGARTTACTGTCTTTCCAAAATTGCTGTTAAACAGTTTATCAAATATTTGGAGTGGCATTACTGCTTGTACAGTTAACATTGAACWTTTTTATGAGGAAACATTTGCAAAACCATAAAGTAATTTGGATTTTTTTTTCTCATTACAATAATTGCAAAAGAACTGGAATAGAAAATTACCTAATGGATTTCTTCTTTTCTCTACACCTTCCYGAACATAACCATCTGCCTCCATCCACACCTCCCCCCTAAAAAAGCTACTGGCTGCAATACATGGTCACCTGTTAGCACTTTTTGGTATAAAAATTGAGTTAAAAGATAAAAGATAAAAATGGTATAAAAATTGAGTTAAAAGATCCAAAAATTCATGGTTAAGTCTTTATTCCTTAACCAGAAATGGAAATATTGTACTTAAAACTGTCTTTGTCTGAAAATCTCAAAAAAAAATCAACTTTGTTCAGTATAAAGTGACAGTACATAGAGATGTTGGGTTATTGTTCTCATTGTTCTACATTATGACCCAGATCACTAATGAAAGTAGCTAAGACAGCCTATAAAGCATATTCCCAAGCAGGATCTCTGGTCAATAAATCCTAGAGGAGGAATCTGAAGAACAGCAAGAAGAAAAGTGGTGAGAGAAAAGTGTGGCAACAGAGGCAAATTTCTTTCTAGTGTTATAGAACAAAGATACAACAAAAATGGCCATTGAATACAGGTAACAGAATTTACCACCTGAAGTAACAAACTTTAGCAATAATTTTTAAATKTAACAGTCTCTAAACAAGACTCTGTGCCTGCTATTAAAACYTTGATGATGGGAAACATAGTGYTGGTGGCTGTATTTTTTTGTGACAATCTTCCCTTCCAGTCTGAGTATGAATATACTTTTGCATTTACTACATTTAGTTATTGCTTATAAAGAAATTAATAGAAGTACAGACTCACCAATTACCTTCATATACCTGAACACYTTCCTATTTTTCTTTCTAATCCTCTCATCTTCAGTGTTAGATTGCCTTAAAACACTAAGTGTATCCTTCAGACATCAAAATTCATCTCCAAGTTCTTATAAAATTAAAATTGCACACCATTTTGCAATCCATCAGTCTTTTGATTGACACAGATTGTTAGCTTTCACACAGTAAGATTTGAATGCAAGCCAAYTGCATATCATACACTCACTGGCTTGGCAGGAACACGGCTGCACAGGCCAGTTTTAGGAGCTGATAATCCAGCCCTGGCCCTCAGTGCCTAAGTTTCATTTTAACATCTGTTATTCAGCAATAAACACACTGGACTGTGAAAAACAGGTTCATYTTGTATGAATGTTCTTGAATCCTCTGTTTGGGAATTTGCATGTGGTGCATAGCTGAGTCCATGGCTGAAGCTGGCTGGAATCAGTCTCATCCGCTGAAGCAGATGAGTTGAAAAACACATTCAATGATATCAGCTGRTCCTTTTATACAGGTATGCAGATTACTTGGATTTGAAAAGTCTCTTAGAATAGCTCTGGCATAATTCCCCCTCCCCCCCACTTTTTTTTTTTTAAATATATCTTTTAATTTGCAAAGAGAATACATACAAGTTCTCATCTTTAGCAGAGCTGAAAAAAATAGTGTCACACGTTAAAATGGTATGCAGCCCTGAAGAGATCATCTTATTTCCTTGAGCCAGTGAATCCTATCTAAATTTATATTTCATATATACTGTGCCAAATATCCCAGTCTGAAACTGAGTTTGATCACAAAGTTTTCAGCAGCTTTCACAAGTATCTTGATTGCATTGTACCTATTAATTTGAAGCATTAAGAATATGGAAAACCAATGTAAGTTTGTCTCCTAATGATGCAAATTGACAAGGTAGATATCCTCATAGCAGATAAGTTCTATAATTAGTAACTTGGGAATTTGTTTAAAAATTTTCAGGCTTGACTTGCAGAGCTGACTTTACAGAAATGTTCTTCCTTTATTATTTACACAATAGAGCTGCATGTCTTCCCCCTCAGACCACCAATTGCCATCTCTTGGTAACAAGCACTACAAACTATCTAAAATTGCCCACACCTTCAGGTTGATTTGGGTTATATAGTTACATAAAAACTGAAGGCAATGATATATTTTTTTTTAGTTCAGTTTTCAGTATCGACCAACAGGACTGAAATTGAATCCTTTTGTAAGTTTTAAAAGCCAAATGTCTTTAAGCCATCAGGGTAATTTCTTCTTCCTTCAAACCCCAAGGGGTTTGCTGCCTAGGTTTAAGTCTAGATTTTGGTGCAGAATGAGCTGTGCAGAATGAGCCATGAGAAGAGAGGTCTGTCCTGCCCTGCTTTGTAGTTCTTGCCTCTTACCTGGCCAAACTGTTTCAAAGCAGTGCTGGCACTTCTCTGCTACAGACCTGTGTGGTACTCTCATCTCCTGCTCACACCAGACCTGCTCTGCTCACCATGAGCAGGTGAGGGGACCATGGGGACAGAGTTTGGCAGTCGTCTCCATTCTTGCCTGCCTCATAATCATCCTCAGCTGTTGGCTGACCTTGATCTCTGGAGCAGTCTGCCCTTGATGCAGCCTGGTGGAATTCTGCTGCGGACACAGAAGGATTGTGTCTTACTTTGATTGTGCCCTTGAGGAATCATKTTTCAAATCTGTGTGGTTTGTTCTTATTAGCCTAAGCAAATACTATGGAAAGGTTAGCTTAGGACAGATAAAAACTCACAAGAACATTATTTAATTTCTCTGTTCTCTCTGGTTCTCTTCRAGGGAGGTACATACTTATCCCTTTCCGAAGGTCACTAGCATAAGAAACTCAAATTGCTGTTAGGTGTCCTTTCTTCTTACCTCTTCAGTAGTAGGTGTACCACAAAATGTTACCCAGTTTGTGTAAAAGGAAAAAGGTCTTGGCACATACTGAAACATTAGAAATACCCCTCAGTGCATCTCCCAAATCGGCAGCATCAGCAGCATAGTTATCCTGCAGCCTAACWTCTCCAATTCATCTCCTGTGACTTTGTTGGACCATGATGGCTATGTGGGACATGTTGGCTATGAGGAAGTTTCAGCCTGAGAACCTTGGGAAAGCCATACACGTGTAGAAGTTCTGTCACATAAACTGTCCAGTTGTCCAGTGTGGACAACATTGACTGCATGAGGCTCTGACTCAGAGAGGGAAGTCTAATTTAGATGTGTTTTATGATCACCATTACTCATTGCTCTGCATTCCCTGATATTAACTTATAGAACACAGCCTGCAGTCTAATTCTTGTAAAACATCCCTGAGCAGAGGGATTTGGATGTTCTCTTTTCTTGAAATACAGTTTACCCACTGCAGACTGTACTGTTGAATTATGCAAAAGAAATGCCAAAAAGAGACAATAATAATGTAGAYTGAGGCTAGAATGCCAAAATAAAATAATTTTCTTGAAAAGTAGTGTCACATATAATACTATAAGCTATTTTCCAGTAGACAACTGAAAAAAAAAAGGAAAAAAGCCCTGAAATAAAAGAAACCAATTATATATTTCTACTGAAAATCAACATATGACCCACAAGATACCTACCTTTCTATTTATTAGAAGTGATTTCCAAGTTTTAGTTGGAGTTTTCTTTCATGAAACTTTAAGTTCTGACAAATGGTAAAGCTGAACTTTTCTGTGAAATAGCTTGCCTTCAGAAAGCAACATGAGGGCAAAAGATGGTATACGATATGAATAGAACTAAAAGATACAATAAAACCCTCTTATTTTTATTACATCTGCTATACTGGTAAGTAACTTACTGTAGATTGGAAAGTGACAGTCTCCCACAGAAGTAAACATTAAATTGATGTCACTTAACGACTCATGATCTCATTTTATGTGATATAGAAATCTGTATGTAAACTCAAAATATAGATTACCTCCCTTGGAGAAGTTGCAGAGAAAAACCATTACGAGGAAATCCTTCCTAAAGGAGAAAAACGTGGGTTTGTTAATGTGGGAATTCACAATATTCTATAGAAAGTCTAATTTTTTTTTCTAGACATTTCAGAACCCTTTAAACCCTTAAAGTATGGCACTGACATTTCTCTCTCCATTGATCTTACCAGACTCTTTTTTATTACCCCACAGAGATAGTATTCATTTAGTATGCACATAATTCCTATATACTTTACAGGATTTATGTTCATGCATCAAGGATAGAATTGATATCCTTGATCTTATGTCTACATATTCCTAGCAGAGAGACTTTAAAAACAGGTGGAGGATAAACTTTGCTAGCTCTGTAATTTATTCTCTGAATCCTAAGTGTGCTAAGTGCAAAGACWTTTACAGGAGGAAAAGAAAAGAGAAACAGAAAAGGAAAAGCAAGACATCTTCATATCTTACAAGTAATTATGAGATATTACCAGATATCAATTGTTAACAGTATAAAACCCAGTTCCAAAACATTGTTTGTTTTCCTGAAAAGTGAAAACTTTTGAGTATTTTTGGTTTCGATATTTTCAGACACCTTTTTCATTGTGTGTTTTTCTAATGGTTTTGGTCAAACTGACTATATATTCTTTCATTAATATCAAGTCCAAGCAAGAAGGTAGTACTTTTTCACTTATCGTACAAAATATAAACAAAAAGTAAAAGAAAACCCAATGTACTGAAATACTGCTAATCCACACTCAATGAACATTGATCATTCAGAACAAAAGGTAATATAGTATATGGCAGCTCTACATGTTATAAGGTCTCATGTATGTAACATTACTAACAAAAGAATTGGAAAAATTTTTAATATAAATGGATCATGTGTATAAAAAATCATAAAATGCTATTACTTATTACTATATTGTAGTAATAAGTACATTTTGGCTGGTACATGGCCAAAAGAACAAATATTATAAAAAAAAACCTCAAAGAGACAAATAACTGTTCATGTTCATCTGTATAATCTTACCCAAGGTGGTCAKGTAACAGTTACAATAGCTGCATTTATAGTAATATTAGAAGATGAATGGAGATCTAAGATGAAATCTAGCACTAAAAATTCCGGCCAAACAAAAAATTTCTAAGAAYTATTCATGTCAAGGCAGTTCTTGTGAGGTTGTCTGTTGCTTTCTTTCATTACAGGGAATATGGCCACCCCTTCTCCTCAAAAACTGAGAGAAGTAACCTGCCCTTTTTGTTCACACCTCATTTCATTCACAGGTAATCAAACATTATCTGATATCTCAGGTASTAGGCAAACAATCTAATCACTGCTGGAATTAAGAAAGAAAGGGTGAAAGGAATTTAATTTAAAATTATGAATGCATTTGTTTTACTTTTTGAATTTGAACTCCTGGAAATTCTACCACATGCTGTTTTACAGTGACTTTGCATTGACTTACATTATGTACATGACAATCAGGGTATTAACCTGCCATTTCTTCCAAATGTCACAGTCACAGACAGTTACAGTCTAACAAGTCTTTATCACTAAAGAAACAGAACTTGAGGAATATCACACACTTAATGAATAAACACAATTTGTTACTCAAGAATATACTATTTACAGTGATTGATTAGGATAACCGTATGTTTACTTTCATGACTTTGACCTCTGTGACTAAGCAAATGGCTGTATTGACTACTTTGCCTCATAGTCTAAGCTTCTAGTTTGTCCTGAGCTGGGCAGGATTTGCTCAAAGTTAAATAACATTTGAAACTGCCAGTTGTTTATTTTCATGCTAGTATTGTATTTTTCTTCCACTTTTATCTGCACTTATGACAGTGAGGAAGAGTTAACTTTTATTTCTATAAATGACTGCCAGACCTTGCAATTTAGAGACAAGGCTGCAGAATAACCCAAATTAATGACTTTCAGGTATCATATTTAAAACAATTTTAAAAGTCTACAAATACAGTATCTGTTGCTAACATCTGTTCTTGAGCAATGTTTTACAAAAGCCACAGAGTTGGCTGACCCTGAAAGCTGACATCTTCAATATTAAATGTTATCAGTTCAAAGGCTGAAGAAAGTGAGGGATGCTGTTTACTAATGCTTTGCCTTTACAGGGGCAAGCTAAGCTGAATGAGCTAGGAAAGCTGCTATCTGGACAGTGAAATTGTGCTTGTCAAATGATTAAATGGTGATCAAGCTTCATCAAAGAATATGAGATCATGTCCTCATTAGTTCATTTATCTCTTCCTACTTCCCATTTAACCCTATTTCTTGAGGAGAACATTTCTGAAGCAACAAAACTATTTTGCCTGTGTGATCTCTATGGAATCCCTAAAACAATCTGTTAGAWTTGGACTGGGACTTGCAGTAAGTCAGTAAACAACCCAGTTAATAAAGGGCTAAAGAATGTAACATTATTAACACAAAAACATAATGTTTTATTTCATATAAATTGTGCGTAAAAAAAAGCCATAAAATTGCAGTTTCTTTGAAAGTACACAGTTTTTGTGGGTTTGGMTTTTTTTCCCTCCTGTCAGCATAAGGAGCTTGATTACAATCAGGAAAGGCCAGACTAGAAGCTGCTGACTTGATGGTCATAATAATCCCCTTCCCTCATTCCTGCTTTTTTTCTGTATGGGTAGACTAATGGGGGGGAACAATTTTAACAAAGGCTTTTAAGTTTACCTATTCATTCTCATAATAACTGATCAACATGAACAACAGCAAATGAAAATCCAAGTTCAACGGGAACCTTTTTTGAAGTACAATTCTTAGGTTCTTTAGTCTAACACATTTTAATACAGAAGAAAAGGAATCAGTAGGATTTCAATGGTGGGTTTTGTAATAATCAAGAGAGGTGTTTCTCTCTGTGAAGTATAACCATTTTAGGGAAAGACTTGCAGAATTACATTAGTTTTAAGTAACCTCCAGGAGGAAATCTAGACAGTTCAGGGTGTTTAAAAGTTTACTTTGGAATTAGTAGTTATTTCAAACAGATAATCTTCTGTAGAATACATAACCAATTTAAAAACACTATATTGTCACAGACATCTTTTATGAAAAATCCTTTCCTTAGGATTTTTCCTCCTGAGAAGCTGAGACATCTTTGATGAAAAATCCTTTCCTTAGGATTTTTCCTCCTGAGAAGCTGAGAGGCCTCAGGAACAAAATGTAAACATTGATTATCTGCTGCTGTGGAATGCAACAGGTGGATCTGTGATTGGCCCATGTTGGATGTTTGTAATTATTGGCCAATCATGTCCCAACTGGCTCAGACACAGAGCCCAAGCCACAAGCCTTTGTTATCATTCTTTCCTATCCTATTCTTAGCTAACCTTCTGATGAAACCTTTTCTTCTTTTCTTTTAGTATAGTTTAAATGTAATATATATAATAAAATAATAAACCAAGCCTTCTGAAACATGGAGTCAGATCCTCATCTCTTCCCCAATCCTAAAACCCCTGTGAACACCGTCACACTATATATCATATTTTATCTAATAAGCAAGCATACAAATAAATGAGTTGAGGTTTTCAGCATTTCAGAGTATGTAATATGAGAATATGTAATACACAAAAAGGTGAAAGCTACAAATTTTGTATAAAATTTGTCAAAAGCCTCTCCAGTTTTGAAGCAAGTTATTTTATCAAAATAAAAATAAATATTTTATTTTCTATTATTATGTAATGTGTTTTAAAGAGTTCTTTTAATTGGCATGCTGCAGGCTGCCAGGTAGAGAGGGASCCCAAGAACTTGTAATGGAAAGGGATTGTAAATGAGATATTACTTGGGTATTCTCACAAAAAGCTTACAGACTGAAAAATGTCCTTTACCACATTTTTACAAAAATAGGGAGCAATCATCCTTTCCAAACACTCCAGAGTAGTGTGATCTATGTGTCTTATTTTATTTTACAACAGGGCATAATTACTTTGTCAGTGGCTTCCAAACACCTAATTATTTGCAGAACCATTTATTTTCAGAATATCTAAAACCAAAGCTGTGTTTAAACTTACGTCTTGGAGATTCATCATGCTTGGATAGATAAGCAATAAAGAGAACTCTAAGGTGAGCATAATTTTGAGACTCTGAAATGTATAGCTATGATTTATAATTGTCTTTTCTGTGTGTCACCCAAAGGGAGAAATTATTAGATAAAAGGGTACTGTAAAGTGGTTAATGTGATTGGATTTTCAATGAACTTGAGAAAAAATGCCTACATTTTTTAGGTTTGTGGTAGGATCAATGACAGCTAAGGTTTTTCTATTTAGTTAGCTACATCCCTTTTCAAAATTAAATCTAAATTTCACACTTTGTGGGAAAAAAATCCCCTCTTCAAGGATGTTTCCAGGTGTCCTTGTTTTCTCTTGCAAGGGTTTACAGATGATAAACTAATAGAAGAACAGAAAGACTGTCAAGCTATTTTACAGCACTAAATATATAAGGTCAGTCAAATTGCTATCATCATCTACTTTGGCAACACTCTACAGAGAATAGTCAAGTTCTAGCAGCAATAGGAGATGAGGTAGACGTAAACTAATTATACCAGCAAACTCATATTACAATCTAAAAACATTCCTTAATATGTTAATAATCAACCCTAAAAAAAAAAAAACAAAAAAAAAAAAACCAATTATACCAGCAAACTCATATTACAATCTAAAAACATTCCTTAATATGTTAATAATCAACCCTAAAAAAAAAAAAAACAAAAAAAAAAAACCAAAAAAGGCAGCAAAACCCAACCCCCCCCCCAAAAAAATCTTCCAAACCAACAATCACCTAATAGCATTTGATATAAATTACTTACTCATAGATGTTCCTCTGCAAGTTTTGATTGTACTGAAGGTAGTGCAGCAAAAGGGTGGAAACCGGAAATTTAAATTTTAATTTCTCTAGAGCTTCGAAGATAGGTATAAGTACTACATTTCTAATGATTGGATCTTTATCTTTGCTGTTATTTGTTAAATTCTTTGCAAATAGATGTAAATTTGAGAAGAAGAAATCATGAGGATTTTTTTTTTCCCCAGGGAAAATATTTCTAAATATTTAAAAGAAAATACCTAGGTTTTCAGTTTAGCCTTGTGGTAAATGGTAACAATTTTATTATTTTATTTAGATTCATGTTAGATTGAATAAATGGCAACCGGTTTTTCATAACAAGTCAGGGAGCATTCTCCATAAAGCATCAGAGAGCTATRTTCTTCCTCTTGCGGTCGCTTGCCCTCTTGGGAAGTCTTCCTGTGCACAGCAAAGAAGCAGATGGAGAGAAAAAGTTCTTTGGGATAGYAGAAACTGAAATTTGTTGCAATTCAGAATTCAGTAAAACTGGGAATAAACTTGTGAGAACAAACATAGAATGGTTTGGGTTGCAAAGGACCCTAGAGACTATTTAGTTCCAACTCCCCTGCCATGGACAGGGACACRCTCCAKTAGAACAGGTTGTTCAAAGCCTCATCCAGCCTGGCCTCGCACCCTGCCAGGGATGAGGCACCCACAGCMTCTCTGGCAACCTCTTCTGGTGCCTCGCCACCCTCAGAGTAATCATACACAAAAGAAGAACCTGCTTGGAAAGASTTATGTACAAAATCTATTCCTTTTCTGCTTCACCTTGAGCTTTCTTTTCATAGGTACTTAAAGGTGAGCTTCTTCAAAGCATTACTCATGCCTTTTACTGTTCTTATAAAACCTGTATTTTGCAGGTAAGAGCTCTTCTCTCTYCAACACCTACTGTTTATAAAAAGGAAAATTGGTAGGCTAAGCTATTTCTACATGCTTTTTCCAAATGTCAAGACCCATTTTAATAGTATCCAGAACTAAAATGTTTTGTGTTTCCTTGTCTCCAGTGTACTTTTTTCTTCTGTTTTTTATTTCTTTTGTAGTAAGAAAAGTTTTTTCTTTTTCTGCTAAAGCTACTGTCCCAGTTTGAGTACCCAGACATGTATTAACAGTCATACTCCAAAAAACCAGAAGAGATTATTTTATACAGAAAAAAAACAGTGCCTTTTCAATCTTATGCTAAATATTATTCAATCAACTTTTAGATGTTTACATGCAAGCAAATAAGATTTATATTTTAATGTATTTTAATATGTTCAAGAAAGTATACTATAAAGGTAAAATTCAGAAGCCTCTGGCTTAAGAAGTCACAAATTTTAGCTATATAAATGTTTACCTGATTTTCTTTTTGTATCTGTCAGAGTGTAGAAAAGACAGGAAATTTTCCTGAGTGTCATTATTCTATAGYGAAGAATGATGAAAGTCAAGTTAACATAAATACTGTTTTGCCAAGTATGTAATTTACTAGTATGCTAATTTTTCTGAGAATTTTGTGTGGAGGAGTTAAAAAGAAAATGGGGATTTACAACAGGGAAAGTGGGAACTGTCTGAATTGCCTGTAGAAGCAGTATTAGAAGATATAAACAAAAGATTACTACAGCAGAACTATTTCTTCTTTGTGGAAGCCCAGGAGAATTAAGTTTTCTTAAGGAAAGAGATCAAATTAGTCATTAAGCCCTCAATTGCCAATTGTATATTAGAAACTGAGTAAAGATAGAATTGGATGATTAATTTTTAAAGTTTTTATAGAATCAATAAAAGGACAAAGAAAGTTTAAGTTTTATGAGATTAGGATTGGCTTGGCTCATTAGAGGTAACTGATGGTACTGGCAGGACTGCTTTAAAGCGTCCCTGGTTGCATCTACACCGAGTTGATACAGCTGTGCCAAACATGACAAGCCTGTTCCTTGCTGAGCTCCATTAAATCCATATGGTCAGTCAGAGTGGCCTCAGCTGCAAATGTACCACTGCTCGTGGTCTRAATCAATGTTAGGGCTACCTTCAAGCTGTCTGCTCATGGCACCAGTGTTGACTGTTTTCATWAAACTAATATTATCGAAAATAATGTCATATAGCCAGGAGGTTGCCAAGCTGGATAAACTTAGAGTGTTATCTAAGTGGAAAGGCTTCACTCTGAGAGAGAGAGTGGGCAAGTGGAGGAGATTGTTTTTACATGCTTTTCCCTATCTAAACAGTATAATTTATTTCCTTTAAGATACTGGTGGTTATAGTGTATATGCTGATAAAAATTATGCTGGCCAAAAAAAATCCCATTTTCTTAAAGTAAATGCAGAGGAAAAAAAAAGCAGAACCCCCTCCAAGCCCTGGAAATTCTTGGATCCCACTGTCAAAAAAAGTATTAGACATTTCATAGTCCCCATCCTGCTGGCACCTTCTGTACTGTCAAAGGCACTTTCTATACCACAGCTGCCAGAAGAGTCAGGGTTATGCATTTAGGAATCCATTATAATAATATATCATCACTTATGTTCTTTCAGTATAATTTAGTATAATTTTAATTGTTTCTATTTCTGGAACTCAAACTCAGAATTCAGACATGAATAGCAATAAACTTTAAAAAGTCAACATTTACCTTTTTGATAGCAAAGAAGAAAATCATTTAGAATATGAATCTCCATGAAAATGGGATTAGATGGAAGTTAGCCTAAGTCTCAGGTCTTGAAAACAGATGGAAAAGAGACTGAAGTCCTTACTTGCACTAAGTCTTTAAAATCCAATAAATATCCTCAAGGACTTTGTTTTATAATAAATTTTGCAGAAGATACAGTTCTTTATAGTGAACTGCATCTTAGGGTGAGGTGTTTCAATTTTATAACAAAGTTGTATTTTAAAGGACATTCATATKCACAGTAAAAGACCTAGATTATTTTGCCTTTTTCAAAAGGGAGTTGAATGTGCATTAATACTCCATGACCTTATATGAAGTTGTGGACAATTACTTCTTATCGCTAATGGGGAGAAACTCATATAAATAGAATCATAGAGCCATATGATTGCTTGGATAGGAGTGACCCTAAAGATCATCCATATGCAACATCCCAGCCTTGAGCAGGGACACCTTTCACTAGAACAGGTTGCTCAGGGCCCTATCACATCTGGTCCTTTGATATATTCAGTGTTAGGGGTTTTGGCAACACATTACCAAAAATGGAACATAAAACCAAACCAAAACCATTAATATTTATAAATTTTTCTTATCTAGTTAACTCAATATGTATTGTGATCACAATATCCATTACACATACACTTAAGAAATTCTTACTTAAGGAATATGATTAAAAGAAGTTAGAAAGTTCCATAACTCATATTGGATTAAAAGAAGATGAATTGCAACTAAAGACAAAGTGTAATTAATTTTATTACCAAGGATATTTTCACTTAATGCATTTTATCCTTAGCTATATGAAAAGCAGAGTATCTTTATTAAAGAACTTTACAAACACTCATAACTTTGCCAAATGTTTGTCTTTTCTATTACTTAACAAGAATATTTTTGCATATTCAAAAATATAATGGTAACAAAGATTTTAAATATATATACATATAATCAATTCTATGATTTCACACAAAATGTATCCATTTAATTTCTCAGGAATTCAAATACACAATTTTTGAAGCTGCACTTGTCAGCTGCAGGTAACCTGTCCACTGTAGTAATTTTATCTGTCTAGCTAATATTCCTCTTGTTCTACACATAGTTATGTCAAGCAAGCAGTGACAAGTATAAGTACAAAAAAAMCTCAATCCAAGTGCACTTATTTCTCCATAACTGTACAGTTATGATATATATATATTCTTCCATGCCATAGCACTTCAGAGAAKCCAGTTTTTAAATTACGTACTCAGAAGGAGTACTGTCTTGATCTCATTCCTTTCTGCATAAGTATAAGGATGCAAACTTAATTCCACGACCACAGCAGTCCTGTACATCAAAAGGCTAGTGCTCAGTTAATAGTGACTTTACTGATTTTTCTCTTTTTTCAGTTTGCAAGTCTTAGATCTTTTTARTCTCTACACTGTTGAATCAAGCTCAAAGAAACCCCCAAAACTTCACTTTCAACTGACTGCTTTTCTGAAATGAAGTAACACTATGGTGTTCATTTTCTAGATGGGTCCYAAGGCAGAGAAGGCATATGTCTTTTACTATCTTCTAAAATAAAGGAATTTAAGTATTATTTTATTTCAGCATTTGCTGCCAATATATCTTTAAGGACATAGGCATAAGAGATTAGGTTACAAGTCATGTTAAGGATCCATATTTCTGAGCACTCAGTAAAAGGCTAAGCAATGATTTTATCTACAGAGCTGTAAGCATACAAAATTTCCAGATGCCCACCTAGGCAAATGGTTCTGTGAGCTGCAGCAAACAAATGAGGATGTACAGAAGGCTTTTCCCAGCAAAATATGGAGGTGTAGAATATATTTAACACTAGTTGGAGTTTTGCAAGTTTTCTTCTCAAACTCTACTTGMTCCATACAATATGATGTTTCTTTCAGTCTTAGAACTCATATTCTAAACAGTAAGCCCATAAAATTAACTCTAGTTTTTTTCAAGTCCTAGGCCCAAAATGTAAATCTCTTGCAGTTTCACAGTGCCTGGAAAACAGAAATAGTTTCCTTAAATTATACAGTTTTCAGAAAAAAAAAAAAAAAAAAAAAAAAAAAAAGAACCAATTTTGGTGAATCTTTCCCCAGGAATGTTTAATACAAGGGGCACCATCTCACATAAGATGTTTGACGAAAAATGTTTTATAAGTATTATATAAGCATTTATGCTACAGGTCCTAAGTGATCACAAGAATACCAGCCCTGTCCAGCTGAAAGGGAGACATAAAGGGAGCTTTAGATARTGACGTGGTAACTTCAAAGATTTARGCAAATATTKAAAATAATATGACTCAGAATCYAGAAGTTTGGAAAAGTGTTCTGAATGCAACATTTAGGAGGGAACTCGGAAAGAAATTCCATTGCCTAATGTGGAATAATTCCTTTTGTATGACAGTGTGAAGGTCACTGTGACAGAAAGCTTTATAGCACAGTATTAGGCACATAATGTGTAACAATGCATACAAAATCCTGCCCTTCTTCACATTATTTCTGACTRAGTTCTTTGGTATTAAATTCACGTCTCTGATAACTAAAAATATTTAATAACATTCACAACGAGAGCATTGTATTTAATGAAACAAGGTTTTGCCCAGAAATTCAAGACTTGTATTGCAACAGAAACAGCAGTTATTTTGCATTTAAACAAGTAATTATTAGGGAAAGGAGAGGACATTTTCCTGTTGGTATGTTATGTCAGGTATTTTAAAATTATTCCCATAYAGCRAGTCAAAAGGTTTGGACACAGAGAYTCTTCAGAAAACCTAAYTGCAACTGCAGATGAGACCKAAATTAAATCAAGTTTTAAAAATTAGTGATCCTCTTGTCCAGCTGACCATTTATTTACAATTATATTTCTAAAACACTCTTGGCTCCAAATCAAATTTGTCCGTGCCAAGGCTGGACAAATGTTCACAGGTTATTACAATTAGATGAGACAACCTTATTTGAGGCACCCAAATTTAGGGGATAMCAGACTCTAAAATACATATTTCAATCAAGATATTTATYTGTGTCTGTATATTWTATATATATATACACATTACCTGTATTGTAATATATATTGTATACATATTGCATCTATATAGTATCCAAAGTATTCATATCACATGCGATATATAGTGCATGAAGTTATGTATATTTAAACATTGCATATATAATTCTGAAGGATACGCTACCAAAAAAAAGTTTAAAAGTACATATAAAACAATTTTTGCAGAAGAAATTGTGCTGGTTTTATGTGGGGTACAGTTAACACAGACATAGATGTTATCAGGACCTAAAAATGCTGGTTACTTTCACTGCCAAGATAATCTACTCTTTCTAGGGTTTCCTGCCAACTATTTATATACTCCTCTGTATTTATATGTGTTGCTATTACATCTCAACAGAACCAGAGGTCCCACTCAGCTGTAAGAATTTTRGTTTAATAGTAGAATAAGAAGGTGAACAAAATATAAAGGCCTTTAATAGCTCTGAGTACTATCTCAAACAACAACTACCCACACAAGAAAATTATTTCCATTATACTCTTATTTCCGGTGTAAAAGTTRATGTGTAAACAATTTTCACCTGATTTCACTTACTCCACTGGTGATGTTTAATTTAACTAGATATTTTCTCTTTTAAATTATGTACAGCAAATATGGTCACACYGGTTGACTTTGATAGATAAAACAAACCATAGTCACAAAATAAACTTGCTTACCACACATTTTACTTTTATTAATCCAAAATAACCTGAGCTTACATTTTATACTAATCAATCAGCTTAATCCAGTTTAAGTTCTCAAAGTCTTCTAGTCTGAATAAAAAATTCTAATCAACACCTACATCTAAGAATGCCACAAGCTTGAACATGGAGGAAGCAGTTGACTCTGCCAAAATATCTGGTTTAAAGTTCCATTTTTTTTCCAAGTTTCTTGTAGTTTTTTTCTTCTTTCAAAAATGATTTATGAAATTAAGATGCGCATTTATCCTGCTTTATTTGCTCTTGATTTAGTTCTTCAAGCAGAACATTTCTTGTGGTTTAGTCTCTACCACTAAAGCATTTGTATAGTTCTGTGGTTTTGTTCATCTTCCCAGAGTGTCTGTGTGGTACCATTCAGTTCTTCCACAGTTTTAAAGAGTGAGAAGATAGCACTTATAATTTTTCTAAAGAGRATAAAGCAAAACCACTACTTCTATTATAAGTGCACATTAAATGGAATCTATGTCAAAAGATGAGCCAACAAATAAAACTCTTCAGGTTTCAAAAGAGCTAAAAGAGGAATATATTCTCAGTTCTCTTCCCATCTACATTTTATTTTAWATAGTGAATTCAAAATACAAAGAAACATCTAATTAAATTAGCAGACCTTTAAATTTACTGTAGCCATTTATTGATATTTCCTTGAATTACCTTATTAGAATAGCTTCAAGTTCAGTTCTCAGGCCATACCAGATTTCTCTGCATTGAAAACAAACAAACAAACAAAATGTTCCCTTTCTTATATGTTGTATTTCAATTGTTTATCGAGCCAGTCATACTGGAAACACATAATACTAACTTTTTAAAATAAGTTCTTGATMCTGTTATTTCCTTATTAAAAGGCAAGAGTTTTAAAAGAAGGAAAACCATAACACATTAGAAAGTGCACTCCTACAATATGGGCTGCAGGAGCAACATGTAGATTGTCTGCATGCTATGCATAAATAATTAAAAACCTAAAATGGCCTTTATAGCTAAATCCCTGCTGCKGAAAATATCAGTAGATGAAATTGTTCCCACATGTTATGTTAATGAGATTCACCTGTTAAGCAAATCCAATGGATTAATACCTGCTGGTTTTGAACAGAAACACCTCTGATGATTAGCACAGCTCCTTTTTGTTCCTTAAAATTACCTTAAGGTGCTGATATTGTAYGTCTTGAAGAGACATAGAAGCTTCCAAAAATGTGGTGCATGCAGTCTTTTGAATAAATTTTTAATCAAAAGATGAAGGGAAYAAAGCCCTTCCTTTTTTTTACCTTCTTCAGGAGAATCCTTATAGCATTTCATCACTATGGAGAGTTTGAAGATATGCTGTTTAATGCATTTACCATGCTGTCAAAATGATCTAGTTCACTTTTCCTCCCCGGCATTCAGCCATACACTAGGCATTACAAACATTTTCCTTAGTTTCTAAGCCAGATCTTTTCCAGCCAGATACAGGTGTCTGAGGGAAATCTAAGGGTAATTTTCAACAGAAGGGATGCTATATCAGTGAGATGTATGGAAAGACTGCATCCTGCAGAACATACTTCTTGTGCTTCTTGGCCAGAGCTTTATSCCAGCAGGTAAAAGTACTTTATAGTAACAAGTGAGTAGATAGGGAAGCAGGACAGGGATTGGTGGATTAGTGGCAAATCCTCTTATCTGCTCAGCAGAGCAAAGCAARGATGCTACATCCATTAACAGAAAGCATTCTAATTGCAAACACAAACTATTTTATCATGCTAATGTTCCTGTGCACACATGCATACAGTTTGAGTATTCAATTTTGCCTCATTTTTATAGRGCTGTATAATCAMCTCAATATGACTTGAGCTGAGGCAMGAACAGGTAGGATATTTATTTTGGCCTATGGAAAAAGGTTCTATTTTTTGTGAATAGACATGTATAATCATGTGAAAAATACAAAAAATTCCTTTGTTTTGGAGGTAGACCAAATTTACAAAATTCAAAATTCTGAGCCACTGCAAACATTTGCTTAGAGGATGCCTAGAGGGATTGAAATTATCTTTATCTTATAGTTGCAGCTCTCTTACACCATTAAATTTAATGAAAATTTAATTTAACTAATTTGTATATAGCYAGACATTCATTATGAGGTACCTGGCTTTCTATTTTTTTAATTTTCTTTTCCTGACAATTGATCAGAGAACTCTATGTGGAAAAACTGCCACATGCTGACTTCTGTTTTCTGTCTATACTCAGAATCTTTATTGTCATAGCTTTTAAGTTCCTGGAGTTAAAATAATTAAAAAATAAAAATAAATWAAAATTGCKAAAGTAGCTRCTGTATTTCATTGAACTTCCCAAAATTTTCATCTACCTTGCACTTTGTGTTGTAAAGAGTCTATTAAACCARGGCAACCACAATCAACAGATAGTGAAGGAAAAGTAGGAGTTTCTGTGTGCTTCACACTCAGTTTCCCTTATCCTATTATTTCTCTTATAATGGAAATCTTGTTGTGTTTATACAACAATAAAGTCAACTATCTTAGTCATCTCTAAAAGATTAGTTATTAGGTAGCAATATTTCACTTTCCTTCCTTAGCTGGTGGTCTGTTTTTCACTTGGTATTCATTATTTTTGATCAATACACCACGTTCACAAAGGAAGATATGATCTTCATACAAGTAAAGAAAAATTTAGGTCTGTATAAAAGCATGGTAATCTCCAACATTCACCAGTGCTTGGGACTTGAATGTAGGCAGAGCATGTTTTCTGTTTGTTCCAGGGTTGCTTCCATTTTTATTCTTAYATTCCCTCCATAGGAACATAACTTTCCCAATCATCTGTAGTAGCTTCCCAGTAACATTACAGGACCAAATGCACTCACAGATATGAAATATCTGGTCTTACAGGACCAAATACCCTCACAGTTTTCATATGAAAACAAGACTGCACATGCAGTTTTATGACAATGTAAATATAATATACACTGCACRTCATTTGCATGATGTTCTTTCACATCTGCTCTTAGTTGCAGGCTATATGCAGAATTACAGGATAATTGGTCTGACTTCTATCAAACAGACAGAAATGCAGCATTGAAGATCTTGCCTGCACATATTCAATCTCTGATGAAAACCAAGAGACTGGAAGATCTGTTTCATGCACATTTCCTGCGCAAAGGAACTTGTCCATATTATTGGTCCTGCTCATTCTGATTTTCATAGCATGTTAGTTTTCATTGCATGTTAGTTTTGTGATTATCTCAGGAAGAAGGAGTTTTCAAACAGAAGGAGTTCAAGTTATGGCTTCAAGAGCTAGATGGCAARTTGCATGAACAGTGCCAACAAAAGAAATAAAAAGGTAGGACCTGAAAAGAGGTAGAAGCAGAAAGGTTTGGCTGGTTGACTGGTTGAAATTGTGTCACAGGATTTAAGAACTCACATATCCTGCCAGGCAACATCTGAGGAGAAGTGAGAGAGAACCAGTCACTTTAGCTCTTTTTTCAGTCTAAAATTGCTGAGTCCCCAGTCCATTTTCCTGATGCTGCACAGARGTTCCAAGACAATTAGAGAGCCACACAGCTCTACAGCATTTTTTTGTCTGGTCAAGAAATTGTGAAGAAGGACTGAGAGTGGAATTCTGGATTCAGATTTCCATCTTACTTAACATGCCAGCCTACAGAGCTGCAACATGTGAAAGATGTACACCCCCTGTCTTTCTATATCCCTGTCAAGAGCAAGCAAACACCATAAAAGTGATCAATTTCCATCTGCAAGCCTTTCCCCTTGAAGCAATGCAACCATTGTGCCTGTCTATGAAACACACAATCTGCATTAGAGGTTTTTGGGCAAATTGGAATTTTACTGTTTTTCAGCTTAACTAAATGGATGTCTGTGTATGGAGAACAGTTTATATTTTCATCAATAAGAAACTGCAGCTGTGGAACAGAAGCTGTCACAAGGCATTGACCTGCTGCAACAGCATTACAAGTTTGTATGAAACTGTAATGAACACACATCAAGATAATGGGAATATGAGTGCAGACAGAATGACTGTTCAGGGAAATTTCTTTTAAATTTGCAGTCTGATGTGTGTCATTATTCAGCATTCTAAAGAGAGGATAAGGAACATAACCAAAAWAATCTGAACAATTGTTTTGAACTAATTTTTTTTTGTCAGAAAACATTATCTCATTTGTCTCCAGCAATAATTTCAATAATCTAAATAATTTAAAAAATACTTGGTGTATATCAAGTCACTGTTTATCCATGCCACTTAGCAGAGTGCGGTATTCTCATGAGGCTTTGGGCTATAAACTTAATGTATAGAACCACCTATGAGTTGTCTATGGGACCTGAGGAATCCTATCCAGCTCATGTGACGATGGACAAGTACAGACCAGTATGCACATCTATACAATATGTGTGTACATATGTACACACATATATATTCTCAATAATGGAGCTCCACCCTGCTCAGCCAAACTGGGGAGGAGGATGAGTAATTGGTGTTTCCTGGGTTTGCATGAGTGTTTTGTGTATCTGCCTGTAATCTCTGTGGCCTGTTAAGTATGTACATGTTTATTTATGTGTGGTGCCCTGTGTGCATGTGTGCAGGAATACATCTTCAGCCTTGCTACTGGTGAACCTGGGGACATGGAACTGTGGCAGACTCATCTCTCATTCTGTCAGAGCTGGTATGATGTATTTTCCACAAACAGTTGATTATATAAAAATAAGATTAATCTTTTATCAACACACAGTGCCACCTATTGTATCAGAGAGAGTCTGAGCTATACAGAAAGTACCTGTTGGCAATAGCTATATCAGTAGCTTTTCAATCCCATTATCCCTGCAATTAGACAGAAACATTAGCTTCAGTGTGGAAAGCCTGCCTTCTTCCAAATAATATCTGTATGATAATGAAATTCGTAAGTTGTTTGTAACTTTGCTRGCTCTGGTGATTTTAATATGCCATTGTGACAATTTTAGGTAGTTTGAATAAATAAATATTTGTGTAGAATACATAGTCAAAACAAATTTTGTTTCATCGTTGCAAGGTAGATTATGAATGCACTAAATTCCAACACACAATTTTGTTCTTCCTGGTTGAATCTTTATGACTGCAATATTTTTGTTTTGATTATTTTTTTTCCTCACAGACACACGAAATGCTCTTCAGCTTAGTTGGATGCAGTTGACTCTTTATTTTTCATATCAAATACATTAATTACCATTCTGTTGAAACTTTTTAAATGATGATGCCTGTGATTTTGCTGTAAAATTCAGTCTGATCCACCAAAACCAAGTTAATATTTTTTCACCATCTGATAATGATGCATGTTTTACTGATTTTCTATGTGTTAGATAACTTGAGGATGTTAAAGAAGCTTTAGATTTCTAAATAGACAGGTTTTCATTACTGGRCACACAAAGGATGATCTCCTGTCTTTAATTCATTATGGCAGTACTGCTCTTAGTCCTTGAAATATCTCTGCTGTACAGCTTGGACAAAGCCAACACAAGCATTTTAAAGYATGTCTATTTTCTACTTCACAACTTTGAACAGATTGAAAAAAGAAGACATTCTAAGTCTTTTTAGCAGAAGAATATACTGTTGTTTTGGCTGAACACTCTAACACTTCAAAGCTTCTCTAACACTTCAAAGCTTCTGCACAACCACTTTTCAAAATGGTTCAATGCTTTTATAGACTTTTTAACACAAGAGCAGTGAGCATGTGTTATAGACAACTTCCCATTTTAATAAAAAAAACACATAAAAAAAATACTAGGAGCCCTTCTGCTCTTTAGAAGACACTGACTCACTGTCAAAGTGCCTAGAACAGCTCTGCAAGCAAACAATGGAGTGAACAAATGGAGGGAAAATGCACTCTGCTACTCTATAAGCATCTCACACAGTACACAGCCACTCAGTGTTGAGAGGTGAGGGACACAGCCTTGCACAGGTAGACTTGGGTATTTAAGGCTGAGGAGAGAGTTGCTGTTTTTTGCTGATAGTTCTCTCATATGGAGCAAAAATCAAATATTCACGAYGTTTCATTTCAAAAGTTTCAAAAAGATAAGAAAAAAATGAGTTAGTTAAGCAATAGGAATATATCTATAGACCTTCAGTTGCCAAGAGAACARGGAAGCAAGGTCATTAATGGAAACACAAGTATAGGAATGGCATAATTTCCAGTGTTCAGTTGAGTCCATCTGGTGGGAAAATTGGCAAGAAAGGACTGTAAGTATGGAATCAGTTTCCTCTTCTATACCTTCCACTGTAGTTAGGAATGTAGCTTTTACATTTCAATCAAATTATGTGTTCTGATATTTGAAAGCCCATGCCAGTGACTAGAATATAATTTGTGGCATTWTTCTTTTTAAAATTCCCCTCTGAATGTGTCCAAAAAGGGGATGTATTTTTTACATGCTGTTAGACTATGAGAAGGGGGATCTATATTTTACATGCTGTTAGACCATGAGACGTATTAAATCATCCRTTATTTTATGTATATGTGGTTAACCTCCAGTTTCAAGGAGAAGAGTGCCCTTAAAATGGTGACTGGTAAACTTTCACCATATGAGGTGACTGATAAATAGTCATAAATATGTGTCTCAGGAAGAATCTGTAAATTACTGTTATTTTTCATGTCCATGAATGCCTACACCTACCTAAAAGAATTCTGGAGGCTTTTGATCTTCATCATTTCTAGGTTTCTCTATCRTTTGGTATTTTAATAACACCATTTTAATAAATTATGACTCCTCCCCAAATCCTCAATAAACAGATTTCAAAACAATACTAATTGACCTTAATTCTACAAATATACATAAGAAAAAAAAGCAGAAGAAAAGCTCAACCACCAAGAAAATGTCACCTGGAAGTGGGCCTAGCCCTGAATGTGCTCTCTTTTAAGGTAAGATTGCTTTACCTTATTAGCTAATTAGAAACTCACTGATGCTGAGCCACAAAAGTTGAGCTGAGAAAAGTATTCTTCATTTCAAATGCAAATGCTAGACTTAGTTTGCAGATGCAAATCTTTTGAAGCTTTGAGTAATGCCTTTTTAGTGGTCCTGGCAGGAGAAGGAAAAAAAAAACCTAAACAAGTATGAATAAATTAAACGGYTGGAGCAGAAAGAAAAAACAAACAGACAAACCAGGAAACAAAGAAACTATGAGGAAAGCAGAGTACTGACACCAGTTTTGATACCATTTTAAAAGCTATAATACCTTTTACCTGAAATCTTTATACTCATTGTCAGTCATATTTGCATACACCATTGAAGAGTTTAGACACTTTCCGCCAGATTCTGCAGCTGACAATCTCAACCATAAATCAAATAGATCCAATCTTGCCATGACAATTCTATCAAGTAGAACAGCAAAAGGTTCTTTTTTTTTTTTGTTTCTCTCATTGGTTTATGACAATATGATGAGACTTCATGTCTATAAAGTTTTTCTACTTCTGTTAGAAAATACTGTAAARGTTTTCCCAAATTAAAAAAGGGAACAGAAGTTGGAAGTTCTCTGTCAGCAGGAAGACAAGGAAACACCCTGATTTTTTTAGCCTATTTAGATGTTTTGGCTATTGATGCCAAATAAGACTGTGCTGCTTAGGAGTAAATTGAATACARCCCCATGGCCAAAATTCTACAAACATGTATGTGGGGGGTGGGGACAGAATTGTCAACAGCATTCCAATACTCTTGTGGGCTTCAAGGAGGGAGAGTCTTTTACAGACATTAATGGAAACTAAAACAGGGTTTCAGAAAGAATAWTCTTCAATTTAATATAAGTTTTCCATTAGCAGACTTGGGAAAATTGGCATGAAACTATTAATGTACATTTTTAGCAATTGAAATACCATAAACCCACAGTTTTTCTCCMAGCAGCAATGATTTTCAGCCTCTGAGTTATAAAACATACATTTGAATCTCTAAATGCCATATCTCATGGCGGAAAGCGGGTATTACCAGGTTTAATTGGTTGATCTAAATGAAAATAAATAGGAATGTCAAAGWTTCCTTTTGGGAAGGATCACGGATACAAATCGCACCACTTACTCTGTTCACTTAAGGTTACTCAACTAGAGTGAGTATAGGCGTTTTCAGTAAGTCTTACTGTAAGAGGCTTTTAGGACTACTCCAAATCTATCAATTGATGCTTCAAGATGGGATATAAGGGCTCATCTGACAGCTTCTGGTGTGAAAGCATCATCTCTGCCACTAAATATTTCACACTTGCACTGAATGTTCAGYGAGATGTGCTTATAGCTTTTATCAGAGTAGTTCGTTCACTGATGTTTCTTTCACTTACAGTACTGTCAAATGCTGTCCAGTCAAGATTAGACCTTTCTCAGTTTCATGCACCAATAATATAAATGTGTGTAGTTTGGGTCTTTTACCATCTCCTTTAAGTTGCTAGGTATATTAAAATTTTCATTCAGCTGTTGAGTGATGATGCACATCCTTAGAAGACCAATGTTTTCTAATGCACACATGTACTGAAAGTAATTTCTCCTGTGGTACAGCCTGCTTGTCAGTTACAGCACTGCTGTTACAAAAAAATGCAGAAGTATTTTATAATTTGCAAAATGCTGAATTTTTATTCTGGTACTACCTGTTTAAATCTGAAGGGCTTAATTAGGTACAGATTTCTCCTAAAATCATGAAAAAGGAGACCAAAAAATGTATYTGAGAACAAGCAATTATTTAAAGGGATTTTTTCATGTACGCTGATGAAATTTATACCTTGATGGGATACAGGACAGTCATTAAAGATCCACATTAAAAGTTTTATGCTGCTGAGTTTTCTATTTAGTATGGCTGTATGTTGTGATTTATATAGAATTGGAACACCTATATCTTCTCTTTTGTGAACTTCTGGATTGCTGCCCTTGTATTCATACCTTTTGCCCAAATAATTTTGTTTCAGAACACTGATTAAAAAATCAATTTCCCAGTCCACAACTTTGCTGACTATGTCAGCTCTTTTGCTTTACACCACTGATTTCTCTTAACCTGCTACATTACTCTTGGTCATTTGCTGTCCTCCCTGCTACACCCCATTTTACCCCATCTCTCTTGTTCATAGCTATGCTGCTAACTCCTGCCTTGCTCATTGCATTTGCCAAACTTATTATCCAGTTCTTAAGCTTCAAAGAAGAATTCTCCTGCTTTCTCTCTGACTGCCCTTTGCTTGGGAAGATTTCTCTGAAAACCTGAACTAAACTAGAACATTATTATGCTTCAGAAACAGCTTAAAACTTTTCTCTTTCAATGATGTCTTTGAGAAGCATAAACTAACATAAATTATCACACCTGTTAGCCATTTTAAGGGATTTATTTAAAAGACTTTTACAGGACTTAAATATTTTTAATCAATATTTAATCTTAAGTTGTTAGACAATASGTTCCTAAGTAAGATGACAGTTCACAAAATAAATGTCAATAATATTGGAGTTTTTCAACACCAAGAGTGACATGAATAAGGAACAAATCCTTTTGCATGCCTGCTCTTTTCTATTTCTCACTATTTATAATAGTGGAAAATATTACATCAAGAATTTGAGCAGATATTAAGAAATGAAGTGTTACTGGGTAACYATGTAATTGTATTTGTGAAACTGTTGCTTATATCCTCACACATTGCTGAGGATATAAAAAGAAAAGCAGATAAGTATATAATCTTTGGTTTATGAATTATCCTTTCATCCCGGAAGCCTAAAATTTTGAACAAATAGATCCAAAATAGATTGATTTGCACAGAATCCYAGTAACCATATGAACTCAAAAGCAATTACAGTGAAAAAAAAAACTTGAAAAACTTTGTTTAGAAATAAGACTAACTCCCACTAAATAGTAATAGAGCACCTTTTAAAAAACATTGAGGCCAATGTGTCTCTGTGCTACCAATCCAAAAGGTTTTTCTTCTGTGAAGTCACACTTGCCCCCAAGATTGGAGGTAAGGCAGTATAGAGGCTTTACCATTTTCTTTGAAGTCACTARGGAGTAAAGAAAAAACAGGTCACATTTACTTCACATGTCAAAGAAACACTTCACATTTCTGGTTTTTAAGTGAAAATGTTCCCAATGGCATTTTMCCAAAGGTATAATGATTAACACAWTATTTTAAAAATCTTATCATAACTAATTTAAAAAATAATTAAGCATGCAATCTTTAACTTGCAAAACAAAAACARCATGTCAACAGGAGTCAGAGACATTATAATGACAAAGACAAGCCCTTATTAATAAATCTAATAAGCAATGCACAGAAATTTCATTAAGTAATAGAAAAGRTACAAAGCTATTTTACAGATTTTTAAATATTTAAAATGCATACACATTTATGTATATGCATACATCTAATAGAGAGCGGATAGAGTTACAATTTTTTGTATATGCTTTGAGTTTGGTAAACTCACCACCTAATTTTACATTTATTTCATGTTTCTATGGCTTTCTCTGCTTTATGGGMTTTCCCTATATTGAAATGCAGAAAATTAATGCATATTTATTACAATTCATGGCAWTTCTTTTTGAATTAGCCATTAGGTGCACAATACCTTTGTACCTAATGTAGTGCAAAAGGATTTAACTGTCTTAAAATTATGAAAGAACTAACAAAATTCTGTGAACACAAGGACAATCAATAAGAAGGTAGAGATATTAGAGGAAGTGTGAACATAAAATTTTTAAAAATKTTTTTAAATCTTCTATATGATTGTCTAGCAATAGGGTGTGGTTGGTTGGTTAGTTATGACTGCAGAATTGTTTTCATTGAGAAACAATAAATTACTGCATTCAACAATAAGAGAGAAAGAACATCTGAGATACCAATGATTGAAGTGATTTCCTCTGATTTCCTCTATAACACAGATAAAGCTGTGGCTTGGGCAATAACCTAGACTACAGTCTAGCTGTTGCCATTACCCATCACCTGATTCAGCATAAGGAGATTAGAGAATAATGTATCTTGCTAACTGTGTAATGGATTAAGTAAAACAAAGTATCTTACTGACTGTAAGTATATTATTCCACAGAAGTTTAGTCTTYATTTGCCAGAGCATCAGTTTACTGTAACAAAGACATATGCATTATTTATGGTAGCTGCACTACCACTTAAATCCAGTGAGACTTTACACTGACATGAATAATACCATGCATAATATCACTTCTCCAGTGGTATCAGTGGAACCTCATTGCTGCTGGAAGATGGAAAGAAATGAGAAGACAGTTGAGATTAAAATTGCCGAGTATTTTTGTAGTAACATCATGTCATATTTAAGCTAGAATCTTTGCATTTTCAAACCCATAAAAGCCTTTAAGAATTCCATATAATCAAAGAAAGAATTTAGGGTTTTGTCAAGACACAGAAGAACTTCCCTTCCCCAGAAAGRTTTACTAAGCTCTTGTTCCCCTTCAATTTGCAGATATACAATCAAATTAGACTCATGACAGACATAAACTAATCCAGTCTGATTAAAAAAAGGCTAGATCAAATGTACATCAAACTACAAATTCATGAAACAATGCCCTCTCTATGCTTCTCCTGGGCTGCCCAGATTCCAAGAGCCCTTGGCAGTCGCCAGGGCTGTGAGCCTCTGCCTGAGCAATGTTTTCGGAGTGCTGTTCTCCAGCTCCCCACAGCCCTGTCCTGCCTTGCAAGGGGTCCATGTCCATCCTCAAACTCAGCCCATCCTCAAGGCTGTCTCTTATACACATCTAGATGTGGCCTTGCAAGGGGTCCATGTCCATCCTCAAACTCAGCCCATCCTCAAGGAGGATGCCATCCAGCACTGGAGGCTGGGACCCCCCAGCTGCCCTGCTCCTCACTGAGCTGTTGTGGTGCTGGGCTCTTGGCTCCTGCTCCTGAGGCAGGCGTGGACCCTCAGGATGCTCTGCTGGTGCCTTCAGTCTTGGGTCAGGCTGAACAAACACACAGTCTGGGAGATAAACACTCCCAAATTACTGTGGGTAGAGAGGCAAAGTTGTGGCAGATTACACAGGAAACCATTGCAACCTTATAGATATATTTACAATTACACCTCCATTGCACACATTTCTCTTTCTCTTCATAGTGTGAATTTTCCTCAGCACCACAGAAGATAATGAGCAGTCCCCAAACCCAAGTCCAAGGAGAGGTTCCTTTCAGAGACTGTGGTCTCTTTTGAATGCAAGGCTTTTTTTATGACAGGAAAGACAAAAATACTATGTATATACTCAATAACAAAGTGAATAAAGAACAATTTGCAATTTTATTATGATTCAACAATTCATTGTAGATAGTGTGGTTTCCTTCAGGTATTTTCACACCATTGGAAGAACAAGCAATTTCATCTTCACTAGGACTTAGGACTGGAAGATAATTCTTTGTTATGGGTACCTATGTTACTTTTTCTGATTTATTTAATGCTTATTGACTTGGATTACCTTTCCTACTGAAAGCAAGACCTACATAATAAAGTTCACAGATCTTTCCAAACTCATGAGTGCTTGCAGCCAAGATTTCTCCTTATYAGTCTCCAGAAAAAGGCAAGGGATTTTTTTTTCTTTCTTATCAAATAGCTGCCTGATATTATGTCTAAAAGTAAGAATATTTTTCCAGAGCAATTAAATATACAAATAGTCTCTGATCCAAAAAAAAATTAGATATAGGTGAGGTAATTATAAGCTAAATGTTTAGCAATAGGCCTCATTTCTAATGAGTTAGTGTTGGTTTGGTGTAAGCATGGAAATATGAACTCTGCACTTCAGTGATTGTTTCAATTTTATAAGTCATGATGAAATTTGTTACACATATTTTCAAAATCATATTTTACATTTAGGAAATTATGTTGTTTAAGCCCTTTGAGAAAGTGTAATATTGTAATAGATAACAGTGCAGCATTGCACACTGCACAGTGTGGTGGGATGGCAATTGAAAGAAATGTCACTATTGCTACTCCATGCCAACGTCATGCGTTACCAAACTAAAATTAGTATTTTCTGAACTTTCTACTACCTGGAGCATTAGTAAGACTTTTTTCATTAAGATGGAAATCACCCAGCCAAGGGGAAAACAGAGCTTGGCAGTTGGTAAGAGAGTACCCCTTGTGTTCCCCCTCCCAGCAGAGCACAGGTAATACTCTTTTTTCAACCTCGCAATGACTATGAGAAAGATAAAGGGAGATTCAATCCTTTTGACAAGAAATGGCTAGGAAGCATGAAGATTAAGAAATGCTGTCAGAAATAAAACACCAGGTGTCGAGGTTTCRGTGGGTCTTGTGTCTTCAAAGAGAGGAGAGCAGTTGTTGGTTGTAGTAAAGATGTTRATTGCACCAGTCTTGAAGGCAAGGAGTTCAGACTATTTAAGTCTGTGCTAAAAGCTTTCTGGCATAAGGTCCTGATGTTTCAAGCAGAGCAGCAGCAGCAGCTCCTGCAGTTTCTTTTTTTTCTTCCTCCATCCCTTGCACCTCAATACAGGGGGGTTTTATTCATAAATCATCCAATCAGCTAAAAGCACGATTCTAAAACATTCTTTCTACACCAATCTAAGCTTAACTTCAATGTGCAAAAGTAGTACAAAAGTAGTTTCAGCTCTTATCAAAAAACTATGTGTATAATATTTTCTATTTATGCAAATGTACCATCTGTTTTCTTACTTAAAATTTACATATATAAGTTTATCTATTTACATGAATAGTTCTATCTATTTACCCATATACTTCTGTCTGTTCTAGAAAAGCAAGCAAACTTCTGCTATGTTTTTGTTATGTCTGGAGCTCAGTTAAACTTGTGAAAAATAACACTATTGATCTTTAAACTAGGCTTTAGGGCCTTTTCTAGTTAACACAGTCTCTTAAGGCACTTAAGATATATTTGTATTTACTTYAAACTAAAACTTGCACTTCTATTTCATGTCTGTGTGGCTTAATYTATTTCAGCTTCTCTAAAGGCTCTAAATCAAACCCTGCATTTATTTTTCTCTCTGAGGAGCTCAGAGAGGCTTCCCTTCCATGAATTCCAACAACCAGGCAATCCTTTCAGACTAGGGTAAAGGAACCCAAGCAATAGGGAGTAGYTCCTGCAAATCATCTTGAGGAAGAAAAAACACACACAGCTGAGACAGCCAAACTGCTCCACTTTCTTCAGAGTGAAAGCAGCTTGCCATGCAACAACTGGAGAAACAAAGGTTCACTGGAYCCACATTTTTATAGCCCCAGTCAAAAATGAGCACAGCTAGCAAAAATCTATCATAAAAAATGCCTGAGAGGCTTTCCATCAGTTCTTGCAACAATGCTTGTGAAAATTATATAGGAGACTCCAAGAACTGAAGGGCTGAAAAAGCATATTTACAATCACATCTTTCTAGTATCAAAAAAGGACAGATGTTAAGAATCCTTTAAATATTAAAATGGATATACCTTAGTAAAACTGTATATTTGTAGCATTAGCTGTGTTTGAAAAAAAATTATAAATATATTTACATATATATTTATATGCATATAGTTTATATAAATGCATTTTATATGCATATATGCATTAAGGATGAGATTGTTGAATCAATCTTCAGGTACTTTGTGAAGAGGATTTTAATTGTACAAGGTTTTAAACAGGCACATTGGATTCTACACAGAAAGCTGGAAACTAAAATTGCAGAGACAATGAAAGATWTAGACCTGGCATACCTCTGATGAGATAGCAGAGATTAACACTTTTAGTTTGCAATATTTATAGAACAGTTTGGGACWTTTTTTTCATATAACTGAATATCTAAGAGCAAAAAATTGCAAAGTTGTAGTAGTGAAAATATATAGAATGCATGCAAAAAAKCAGAAGCAATTCCTCTATTAAAATTGAATACTTTCTAGTCAGAATATTTTCAAATAAAGGACTTTTTGAAAGTGACTTATAAACGACATCAGTATATTAGGTGTTAACAATGTACATTTCATCATATTGCATAAACAGATGTAATTTAACAGCTAAATCCCACCCTCAGTTTGGGTGGCAGTAGAGACAAAATCTGTGACTTTAAAAAAAAGAAGAATGAAATCATGAGTTTTTAAAGAATGATTGTGGAGAGAGACAAGATGAAGTTCTCATTCGCAGAGTGGTCCTCAGTTGCTAATTGGGGATTCAGCAAAGTCTCTCTCTTCTGGACAGAAAAGAGTGTGAATCTTTCAGAGCAGTGAATGCAGAACACTGCTTGAAAAAAATCCACAAGTTAGAAATGGGACAAGGCCTTTGCCAGACGCATACCCAAAAAAGAGTTATAAAAAAGGACAGGACCTGACTTTGAAATTTTACCCCYAACTTCATAAAGATTATAATAGTTACAGAATGAAAATGTAATGTGTTAAAATATGGTTTGAATAGATGTTTTTTCTCATCATTTTACAGCAGGAGTTTTCATAATGCATTAATTATCTCTGAATCCAGCATATGACTTGGAGAAGATGCCTTAAGATGTAAGTGTACATCTTTACCTTAGCTTTTTATAATTCTTTACGTGCATTCTGAGATCTTCAATTTTGTAGAATTGCTTACCTGCTCTAGTAATTAAAGGATTGTATGCCCTACCTAGGCATTTATATAACCTATAATTTATGGACCTATATAACAGAGTAGGACAAGARTTCACAGTCCCCAAGTCCTAATGTCAGTGGGTCAGTCCCTTTCCAGTTTCTATTGACAAGAGAGAACTTTCTTTAAGCAGTTGATCTGACAAAATGTTACTGAAAAWTTAAACGCAGAAGTCTCAATTTCCATCTACAATGTCTCATTTTCCAAAGTTTAATATTTCAATTTTGCCAGCAAGAGGCTTATTTCATTTGTATTGTTTGGACTTTCTTCTTCTTTCATTTCCTTCAAGTTATCTGGAAGATTTGACTTAATCTTATTCATTATTAAAAAAAATAAATAAAATACTTTTAGAAAGCCTCTCCCCTGTAACACTGTGTACCTCTGGCAATATTGAAGGTGATTTTTCTGTTCACTATAGAACTTTTACTGGCCAGGAGTGCAACACTACCAAGTTGATACAGCAATATCTATAACTCTGAGGATAAATATTTAATCCTGAATAAGAAACACATCTTATATAGAAAACAGAARAACTGCATCTATTTTGCCCAATGTAATAAATACTGCCAATTCCAATAAAATAGGAAGACCACTGCTTCTGTTGTGGACAGTGTGATATAAACCCTTTTTATTTGGAGTACAAATTACTCCCCCTTGTATTTATTTTCCAACAGCCGAACAGCATAGCACAGCTAGTAAAGGTCAAAAAATATTATAAGTTTCCTCAAAATGTAGTTATATACATCAAAAACTCAATTTAATAACAATTTCTTTTCTATGACAGGAAYTATGCATTATTGTTTGCAATTTTTGCTTTTCATAAGAGGAAAAGTAATTTAATCTTTTTCTTCTGCAAAAGTTTTAGTCTGGCTTGCATCTTTCAACTTCTGTTTATGAAAAACTAGGTCTTTTTAGCTATATCATGCCACCTTTTTAACTCTGACATATGTACATATGCCATGATTTTTTTTCTGGCAAAATGTAAAGAAAACTTAAACTGTGACAACACCCCAAATTTCTCCTTGTAATGAAATTATACTTAGATTTATTTTTTCATCTTATAGYCAAGGACTAAGGCCAGTAACTTATACTTGCCCAGGAAAGGGAAAAATGTAAAGAACTGGCATAATTTTAGAAAATGCACATTAATTTTCCTCACACCTCCACTACAGTGAAGTTGAAATGCTACTACATTGTGCTATAGTCACTTTGACAGAAGAAATTAAAGTTGACCCTGGAGAGAAAGAGAACAAATATTTTGCAGAGGTTCTATGAAGCCTCTCAGATAAAAGGAAGCAGTTACTGGAAGTACTTTTTTCTTTTTGATAGTAACATGTATAAAYAACCTTGAAAAAAGCACAAGAATCACCAGTAAATTCTGAAAGACTCTGCAGCTTTCTATTGTTTTGCTCATTGGGAAGAATGGAGAAAAATAAGTGCAGTTACATGAGAGACAAACCTTTACGTGTCAAATGTTTGCATTCCATCTGAAGGGAATATCTTCCCTAAAAATACAGAAAGATCAGAAAATAAAGTATTCATTGAGGAGAAACTCTGAAGCCTCAGCAGAAGTCACATAAACATCAATCACTCTGCCTCATTTTTAGAGGCTYTTGGTCAATTAGGGGCAAAATGGAAATGTCAAAGACTTGCCTTTTTATAGATGCATCCCATGACATTCTTCTGTCTTTGCAAGGGTTATGACTTCAAAAATATTTTATGCCACATAGCTACCAATACTCATATGGGAAATAGAGAATTAGCTAAGAAAACTGCTCTCTCATCATTGAATTTGGGAAGGTAAATATTTTTAAGTGTGTTTATGTAATGACCTCAACTAAAAATGCTTAATCTCCCATCAGATGTACATGAAGAAAGTGGTGGTGGTGGGGGGGGGTTGTTCCCTTTTCAGAAGTGGCGAAGGAAAAATGAATGAATGGATAACAGAAAAGATCATTTGGACATACAGTTTAAACCTGCCATAAAAAAAAGTCAGAAATTCTATTTATATCTCCCAATCTCCCAGGCTGGGAGAAGGGAAATGAAAAATATTGTAGCCTCCCTCTAGCACCTTGACAGTAAAAAAAAATTACCTAACAAATTAATAGTTTAAAAATACCTCTGCTCATAAAATAGCAACATTTTTACTGATCTGTACCWTACAAATTTCACCAGAATAAGGGAGCAGAGGGAACTGAAGAGAAGAATGTTGGCCCCTCATGCTGCTACTTTGCAAGTAAAAGCAGTCATGATAATAGATCATCCCTGTTTGGTAACAACACAGATGGAGGGTCAGGGCATGTGAACAAAACTATAACAAATACACTGAGTACAAGTCCCTCGGTTTCTWCTGTATGGTTTTTCAGCTCTTTTTCTGTATAATTAAAAACATCTCTGAAAGTAATTGTGAGCTAGAGAAATCAATGTTCATCATCCCTTTGCTGAGATTCTCTGAAATAAAAGAACAGGATTTCATAGATATTAACAATGTATGCATACTGACYCTGAATGAATGATGCATAGAAAATAATTTAGAAGTAGAATCAAGAAATTACAGAATGGTTGAGCAAGAGACCTCTGGAGATCATAGGGTTCAAACACCCTGCTCAGGTAGGGTTACTTAGAACCCCTTGTAAAGGATGATTTCCAGACAGCTTTTGAATATTCTCAAAGAGGGAGGTTTGCCAACTTCTCTGTGAAACCTGTGCCAGTACTCAGTCATCCTCCCAGTAAAYTAGTGCTTGATAATCATAGAAACACAGAATGACCTGGGTTGGAGCAGATCTTAAAGACCACCAGTTGCAATCCCCTTGCCTTGGGCAGGAACACCTTCCACTAAACTGGGTTGCTCAAAGCCCCATGCAACGTGGCATTGAACACTTCCAAAAAGGGGACCAGCAAAACTTCTCTTGGCAGCACAGTCAATGTTCAAAGTGACTCTCCCATTTCTCAGTTTGTGCCCATTTCCTCTTTTCCTGTCACTGGACACCACTGAAAAGAGTTTGGCTGTGCCTTRTTTGCAACCTCTCTTCAGACATTTGCACACATTGAAGAGATTCATCTTGAGCCTTCTCTAAGATGAGCACTTCCAGCTGTCTTCAGCCTTTCCCAAAGAAAGATGCTCCAGTCCTTCATTGATCTTCACAGCCCTGTTCTGAATTCTTTCCAGTATCAATAGTACAGACTGTTTTTCTGAACTTGTGGTTTAGTATTTCCTTGCATTTGCTTATTGAATTTCTACAGGTTACACTAGAGTTTCCTCAACTTTATGTGGATTTGGTGGATTGTTTTGAAATATTGCTGGAAGTAGCAAGGCTCCCATGGGRATCCATCCATTCTGTTTGCAAAATGCATGGCACTTTTTATTATTTTATCTGTTCATTTCACTCTGCACTGCCCTAGGCTCTGAAAATGTAACTAAGCCTTGCTCTGTCAAGCAACAAGAACATTCACACTGGGCAGCTAAGAGCAGGAAATTCTGAAGAAATATTTTCCTACACCATAATTTTATCTAGAGAATTAAGAACTATTTTCAGCTTTATATTGAATTGGTCAACAAACTAGTCTCTGGTGCTTAAAATGGGTCAAACAGCCTCTATAGCAGTATCACAAGGCTAAAACAAAGGCAGATTTTTCCTAAAATCTTTTGTAGCCATCACCAGCTGCAATCTGTTTTACATAATCAAAGGGATGAATTTTTGTTCAGAAAGCATTTTAGATCCCTCTAAAACCCAGTCGCAAAAATTGACAAAATAGACAAAGAAATAATAAAAAATTTGCCCTGCTATAAAGATATAGATACTTGCCTTTGATCCAAGTCAGTGATGATAAAAAACCACACTGAAATGGTCTGAAGTCGGCAACAAGTAGGAGGAAACATCAAGTGACTGTTGGCTGTTTGTGGGAGATGTGATAACATGAGGTGATAAAACCTCTGACTCAATGAGCTCTGAAGAACACGCATAAACCTCAGAAAAGTGCATTATGGGAAAAGAAAGCAGTGAAAAATAAAATCAAAAGGGAGACCTGATTTAACAAAATTGAAGAATACCAGAATAGCAAAAGAAACACCATGAGAAATCAGACACCCCTATGCCATCCCTCAAATTTGATCAACCCTCATTTAACCACTGCTTTGCTTCTCTGCAGCAGGCGTAGCACCAATTTGATGTGTACGTATTCTSTAGCTCTTGACAATAAAATCACATGTTCGTTTATAGTGTGAAGCACCAGGGTAAGACAGAATTGCTATTCACACTCTTTGTAGGGGCTSTCTTGTCTACTGTCTGTAACAACCAGTTATTACAGACTACCCACTACAAGCTAAACTGGAGTTCCACAATTACTTRTGTACAAAAATACAATGACCATTTCAAATGTTTTTAATTTTATGATTGCGATGGTCTATATGAATTTATTCCATCTGTAAAGTACCCACATAGAACATGTGATGCATCCAGAGAAAGGAAAAAAGGTAGAGCATTAAAGGCAACAAATATTATTACAACAAGGATTATTTTAAGGAGTGAAAGCTGCTTACCCCTCTCCCTATTTAAATTTTTCAGCTGGTGTTTCCATTTACATTCAAAGAGCACAAAAACACAAAAGCATGAAAATTTGCACAAATCATTACAATCAGCTCTTCTGAATACACYATTTTTGTATTCTCATGATACTTGATGTTTAAACAGCTGCTGTTTTTGCAGGCAGTCCCAGTTGCTGTCATATATCTTGCATGGAATTACATAGGCATGCAAGTTTTTATGAAAGTATAAAAAGATAAAARCAATTTAATGTTCAAATTATGAGTTTCCAAAGGATCAGGACTCACAAGAACAGAAATACTCCCTTAAAAATGACGACTGTCAAAACAATCCATAAATCAAGAAAATTTATAGCCTGTYCAGACCAGAGTATAAACCAGGAAAAATAATCATAAAACCTGCAACAGTTCTGTCCTCCTYAGCATTCTACTTATTTCATAACTAAATCTACAAAGCAGGAAAAATGAATACACATGACTCTATATTGAGCGTTTTCAAGAAAGGCACTCAGTCAGTGTTTGCAGTCAGTTACTACCTTACATCCTCTTGCATAGCTAAGATGCATGCACATATGCCATATTTTATCACACTTTTTCTTCCTTAAAATGATATTGATTCCTTAGAAAACCTGGCAATGTCCTAGAAAAAACTTGCTTCTAATTTAAAGTGTGCTTACAGGTAAGTCAAATTAACATGAATGCACCTATTTGACCCTCAGTGATTTTGAAGATGTTTTTACATTATCTTCATTCTTCAGAATGCACACAAGAGGGAATTGTAATTAATTTTTCTTTCCCAAGGTCCAGCTGGTCAAAGTAAAGCTGCATGATCTATGACAAAAAGTGTGGCTTAGGACTTCCTACTATAATTTTTACCCCCAAAATTTCTATGAATAATACAGTTTAATGATGAAGAATTAAGCATATGCTGCTGTAGTGATTATGTTTCAGCAGAAGTTATAGCCTCTTTCCTGTCTACACAGTCTAGTTTATGTTTCCCTGTTTCTGAGATTCCTAGTTTTCCATGTTTCAGAAGGCAAAAAACACAACCAAATTTCAACCAACTTCAGAACAAAAAAATGGCCTTCAGTCAAGAGAGGCTTATCTAACAAAATCATGCCTCAGTCAGTTAGAATTAAGAGACAGTGGTCAAGTACTAGCAGTTCCAGAAGAATCTCCTCTGTAATAACTTCCAACGTATTGTAATTACTGAAAGCCATGAAAGATGGAAAAATTATATAGCAATCAGCATTATATAGTTTCTAAAAAGACATAATGTGCTACAAAAATAAGAAATCAGAAGCAGCCCTTAAAATACAGGTCTTATGTTCCTACAATACAYAAGCAGCAGTGTGAATGAAGGTTGTAACACATATGTGGTAATTAAACATGAGAAAATTGAGGTGTTGTCTATATGTTGACATGTGCAGAAAAAATCTACAGTACTGAGGACACATACAGTTAGTTTTTTCCTATCTACATATTCCAGTCTGTAATTTTTTCTGAGGGACAGAACTGTCACAGTAAAATTATTAAAGAAAATTGTGGTCATTCTTTTCCTCAACYGATTACATCATAGAACAAAATTTGGTGTTAATAAAATGTATTTCAGAAATGATCAATATATATATCCCACAAATATTTGTCAATTGTTGCATTTCAATGTAATTATCTCTTTAATCAAAGATGAAAAACAGAATGTAYGCATCAAAATGTACTTCATCACAATAATGAAATGTTATTCCAAGGGATGTTTCATGGCAGTACACCAATCAATCTAACCCTCCCAAAAAATTGATTTTTTTTTGTCATCCAGGTTATAAATTTAAATGTTTGAAATTCAATCATTTTGAGCCTTGGTGTTGAAACATAGAAAAAAAATATTTTATTTCAGATCACTCATTGAGTCATTTGACAATGGTGCTTGTTACTGTCACTTCAGGACACATGGCATTTGTAATCAGCTCACCGTGTGGGGCTTAAAATAAGTAGCTATTATTTATCTCAGATGTATTTCTGATATCTTTCCCTATTAGACTTTCTCCTGAATCTCTGTACAGAATATATTCCCTACAGTTATAATTCCATATCCTAAGTGTAAGGTAAGATTTAGAAAAAGCCAAAAATGACAACTTATGTTCCTGGGTGTCCAATGATTCTTGGTCATCCATATAGCCATTATCTCTTCCAAGTGACAAGATCATTCAAAAAAAAGCTTTCTGTAGTTAAAATTTTCACATATCMGTAAATGCCCTTTAATTTGGAACAGAAATCCTGTCTTTCCCCCTACCATTTTATTTCATCTCTTTTTTTTATTCCACCTGGGTGAAGTTACTGGGAAACAACAAATTTCACCGAACCTGCTGGACATTTTGTAGGAAACACAAACTGTTTTCTGGACTCACAGAAAATAGTGTTTTCCAGCACAGGGGAAGCACAAGGATCTAGTGTGAAGCCAGTACTGGGTACAGTATTAAGCCCAGAGTGAGAGACCAGACATGTCTTTCCTTGTTTATTGCTTTTATTCTGAGTGTATAACCTCATACATAGCTCAGAGCTAAAGAAACCAACAGCAAATATCGACATCATCGGTTCTTCTGCACAGTACCTACTGAAATAGACATAGCTGAGTCTGAATATTTCATGCAGGAAAGAATGACTTAGTAATCCATTACTTCACTGTGCCACTGAGCTACCTGCAGTCCTCATTTTACCTCATCTCATAGTTTGATGAAAAATGCCACACAGCCTGGTCATAAAACAAAAGCCAGATTGCAAACAAATTATAAAGAGAAAGTAAGTCATGTAACTATTTTATAAAATCATGCAACATGATTTTCAATTAGATTTTATTCCTGAATATGTTCTCAACAGATAGAAAATTAGTTTATCAGCTCTAGGTCTTTAGGATTTTCTAAATTCCTAGAGTATATRGAGAAGTAAGAAAGAAGGCACAGCATTCTATTAGCAAAGTGTTTTCTATCCTCAGGGTGTTTTCTTCCAAAATAGAATCTATTTTACACTACTCTGCATTTAAAAGTAATTTGCTAGCAATGAGTTGGCATATCTCTTCACAATTCTGCTCTACTAACAAAAGCTTCCATCTTTCTAATGATTTAAACACCTTGTAATTGGCCTAAATCTGCACAATCAATGCATTCCCTCTGAGGTTAATGTAGTATATCCATTTAGTTCTTCAATTATGAACCAAAGGATAAGGAATCTCAATATACCTGTCAGCAATTCAAAATAGCTTGCAGTTTTATACAGATGTATGGAGCTCTTAAGAGAAATCAAGAGGTTTGTGCTTAAATTTATTGATAATTTGTGAGTGTATGCAAAGATTATATGTTTTAATCTTTCCACTGTTTTTCTTATATRAGATTTTCAATTTTCCAGCTGTTTATTAGAGCTCTCATGAGCTCTCCCTAGTTCCCTTCTCAAAAATTTTTTGTTTTCCCTTTGGTCTGATTCAACTATAATTTCATTTTTCATAGCAGAAAAAGACTAAATCAAACCAAAACAAAAACAAATAAATGAAAATAGGTCAACAAACCACAAAGTCTCCCCAACACATGAAGCCAATTGTTTTTACAGCAGAACTTATTAACAATTACATATGACACTAATGGAAAGAGCGTTAAAGTAACAATCAAAAGCTTCTGGTGCTAAGAATAACAAAAAGGTTATTGTCTTTGTTACATACAACCAAAAAAGGAATTTTGTGGTAATTTTCTTTCAACCCTGTCATATGAAAATTGTTCACAACGTTATTAATTATCTTTAAATTGTTTAGGTTATTTGCTGTGTGATCTTCCCATTTGGAGGTCATCCTTTAAGCTTACCAACATAATCTATTTTCTTCCTTAATTTAAGCATATTCAGGTCCATTTCATTAAATGTCCATCTCAAGCTCTTCTTTTACTGAACAAACTTTCCTCTTTTCCATGCATTRATCTCTGCAGGTAATGGTCCAAAATCCCTCATACTTACTTTGTGCTACGTCAAACAAGCCCCTAGTTTTCTGGAAGAACTTGCTCACTTGCTTTACTTTCTGTGACTGACTCACTCTCATGATTCAGGAAAGTACATGGCAAATATAAAGAAATGTGTGGAAAATWTAACATCAACCATGTTAGAAGTTATTGTCCGTATAATCTATCCATCACTGGTTCTTCTGTAGCCAAATCTGTGCATGGTCCACAGAGAAAACTGCTGTCATGACCCCTGTAGTTGAATCATAGGTTCAACTAAGTTCAAGCAATTCTTCATAACTTGTGCTAACTTGTGCTGACTTGTGCTATTAAAAGCTTGCCCAGGATTTAAGTATTTTGTCTCTTTGTGCATTACAGGCTTTCTGTTTTCAAAAGATACATATAAGCAACTTGTCACTCTGTGTATATCCTATGTGCTTCTGCATGTGCCTCCTCCACAAATTGTCTGAAGCTCTGTCATTTCTAAGGGCAGCATACAGATATCCAAACCCATTCTGCAGGAGACTTCATAGGAGTATTTCATCAACTAGTGCTAAATGGCAAAGGACAGGATAAAGAATCCTTTGCTGCTCTTTTATCAGTGCTTAGAAACATCATGACAGCTAATTTTTTTTTCATTCAGCAAGAGGCCTACAATGCCTCGTTTGCACTCCTGTGTGTTAGCTAAAATAGTAGCCAATACCAAATTAGTAAATTCTTCTTTTATTGTTCAAGGTTATGAATAAATGGGAGCGGAATAAACTCAAAGGTGTGTGGCACGGTATTCCTCATGCTCCTTCCTCAACCAAGAACTTAACMGCAAGTTTTGTATTTAACTCTCAACACCTGACAGTGCTCTGGGATGCAGAAATAAAATTACAGAAAATAGTAGGTGGTGCCATGGGTACTCTGAACTAACACAGTTTTCACAACAATTTCTGTGATCAGCAGTGCACAGGAAGAATAATGTCATCAGCATCATATCTGGCCACTCCTGACATTTTCTCCAGCCATGAAGATCCAGATATCACCTTAGAGGGTAGGGCTCTTTCAGCATGACATTAAAAGCCTGGGTTCCTCACCCCCTGGCCCCCCTATTTCAGGAAAAAGTTATCACCATAGTCAAAGGAGGCATAAAAAACTACCTTTGTGACTTATAACCAAATTTGCAACAGCCACTCTTTCACATCTCTCCTTTATTGAATCTTCATGTAATGTAGTGAATTAATACCCATAAATATACCAAAATAATTAAATATCTTGTTTTTAATCAGATAAAATGCATATACTTCTCTCTCCTATCCAAAAATCCTGATATAAAATTAATCCACTCTCATTTCAGTGTGAGTTGTAACTGCTTACAAGAAAATTGTGTATGTGAAACATAGCAAAACCAGTAATATTACTCAATTATCTTCTATATCTCACTGCTTCGAAAGTAGGGAAGTAATTTTTATATTGATTTTCTCAACAAACCAAGAGGATGCCCAAGAATTTCTATTTTAAAATTCTAATCTTGGAATTCAAATTTTTWTATATATATAMAAAAATAGAAAAATATTAAAATATATTAAAAACATTATCCCAAATGTGAAAATTTTCAATTTAGTTACATAGGGTTTCYCTTTTCTTTAAAAACTAATAGACTACATGAACCGCAACGAAATCTGACAAAATGATTCCCTTGGAATGCATTATGACAGCTTAGGAAAAAAAGACATTGAAATAATATGGAAAATGTAGTTCATCATAGAGAGAGAAACACAAAATATAGAACTATAGCTTGATATGTTCAGAAAAATACTAAGYAAATAAAGCTTTCTTCTAAAAAGGTTAAAGGACAATACCTCCTTCTCTAGAGAAAAGAGTTTGTAGAATCTCTGTGCTCTAGAGAGCAAGGTGGCTTTTTATATGTCTTTTTTTTTCTGAAATACTTTGTGCAATCTGGTTCTAAACATTTGAATGAGCAGAATTTTCTTAGCATTAAATATTTCAGTAGTTTATCTCTGTATTTCAAATACAGAGATAAATTGCAAATTCTGCTTGTTAAAAGGATACCAAAGCATGACTATGGATTATTGTTCAGAATTGAAAAAAGAAGTGCTTTCAAATGTACAGCTACTGTTATTGTTCTTTATTTTTTAATTAAGATGGAAATGAATGTAGATTTTGTAAATTAACATTTTATTTCTCTTCTCATGCCTTCTGCACTCAAAACTCCCTCCCTTGGCCAAAACAGCCTGCTTACAACACACTCACTTTTCCTCACAAAGAAAAAGTATTTTTTTACATGCTTAGCAGGCTTTAAACCCATTTTTGATGGGTTGTGTTTGCATTTTATGTCCACATACAAAATTCTAGTATACTGACATAGTAATATTTTTCCTATATGAGTAGTGAGCTATTTTATGAATGAATGTGGAATTAAATCGCCTTGCTAGAAATCTGTAGTGACATAAGCCACATGTATTCAGAATGCTTATAGTAACTGAAAAATATATTGGGCATCTGAAGCTTTTATAAGCTCAGAAATATAGAACTACTTTTTATAGAACTGCAAAAATGAAGAATACATTTTTTATAGGGTATTTAAGTTATTTTAAAGCTGAATTACTTTAGCATGTAAGTAAAAGTAAACATGTAAGTAGAAGTAAACATGTAAGTAGAATGCAAACCATTTAAAAAAAAAATTCAACTTGGGTTGAAATCTAAAAGAAATAAAGAAATGCCTGAAAAAAAATTATGAGAGTGGAGAGGAAGTGTTAAAAACTATATTCTCAAAATTGTCCAGAGAAAGAAAAAGACAACATAACCATGAAACCAAAGACTTGGAATTCTATTGAAATATGAACCCAAAAAAAAAAAAAAAAAAACAAACCACACTTCACATCTCTGGATTGTGATTAAAAGACAAATCATTATATATGGCCTAGTACCTTGGGTAGGTAAGTGTTTAATACTTAATAAACTTCCCCTGAGGCCAGAGAACTCAGGTCATAGGAAAGAAATGGGCCAAGATAGCATTTCAGGTAAGGAGTATTTTGTTCTCACAAAATATTTTGATTTCTGCTCAAAATTTTAGGCTACAGAGGTTGGATTTTTATTCCCTCTTGACTTCCTTCAGAAACACTAATAATATTCCCTAATTTTTTTTTTCCATCCCTCTCAAAAACAGGAGTCAGAGATATGTCTCTGAAGAGGTGGTAGAAMAAAACATTCATCTTCCAAGAATACAATGCCAGCATTTAAATGAAAGTGTAAAATAGAACAGGATTAGGAAAACTTGTCTGGAACTGTCAAGAGCTTCTGTATAAAATACATTCATGAGGTAGAAGGACTGTTGTAGAAGCAACAGAGGTGAAGAGTTTTCAGGTAAGTTGCATCTTTTCTAGGTGAGCAGGAGCTGATTAGCTAGAGCTGGAGAAAGAGGAACTGGCCTAAAAAGGTGAGGGGAAAAGATGGATTGTAGGAAAAAGGGAATTCTCCATTAAATTTTTTCTTAAAGATAAGGTCTTGGAAAGTCTTTGTCAGAGAAACATTCAGGGAAGATAAAACTCTAGATTAGTAAAGAGATGATGAAGCTGGGACAGAAGAAAGAGACCTCAGGACTCTGAGTCTCTTACTTCAAAGCTGTCTGTACCTGAGTGTTGCTATAGAGATTGAGTGGAAGCTTGAGTAAATCCACAAAAACTGCCATATTTTTGGTAACCATTCCATATCTCCTTGTAGGGGACTTCTGTAAAACCTGTGGTGATTTTTTTTTCTTTTTCTCTGTATAAGAAAACTTCATTTTTGTTCAATWGGTTTGATTATAATTGCAGCAGAATCCAGGTTGATTTCTAAAAATCAGAATGCATTTATTTTTTCATTGGTAACTGCTGAATTTCCCATTATTAGCTCTGGTTGTGGTAGCTATGTTCTACACTTTTTAAATAACTCCTTTTAACTACAAATAAGATTTGAATGATACTTAAGCAACAGTTAAAGGGTACTTGAATGATACATAAATAAAGTGCTCTGAAAGAATGAAGAGMGATTGGGGAATCAGTATGTATCTAAGTAATGATTCATAGGGTAATCTTTCTCTAAATATTTCATTTAAARTCAAGAAAATTTGCAAACCATTCATTTGCACCTCTCTGACTCTTGGCTTCATCCTAAAACCTGTATTATTGAGCTCCTTTACTCCACAATATGTAAATGTCAGGTTCCCTGCATCTCTTTAGGCTTTCTTCTTGCTTTCCTGGGATTTATGGGGGTTTTTTGTTTGGTTGGTTTTGGGGTGTTTTTTTTGTTGTTGTTGTTTAATTTTTTGTTTCTTAATGAAAATAGAAAAAAATAAGACGTTTCACTGCCAAAGATTTTTGCAAAAGAAGCAATTCAAACTTAATGAATTAATTGTTTTAAGTCAGAAGTATAAATAAAAAAGAACTTAGAAGCTTGAATGAATTTATAGTTGAGCTTGCTGGAACATGAAGACAGCTGCAACTGGCTGCATTATTGATGAGAAACACAAAGCAGTTACACAGAACATTGAGTTAAAGAGAACAGAACATTGCTTTTCAACTTCATGTGCAGTCAGTTGTTAAACCTTCATTATATAGGTGGATCTTGGGGAGTTATTTGAACTGGGATTACTTATGCTTATGGGGCTTTCTCACTTGCTAACAACACTAGATTTTGTTCAGCATGCCTTAAGAACAAGACCTTTCTAGAACTTTTCCCTTTATTTCCATTGCCTACCTCTTCAAGACAGATTTGGAACTATAACTAAACCATTCATATTGTCTGGAAATTTAAAAAAAAAAGGGTTTAGATTAATGCAGTCACTACTATATTATTATTTAAGTACCTAAAGCAATAAAGGTTAGGTCAAGCTACAGGGAATGTTGCTAGCCACACAATTTGATAACAAATGTAGGGTGGAGTTCAACCAGCTTCTCCATTACATTAAATGGATAATGCTGCAATTGAATTAGGGCATTTTGAGGTAAAATACTGATATTTTACCTCAAAATGGTAACAATTTGGAAATATATAATACTATAGAATGTAAATTAAAATATTACAYAGTGGAAATTAACATCTACTGAAACAAAGATTTGGCCTTCTGTCTTCATGGGAGTTGTTTGGAAATTTTTTGCTGTTCTGTGACCTACTATTTGGTTGTTTCCATTTACAAGTCTCAGTGTGATAAAACAGAGCTTTTCAAATTGTGCTGCTATATTGGTGCCAGCACTCATCTCTTTCAGAAAACAAACAAACAAACAAACAAACAAACAAACAAACAGATATTCTAGATGCATTCCAAATTAAGCAATCAACTACCTGCATGTTAATAATTATTAAAAAATTATAGGTGAGTTACTTCAATGTTTTGATTTTTGCACTGAACTTATTTAGCACTTCCACCAAAAGACAATGGTCAGAATACACACAGGAAAATAAATTCATACAAATTCCAAAGATGCTCTTATTCACATACTGTTTCATTCCCTATTAGTTACAAGGAGTAATATTGGCTTGTTRTAGACTAGAGGGAATGGTATTTCAATTTGTATCTATTCTGCCATACAGTTAAAGCCCATAAGTAGGGATCATTTTCAAGGGAACTGCAATGCCATCCTGATCAGAAATGTTTCTGTGAACCAGGACCCCAAAAAACCCATAATTTTCTTACTCTGTACTTTATTTCAATAACAGTGTGGAAACATAAGCATAAGCAAAATAATATAAGAACTAGTACAAGAAGTTTTACATAGTCACAGCAAAAGAACCCTGCAAACAACACTTATGACCCCTTATATGCATATATATGATATATGAGCAACTCCAAGTCAAAAGTTTTTATAATTCTTGATGTAGGATATTCCACTAGCACTGAACATGCTATTACACAAATATGTACAACATAAAGGGAGACTTTAAAACACAATTATATTTCCTGCAGATGTGATTAGAATGCTTTCTATTTTTTTCTTCTTATATATAATTAGGCTCTTTTGTATGCAACAATGCAAATGGACTCAAAGTGAGAGTCCTATTGAGGTAATATCTTGTCTGTTTTACTGCTTGGATTATCTGTAATGTCTACTAGGATAAAAATTATGCTGCCACTTGCTTTGTAAACTGTAAGTAGTTYATAGATAACTTCTTCAGAGTTGTTGATTATATTTTACTTAAGGTGTGAAGAGGTGAGCAATAAACCTCCTCCTCTCATTTGTTCCTTGTGCATGGGGCTTTGCAGCAATCACAGTCCTGGCAGTTACCCAAGTCTGGTCACATTCATTCCTGCTAACATACCAGCTTGTATCTGTCACTGTTACTTTCTTCTTTTCCCTGGTGATCACCCATTCTCACTAACAATTCCCCAGTTCTCCATTTACTCTGAAATATACCTGCTGTTAAAATGATTTAAGGCTTCATGTGCAAATGCTATGTTTGTTTGTTTTTAAAATGTATGAAAGGAAAAATCACACAAAAGAGTCTGCATTGTCATTCCTGAAGTATCAATTTTGTCTAATTCCTAAAAGTAAAAATTTTTTCAAGACTTAGAGTCATCATGAACTTTGAAATATTAATTGACAACTAGTTTTTTACAGAGTAATAAAAGAAATTTKTTTTAACTGAGCTTTTCTGAACAATATACATTGACATGTTTGGGTTTAGYTGAATTGGAATTCAAGAATTATGTTTGCAATGATGCTTTCTAAATGTCTTCAATATATTCTGTTCCTTCTCTTGCATGAAACAGCTGATCAAGGAACTGTCCATGCTTTCCTAGATGTTTTGTTCTGTGGTACATCCACTTCTAATAAAATATTAATATGAATCCATTTTTAATACCTAGAATTGCACCACCTATGTTTTTTTTTAAATAAATACTTCTGTCATATATTTTTTACCTTCTCTAGTATTCATAGCCAACATACACAAATGGAAATGTAGCTTCTGTCCCTGAACCAAAAAATGAGATATTAACAAAAGTCATGTAGCTTAAAAMTTAGAAATTGCTCAATTCATCTGTTCTTCTTTGGAAAACCACTACAGTGAAAACCTTACAGCACATATTCCGTGCAAAACTCTGCAATTTAGTAGAAAACATACTCTTCTGAAAAAGTTGTCAAGATTTCAAGATCTTGAGAACTAGTGGCCAGAAATGTCAGATGAGCCTGATTTTGCAGATCACCTCAATGAATTGAACTAACTAGAGGATTGAACTCTTAATAGGCACTAGATTAGTTTCTTCATGGTTGCCTCTATTTAAACCTATGCTAATATCAAACTTAATGCCACACAAACCTAATGTAGGGTAATTATTTTCTGGAGGGAAGTTATAAGATTCATTGTAAATGCCAAAAGAAGACAGATTTTTCTTTCAGAGAGCCATGCATATTTACTCCCTCCTGCCTTTAGTGTAGGCAGTCTCATATTATGGACAAGAAATATTTTGAGTATGTTTTTATCTCTACTCACTTTGCCAAAATGGGAGCATGACAGCATGCTTATTCCAAAAATTTTAAACTCAATTTATCTAACTAAACTTAAATGAATCAAGAAAGACTACATAGTCTACCAGCACTGACAGAGCATGTTAACTCCACATAGAAGTGTTTAAGTTTAATAACATATTTAACATTTTAACATACAACAGCATGTAAGAGTATATTTAACATTTTAAGTTTAGTAACATGTTTAAGTTTTACTAATACACAGCAAAGGGAACCTCTGAAAAGAAATGTGTGCAGGCACCATGAATATTTTACACTTTCAAACCAAGTAGTTTGAATTGAAGTACATACTAGGAGTATGTCCCGGTAGTATATGACTTAAAATGCTTGCAATATTTGTACTAAAAATATATGTTTGCGCTTGCTTTATGATGGGAATGAAAGTAAGAACAGGCAACAATAGTCCCCATAATTCAGTTTACAAAAACAGAACTCATTTTCTATCACTCCCTCATAACAAATCTAGTGATTAATTACCTGAGTAAAAATAATTTTTTATTTAAAATCTTTGCAAGTCTTTCTACATGGTAAGGAAGGTTGCCATTATTTCTTCCCAGATGAAATAATTTACCAAAAGGAATAGAATCATAGAAGCATCAAGGTTGGAAGTGACCTTCAAGATCATCCAGTCCAATCATCAAATCAGCACTGTCACTGTAACCTCTAAACCACTAAATCACACRACACAGCTCCAGATTCAGATGTGGCTTAAACACCTCCAGAGATAGTAACTCKACCATCTCCCTGGGCAAACTATTCCAATGCCTGACCACCCTAACAGTGAAGAAAATTTTTCTAATATCTAATCTGAGCATCCCCTGCCTCAGTTTAAGGCCATCTCCTCTTGTCCCTCAGATTTAGGCATAGATTTTGCTGGAAAAGTTAAGCAATCAAAYCATGTTTAAACTCAGTATTATGATTTCGCTTTCACTTCTTTAGAGTGAAATTTATAATAGCATCTCAATGTACTCTCTCTGGGTTCAGCTTAGATTATAATAAGTAGAGTAATGCCTAATGTATGGCAATGCTCATTCTAGTCCAAGTGCATTAGAATGAAGGTCTCATTGAGAAAAGAGTTGGGAGCTTTTTTCAATACTTTAAAGCTACTCCATTTTCCTATCTTTGAACAAAAACGTTTTTAAGTCACACAAAAACATACTTTAAATGTTCTTCAAATTACCTGGCTTCTCCCCCAAAAGGCAAGCTCTGATCATGCCTTCCTTTCCAAGGCTGTGCTGWTTTTTGCTAAACAAGAACATTCACAACATCCAAACATAGGTCTGACAATAGTAGCATCTAACAGGATGATACAGTGAGGAAACTGTTACTTCCAAACAACTCAGCTTAATGCAATTTGTTACACCAGCTGACATGTTTAATCAGAAGGTTTTTATTAAAAATAAACAGTAAAAGGAGGCCATTTTGCCTTAAGATGTACAGGCAGAAAAGCATCTGTTGTGAAACTCTTTTCTCTCATCATAAAGAGTAATTACTTTTACATTTCATGAAGAAATGAGAGTCAACAGTTGCACTTATTTTTTCTAAAACAATAGAAGTTTTTGCATTAAAAATTAGGTACTCCTCTGGTGGAAGGTAGTCTCCAAGACTGGTGGTAGAATCAATGGAAAAGTTTCTAAAATATATTTATAATATTTGTGTTGAAGTAAAGCCTGGTTGCTCTCATGTCTGCCCAGGATGAGTGATAGATCAGCAGAAAGTGTGGTCCCTTGTACTCTGCTTCAGAAAGAGGTAGATAGTGAGGGTAGAAACAGTGGGGGATTTCCTCTTTCCCAGGCAGACAGAAASTGGCATTAGGATGACTTCTAGGTGCAGGATCCAATGTAAAAAATAGCCAACCCAAATAACTTGCAACAATTGACAATATTTCCTTTGGACCAAAAGGGAAGACATTGGAAGGCAGGGGAAGAAACCTTAATTATAACTTGATTTGTGTTTCTTCTTTGCAATGCGTTGACTCTTAATGTGGGACTTAAAGAACTAGCTTTTCTTTTAAAAAGCTAAGTATGTACTTGACATATATCCCTAACTACTGAGTCCTGAAAAATATAAATAATATCAGTCAAAATTTAAGAGATAAGAGATTTGATCTGTCTAAGGGGTTTTAAAGAAGATCTTTTCTATAATTGTAGATTTTGTTATCTTCCACCTACACATTCCGTCACTGGAGACAGCTTAAATCYCCAAAGAAGCCTTTTAAACACTTTTAAAGAAATTACTGTATTAGGATGCTGTCTTCATGCTCTTAACCTTTGAGATAGAAAATTTTTATAGAAAAGATCTCTGTACTTTTTTAGGTGGATGTTTTAATGCCAGTCAGATGAGAAGGCCTTTCAGAGAAGAAGCTGTACATTAAAAATAATGCAAGGCACATAGAAAAACAGAGTTCTTATCAGTGAACAGATTCTTTTTGATACACAAAACTGTATTTACTGGTTTAAAACTGCATTTCAAGAACCAGATGCTTACTATCTACAAATATAAAGTAATGTAGTTGTGACTATATGCTATCTTGAGTATCTTTTTGTCTTAAATATATGGAGGATGATGTTATTGATCAAGAATATTCTTTTCTGTATGCTAATAAAATAGTCTGGTCAGTCTGAACAATTGTGTCAGATGAGTATAACAAGCTGTACGACTTTGAAGTGTATGTTTTATAACACTTTTTCACACATTTATAAGAAAGGGAAATTCTGAAATTATAAAAAACAAGTCAGCACTACGCATTCTGCCTAACAGCATCACCATTTATARACTGTGCTTAAAAACCAGTGTATAAGAGTTTGCTGAAGTAGCTGAGGGCGGTAATATATGCATTCAGGAATCAAACTTCTAATTAATTTAGGAGTGAGAAATTAATTTAAAAGTGAGAACAGCAGAATTCTTTAAACAATCTGGCCTCAAAACAGGACAGAAATTCCCTACCAGCATTTTTGTTTATTTTAATAGAACCTGGTCTACTAAGRTGATTTCATTACTTTTTCTGTAATAGGATGCTGGAATGTATTTCAAAATAACAAGATTGCACAGACATACCATTAGTCATCAAATGCATTTTCTATCTGACTTCCATGTAGAGTATAGAAGTCCTGCTTGTATAATAAATAGAATTTTAATCATCTGTCTGTAAAATTGGGTATTACAAAAGSAAATGAGCAGCAGAATGACAAGTAGAAACATTAGAAGAAATAAATGTCACATGAAGATCAAAAAAAGAAATGTAGAAGGAGTGATTTAGTCACATCCCATAGGACAAAAAATGTCTTAAGCTTTTCTAAGCAGCTAACTATTAGTGTTCTCAAAAGAAAATCCTGGACAATGAAACTTTGCACAATTAAACAATTTTCATGTATTTGACTCAATTTAGTTCTCTGAAACATAGGAAAAATTTTTTTATTAGCAAAAACCTGCAGACTGTCTTTCCTACTAGCTGCAAGTTATTTTCTAAAAGGAAAACATAGGCACAAACATAGAGTCTACAGAAGGCTTAAAATCCTTGAAATTATTGCAATACTTTTCCTGGTCCCTATGAGCTCAGCATCCTCTTGGATTTCACTTGAATAATTTCTTTAAAACCATTCCTTGATTTTACAGCTCTAACGCATAAACAAGAGCAAAGAAAATTCTCTCTGTGCTTCAAGTCAACAGAAAAATCTGCTTTAACTTCCAAGTTGATCTTGTGTGATAAAAGAAACTTATCATCTTATGGATATGAAAGCATCTATTTCTTTTTGTCAGCTTGCTTGATCTAAAAATGAAAAGCAATGCACATTTAACAGATGTCCTACCTTTCTTGTGCTGTGCCCTCATCACAGGTTGTTACTGGCATTTTTCTCCATCATGTGTCTTTGGTGGCTTTTTTGTCAATGTCAAAATGGAGTAAGTTATTGGAAACTTCTGCTTCTGAGGCCAATGTTCACACAAAAGCTACAAAGACAGTCTTAATTCTCTAATTTACTTTCATATTTACAGGTCGTCTCTTATAGTCTAATAGACAGCTTTAAAGTTCCATGCATCTGTTATTTTCTCAAAAATAATGAAAAACAAGAAACAAACTACACCTTTAAAAATCCATTAAAATTCACGTTAAACAACCAAACACATTAACCTTAGAGTCTGATCCTCCAGTAATATCCCATGGCCATTTTTTTTGAAGGCTTACATTTCTATGTGCTCAGGCTATAGCACATTAATAAAAACGAGTTTGTGTAAAGATTTTTGATAGAATTTATTAGTGTGTTSAATCTCACAGTTTAAATTCTCTACTAACATTTGTTATTTTGTTCACAAAGATGAGTAAAAATGTCTCCATACTAGAATATAATCACTTTTCTTAGTAAAAAAGTCATAAAAATCTTTTAATTAGGAAAAAGTATAACTATACCACACTTATTTTAATGGTATCCCAGCTGTTGTTACTAACCACATTTAAGTAAAACAGACTAAACAGTGAAACTAAATTTCCTCTTGGTTTAGAGGTTGTTTCCATCACTTATTTCAACTACTGTTTCCTGCTTTTGTATTTGTTTGCAATTCAGCAGTATTAAAACCATAATCCCTGCAAGCCCTACCCTGCTTATTGTGCACACACAATTATTCTGCATAAGCAATAAAAAACCTTGAGTCAAAATTTGAGCTGACATAGATTTACCTAAACACAAATGACATGTGATGTTACTTCCCACTCTGTGTTAACAGAAATCCTTCTGAGGCATTCTTGACACCCACCTACAGCCATGGACACTGCCTGGTTTGTCTTCTGAAGATCACTCTGTACTAAGATGAGCTCTGCCTGAAAAAAATGGCTAAGACCAGGGACTGATTTTGCAGCTCTGAATCTCATTGTGACTAATTTGTTTTCTTTCGCTCCCTCTTAATTGAGTATGGTTTTCTGACTGGGGCATTTAAGTTAAATGCCAAGGGCTATGTAGCACGCACAACTTCAGAATAACTTTCTCATTAAAACATGAGAGGACAAAGCCTCAAGGAGAATTCGTAGTCAATATTCCATGTTGTCTTTTATAGTTCCTTTGTCCAGTGGCTGTTTCTGCCACTGCATTTATTTGCAGATCCTTTTCACAAAGGTAACTGGAGCCATGTAGACTTACATGAAACTAAACTTAAGAATGTTGTTTGTTTCTAAAAGATATGATTTCACACAGCACAAGCAGAAAGTGAATGRAATAATAGTTTATTAGGGAAAATTTTGAAACTTTAATGGTCTTTTTAGTCATTCCTTGCTCTGGTAATGTTTCAGGGAGGATTTCCCACTGGTAAATGTTTTATAATTTAAAATAAGTGAAGACATCAGGASATGAGTCATTAATTGTTAATTATAGTCACCTACCTTTATTGGTTTCCCACAGGGTATCTAGTTAACAGTGATCTATAGACAGATTTTTTAGAATACCTGTAAACAAAGGAAGACTAAGGTACTTTATGTGATGGTTCCACACCATCTGCTACACTCTTTTAATGAAATGACAGTAAGAGGGAGCAAATTCAAAATGATGTAGCAGATGGTCTTGACATAAAATGATGGCCTTTATGCCTTATTTTTGTTTTCTTTTTATTTACTACTGAAGAGAACAGAAGAGGATAAGCTCCAAATTCTATTAGAATATGGTAACATTATTTAGAACTATAAAATATACCAGAAAAAAAAATTAAAAATGTAGCTTGTAAATCCACTGTAATATAAAGGGGAGAAAATAGCATCCTAGATTAATAGAAATTGTTAAAAGAGAACTTGTGTATGCCCCATCCCTGGAAGTGTTTAAAACCAGGTTAGATTGAGCTCTAAGACACCTGGTGTAGTGYAAGATGCCCRTGCCCYTGGCAGGGAGATTGGAAACAGATGATCTTTAAGGTCCCTTCCAACACAAACCATTCTATGATTCTATGTTAGTGAATATCTCCATTCATCCTTCTTTCTACCCTTTCTAAGGCTGGCTTTTTTAGCTGTCCTCCCAAATAAGCAAACCCTTACCGGTGGAAAAATCTTCTGTTTTTTAATCCAGTGTTCTTTCCTCTGTATCTTCTTGAAATTGTTAGTGAGCTTCATTTTAATCAGAAACGTTAATTGGCTTTTGAACTAACTTTTGGGAACCAAGCAAATAGTAGCTAAAAATGCATCTATTTTGTCAATAGRTTCTTTCTGTCTTTCCTTTGGGACATTACCTCAGTGACCTGTTCTCAAAATACTGTGTAATCTGAATGGCTCCAGTGCAATGCTCCCTCTAATGCTCTAGTTTATGCCCAGCAACTGCATGAGCAGCCTTCAAATACTCTTTTCATAAATTAAAGCCTCACAAGTCATTATTATTTACAGATGAAACCTGAAAAATTACATTCAAAGAAAGAATAAATAAATAAATACTGTAAAGGAGCTTGAATCAGATTGATTGTGACACGAGCACTGGTTGAATTTTTTCCATTTAAATAGAAATTTTACCTTACTATTGCCTTTTGCAACCCTATCAGCAGTAAATTTGTTTCTGTTGTTAGATAGTAAGGTGCATTCCAGGTCTCTCTGAGCATTATTTCCCATTACAAAACTTTCATCTTATTTTGTAGATGGAATGCCAATGTATTTTACAACCAATTCTGCATTGCACAGCATAATTTGTAGTGAAGTAAGAGCAGCCTTCTTATGAAATTCAAGTCGCAGAATCACCTACTGAACTACTTGGCAGTCCCAAAAATAAACAGAGGCAAAAATAAAGTGATAAAAGGTTACTGAGAAGAATGTGGCTGCATTTAATTCCATGATGCAGTGACAGGTAATAGGACACAACGGAATAAATTCTGTAAAGAAAAGAAAAGTACTGAAAATATTGGGAAAAATTATTAACTCAGGTTACATAATGAAACAAACTTTCCCATGGAAAAACTACTAGAACCCAATTTAAGGAGCTTCCTTCTATAATATTTTTATTTGGGGAAGATAAGACTTTTCTCATGTATACGGAGTTGTTTCTTATTATTAGACAAAAAGATAAGGGAAGAGAAAATGAAATGTGTTTTCAGCTATGTCACAGAGGAAAAGATGACTGAAGATAAAAGTCATAAAGCTCAGTTTGGCATCAGTTTTTTAGATATGAATGTTATAAATGGTTATGAAAAATTATGGGGAAATGAGCCTCCCTTTTCATAGACATCTGAATAATTGTGTGGAACATATGCTAAGAATAATAAAAAATAATAAAAGACGAACCTCTTAGGAGGGTCCTTGTCTTAGGAAGTAACACAGACTTCCTTCATGAAGTAGTTGAGAGATAATAACACTGGCACATGACCTAATCTTCTGTACAGGACTAGATATTTATATCACAACATGATGACAGAYCCATGAAATCAGGGCAGCTAGAGCAGCCATAAATGATGCATTAATGAAATATCAATCAGAAAAGGAAAAAAAATACARCTTAATACTATACAAAAAATTGACACAGAAATATGATATTTTTCTCATTAATGCCATAACACTACTGGAAGTGCCAAGCTGCATATTTTTGCTTGAAACTTCAAATGTCTTCCTGCAGAGGAAAAAAACCATTTCTTTCATACATCTGACTGACTCAAACACTTGACTGCTGCCAAGGATTCAGACATAGGTCAAAAGTAACTGTAGAATCTTTAAAAGGGTTTCTGCACTGCTTTTGAACATATTTCATTGGAATGTTAATCACTCAGAAGAGAAGACCTAACAAGAGAAAAAAGGGAGGCCACACTGTTATTTTAGCATGAAAAGTTCAATAATATTTTCATGGAAATATTTCTTTTTTTTTTTTAACTGAATCCTGAAAGTTGTGAAAAGGGGTGGAAGAAGCAAAGGAGTTTTAGTTTTCTTTAGAAGCTGATAAACTCTTTCTTGAAAGCATGATGAATGTGAGACAGATGCGACATTCATCTGGAACAGTCTGKTGTGAGATATCGAGGAGAGATGAAGAACAAGAAAGGCACAGATCCTCAGATCCTGCTTTCTGTASGAGAAGTGACACTGAAGGAGAGAAGGAATAAAAGGATTTGCAGAGCCTCAAACTAAGGGCAGACAGAATGAGGAGGAAGTTGAGATTAAGACCAAAACCAGACAGTCACTGAGAGAAGGGAAATAAGATTTTGCGATTGTCTCCTGGAAGCAACTTTACAGAAGTCAAATGTTGTTTGAATCTCTATGTTCATAATTATAACATACAACAGATCTGACAGAGGTAATGTGTAATCATCTCCAAGTAATGCATYAACCCAGAATTTTTTATTTTTATCAACAGTGTTAAAATGGTATTTATGTTCACTGAACTGTATTTCTTAAAGTTTAAGAGTATTGTACTGCTTTGGAATGAAATTTTGAGTCAGGTTGATGTGTCAATTCATTTTGGAGATGTCCACTTAACAGACAGACTCATGCATAGAAGACCCTACTGCCTTTGAAATACCATTGTTGTACAGTAATGACTCCCTTCTTCCTTCAAAATCCTGGCAGGACTCCTGCAAATTAATTATCCTTTGTCTTAGAAGTGGAGACCTCCATGGCACAGAGCTAGGTAGGGCTCCCTAGTCCCCATAATTGAGGTGCCCAGAATTTTGACATTCCTTTTCACACACTTTTACTAGGAAAAAATAYTATAAAGATAATGCTATGAGAAGAAACACACAGAGGCAAACTTGCTACTCTAAGGTACAATACACAGCTCTTGCAGTATAATCTGCCACTATACTAACTGCAAGAGACATCACATGTCTTCTCCTAGGTAGACATGTTGGATATGGGCTCRTGCTTTAAAGCACCAACACCAGACATTGTAGGTGTAGACAAGTAGAACCTGAAGTGCCTTTTTGACCATAGGCCATTCATTTCTCCTCAGTAATCAAGAGCCCTGGCTCATGTAGTTGGGATCAAGTAGTTGGGATCCACTCTATCCCCATCTATAATTTAGCCATTTGTTTATAAAAATAAAGAGATGACAATATTTATTTCATGCAGAGCTAAACCTCCTCCCAAGATGCTGAGGTGATGTCTCTTGCTAGGCATGATCCAGAAGAAAATAATATCAAATAAGTAAGAATCAACAAGAATTGCATAATTTTTAAGGTAAATAAACACTTCGTCACACATACCAGAATTAAAGCCTCCTTATAAAATTAAAAATAATTTTTGGTTCCTGTAATATAAATAGAATATTTAATCAWAATTACACCTAAGAATTTGTTCTTCTGGCCAGTTGTCACCCAAAAATACAATCTGCAAAATTTTCAATTCTGACGTGGCTGKACATGTGCCTATCAATGGGAAGTGGTGGGTGCTTTCCCTATTAAACTTTATGGCAAACCACAAGTTTCCTCACTTTTTGTTCTTTGACTTCACTCCTCCATCACACCAGGCAGAAATGAGTAAAGTGGCCATGTGGCCCTTAGCTGGTGGCTGGGGTGAAACCATGACTCCTGCACTACCTTGCTGTGGATGAATTCAGAGGATCCAGAGAAGAATTATGTATTTCTTCCTGCACTCTCCCCTACAGAACTTTTTTTTTTTTGGTTAAGAGTTGCTGATGATCCTTTCATACATTTATATGTTTTCTATTTATACATAGATAGTTATGATACATTGACCTATGCAGAAATGCTTGTTGTTTTATTTTGCTGCTTACTTTTGTTTATTTTTTAGAGAAGAAAAAAGTTTTAGAATATCTAGGTACTAATGAAAGTATTAAAAGCTATTATTATAGTCTTATTCTGTTTAGATAGCATTTTGATTTTCTAGTTGCACAGTCAAGCATAAAAGTACCAATAAAGAATGTTCCCTAAAAGGCTCACAATCTATTCTCCCCTTGCTAACTTTTTGTTTCATTTTGATAAATACAAAAAAATTACAAAACACAATTCTTGTTGAAAAAAAGTTTGGTGTTTTTAATTTTTTTTTTTTATTAAGCAAGAATTAAAATATCTGACATAATTGGTGGAAAGCTTGACCACTTGTCCATTTAATTTCCATTGCTTGTAGTATATTGTTATATATGTTTCCAAGACAGAATTATCTGAGGCAATAACGTAAGAAATGTTTGGATCTGGATGGAGAAAACCCTGAAATAGTTCTGCTGAATATTGACTTTAGTTCTACCGTTTTCCCTTATTGTTATTGGTCCAAAGAAGTGGACTTAAAATGTCCAATGAGATTCTCACAAAATCTTCCTATTAGACACACTTGAAATACATTTCAAGCTAGAAGAGTTAAGAGCATTTACTATATATTTTGTTGAAAGGTGTTAAGTTAGTTTTAAAACAATACCACCCACACAAATAGCTAGAAAATATCCAACATCACACTGTGTTACATACTTTATTGCTGGCATGCTACAGAAAGATAAAATGCATTCATTATCTTACCATGACAGTGAACCAATCCATTTATTTTGTACTGTTACAATTTTAAGCAGGAAAGTCTCCTTTAATAACACAAAAAATAKGTCAAAGTTAAGACAAGAGTACTTATGACAACGAATTTATGTATTTGCTCCATGAACATAATACATTTTGACAATAACATATTACAAGAATTACTAAGTAGTCACTGCTTTAAAATTAAATACATGTGTAAACTATCACTATAAGGACTAACACATAAAAAAGTCTCATCAACATTTAAGGAATGTCAAGTGTGTAGAGTATTTGAAAGTAGCTAATGAAATATAAAAGTATGTATTTCCATATGCCTAAATATTAGATAACCCTTCAAGTCTCCAAAGTAATATTCAATCCATAGTTCTGCTTTACAGTTTCTTCTTTCTCATGACATATTTTTAGGTGCTATTTATTTGTATTCCAGTATTGTGACATCTAGTTTTGTCAGCTATAGAGAAAAAGAGATCATTTGTGTCAGAGTTCCTTTTGAAAGTGCAAGCTTCTCATAAGAACTTCATAGCATGTAGTCAGCTATGGCATGTTTAAAAAAAGGTTTTTCTGGTTTTGTGTAAAGAAAAATATAACAAAAAATGAAGAAACTCCATAGAAGTATTGAAGTAATAAAGTCACACAGTCTTCAGRTGAATTTATTTTTCAGATCTCCTTGCCCATTTTTTCTTGGAATTTTGCTTGACAGTTCTATAATTCACATTTACTCCTGGAAACCACTGGGTTTTCTCTCCTTTGCCTTTGGGACTTGCCTTTCCCAGCATTTTACAAGAGTGTTCTCCTCCTAGTTCATAGATCAAAGTTACCAGGATGCTGCACAATGAAACCCAGGCACTTCTATGGAGGTTTCTGGGTGAGAGCCCACGCCACACACACTGCACTATACAAACTGCCCAAAGCAGTTGGGTAACCTTCAAACATCCAACTGCAAAACCAGCAGCAAAACCAGTTCTGTTTSAAATTCTGTTGTGTTTTATTGCCACAGCAGCGTTGACTGCATATTTGGAAATGGCTTTTGTCTTCATAAATGTTATGGCATTTTTCTAATTGTTTCTTCCCTTCACTTAACCTCACAAATGTGTTTCTTCTTATTACGGTTGTAACACAGACAACTAAAGTAGTAGTTGTACAGTTGTAACACAGACAACTAAAGAGTAGCCCAAAGTTAAAGCCAGAAGACAAAAGACAGAAGACCTAAATGAGAGTTAGATGTTTAGACATTCATATAAAGCATGATGATAATGTTAAAAAAGCCATATTGTTGCTGCAAATATTAATCCACAGTAAATTAATTTATATTTTGGGGTAGTTTARTAACTACAAATGAACCTAAAATTCTCATAATAAAATCCCATAATGAAATCTTGCCAATCAACTTGAAGTGGTTTTGTCCTTCTCACACGCACGCCTCTTCTAGATATCAATAAGACCACCGTATGTATAATCAAAAAAAGTGACTTTGTGAAGAAATTTTAAAAATATTTTCTTTCTCTGGAGGGGATTAATAATTTTTCTGTTCAATTATTTTTCAGTACTTGTAAATAAAAATTTCCAATAGACTTAAAAGACTGCATAGGAGCATTCATTTTGCTATAACAAATTAGTATTTAATCCAAAAATAAGAGAGTTTGTTATGAGTGGCTTGGCCAATAGACATAAATATTAATGATAGACAGATAAAAGCAGGCAGAGTGCAGTATCATTTTTAATACAGTAACACAGGCATTCCCTTGCATAACAGCTCTGATTATGTAATTTCCAGTGGCAATGTAATTTATCTACTGTAATTTGCAGACATGTTTAAAACTAAATGTGATTAATATTCATGCAGCTGAATTTTTTTTCCAAAAGCAGATTTTATTTTTTTTATTTGACCTTGTTCCTCAAATTAATTTTTTTCCTTTCATCTTTCTGCTTAATAAATCAAGGAGAATATATACATAATGATTAATGTTAATAACTGCCCTGCAATAATATTGTGATGTACAGCATTATATGTTCTACTGGAATTAAATCTAAACTCTTTTATTAATTGAAAAGTGGTAGTAAAAATCATAATATATATGCCAAGAGGGTAACAGAGACACATGCAAAATGTGTTTCAGCTTTTTTATATTCTCTTAATTTCCAAAAGGACTTATGCTTTAATTTTCTTATAATTTTTCTATTCAATATCCAATTTGCATGGAAATTGAAYTGTTTCAAACTGCAATATATTTAGATGTGCATCTTCATTTCTGTAATTTCCCTCTTCATTCCTTCCATGTCAATACAAATTCTTCCTGATGAGATTGTTTTAGCAACTTGCATGAAGTTGTTTATTGTAATTTTCCTGTTCTGTAAAAAGCTATGTAGATTATTTTTGAACACAGAGCCATCCTTTCACTGTTAAGAATCCACATGCTCTTGTGTCTGCTCAATAAACAATATAAAAAAGGTGTGGTTTTATTAAACCAAATCCTGGAAAATTTTGAAAAAAATAACCATTAGAAACAAATTCTGAGAAAAACAAAGACATTTTTCTTTGTGCACCAGGAAGGGATCAACCTCTTCTCAATTGATAATCCTATTTTTTTATTAATTAAAAACATTCAGAAACTTTAAAACTCACAACASTTTCAAAATTGAAAATGAAATTGTTAGAAACGTAATTGGTTTATRAACTGGACTAGGCTTCAATCACTTTTTAGTCTATTAGAACCTGAGAGCTCCATTTCCTAAGACACAACTGTCTCTTTTTTTTTTTTCCTATTTTCCTGTACTTCAAGAAAGTATCTTTCTAATGCTTTTCATTCATTTAAGTATGTATCTTCCTCTTTCTAGTGGAACAAAGACTTACAGAGAGAATATTTATGTTGGAAAGTGATAAAATATTTACTGCCCAGTCAACTATATAAGCCCTAGTGAGAATGGAATTTATTTATCCCCCAAGGAGATGGTGTGTGTAAGAAAGCAGGACAAACTGAAAATTTCATTATCAAAAATGAAACTGCAATTAGGCAAAAACAGCTAGATTTGCCACTGCCCAGATAAAGCTACTGTTCAAAACTATCAGTACACAATAGGCTTGATACTGAGACTTGGTGAGTAGTGGAAAAAGAAAAAAGAAAGGGAAAAAATATAGATATGCTAAGATTATTTAAATCAACATATACATTAAAGTATTACCGGAGAAGAACAGTAATATTCTGTTTCCCACCACCTAGAAGAAAATTAACTGTGAATAACAGTTCAGATTTGCAAAGACTGACTGTAATAGATGACACTGAGTGAAAAATTGTCAACCACTGAGAACTGAAATAATTGTGGTTTTGCCAATGAAAAATAGAAAAGAARGTCCCCAGAAATGGTGCAGAAAGCAGAACCTCAGTCCACTTCCTGTTACCCCTGAAAGTCCATTGTCTTGATGCACAATTTATGTATTCCAATCTAACTTGTTTTAATTCAAAAACTATACCTCCTTCCTAGGCAACTGCTACAAAAAACTATTGACCCAAGTTTGCTCACTTTCTCTCAGGTTTCAAATGATTCATAGAATAATTAAGGTTGGAAAAGACCTCCAAAACTATTAACTCCAACTGTTGACATAATTCTACCATGACACTGAAAACATATCTCTCATTTCTTGAACACATCCAGGGATAGTGACTCCACCACTTCCTTGGACAGCCTTTTCCAATGTTTAACCATGCTTTCAGTGAAAATTGTTTTTCTAATGTCCGTCCTGYACCTCATCTGGCACAACTTCAAGCTGTTTCCCCTTGTGCTATTGCTAGCTGCCTGGGAGAAGAGACCAAGAACATTTGAGACAAATATATATGTTTGAACTGCTCAGTACCTTGGTGTAACCTAGCTGCCTGCTCCTAGAAATCAGCACACTTAGGAGACAGCTTCTAAGCACCAGAGCTGGTGACAAACCTCCAGGAATAAGTTCTACTGAGCAGATTTGGAGACGTATATTTTGGGTGCAAGAAGCAACATTGGCTATTGGGCACCACTCATACATTTACACCCTATTTGAGATTCAGTTCAAGATTCTGCAGTTCACCTCTGAAACTGCAACAGGGTGGGTTTTCTTCAAGTAATGTGCCTGTAAAAATTGTAAGCCCAAATATCTGTACTGCACTGTGCTGGGAGAATTTTGAATTTTCATTTAAAAAATAGTGTGCTTTTTAAAATGCATGACACCACCTACAGTAAGAATAATCTAAAATCACATACTGCTATTTAAGGCAATGCTAAGAATATTGCTTTCATCAAAAAGACTAGGAGAAAGCGAGTCTCAGACAAAAAAAAAAGTTACAGAAAAATGAGCACAAGGCTTTTTGGAAAGTATCAATAATAACTGCTACAGTAGCAAGACAGTGACCGAGACAGTTTAAACATATGACATAGTTTACTTARGTAAGTAAAACATGTTTTTATCAGTGTGTCTAGGCTGAGATTATTTCTTCTAAAAATTCTTATTTTACAAACATTTTCAGTGTGCCCAGTGTGGGAGGTAAGGAGGTGGAATAGAGTTCCAAGYGTTTTGCTAAGGAAATCCATAATTTGGAGTACTTCCCAGTGTAGGAATAGCATCCTTGTTTTTTGGGTTTTTTTCCCCTCCACTAGGCAAGAATGATAACAGCAGCATTCACAGTGGATAGGAAAGCCTGTGGAGACTGAGTTCACTAATGAGGTAAGTGGAAAAAGAAAGGGGGGGATGTTGGAAGTAGGGAAGGGCCCCTAGATTAGATAATAACTGAATGAGGTAGGTGTTTTCTTTCAAGCACTCTAGGAGGAAGAGAGACACTTTGAGGGATGAAAGAAGCAGAAAGGGATACTGGTGTTAGAAGATGAAAGAAAAGCAGAAATATTTCATCTTCTCTCTAAGTAAAGGGAATTTTTCAGAGAGAGAAATATAACACATAGTGTGCTATCCTTTCAGTGCTCCCAGAGGAAAAAGGGTAAGTAGATTAGGGAAGTGAGGGTCATAATAAAGATCATCTCTTGCTGATCCATAAGGTCAGCTTTTAAAAATATTTTAACCACAGAGACCTGTGGAAAAGAGGCAGCTGAGATTTGAACATTCCGTTGTTACTTTGGCATTCCAGAAACACAGCCACTGCTCTTCCAGCTCCCTTCTCTTTTCCATCCTGGGCCACTGTCCTCCTTTCTGGTTAGAGGAAAAATGTTAGCATTTTTCTCAGCATGAAAACAGAGCTCTCTGCAATGTGCACATGACAAAACTGCAATTTTCTTGGCTCGCCACAGTTGCAGCCACAGAATATTTGAAGTTAGACAGCATCTCTGGAGACTGTCCTCTGCAATCCACTGCTCAAAGCAGTGGCAGCACCCACAACTGTAGGATTCCCAGTCACATTTTTAATGTCCTCAAGGATGAAGATCTCACCCCTTCTCTGAGTAACCTGTTCCACTGTTTGATCAGTCTTAGAGACTGTGATTCTGCAGCAGGAAAACAAACAACACTGTGTTTAAGAAAGACACTGTGCTGAGTTCTTTAAAAGGACTTACCACAAACATTATTTCTAGACTTTATTCTATCACTGGCATAAAGATGCATAAAAATTAAAATTAAAAAAAGAAAAGAAAATCATCCTCCCAACAGCAAACAGATATTCATGAAGATCATTTAAAGGCAGATACAAAAAGAAAAGACTAACAGTGAAAACAAATACAACATATAAGGAAAAACAATATAACAGAAATCAAATTATCTTCATATCCATTAGAACATAGTACATAGTGCTCAGAATTTAGAAAAACTACATTATGCTACTTTGCTTCTAGTGTACTTGTACCATGGACTGCAAGTATCCAGAACTCCAGTTAGTGTATTTCTCCAATCTGAGTCCAAATATAAATTTTAGTTCCTGACTAAGGAAGAAATATGTAATTGTCTTCTCAAATACCTTTTCACTTTGAAATCTAAGGAAGAATTCATATGAAAAATRTGATCCACATTTATAGGAAAAACCCTACTATAACTTAATGGTCAGGAAAAAAGATAAATGAGATTAAAGTACACAGAAAGAATATTAACTTACTTTTTTCTACTATACTTATTAATTTAAAAGAAATCTCAAAAGAGTTTTTCCACATAACTGTTTCAGTGAGTTTTTATTATCTAAGTAGTCAGACATGACTTTGTCCCTACACTCACATCACGTTTTCTGAAACTGAGTAAAATTCACAGTTATGAATTTTATTGCACACTTCTGTACTACAGCTAAGTACCAATTTATACATTCCATTTTGTGCAGACACTTTGCCACTGCAGCCTTCTGAACCCTGTTTAACATGTTAAACTGTTCACAGCCAGGCGGTGCCTTTGTCTTACTGAGCAGACGTGCAACAATAATGAGGTTCAACAACAGCACACAAGTGCCAGATGACCATTTGACCAGAGACTTGACAGCCACAGGGAAAGGGAAGCTCTGCATCATGGCATATTATGTATGTGTGACTCAGCATCTTCTTCTAAAAATCATGGATTGCATTCCAGAAGGATTGAAGTAATACAAGAGAGTAGGACAAGAGGCTATTTTTTAAAAGCACACTTTAGTGTAAGAAAAGATCAAAAGATAATTACAATARTTTTAAAAGACATATTTAGATACAAGTGTGTGGGGAAATAAGTAAATTATCAAACTATCAAAGAAGTAAATTATTGTCGAATTATCAAAGAAGTAAATTACATTATTATTCCAGGGACAGCCAAGGACTTTGAAATAACCTGAATAATGAATATTGGCATGCCAAAGGAAATTCACAGTAGTTAAATGTTTGTTTTTATCTCATATAAGGAATTAATAAAAGAGGCTAAAAATGGGTAGAATTTAAATGAGGTCTCATCTGATGCATTTTTACAATGAAATGAGTGCAATTAAGACACAAGGGAGCCAGTGGGCTTTCAGGTGGGTACTACCTTCCCAGAAAAATCTATGTCTAAAAACAGATTAAGACATCATTTACTCTCATGAAGTAAGGCAGCAGATCAGACAAAAACCCCCCATACTTTTTATTGTATATACTCACAGAGATATATATTTATATACATATATCTCCATGTAGGTGTGTCTTTATATATATATGCATACATGTCTATGTGCACACACAGGTAGACTACCAGCTTGATATGTTCCATTATTGAAAAATTCATAATTAATATTTTGAACATTTTCATTTTCTTCTGAAGAAGCACTTTAGAGTTAAAACTGTTGCCAAAGTCTATTAAAACATATAATACACATATTAAAAAAATAAAGTAAGTAAAATAGCACACGCGGTCAAGACACAAATACTTCATAAAAGATATGTAGAAGGAAACTAATTCTTTCAAAATGGAAAAAGGAGTTTTTCATCCCCAGCCTACCCAAGAAATGCAGGTACCAGTACAGAAATCCCCATCTAGGTCAAGCCACTGTCAGCAAAAATGTTTTACTGACAGTGGAGTTCCTAGTAATTATCCAATGAAAATAACATATATCAGCAAYAGCCTTTTACTTCTTAAATTACATAAACTAAGGGCTTTTTCTTCTAGTATAACATAAATTTTCTGTGAGTAGTGTAATTAATGATGATAGTTTCCTAAGAATGTGTGCATTTTATTCCCCAAACAAAAATCCTTCAAAACCTCAACAAATTCAGTAAGTAGGCTTTAAGTTGCCTTATATTAATATTTTAAAATTGAGAAAAAATTGCAACATACTATATATCTAAGCCAAAAAAATTCCAAAATATCACCTGTCATATAAACAAGCAGATAATTCTTCCTTATTTTCKTCTAGCAAAGGTACAACAGCTAATAGCAGAAATTTCAAGTGTGTTAACAGTGACTTATAGCATCCTCATGAAATTGAATTTTYGAGTTCTCTACCTGAACCGTAGGAGACCTAAACATTTTTCTTAGGACCCACTAAATCTCTTTGTGGGGCAAATACAAAATATTTAAATCAGGTTCAGAATGTCAAAAAACTTATGYTGCAGACTTCAGATCTTGTTTTGACTTCATTCCATACGAGCTGTCAACCAGCTCTTTGGGGAAAATGGTGTGGCTACTGGGCTCTTGTTCACCTTGTCTTTCCCATATCATATGTTTGATTATTAATCACACCTCTATTCCCATGCTAATCACTATTCTGACCTTCTGTATTTACACTGCAATCTTGTTCCTATTTTTTATCTTCTCTTTACTTTGAAGTTTGATACTGCTACTCACYCTTGCATCATGAGATATAGGATGTGGACCCTTTGTTTTTTAAATCCTTATTCATATATTTTGACCACACCATTGTGCTACTTGCAGTATTCTTCATTTATTTCCACAAACAATTCTATATATGCAATCTGGTCCCAGTTTATCAACCAACCTCGAAAGAGGAGATCCAGATGATTCCTAGTAAATTAAATGTAGAAGTGGCACACAGTCCATTGAAAAAATATTTTTTAATAAAACATAGCAAAAATTTTAAAAACAAATGCTTTGTCATAACTAAACCTAACATAGTTACTTTTCTCTTGAATGCAAGTCATGAACCGACCCAACAYGATACTCACAATACTTTCTTACAGGAATCCTGCATTACAGAATCACAGAATCACTAGGTTGGAAGAGAACCACAATATCATTGAGCCCAACCCATGCCATAACACCTCAACTAGAACATGGCACTGAGTGCCACAGCCAGTCTTTTTTTTAAACACATCTTGGGATGGTGATTATTCCCCCTCCCTGGGCAGACCATTCCAGTACTTTATTGCATTGCCTTTCTTGTTCATCSCTCCAGAAATCTCAATAAAAACATCATGCTCAACACTAAATACTATATAGAATATTTAAGGTTGATCAACCTAAGTWAGTCATCAGTAATGATAAAGAGAGTTATAATGGAAGGGGTTATAATGAACATTGAATGGGATAACTCCTATTGCTGTTAAATTTAACTAACTTGTCTGCAGTTCTAAATCAAGTTATAATGACAAAGAGTTTGTTAATGGTATTAATGACACTGACAGCACTCAATCAATTAAAAGAACTGGGAAGAGCTGAAGTAGATGTATTCCCACTACAACCTAGTGAAGGAGCCATTTTAGAAGGATCACACGTGGATAAAATGAGGGAAAAAAATCTGTTCTTCTAAGAGTGAAAATGAAAGCTGAAATGCAGCTGTGTGAAAACATTCAAGCAGGTGACATGCAGTAAGAGCAGAATCATATAGATTCTTTAGTAAACACTGTGAGCAGTTCTTACCCTTTTTTCAGTGTGATTCCACAAGTGCCCACCTCCTGCCTTAATAACAGTGGGAGCAACAATGACTAAGGAAGCTGTTATTTCCATCACAGTTCTGTTAACCTTCAGTTAATAAACTGGATTAAAATTACTTTCCATAGCTCCAACAGTAAATAATTGAAGATCCAGTTTACCAGATAGATAACACCTCCAAAAACAGACCCTTGATGTAGACAAGAAGAGAGGACATAAATCTGTCCCTTGATCAGAGCATTTATTAAATTGTTCAAATACCTATGGCTAAGAATGACAAATTTGGTTGAAAAAGCAAAATTTTAGTTTTGTAAATTGCAATTCTACTGATTTTTAAATCTTTGAAAATACTAGGGGGCTTGCTTTGCCCAATTGCCCTGTTTCCTTCTACACTGTTTTTCCTGCTTATATAATATAGAACAGTAAAAAAAACATTTCTCTTTYTAAAGTTTGCTGCCTTCAATTGAAAAAGATTTGGACTGGTTGTAATGTTATGAACTGAAAGGTTTGCCCGTTCTTTGATTTCTGTCATATTAAACAAAATATTACCAGGCAGAAATAAACAGCTAGAATTTAACTACACAAGTATCCATATTTAAAAAAWTTTGGCTGTTAGGTACCTCTCCCTTCATGTATTGAAAAAAGCATTAGGCTATCTAACCTGAATCTACTTACAGATGAAAAGTGGACTGCTGTTTTCAGTCAATAAAGCATAGAGTGTTTTTTCATCTGAATATTAGGGGGAATCATCACCTCCTTGGCTCACGCTTTCACTCCACAGCCCTGATCATCAGAGATACCAGAGAGCAGCCGGCCCAAGTTCAACATTGCTGTTGGCAGTGTTGGAACGCTTTGATGATTTTAGATCTCTCTTTCCACAATAATCCATTAGAGTTCAAGTTTGTTGTGACTCTAAGGTGTATCTTGGAGCTCATATTTCTTATCTAGGGGCATCAAATAAAATGAAGCATCCCATTTCTAACCTAGGCTCTTAGCCAAMACTTAAAGGCAAGCTGATTGTTTCTGTCATCACAGAGAAGCCAGTGATGGTGTCAGACATCTGTGAAGCTTTATTTCTGTTAAGATAGTGCACAGCACTGCTTTTGCTGAAAATACACAAAACCCCCCAAAAATGAAGGCAATTTACTTTCTTATAATGCTTGCTCACAGTACATTTCCAAATAGGTATTTATAAAAAGACAGAAAAATTATTTTATATCTGTATTCTCTTCCTCTGGCCTATAGCAATTTGCATTTTGGAAACAAAAAGGAAAAAGCAATGACATAATCACCCTATAATAAGCGCCACAGATTTCACACACAATACAACACAACTACTACAATATACTACATGCATGATGTAGCATACATCATGCATGTAATATGTTCATTGAACTCACAGGTAACAATACCTACAATGTAATAAATTTCATGTAATTAATTCACATCTTTTCCTTCTTCTAACTTTTCTCCTGTTTAGATTAGTGAGATGATTTCCTCAAACCTTTTAGAGAAAACAGAACTTTTTAAATTTATATATTTTTTGTATATTTGATGCACATTTTTATCCAATGACATTGTATTTGAACATACCTGATGATTTCTAAATACATGCTTCCAAACAATGTGTCTTTTCCACCACTGTTGGACTGAAATAAAAAGTAGTTACAACACTATGCAATTAGTCAACATTTTACCAATATTTAGCTCTTTGCAGCAATATGCTCTTTCTCTATTAGCTAGATGATCATATGTTTCAACCATTTAAACTGTAGTTACTCTCCACAGTAAATGACAGGTAATAGCAGTTTGGGATAATGCAGTCAAAATGTCAAACTTGCAGCTGCTCATGAAAGGGATAGATTCATTAGTTGCACTCTTGAAGACATCTGACTTGTGTTATCACATCAAGGGAAGGAAAATACAATTGGTTATATAACCTGGATTCTTCCACTTGCAGCCAAAGTATCCTGAGAAATATACTGGAGAAATAATGACTCTATTATTTGATTAGGTATTACTTAACATGCTATGGAGATAAAGCAAGTGTGGCTTTCACTGAATCATGGTCTGCCAGAAAAGAGGAAGAGCATCTTTGATCATAGGCTTGCCAAGTTGTGAAGAAGGCRTTAAACTAAAGTTACCATAGAAGGGGAAGTCAGTCCATCCCAATCCTGGCAGTTTGATGCCAGTGACAGCAGGAGATGGGCAGAGTCTGGAGAGGGATCACAGAATCAACAGAAGGGCACCTGCTGCAGAAGAGCAGCACAAAGGAATTCCAGCCACTCCACAAAATAAGATGGCTTTTTCAGAAACCAAATTTAAATTTCCCTGTGAAAGGGCACATAACATGAAGAAGAAACAACAAGAAAAGCTTCTATAGGTATGGTGGTGATAAAAGGAAAACCAGGGAAAATGTGAGCCCTTTTCAGTAAGAAATAGGACAACTGGTTACTCAGGATATGGAGAAGGCTGAGGTACTCAATTACTTTTTCTATTGGTCTTCACCAGCAAGYGCTTCAAATGCACCACTCAAGTCACAGAAGGCATAGGCAGGAACTGGGAGAATGCAGAAGCACCCACTGCGGGAGAAGATCAGGTTTGAGAACATTTAAGGTGAGATGAGAACATTGAGAGGTGCAGAAGTTCATGGGACCTAAGGGAACCTGCTGATGAAGTGGCTAAGCCATTCTCCATCATCTCTGAGAAGTGACAGCACTGATTGTTTAAAGAGGGAAAAAAAGAAGACACAGGGAATTGCAGACCACTCAAGCTTACCTCTATGCCTGCCAAGATCATGGAGCAGATCCTTCTGTTAACCAAGCTAACCATATTCTGTGCTGTATCAGAAGAAGTGTGACCATCAGGTCAAGAGAGGTGATTCTCCCCTTCTGCTCTGCTGCTGTGAGACCCTACATGGAATACTGCAACCAGCTCTGGGTCTCTGAACATAAGAAGGACATGGATCTGATGGACTGAGTCCAGAGAAGGGCCACAAGATTCCATCAAAGATATGAAACACCTTTCCTTGAAAACAGATCYAGAGAGTTGGGGTTGTTCAGCCTGGAGAAGAGAAGGCTGCCATCAGAGAGGCAAAGCATAAGGACAAGTCAAGTGATTAAAGTTGGCACATAGAAAATTTCAAGTAGATATAAGAAAAAAGAAAAATATTACCATAAATTTGGTCAAACACAGCCACAAGCTGCTCAGAGYAGTCAAAGAATTCATATCCCTTGTACAAGAAGGTTATCTTCTTTAACTTGATTTCTTTGGAACAGGAGGTTGCTCWAGATAACCTCTAGAGGTCTCAAACTAGATAATTCTACAAATGTTATGGACATCATAAATAGCAGTCTGAAAAGTAGCTGCTACAGGAAGRACTTAATCTGTGGTTTCATAGGGCTTGGTATCCAGTTTGTGTGTGGATACACCTACTGCTACTCCAGACTGTTCTGGGTAGTCAAAAGTGTGACTAACTGGGGTTCTCTCTTTACCACAACCAGTTGAATACAGCTCAGAAGTTGCTCCGTGACAGAATGAACCTAGAAAACGAGGCTAAAGACAGTTCTGTGAAAAATGAATCCTGGTCATTTACACTCTAAATCATTTTAAAGACAAGTCTATCAAAGGTTTGTCAATAGTCTTGTTGCTGATAACTACCTCTGAACTTTCTAAAAGAAGCTTTTCAACCAGGCCACCTGAGTCTGTGTCCAAGTGAACCTTCAGACCATTTCACAGTTTAGGTGCAGATACAGGCAACAGTTTGCTTTCTTGTAGGCAGTGAGGTTGAGAAACTGAAAGAATGAGAATTTCTTTGCATTAAAGCAGTTAGTCATAGGCATTTTTTTACCTAATGTGACTTTATAAGTGCATCCACATGCTAAACACAAGAGTTTTCTTTTGATCCAGTAAACATTGCACTGTCAGCTGCAAAGTGGACTATATTAAATGACTTGACTGYAAAAAGTGTTCTAATACTCCAGAATGCATGTCATTGTGGTAAAATCCATAAGGACTCTTTGTACTTCAGATAATCTTCTCAATTCCTGTAAATGTTAAAATTTGCAGCAAAGYAAAATGAGCATGATGTGATAAGTGCCATGAGCAGGCTGGTTTTGATTTATTCCTCCTCTCCCTTCATCTTACTATCTGACTTCTCTCTGGATAACAGCTGCACTCCCAGATGATGTACTATTGGTGTTGTTCTTAACAGAGCTTTCTCAAATGCTCRGTAAAGGCAGGGAAGCCGTCTGCAGGAATTATGAACAGATGATCCATGGCAGAATGTTCACTCTTGAGGTTGACATTGCAAAGTAGACAAATGAACCATGTGCCCATTAAGTTCTTACTTTTGCTTATGCTTATACTTTACTTTCCCAATAGTTATATGGTGTTCTCATGCTGCCACATGTAGGRATAAGAGTGTATGGCATTCAGGGACTCCCCTTTTGACTCCCCACTTGCAATTTCTGGTTTGATTCTTCCTGGCAGGAGTTCTTCATATTTCCTTATTAACAAATTATCAAATACTTATATGTGTATATACATATATACTTATTAAGTCAGTGCAAGCTGCAGCTGGGCTGTGAAAAGKATATAACTTGAAGTTCCCAGAAAATATTATTTAACTGATGGTTTTCTACAAGGGGGTTAGAATAGCAATAGTTGTTCATTTTCTCTTCAAGCAGTGTGAACAAAATGGCTCTAAGCARTTTGATTAGACAAGATATTTTCTAGCACAATCTACAAGCTACCCTCAAGCTACCAGAATAAAGAAAAGACAGGAAACTGACCTGCTACCCTGCAGCCTGACCTTTCATTCAGAGAAAGCCAGAATGGAGTCCTGGGTTTTAAGCCAATTTCAGTTCTAAATGTGTCCTGGTTTAAAAGCATACAACTGAACAAAACGGATTAGCCCAGCTGGTTTAGCATTTCAGTTTTGTTAAAAGGACCTTTGGTAATGCAGCAAATCAAACCAGAGAAAAGTGCTAGCTATTCTGTTCAAAGTCTGTGCTTTCTGTGTTACCATAGCTTTGGAATCCTTCTCAATTAATAAGCAGTACCACATAACCATTTTTATTTAATCTCCATTTTTGTGGTTTGRCCACTTGAGTTCAGAGAGCCCAAAAGCCTCAAAGTTTATTGCYTAGATAATCTTTAAGACAAAAAACTTAATTAATGGCAAATAGCTTTTAGAGTAGAAGTATTTCTAATTAAACATAAAAATGAGCCCTGAATCCCGAAATCTGGCTAAATAGATCAGTGTTTCATGTTCTCCTTTTTTATTAGAATAGATAGGTTTCATGTAACTTGATGATTCAAAGAGTAAGGGACCTATTTTAATGAAAACTAAACGGTACTTGGTTTTTAAAAATTTAAATATTCATATACCTCCCTTTATTAAAGAGCTTGGAGACATAATTCAAAATTTGTAATAAAATCATATCTGAAATTATCTGAAGACTGTGCCCTAAGAAACAAAAAGATACTCTAAAAAATATTAATTTTAAAATAAATTTCATTTTTTATTACCTGTTTTTATATTGGAGGTTTTTGACTATTTTTCACATTTAAAAACTTYTCTATGTCAAGTCTAGATACAGGTTTTGAGATTTAGTACGAGTAAACAATTAACAGCAACAATCCTGCCCACAAAATTACTTCAAAATAATTTACCATTCTTTCAAGGAATAAAAACATTATCATACAAAGAACATATAGGTATAGTATTGGTGAAGGAAATGAGTGTTACTCCTTCAAGCTCTAGATTTTATTTTTAYTTACAAAAAAATCTGTAAAAATTATACAATATATCATCTTCATCTCTTCTGAGATATACACACATGCAGTACTTCCTGCACATTCTTACTAGCTTCCTATCAATCTACTTCATTTCCTTATCACATCTGCTTAATAAGATTTACTATTTTTTCAGATGTTTKAGAGTGAAACCTATGTTTCCAATTGGAAAGGGTGCTAGCAGTTTTTGCTGCACTATGGCTTTAATGAATCACAATTCTTTTTATCTTCTGGCTAATCTTCAATGATATCCATGAAAACCTGCTTTCCTTCCTCACTCATTTTAAGGCATGGAACTGAGAGGACATTATGGAACTAGTTTTAGCTGAAAGTTCAGCAAAGAGCAGGCTGTCAGATTTGACCTAACAATAAGCACCTGGCCTGTAGGAGACTGGGGACTTTGAAGACATCAATTTATGTGAAACAACCTAAACCAGGTCCAGAGACAGAGATAACATACTATAGSTTAAGACTTTTTTTTTCCCTGCTGAGGTATTTTTATTTTTCATTACACAGTATTTATTTGTCTATAGTAAGAGATGCAGTCACTCACTGACTATAGCAGTGGCATGAAAAAGAAAACTAATAAGGCACCTGCTTATTGCAGCAATAATTTAAGATAATCCCCTAACTAAGAAAACAAACAACTGTTGCAAGGTGAGAATGAGAAATCTATGCCAATATGCTCTATGGTGATGATTTTAACAAATAAGGGTTTGATTGTCTTAGGAGGGAATTCAAGCCCAAATCTCTCTCTCGCTTTACATCCCAGAGGTCAGAGGAATTATCAGTAATTAATGGCAGGAGCTTTCTCCTGTTGCACTTGAGAAGAGCAATTAACCTGACTTTCACACAGACTCAAGAACAAAATTTAGTCCTGGATCCCAAATGGAGGCAGGTGTTCTGCTGATTTAGGTAGGCAACATGCTGAGTTAGTTCTCTCAGAAAAATCTCATGCTCTGAGTTTTCTTTTGAGAGGCTTCTCTAATTTATTTACATTCCCATTACTTATTCTAGTTTCCTTTGGTTTGAGTGGTATGAAAAGGAGGAAAAGCTTTTTTGGCTAGGTTGTGTTCACTGCTCACTGAAGTAATGTGATGCTACACAACATACCTTGTTCCCATATCTCTATTTATCTCTATTTTCTACTCCCTAGACAAGCACATCTAAATTATTGAAAACTATGAAAAATTTTTAGACTTTTAAATTACAGATTATAGTTTGAGTTCTTGTTCCATGTGGAATTCCCATTTATGAATTTACCTGGTGATTTTTGGCATGTGAYGCAGAGGCTCAACATGAACTTCTTTGTGACTCTCACCTACAATCCTTTRACAAATAATGTTATTGACACCAGTAGGTTTAGTCCAAGAAAGGAAAAAAAAGAAGATATTTTACCTAGAATGAGAAAGTGGGTAATAGTATATACTCCAAAAGAGTTATGCAAGGGACCATTTAAAAATTACAAAACACCAATGGAAATGGAAATGGAAAACGGTCAGGTTTTTTCTTTCTTTGCTACCTTAATGCTAAATTACACTATCTTTCCAAAAATACTTGTAGCTCAAAAAGCAGAAATACATAAGGATGTCTATATACCATATTTCCACACCTACCAGCTTTGGCATCTGGTTTCTAGATTGAATCTGTGTAACACAGGGATGCATTAAGACCAAATCAGAAGCTACAAAATAATTCATTTGACTTGTTTTAAAGTAAATGTCTAAATCTAGAAATATGAMCAAATYTATTAAACCATGAAAAAACTCCCAGTARGTTTCTAAGACACTGTAACTGTTATAAGAAAATCTTGAAACCAACTGCGCAAAAACCTTTAGCCTCCTCAGAAATATTTCATTTCAATTTTGAAATGAACATTTTCTGCTTTTAGCACATCATTATTTAGCTTTTCTTAGAGAGGCATTTTGTTGCATGTTGAATAGAGATCATGTTACTCATTAAATATGCTTGATGGTGACATCATGAGCACATTCAATCACAAAATTTTAAGTACTTGCATTTCATCAGGCATCATTTTGGGAAGTAACAGCCCTTCACTTCAGCACTTCAAAAAGCAGTTTTTCATTCCATGCTGTGTGAACAAATGTTCCTGTTCTTAGCCACTGGCAACTTTTGGGACTGTGGTGCAACACATCATATAGTTAAAAGTCCTCATCTGTTATGCCCAGTGTGACTCTGGGAGAATTATTGATGCAGTGACAGCTCAAAATTTTATRCTCACCCTTCCTGTGTAACATCAAACTCATTATTAATATAAAAAAGCAACATACTCACAATCTATGTGCAGGGCAGAGTAGGTTAATTTGAAATTATCAAATCAACTTCCATTACCTAAGGACAGTGGTTTGATATTCCTGGAATGYGAAGTTGTCTGGCTTTACTTGGGTCTTGAGATGCCACTGTAACTCAAATTTTTGCTTCCTTTTCAATGAATCATCACTGACTTAGAAATCTTTGCCAACATAAGAAGGACACGGATCTCTTGGAACAAGCCCAGAGGAAGGCCACAAAGAGGATCAGAGGGTTGGAGCACCTCTTCTCTGAAGACAGGCAGAGAGAGTTTGGGTTGTTCAGCCTGCAGCAAACTCCAGGGCAACCTTAGAGCACCTTCCAGTACCTAAAGGGGTCTACAAGAGGGCAGGAGAGGAACTTGCAGCAAGGACATGTAGAGACAAAACAAGAGGAAATTCCTTCAAACTCAAAGAGGGTAGGTTTAGAATAAATATTAGAAGGAAGTATTATTCTTTGTTACAGAGAGACACTGGAACAGCTTTCCCAGAGAGGTTGTGGATGCCTCATCTCTGGAAGTGTTCAAGGCCAGGCTGGATGGGATTCTAAGCACTCTGGTCTAGTGAAGGGTGTCCCTGCCCACAGCAGCAGGGTTGGAACTAGGCAACCTTCAAGATTTTTTCCAAACCAGATCCTTCTATTTAATTTTATTATTATTTTATTGTAACAAACACTGAAGAGCTATAGAGCTTGCTCATTCCAGGTCACTTTATGACAAAGAACCAATTGAGCCATACTTACACAGAATATATTGTCCTTACACATTAGGTGTTGGAGAACAAATTATCCCATTTGTGACATTCAGTATACACATGAGCCAACAAGGATTTCATTTCAGTTTCAGATCTTCCTTTCTATTTCACCACACCYTTACACTCCCAGAAAATGAAGAAATAAAACCATTGAAGGGCACAGTCTTTTTATATTCATTTACTTGTAATTAATTTACTGCAGTAAATGCTTAATTACATTCTCTCATGTACAATATTACAACAATATTTATAACCTTATTATAAAAATATAAAATTTATATAAATTTATATCAATATATAATTTAACAAATCTTTATCTATTATATATAACAAATTTATAACAATATTGTTTATTGTTATAAATATTTCTTCTGACTCTTATTCCTAACAAAGTTATAATTGCCTTGCCTCACAAAATAGGTTTCAAAAAGCTTGTTCCAGTGTTCTAGTGCTCTGGTGTATTTTAATAACAACAATTTAAATGAAAAAAACCCTACAACATATACAAAACCAAGATAACTATCTGAAGTAGGGATTTACAGACATATTAGAGAGACTATGTTCCTCCTGAGCTTTAAATGTTTCTCTATTCCTTGGGCCAATCTGAATTTGCAATCTGAGTTCTCATTTTCAGGTGCATATCCTAAAATGAGACCAGCTTAGGACAAGATATGCATGAGATGTTTGCTATGTTGAAGTTGTCTCTATTTACAAATAAACAAGTAAAATTAACTAGTATGCCTGGAAGAGAGTGAAATTCACCAAAACTGAAGGCTCCAGTGTTATTTCTTACTCTGGTGAATTTTTGTTTATGTGTAGCACAACATTGTCACAGAAAAGACAAAAAAGTGTTTTGGTTTATTTTGTTTCCTTCCTAAAGTGCCTTATAATTAGAGGGTGAGTAGCAGGAGCAGGAATTCGAGATGCACTCTTAATTCCAGGTGTCAGAGTGCTTTAACCCAGGAGACCTCAACTGGAAGGATACTATGCTCCCAGTCCCATCAGTCTTCTTCTAGTACATCAGTTTTTTCCTACTTTTTGTTCTTTACCCACAAATAGAAGCCACCCAAATTTCTGAAGAGAAAATAAAATGTAGTTTAAAAATCAGAGTTTAGTTTGGATTAAAAATGTGCAGTTAAAGAAGACAAAGAAGAGAAAGAGGGAAGGAGGATTGGCAGAAGGATTTTTACAGTTTTCCACAGCCTTCTGAACATGTCAGAAGGAACGTGCATCACTTCAAACACAATAACAGTGAAAAAATTAGTCTCTGACATGTTTCCATTCTATAAAGATYAATTTTGGGATCTATAGATCATGAATTATCACTGTTGTGTATAACAACTGCCATATACTCTCTATATTTTCCTATGTTTCTAAAGAAAAAACATGGACAAAAGGATGACTTCCACCTTGGCTATGCCCAAGGACTGAATCTAGGAAAACTGAAAGAAGTAGTCTTGAATCTTATATAAGCAATTCATAGATGAAGTATCATTTAACCATAGGAAGTAGATTTCTGACTTGTCAAATCAAAAGCTTTAACAGGCAGGTATGTTCCATAAATGATGTGGGACAGAAGGGAGATAGAATGAAAGGTGATTGCACTTTTGGAAATATAAAMAACTGCTCACAACCTAGAGACCAGGGAATGAATTAGCAACCTGGTTTTGTTAAAGCCTGTGTAGGTAATATCAAGGTAATTTAATAATCAAAGGATTTCAGGTTTCACGGCTGTTGGTCTACAGCCTCTGATGCTTTATACACACACACACACWCACGAAAAAATTACAGATTAAGGAAAGAAGGKCTTTTATTTAGACCAGTCTGATAGAAAGTCATGTTATTCATTTTGTTAGATGCCAGAACCAATAAATCATCAAACATTACACTAATCACCCTAGAACACAGAATTTAAATGTTGTATTTGGTTACCTATAAAATTTGCCATGAGTAAATATAGACAAAAGAGCTAGTAGAATCTTTCTTCTAAAGAGTTTCAACTTTTTTGAATAGAAACCAAATTAACACAAGCACAGTATAAGCAAGGTAGCTCAGCTATTTATTTAACATTTTCAGATAGACTAAATTAAGAATATGACCTTTAAAGCTGCTGGTCCAGAACAGACCCTCTAGCCATGTGATTTTTTTACTTATTGCATTCTTTTTATGGTCAAAATCCCTTCTGAAATACTTTTCCACAGTAATTTACTAATTTTCTATAGTTAAGAAAAATGTACATGCTTGGGGATTTTAAATACTCCCATGCTATTGTCACACATAGAGTTCTTCATCTGCAGCTAGCCATATATCTATTAGATCTGGTGAGTCTATTTCTGCATAGTGGATGAATTTGGGTTGTTTGCTGTCTGCAAGTGAATCATAAAGTGCAATTATTTTAATAATCTATAACCTCTGATGAAATCCTGCTGAGATAATCTTTTGAGTCTCTTTTCTCCCTCAGATATAGTCACTGTAATAATACCTAGCTACTGACAGACAGAGGAAGTTAGGGATCTTCAGCCTGGAGAAGACAAAGTTGAGGTGTGCATACCTCATAGCTACCTTCACTATCTGAAGGGGGCCAACAGGGAAGCTGGAGAGGGACTGTTCAACAGGAGGTGTAGTGACAGGACAAGAACTAATGGGTACAAACTGAAAGAGGGGAAAATTAGGTTAGATATATGGAAGAAATTAACTGTGGGCATCACGAGGCACTGGAACAAGTTGACAGAGAAGCTGTGGATGTGACACATCCATGGAAGTGTTAAAGACCAGGTTGAATGGGACATTAAGCAACCTGGTCCAGTGGAGGTGTCCCTGCCTATGGTAGAGGGGCTGGAGCCAGATGATTTTTAAGGTTCCTTCCAACCCAAACCATTCTGTGATTAAGATATTGTTATTATAGAATTAATATTCTATGATTTTGCTTTACATTCAAACATAAAGTTTGGCTTTAGCTTCAGAAAAACTGCCCCTTGGCAAATCAAAATAGTATCTTTCAGAAAAAAAAATTTAAAAAAACCAAAACTGATAGCAAAAAACCTTTCAGTTACAATATTCTAAAGGTAAAGATGGAGGTGTATATCATTCCCATGGGAATAAAGACATTATAAGGAGGAYGACTGGAATGGGTCTGCACAGCAGGAGTAGGTCCTGTTCTCACTAGCCCAGGCACAGCAGCAAAACCCCAAGGTCAATGGCAGCTCTGTAGAAAACCACTGGCCTCCTCATTATGTTCATCTGCTCTCCAGTGGTTCCATTCTCAGTGCAATGCTGCAAATATATTTTCTTGTTACTCTTCAGGTTTTCTGGAGATTTATACATTGCTTTGGGAAATGAGCATTACTTAAGACAGAGTAGCAAAGTGAAGGGGATGTTTTTCCCATGGAACACACTTTTTCTTTCCCTCCCTATTTTTTCACTGCAAAYTTACACACTTGGAGTTGTTTAGAGGAGTGCCACCTACACCCTACTGGCAATAACAGCACCTTGTAAACAAGACCAAGTGTATCTTGGAGGAAAGGTTTTGTTATAACTTTAGTTTTTCAAATACTTTTTTTTTCCTCGCAGCCTCTTACTGTAGCTGGCGTGCATTACCATCTTTTAAAGGAACTAAAAGATTTACAAAAACAAGCAAATAGAGGGGGGAATAAAAGGGGCAAAAAAGCGTTCTGGGGAGGAAAGAGGCATTTTGGTTAGCAGAAATTTTTGACAAAAGGAATAAAATAAGGTCTGCTGAGCAGATGGAAACCAGCTAAYCTTAACACATGTTTTCTAGTCTGAAAAGATGTCAAGGAAACCTGCCACAAAGTCATTGCAAAAAAAAATTCCACTTTGGTGAACAAAACATGTAGGGTCTATCAAAAAGGTCATAAATTTCACCTCAGCATTTAGTTGTTCAATGAACTGATTACAGTAACACATTTTACCTAAAAAAACTAGGTCAAGTAAGGAGAAAGGAAACCCCTGAAGTCCATGGCTATAAATGTGTTCTAGATGACCTACAAGGGAAGAATTATTTAAAGATCATTCAACTTKAATTCTCCAGAGATTTCTGGTATGCCATTTATTATTTTCCTACAAGAAACATGAGCTACTGCTCTGACTTATTGCTCCAGTTTTAGAATGGAAATCTCAATGGAACATGCACTATAAAAATGGACTGTAAAAATCACAGTAATGAATCCAGCTCAGTGATATGATGAGTCCTGAAAGTATTTTTTTTTCAGCTGCTGACTTAATTTTTTAAGAGTCAATTTTTAATGTTTAAGAATAATTAAATTTCTAACTGATCTTTGAAAGGACAGCATGGAAAAAAATATTGTATTAAAAACATCTGATTCATGAAAAGACACCTTGAAAACAGTACTGACTACAACTGTCCAGTGTTTCTACCATTTTGACTACATCCTGATGAATTTAAAGTGCTCTTCCTAAGCTTCTATATATTCAAAAATGACAGTGAAACTGTATGAGAAAGTTATTAGCTCCTAGTTTGAAAACTATATTTAGACAAACTCTTGCATACTGTGCATAATGGGAAGGAACTCTTCACCTGTTCCTCTCTATTTCCCAACCAAAACATAGCTCAGTTCAGAAAGGGAGAATATAAAAATTTTACCTGACTAATTTTTAGATTAATGTAGAACAATATAACAATATACTATAAAACCTTTAAGAATTTTTGCTCCTTTGAAAATATTTACTTTTTAAGAAATATGTATTAGCATCACGGGGATGACAAAAATACTTTTATAAATTGCTGTAACTCTTACTTAGGTATTTTCTTAACTCCATATAAGTTTGTGTATTAAGTCTAAATAAAAGTGGCAGCCATACAGAATATTTAGGCATGTAATGCATATTTTGGCAGGCCCCCAGCTTCTGTGTCTTTAGACTTATGATCCCCAAACATTCCTGTTTGTCACCCTTGAACAGAAAGTTTTATATATATTTATACTTTAGTAGAAATATCAATTACTACTCTATATTTTTCCCCAGTTTTGCAATAATCAATTGCATAATCAATAACTGATCTTTTTTATGTTCTGGCTTCCAAGAAACTGATAAAAATCATTGCAATGTTTCCATGAGAATGACATTACAAGATGAGCAACCACAGCAGGATGTCAAGTTTCACCTGTATTTCACATGACAGAGCAAATAATGAGCATTAGATGAATTTTTATCTACAGGTAGGAAAACAATGTTGAAACCCATAAGAGCAGCCTAGTGCACTTGTTAATGCAAACAATGTGTTACATGCCCCTTCATGAATGCAAACCTAGTCTTAGATGCTAAAAATTAGGGTCCAAGATCACARTTAGTTACCTCACATCCTACTTCAAATCATTAGTATGAGGAAACAGGACATCATTGTTTTCAACAACATATTTGCATTTTCCCACCCCTTTTTCCTGTGTCTGGTTGGAAGGTTGTGCTCAAATAGTTACCTGTWCCAAAATGGCAAACTTCCTCAACCRYTCAACACCTCTGAATCACAGGRAATAAAAGTATAYCTGGTCTTACCAGGCCTTGCCTCTGCCACCAGCCTCTGCCTGTGCTCTAGTGTGCTGCTTCTCACCATATGTAACAGCAGGYAGGTTGACATGCCATTTTTACCAGCAGCCTAGGCACTGAGGTCCAGCCTTTTGGTATCCCKTAGTGGGAGGGATTGATTTTTCTTGCATGTATTTGGTTGCTTCTAACTTCTGTGATGGATGTCACTCAATCTTTAATCTGGTTGTACTTAATTATCATGTTATAAATCCTTTATTTTCATGCTTTCAAACACTAAGATAAAACTTGTAAAATATGTGAAGTGGTTGTACTTAGGATCTTCTTCCTGTTTTTATGTACACTTTATGTTCAGTAGACATGCAAGCTCAAACCCCTTTTCTTTGTATTCAACTGGTAATTGAACCCACATTATTTTATGAGATCTGGAATTTTTTTTTACCACCTTGATCAGTATTTTCAAATTAATAGTAGRCCAAACAAGAGTTTCTACCAGGAAAACAATAACAAAACTCACCTTCATGTATGTGAGAGACTGGAAAGAATTACTGGAGCAAAACAACTCAGATGTGTGTAGGAGGAAAGGGCAGATCAAGTTCTGCAAAGATGGAACAGTCCTCTGCCCCACAGTCAATCCTCTTTGGAGCTGCAGTCTAGTCCCAGAGCAGCTGTCAGATTAAAAGCCGCTGATGGGGAGTTGCAGCCACAGGAGGCCAGAGCAGACTAAAAACCATTGCACAAAGACACACGTGGCTAAGTCTCTATTGTCCTTGGAGTTTATGGCATCTGAGACCACATTGGATCCAAGGGTGATAGCTGTACATTTCTTGCCTCTTTTTTTTTCTCTCTCTTTCCCTCCTTTTCTTCTACTAATTTCCTCTTGAAATGTTAATGTTGGATAGGTTAGTGCTGAATCAATTCATTGTGAAATGCTTTATTTTGATTGAAATTTTGCCACTTCCTGATCTTCTAATGTTTGCCAGTGAAGCTTGTGTTTTGACCTCCCAAGAACTTTTGTCAAGCTTTCTTTTGTGCCACCTCAGGGAAAAGTAGAACCTTAAGCCACTTTTAAATAAACTTGCCATGCAATGGCCGGGGATTTACAGCACGTTCCTCTGTAACCTGCACTGGGTGACCCTGTCTTGGCAGGGGGCTTGGACTAGATAATCTACAGAGGTTCCTTCCAACCCTAACAATTATGTGATTCTGTGAAGCCCTCACTGAAGAGCAGACCAATTAGTCCAAAGGGCAAAGAGTGTTCTCATCCAATTCAAGAACATGGAGTTGTGCAAKTAACGATATATGATGAAAAAACTCGCAGGTCAGATAAACAGAAGCTGAAGTTAAGATAACACCAAAACTGTTTGGCAGGTGTGTTTAGTACTTCTGAGCTTCAAATGTGGACCAATATTTTTGGCTAAAAACCCCAGCTTTACACTAATTTTCTTGTATTCCTATAAAATSTGTAGTTTACCATCAAGTTTACATAGCATGGGCATATCTCCAAATWATGGTGAAAACAAGACAGTAAAAATACTTTTTTTGAAAAAAGAGGCAAGTATTTTAGAAAAAACACAATAGATTTTTCATGCTGTACCTTGTTAATACTGATACTTAGGATTTATCTCTTTTGGTTTCATTTCAGGCTTCCAAACACCTTAAGAACACTGAGCTTCAAGTTCCCAAGTAAAATAAGCCTTGGGTTATTATTCTGTTTTAATAGTTACTTGTGAAGAAAATTATTTATAAACAAAACATAGAAAAGGACACATAACATGAGGCCCAGAAATACCATGTTTTTCTCTCAGTCCCCCAGTCCCATAGGCAGAGAGGTTATTTTCAAACCTAAATTTTTGTAGTGTTAGTGATTGCCTTTTTTCTTTTACAGGTCTTTTCAAGACTCTCTTGACACTTGACTATAACAACAGAGTTTTTAAAAAGAAGAAAAAGCCTGGAAGTCACCACTGGCAGTCAACCATTAAATGTGATTTTTATTTCCTCTCATCAGGCAGAGAACCAATAAATCATCTATGAAGCTGAAACCAGGGGATCTCTTAAACTCCGTTTATACAACKTATGCACACTTCAGCTGGGGCCTAGTGACATAAATAGGTTTGTAGAAGCCTGTAAGACTTCATAAAATAAACAACAAGGCAAAGAATGTGTATATAGATCATTATGGAGCTTTTAGAAAGAGAAGAAGAAAATTTTATTTTGAAGCACTTCTCAACTTACTCAACTTGAGAAATCCCTGTTCTTTTGAAAAAATGCTCGGATTTATTACATTTTTATAACCTTACTCATTTAAATTTATAGGACTTGTTGGACAGTAGTGCTAATTATTTTCCTAAAAGAAGATTCTGCACTCTAACTGGCAGAATTGTAATGAGTGCACACATAGAAACGGTTGGGTGTGACAAGGGGATAGGTAGAAAATATAACACAAATGCCCAAAGACCCAGTTCATATAATGTAAAGGCCTTAAACTGATTCCATCAACAAAGAAAATACAAAACCCATAAAAACCCTGTCTGGATGAAAGACTTGAATTGTCTCACTTTACACTGGCCATTCTGGGAATGTGTCCAAAACAAGGAATACAGCTTCACACGCTACCATTATCAGTACTTAGGGTTTCAAGTGCAGATCTCCACAAGCTTCATAACCAATACTCACTTCACTTTTATGACACTCTTCCATGATATAATTTCCTCTTTACTCTGTTCTGAGTTGTACAACTACTTTGACTTAAAGGATTTTCAGAACTGAAAGATCACGAAGCCTGAGTTTTACTGCAAGTGGCTGGAGGAAGGAAAGGTAGACAAATGCAAAAGAATGCTATTTCTCAGAACCAGAAGAAAGGTTGCAGAAAATAATACATATAATTATCTCAAGTGATTGACATCCTGATTGATCTCCTGCTAACCTTATACATTTCATTGGCTGACTTGGTTAAGGCCTGCTTTGCTTAAAACAGCAGGTCAGGAGACACATGGTCAGGCAGGCCTCACTCAAGAGGAAGGAACAGTAAAATGCTGCTGTTAGCACAGGGCAGCATGTACAAAGATTCTTCCTTTTAGGCCACTTGCAGAAGTGAGCCCACATTAAAGCCTGGGAGAGTTTCATCAGAACWGAAGCTAGCCAGTTCTCCTGAATTCCGAAAAATCCATTTCCATTTTAGTAAATCGAGCAAGAGACAACAGACAGAGAATTAAGTAACTGATGCTGGAAGATTTGCTGACTTTTTCATCCTCCAAATGGCATGAATTTAGGGAGCATATCTAAGCCTGAAAAATGGGCACTTTACTGAATAACACACACATTTTTATAGTGCATAATACTGAGAAAAAAAAGCCATGAAAATAAGTCAGATGGCTTTGCAGTAAGAGGACTCATACCTCATTATGGAAAGAGGCACCAGATACCTCTCAGGTGTGATCCCTTCTTCGGGGTTTTCTGGATGGATAGAATCATCTTTAATTGTCTCTTAACCATGGCAAGGATCTGGTTCAATAAAGCCTTTCTCAGAAATCAGTTCCTTTTTWTAATCCAGTGTACAAGGAGTGTAAAAGTTTTGGCTGTGATAGAGTTGATTTTCTTCAGAGAAGGTTGTATGCAGCTGTGTTCTTCATTTATGCTGAAAATGGTGTTGATAATAAAGTTTTACTTACTGCTGAACAGTGCTTACGCAGTGCAAGGACTGTATATCCTAAAACAGGATGCTATTTATTCCAAACAGAACAGAAATGAGCTCATCACAACAAATAAAAACCTTGTTKAGGAGTTGTTTGTATAAGTCAATCTATCATAAAACAACTAAACTTCAAGACAGCAAAAATATTTGCTCCCAAAAAGATGTAAAGACAAAATGTATTTGTCTTCTGCAGATGAAGATAATCTCACAATCCTACTCCAAAATCCTGTAAATTAAATCTTTCCCATGAAACATATGAAAAGWCTTGTGTGTCCTATTCCTCTCCCTTCTTTCAACTACAAATTTTTGATTCAACCTCTGCAAAGATACGCCTGAGTAGTTTCTGCAATGACCCATCCATCAACCAGTACCTTAAGACTTCTGATCCTTGCAATTGTCTCCATTATCAATTTTTGTTCAGGGTTGCTATGTCTTTGACTGTAATGTATTAATTTTCCTGTCTCTTAACCTGTCTTTTTTTATGCTGACAAGCCATAAATCAGATATTCTGACAATAATCCTTACATTCTTCTGATCTTTYCACTAATGTACACCATTTCATGAGGATTAACATTTTTTGTCATTTGGTTGGAACACTATCATTATTTGTTGGCAAAACAGAAACAGTCAAAAAGATGTTTTTACCTTAGTCTTTAACCTCCAATTCATATGACTGATGTTTGTAAGATATCAAAGATTTCTTTTTGTACCCAATGAGTCAATTTACAGAAAGCAGTCATATTTTCTCTGCCTACAAAAACTGTAACTAAGTGACAGTGGTCAGTTAGGGTAGATTTTGAATAGCTTCCAGCAGGTCATTTCCAGATTGGATGTGAGTGACAACAATTCAGTTTCTAATGTGACAGACACCTACAGCTAGATCCACAATGGTTTTAGCAGATCAGTTTTAGCTTACTGTCATTGTTTAGACGTGGTATTCCCCAATTTAGTGCTTCCACTGCCTCTCCATTTTCCTTCCCCTCCAGCTGAAAGCATAAAAGGCAGAGATCCTGGGTTGAGATAAGACCACTTTACAGYAAACAGCAGTGAGTAAAGAAAACAACAGCTACAATACTAATATCTAAAGTGAACAAAGAGAGTGTGGTTTCATGCAAAACACTCACCAGGCCTGGGACAATGAAACAATGGCGGACAGATCCTCCACCACCACATTTTTCCAGCTCTAGAGAGGAATGCCCTTTCTTCCAGGAAACAAGAGATTCCCCCACCCCTGGCAATGACCTAAGATGYTATGGAATAACATTAGGTTGCTGCCCATGCCCACAGGGTTCCAGGCTCTGCACTCACACTCCTGCTGAGAAAAATTAKCCCTGCCCATGGCTGAAAACAAGACACTTGTATGCAAGTACACTCTTATTCCTTCTTGTTTATACTGCCTACCTACTGATTCACTCAAGCTGGATTATACAGACAGCAACCAGTTCACATAGGCAGGATTTACCATCCAAGTTCCTACAAGGTACTACATGTCATGTCAATACTTCTTGAGGGTTTTGTTGAATGCCTAAACAATTACTTGGACTTTTCCTGAAGATCTTTTGGGACACTCAGTGTAGTGAACCCACAAAAGAACCTGATTCTTTTTTGGTTCAGTTTTTTTAATGGTTATTCAGCTAGGAAAGACCACAGACTGAAAACATAGAATTTTCATTATTGCTGGCATTATCAAGTCTGAACACGAACCTCAGTGTTCCTGCTGGAATAAGCATACTTGCCTTACTGAAACAGCTACATATCTTCTCCTGAGTTAAACTCGCCCCAGATTAACTCAGGAAAGGATACCCAGAAACACATCCACAGCAGGACTGAAACAAAGAGTGCATAACTATACAGAAAAGCTGAGAGCAGTCATCAGCTTTTCTGTAAAAGAAAAATTCARCACAGAAACCAGTAGATTTCTATAAAATGGGCCCAATTTTGGTATTCTTAAAATCACATAACTGAAGTGCTACCATGAAGATGAAAAGGAAGAGGAAGAACAGGTGTATTCTATAACAACACTTGGGGCATCAGAGTTTCTTCAATTGCACAGGTACAAGGCAAAATACATTGAATATTGTGRTCAGTTTTTGGCCTCTTACCACAAGATATTGAGGTGCTGGAGTGTGCCCAGCGAAAGGCAACAGATGTGGTAAAGGGTCTGGAGGACAAGTCCTATGAGAAGTGGACTTGGGAGCTGGACCTGGGATCTTATCARTCTCTACAACTACTTGAAAGGATGTTGTTAAAAGYGCTGGAGGTAGGTCTCCTCTCTCAGGTAACAAGTGATTGGATCACAGGATGTGGCTTCAAGCTATGCCAGAGGAGGTTTGGGTTGATCATTAGGAAAAATTTCTTCACCATAAAGGTTGTCAAGCACTGGAACAGGCTGCCCAGGGAACTAAATGAGTCATCATCCCTGAAGGTATGTAAAAACATGTGYATGTGGCACTTAGAGAAAAGATTTAGTATTGACTCAGCAGTGCTTAACTTACAGTTGGACTTGATGATCTTAAAGGTCTTCTCCAGCTTAAAGGATTTTATGAGATAAAGCACATGTGTAATGCTCTGCTCACAGTTGCCCATTCACTGATGAAATTACAGAACCACTGTGAAGCTAGGAAAAAATTGATGTTTTGTTATTGAGTCACTTAATCTCAAGTAGCAAGGCGTTTCTTTGTTAGATATATGTTAACTGATTAGCAGTTGGTTACATGCACTGGAATTATAATCTGGAGCTGAAATGCGCTTTCAGAGCATAGCTCCACAGACATTGAGCCATTAGGACATCAAGGTTCCACTGCACCTTGATGTGCGCTGCAGTACAGCTGCAGTGGAACCCTTGAAAACAGAAACATTCTTGGRACCTGTTTGTGTTACAATCTCTTAAACTGTGTTGTACTGTTGACTAACACAGACTCTTTAGCAACCAGCCTTGAGCAGAGACTAAATTTGAATTAAATAGCAGAATGTAATCAGCACTGCTTACACAATCAGGCAGCTTCTAGGGATCAATAAAGATTCCTATCTGCAGATGTGAACAGAAAGCTAGCTTAACCTAGGTCAAAACCCCTCAAACTCACACAGATATGAAAGTCTTACAGGCAGCTGAAATAAATTACAGCAGCAGAATGGCAGTCCTTTTTCTAAGTTATTTGTAGACTCGACACATCAAYAGTGCAACAGATGGTATTCATGTTCCAGTATACAACCCCTACACATTTGGAAGGAAAACACTGAACAAAGCTCTCACTAACACCTGCAGTGCTTGCCACTGTAAGACAGCAGGCTCCTGATGGCACTGCACACCTGTATTATGACAGCTGACAACGTCAGTCAAACAGCTTGCTTCCAAGCACAAGAGTTCTGGGTAGAGGTTGAGGAAGACAAACTTGCAGATGCGATTTACTGGATGGAGAAACAGTGAAGGCTGCACACTGATACTGCAGCTCTGGCATTGAACATCAACACTTTCAAGTTCTTTTCTTCCAAGTTCTATGTTTGGAACAGCTTGTTCCTAGTCCTAGCCTTTGGTTTTCTACTATTCAGCATAAACCAGTTTACTTTGCAAATTATTTGAAAATATGTGGTATGCCCAAATTTAGTCCTGTGTGAATGCAGTATGGTTACAGCTGGCTTGAAACATTTATCTKTGACAGTTGAACCAAATTCAGCTTYTCAATTTAAATTCAAATAATCAAAGAACAAGAAAATTACTCCCTTATCTGTCCTTAGGTATCTTAAGAGGGTACCAAAGTTCTATGTAATATAGAAATCTTAGAAGCCTTTAGACAGTTCAGAAACTGATCTAAAGTAGTCTTTAGGAAACACCAGAAGGGGAAGAACAATTTTTTCCCACTTGTGTATGCAAGGGGGTCTCCTACTGTGCAAGCATTTGATTGCACAGATAAAAGCTAGTTTGCTGAAACTAGCTCTATGAGCAATTTGAAAAYGAAGTGATCAACACTTTAAGGACAGAGAAAGGCACATATATATCGGCCCTAAAAGTGCTTACTTGTGCAGAAACTTGTAGGCTGCATTTTGTTTGCAAATGTTGCTATGAATAGGAACATCAAGTGGCCCCTCTAGGTATATTAGGATGCTAAACCACCAAAGAAACTCAGAGGAATGTACAGGGGTGGGAAGAACCTGAAGGGCATGGTGTAAAAAGAAAATTTCACTGCAAAATTAATGAAGAGATTTTCATTAAAATGCATCAGRATGCAGTCAAAGTAATAGCTCGCATATACTGAAAATGGTCTGTAAAACAAGGATGAAATAAACATGCTTTATCCCAAAAGGAATAAAGCATATTTATTTTCTTTCTCCTCCCATCTTGGTCAGTTTWAAGTAATTGAGAAGCAACTGTACAAAACCTACAAACAAATCCCAACCCAGCACACTTTCTTTAAAGCCACATGCATATTCTGGTATTTGAAATATTTTACTGGGATCCTGAGCTGAATAATATTGGGTAAAGAGAAAAAAGAATTCTGCTCTTCCCCATTGTCCAAGAAAACAAAACAAAACAAAACAAAAAAAAAAACAAAACACACCAATTCTAGGGAAAAATGGTACAACTATCTTTTGTTAATAGCGTAATTCTTTTGAAAGACATGTCATAGGAACTTCTTTTCTAAGGGTCTTTTTGGTGCATAATTCCTCAGCAATGGCTCCACATRATCAAAGGCAGCTGAATGCAGTCTAGGCTGAAAATACTCCTCTTCAGCATTCCACAGGACTGGCAGCTAATCAGGTAGATTAGCTTCTGAGAGCACTCAGAGTGCTCTCCAGTTTCCCTAGATATGAAAATCAGGTACTAGTCTTTGCTTCTAGAACCTGTTCCAGTCAGCTATGAAGCACCTGCTGTTGAGCCTCTTCCACACTTCCACTGCCCTTGCACAGCCAGTATAGAGGGGAAAACAAAGCAGACTCCCTTGCTTGTCATCTGACAGCAATTACATTGCAGAGCAGGTTGAGAAGGCACTACACCTTCCCTGACAGCACCCAGTACCATTGAATAGTCTCACTCAGCAGGCCTCTGCAAGTTCTTTCCTTACATCCTGGCAAAACCCAAAGCTATCCACTTGATGCAGCAAGCCAGAGGTTTCTCCCTGCTCCAGCTTTCGTGCAGGTTTTAACCCTCCAGCCTTCTGGCTGGATTTCAGCCAGCTCTTCAAAGTGAAGGACACCAAAATCCTCAGTAAAACCATGAGAAGTTTGGTGACTACCCGAAACAAGAAGAGAGAAAAAAGCATCAAGACTGACATCCCAGAACTCAGATGGCAGAAAAATAAGGCTAGAGAATAGGGGGAAGTGTCTTAGGTAGACAGGTTAGTGACTGAAAGGATTTACAGAAACATGCTGATTGCTTTCTCCCCTAACTCCATAATCAAAGAAAGCTGACTGGCTCATGTTAGGTTTCTAAACAGAGACAGAATACTTCTGTASTCTATTAAAAAAGCCTTAATATTAGGATCATCCCCTTTTTATATTTGCCCTTAAGTGTCACCTTACTATTTATGTTTTATAAGTAAGATTTTTTTTAATTTTCTTTGGAGGTTTCCTCTAACAGAGAGAAAAATACGTTGTATACTGCACAATATATAGCAGTACATTTCCTCCTATCTTATGTACTGCTCTTGGAATGTATTTTTTTCCTCTCCAGTTGTTTTATGGGGGTTCCAATTATATTCACTTCTTCTATCTCAAGCAAAGGAATCTCTGTGACTGATGAAATAATRAAATTAGTAACAGTAAGTCACAGCYGGTTTCGACTGTGTAGTTGTCAGGGGAAGAATTTGCTAGATGATTGCTCCTCGATGCAGAAAATAGTTTTATCTGTAGATGTGTGGAACCAGGACTGGTTGTAGAAAATAAACTCTACTTCCTTCTGATGAATGAATTTTTAAAATGCATTTGGTATTTTGGTTTCTGATCATAAATGTGTGTTTTGGTACTTCTTTTTTAATAGCTATATAATATATATTGAGATGATATGTTGCCCTTCAATTTATTTTATTCAAATTTTAGAAATTTCTCATTCTGGAGAAAACTAGGAAATGCATTCAGGTCAGGAGTCTGAGAGGAGTCTGAGTCAGAGGCTGAGCCCCTGAATACCATTTTTATTCCCATAATAACTTCTAAAATAAGCTGGAGAAAAACACAGTAACTTTAATGACTTATTGTATTATTATAATAAAATTATAATAGGACATCACACCTTATTGTGTTATTTCTAACAGTAGAAACTATATTTTCTTTGYAAAAAAAAAAGTATTTTCTTTGGAAAGAGCTGAGATGAAGAATCTTTTCTTTGAAAGAATGCCAAAGTAGCTCTGCTACAGCAGCAAGAGCATTTACTGACAGTAACTAGAGGCTTAGATCTGCAACATGTCCTCCAAATGCCAGCCTGTTTTCCCTTAGGAGAAGAATTAAAAGTAATTTTGGGAACAGCATGGGGAACAAACAATCAAGATTTTTTTACAAAGTTCTGTGCTAGTATCCTACAACACAGTATTTTAGAGCTTTGTAACAGAGAGCAGTTACAATCTGTTACTACTGTTAACTCTTAAGGGTGGAAAGACTCAGAAAAAATATGTGGTATTAAAACCAAGTACTTTGCTTTTAGTTCTTATGATACAGAGCAGACTGCACTCTTTAATTTTAAGTCTAATTAAGACTAATTAAACGTCTAATTTTAATTGTACTTGAATTTCAAGCCAATGAGATTTGCCTCATCAGCCTTAGGTGCTGAAGTTCAGTATAGAGTCACAAAGTAGCAACAGCAAGGCTGTGATAATTCCTTCTGATGCTGAAGAAATTGCAGTAAAATTAACTTTTCAGTTCAATCGATCCCTATCTCACATGCTTAGAAGCTGCTAAGAGGACAAGGACTGACTGCCAATAATTTGACTGAAACTACCAACAGTAGTTAGAAGCAAATGGCAAACTCCCCAGCTATCCAAGATAAAAAAGCATTTGTAAGAAAAAACCTAAAAAGCTCTGTTTCCCTCTAACATAGCCACCATAAACACATAGGGGTCACTGCAACACCAACACAGAAATGGAAATACTGTAAGATTCATTTTGAAAATGTGGGTACAGGGCATCCTGATTCAAGTGTGTGTATACCTGAGTACTGCAAATTTGTAACCTTTTTTGAAAGTACTAATGAGCAGTTTGATGAAGTCAATTTTTAACACATTGTAATGAAATATCAGCCCATGTTTTTCACAAGACTTTTTTGGCTATTTACCTATTCACTAATCTTGCAGAAAATTGTATATATTGGTCACAATTCCTCAAGTTTAACTTCACCTAAAAAAAAATCCAAGAAAATGTTTAATAATTTGAAGTTTTATCTCCCTTTAAGTCAGCTTTTACACACATTCAAACTAAATTTTAGTAACAGTCAAGAKTTTTGACACAATTTTGTGATGATTATTTGAATGAAAAAAATGGGAGCCCTAAGGGAGTTGACAATTATGGTGTGTTACAAGCCAGCTGACCCTGTCAGATGAACAGTGTAGCCTCACTGGCGATCGTGAATTACAATGGAGTGGTTCAACAGAGCAAAGCACTTCCTACCAAGGACTTCCTGCATTCAATGAGTTCAGTCTGGGTCTGCCAGAAGACTAGCCCCTTGGATTAGAATCACAGAATGACAGAATGACAGAATAAGCTGAGTTGGAAGAGATCCATCAGGGTCACTGAGTCCTACTCCTGGCCCTGCACAGGGCACTCRCCAAGAGTCACACCATGTGCCCATGAGTACTGTCCAAATGCTTCTTTAACTCTGTCAGGCTTGCTGCTTTGACCGCTTCCCTCAGGAGCCTGTTGTCGCAGACACTTTTTTATGAAAAATCTACTATACATATCATAAAATAATAAATCGAGCCTTCTGAACATAGAGTTAACGTTCTCATCTCTCACTTCACTTGAAAACTTCAGTGACCACTGTCACACCTGTTCCAGTGCCCAACACCCTCTGGGTGAAGAACTTTTTTCTAATATCCAACCTAAACTTCCCCTGACACAACTTCAGGTCATTCCCTCAGGTCCTGTCACTGGTCACCAGAAAGGAGAGATCAGTGTCRGCCCCTCTTCTTCCCCTTATGAGGAAGTTGCAGTCRATGATGAGGTCTCCCCTCAGTCTCCTCCAGGCTGAACAGTCCAAGTGAGCTCAGCCACTCCTCATGCATCTTCCTCTCAAGGCCCTTCAACATCTTCCTTGCCCTCTTTTGGACAATCTCTAATAGTTTAACATATTTCTTATATTGTGGTGCCCAAAACACAATATTCAAGGTGAGGCCYCATCAYTTCAGAGCAGAGTGGGAGAAGGTGAAGTAATGGAGATTATCTTCAGATTTGCTTTAAGAACCTGCTAAAAACTCCGGCAAACGTGAGCCCTCCAAATCCCTGTTTCTGTTACAAGGAGCACTCTGCTGAGGGACACAGCTTTAATCTGCACCATAATGACCCCAACTTTCCTAAGCAACCATGCTTGCTTGTGGGTAATCCATGGGTAGCCATCTTCACTTCCATCTCTCAAATTATACTTTAATCACCCTATCACTATCATCAAAAGACATGGCTATAATAAGCAATTCCTTTTTTTTTTCCGTAGCAACTCTTTACCAAGATGAGCAATAGTACTTCCACAAAGCATAGCCATTATGTCTTACATTAACACCATCATATGTTCTGAATTACTCCATCATTTGCCACTGAGGATTTGATTTCTAATCCATATGTGTTATGATACAGTTATTAAAAATATTTAGAGAGATGCCTCTGCCTGAATTAAGGTACAAAAAGAGCCATATGCTGAATATACATAGCAACCTTTTGTGTAAACCAAAGCAACCTTTGCTTCACACCTGCAGCAAATGAATTTATTTATAGCACAGAGCTTCTTTGGATCAATAGAACTTTGAACGATAATACGACAWGTACATTGATAAAAGATACCAGTTAGACAAAAAATAGAGTATTAACAGAAACTAATGGTAATGTTGGATTAACTTTAGGGGTTTTACTTACATGCTGAGAATTCTTTAGAAGAGTTCTATTAGCACTAATGTCTTCACAATCACCTAAGAAAGTGTTTTCTTTCAAATAATAAAAAATGCTGTGGAATTGAATTTCATTTATTTAATCTTACTCTACTGAAKAGAGCAAGAAGTCTCACCTTTTAAACTCACGGAACAAAAGTAGATTCACATAATCTCCTTGATAAATGTCATGTAAATTGCAGTATTTTCAACTGGGACATTGTAATTTAATGACCTTTCAGTCATGAATAACCAGAACACTTAGTACTTTACAATAGCTGCAGAGAGATTGAAAACATTCAGACATTAAAAGAATAAAAAAGAAGAAATTTGATTGTAAGGAATTTCTCAGAAGGGAATTCAGAAGTTCTTGAGACATCTTATTGGGAGTTCTATTGAATGATCTTATGTTGTATAAGAAAAATGAGTGAGACACATGCACAGTGGTTTAGCAACATACCTGGAGGTATGTTTAGACAGCAATAAATAAAGGGTTCTACTATTTATGTCTTTTGCTATTATATTCCTCCTTTTTCCTCTTCTACTGTCTATTTACAGATTATTAATGTATGTAACAACAAGTACAATTTATATTTTCATTAACAATCACATGTATCACCATATATTACTGTGCATCATTTCTTTTGACATGAAATACAGAATGCAATGTGATACAGTGCACCACAGTAAACAAGTAAAAGTTACAAGTAGTGAMAATATTTTTTGGACTCTTACCTTTGAGAGAAATACAAACATGAAAGAAGCAGGTTCAGTGTTTGAGGCAAAGGAAATTATTTTCATATTTAAAGAAATTTTTATTCAAGGCAGCCTACATTTTTCATTTTGGTTTCCACGAGAATTGAGTTACTGAACAGTGATTTGCAGGTGCTACTTAAAAGATTTAATCTTATAATTCATTAACCCTGATGACAACAATATARAGGGCCAAATGTAAGAGAAAATATTAGGTTTTGCTTTGATCAAGGCAGAGTTTATACAGGTATTTTCTCCAGAAGTATATACTTAAATAGGATATTTAAACAACAATCTTAAGCATTCAAACAAGGCATGCAGTGAAATCACATGAAATATTTCCCATGCCCAACTGCCATTTGGAATAAATGACTATAGATTCTAAAAACCTGAAAAATTCATAAGGCACARAATTCCTGCCCTTCAGCACTCTCTCTGTTTGTAACTGTGTCACAACTAGAGATGATATGAGATTCCCTTTTGAATGGTGTGTAGGCTTTGGTGTAGATGTGCACAGGAGTGATGATCATAGTGGGTCCTTTACAAATGAGTAATTCTAACCTAGTCTAGCCTAGTCTACTTCTATCCTATTTATAATCTAATGGACAAGTTCTTAGAGTATTGTCAATAAAATATCTTTCRTAAATAATCATATAACTGTTGAGTCAGAGGTAATAAATTTCATACAGTTACAACTGAAAAATTCCTAAAAAATCAAGTACTTACCTTGTTAWGATCAACTCCAAAATTTCCTGCAGATCAATAAAAGTGAGCCAATAAAAAACATATGTTTGGAAGATGAGTTTATGCAAAATTATTAAACATTGCAATTATTTACAATTTGGTAACCCTGGCTGTGTTATTGTTCTGCCTCCTGTTTACATTTTGTAAAGTAAAATGCTTCTTCAGCTTGTACAAGTGAATTGTGAAATCTGCTTCTTGAGAAGTTCAATGACTTGCCTTGTTGCTTATTCATTTACCTTTTCCCTRCATCTGTAACTGTTTATTTCTGTATCACAAAGGGGGAAACACTGTTGACCTCACTAAACAAACCTAATATCTTTACACACTTGATTAAGCTATACTTCTACAATTATTTTTAGAAGAACAAAATTACCAAACAAAAAACCAAGGCAAACCACCAAAGATATTTCTTACTTTTCTAAAATATTCAGGTAAAAGACCATAGGCAAAATCAATTCAAATATGAATATATGCATCAGTCTTCAAGAATTCCAAGAGAATTCAATTTGTTTCCTGGTAAAAGCTGTAAAATCGAAGTTACAATTGGAATATAAGCATAAAATTCAAGTGCATCCAAAAATTCCAACTGTGGCCTGGCTGGATATCAGTGCTTTGGCTGCATGCACACCCAGAACTCTCTGTCAATGAATTCCTGGGCAAGGCAAGAGCTTCCCAAATCCTCTCAGCATTGAGGAGACAGCACGTAAGACAAAGTCAATGACAAAGCCCTTAACCAGCTTCACAACAAAAATTCTGTTACAGGAGGTCTCCAGYTGTGAATTACAGACAGCCCTGGAATTTTCCTAAGCAGGCCCTGCTGTGCCTAGACTCTTTGCTAGCCACCATCTGTATGCTTCAATACATCTACTATTCATGCATAATTTATTAATATGCATTTGTTAAAAATGTAGCCACCGTGGATAAAGAATCTGGCAGGCTCACCGACTCCTTCAGGCAGATCCTGATGCAAGACTGACCAAAATACACAGATAGCTGCAAACAGCCAGCAGAAAGGGGTTTTTTCGTGCATTTGACAGAAATGGTCATACATGATAGGCTTTTARACATAATTAATAGTAAGTGTATCATTTAAAACACTCAATAGAAACATGTCTATGAGGTGCTGGAGTCATCATGGAGGACTGAAGGCCGGACGAATTATAGGAAATAAGTGAAATAGGATCACAAGTAGTCTTGATCTGATCCAGGTGAAKACACTGCTGCAGGGATACTTGCAATGGAGGCTCCTGCAACTCAAGAGAAAACAACCATCTCATTCATTCAAGAGACTGGTTTCCTGTCAGGKGTGCTATGATCTGACAAGGTGCCATTTCTTTTTTTAGATAAAAAAATATGCCTGTGAGAATCTCTAAAAGTTTCCAGTGCTTAAAAGAAGATAGAAAAAAAAATGAACAAATATGTCATCCTCTTTCAAAATACATTACTAATAAGGAATAGTAAATTTCCTTTTCAAAGTGTGAGAGAGCACAGTTCCACTACTATGCAGAAGGATTGGTACTATTTTCAAAACCATGCAAAAACAAAAACTTCATGACAGAAAAGTAGATTACCAAATCTGAACCCTTGAATATATATACTACCAAAAAAACCAAAAAGCTGTATGCCTGCTTTTTCCTCTACTTTAGTATTAGATAGAAATATTAGTCATGTACATGACTAATTTTTGATTAATTTCTTTGACACGATTAAAAAAAAAGGAAAACCCCACATGACTAACACTGATTAACACAATACCTTCCACCTCATATGATGAATCAGGAATGTCATATCAAAGGAAGAGAATTGCAATTAGACCTGAATAGCTAGGCTCTGCCTAAAGGCCAAACACTTATATAGAACTTGTTGACTCCTTTTGGTAAGAAGACTGGATATACATGAAAACAGTACAAAAAGACAAGCATCATTAATACTCTTAATTTTGCATCTGCATCTGGAGCACTTAAACTGTTGCATGACCCTAGATAAATCATTCCTCCTCTAAAATTCAGGAAAAACAACACCTATAAGGGCACTGATGCTTGAATGAGACAGTGCCGCAAGGTGACTAMCTAATTTCCAATAACAAAGTTGAATTATCCTCTGCATTTTTGCACAACAGTCTAAAAGTACTTAATGCATGACACATTAGGACCTTACATAACCACTGTACTCCATAGACTCCAATACAACAGAAAAAAATTCCATAATATTAATAACTTTAGCTATACAGAGTCATTAAATTCAGAAGGATGAGCCACATGTACAAAACTACAGTGCTGTGTATAAAAAAATTATATTTGTTTTAAAAGACACMAAAACCAAATCTGTTTAAAATAACTGGCTATGTGGTGGTTCTAAAATACTAAACAAAGTTCTCAGAAACTGATTTACTGAAATTTCTACTGTATTTCTTGTGACCCAGATCTTGCAAAGACTTTTAATTAATTTACCTTAATATGTATGAACAACTCCATGCGAGAAAAATAGACTACACAAGACTACTGAGCAAGCACATTGTGCATCGTTTGCAGAATTASAKRTTAAAGCTAATGCATACTGAAAACATACAAAGCAGTTAAAACATCACAATCACTTTGTATTAATTCAGACATGGACACCCACCTGTGCTTTGGTACAAATCAGAAAAATATTCAGACTTCCATCTGACATTCTCCTTCCTTTTCTACTAGACAATTTTGCTCATATAAGAGCTCCAAGTTGAATCTATGAAATAGTTACTCAAGAACAAGTCCCTGAATATTCACCAATCCAGCATTTGGAGTAAAATATGTTCCTGTGATTAGGACAAAATATACAAAATATTCAACATGCTTTTACATCTAAGTTGGTGCAAAAAATAACCTATTTCTAAACTAAGCTATAAAAGGCTAAATAGTTATTTCAAAAACATTTGKATTGCTTTTCTTACTTGAACTGCACCACAGTAATGAGAAAAGACAATAATAATTGACTTTGGATAATACATCTTGGAAAAAACTTAACTAAATAGTGAATGGGTTCAATTTAATTGTGGCCTAGGGTAGTGATAGAGTTAATGTTTTTAGAATGGAAACTATAGATTATAGAATCATAGAATGGCTTGGGTTGTAAGGATCCTAGTAGATAAAAGCTTCTAAGATTTGCTGATGTAGAAACTCTAGGTAGATTAATCAGATATTGCATTTTAGGACAGTCAGCTCACAGTGCTAGGYAATATCTTTCAATATGGGATATATGGGATATAATTTCAGTGCTAAAGTTCCATTCTTTTGTGGTTTTTAATAGATATCTCAGGAACTCAAAARCTGGTGAATTGTTTTGTTTAAATACTGCATTAAATTTAAGTACTTCCAACTGGACAATATTTTCCTTAGGTAGTTATCAGCTAGGTAGAAGATCAGCTTTTACATAAACAGAGCACTGCTCCCTACCCAAAAAAAACCCAGATCTACCTCATTTTACCACWAGGATCAGAAGTTTATGTGAATGAAAGCAAGCAGAAAATGAMGGAGCTTCTAGATATTTTCCAGCTTATTTAGTTGTTTTTCTGTGTTTYATGTTCTGATTCTGGTTTTCATATTGTATCAAAAAGAATAAGGTATGTAGTTTCCATCTGGATAAGAAGCAGAAACATTAACCATGGTAAAAAAAAAGCTTTAAAACAGTTAAACACTTTTTCTTGCTAATATAAAAAGGATATACACATATACATGTTATCAAACTTGCTTTTCAGTAATACAGGGGGGAAAACAGCACTGTTTATTAAGATTAAGGCGTATATTACTAATTTTGAAATGGCTGACAGAAGTTTCCTGTTTCTTTTTAGTCTGACCTATTCTGTGCATCCTTGCAGAATACTTTTTTCTCTTAAATGATTTATCCTATCTATGTTTCACTACACTGACCCTGACTGTCTTTTGGTATTTGTTTATGCCTTCCAGTTGACTAAATAGCAGAAAGGACTATAGCACTTACAGCTCCTCATTCAGTTTTGCAGGTACACAGAGGTTCCAGTGCTTAAAACAACATTTGTTGAAGTATTTATTTGCACTCACATTTTTGTGCATAAATAAATGGACAGAAATCAAGATAAAATCCGAAGAAAGCATCTAAGATGAAATTGCCTATATCAGAGATTATGTTCTAAAGTCTTCTATTTATCATAAAGTATTTTTTGTTCTTATTAGAAGATATTACTCATAAGACTGAGTTTAAACAATTATCACTGCTTTAGATAATATACTTGATTGACTTTCAGAAATAAAGGACTTTATTCAACAGGACACATAGCAAAAATATTTTTTATATAATCAAACTTAACTACTAGGCAATCAAATCAAGTTATTCAAAATGCAGTTTCTGGAATTACTGAGAAAGTCTACAGATAATAAGCCTCTTAAAAATTCTGAACTCATTTAAACATTCTACCTGCAGTATATTATCTCTGAATAGTAGCATACCTCTAGGAAAACACCTGATGGCTTCGTTCCTTCAAGAGCCACTGTCATGAAAACCTTTCTYAGTTATTCTTGGCTATTCTTTATTGCTTTATCCAAAGCAATAAATCATTTTTCCTCTTATATGTTATAACCAATGCTGTTTCCTTATTTCATMTAGTTCTGTAGGTAAAAAACAACCAACGCCAGGCCTGTCAAGTAATGCAAGACCTGCTGTGTCTATGTGTGTTTAAGAGAGGGGGCAGAGGGCAAGAGGGACCAACATGAACAAGATGATGAAAAAGTATTTCTGCAAACAGATGGCAAGAAAAGTTTGAAAGCGTACTTTTGAGACTAGGAAAAGTACATCTTGTGCTGCATTCATTTTCTRATGTGTCACTTCTTGGATCTGAATTCAATATCATGAACTCCAAAAATTTGTAAGAAAACATAGAAAAGCTAAAAAAGTTTCTTATTGCATCAAATGATAAAATATCAGTTTCCTGGAATCCTATTTTTCTATGTGCACAGGTCTATAGTCCYATATAAAACTTCCATTCACAAAAGCTTGACCTTTACGGGCAGTCTTAGTATTTTCTTTATCAGTCATAGATTTTATGCCTCAGTACTTAAAAGTCTGTTCCTTTCTCTGCATAGAGGGCCTTATTCACTCAGTTGTCCTGGTTGGACAGGCTGCAGCAGACCCCCACTGTAATGTCACCTGTCCCTGCCCTGCCTTTAATCTTTACCCAAAAATTCTCTGTTGGCTTCTCACCCATTTCAAAGTAGAGCTGGTCATTGGCACAGAGGGAAACACCCCTCCTCATCTCCCCTGCCTGCCTTTCCTAAGGGGTCTGTATCATTCCATTCCAGCACTCCAATCACAGAAGCCATCTCTTCTTCTCTCAGTTATGCCAATAACATTCTAGCCCTGCAGGCATTTGCACATCTCTAACTCATCTTGTTTATTCCCCATGGAATATATCTTGTATAGACACATTTAAGTTGGGTTCCCAGTGAAGCCAGCTTACTGTCTGGAGTGGAAATTCCTTTGTGCCACACTTCAGGTACTCTCTTGRTGACCTGTGATCCCTCTCCAGGTTCTGGGAATCTATTGCAGGAAGGTTATTTATGATCCCTGGTTTTGCTTCTTCTCTGATGTTACTGGGGTGAAAAATAGAAACTGAAATAATTAAAAAACCCCAATCATCAAACATACAAACAAAAAGGTTTTGCTAACAGATAATTATATTGATATTTTATGAAACCAGAGTATTGTTTTCAGACATCCACAATACGTGTTTTTAAAAAGCTATGTTTTGCAGGTGCTGAGTAATGTTAATTTAGAATTTGTATACAACATTTTTTTCTTMATTAAATCTTCCTTTGCTGTGCAAGTTGGGAATATTTTTAATTGGGCCCAGCTCTTACTCATTAGAAACAGGCCATTAGAACCAATATTAAAGGCCAGAAAGAAGTAAAAAAAAGTACTGGTAATAAAGGGAGATGTTTTCTGTGCACAGATAATTGAAAAAATAGTGTGTTGGCCTTTGGCGATTAGGCTGGATGTGTACCAGAAGGCAGGGGAGCCCTGTGGTTCTCATTTACTTGATGTACAAGACAGAGCACCAGCTTCTTTTCCTGAAAAATAGCTCTTCAGGGTAAACAGAAATAGTCATTWAAAAAAGCAATGGTTTCTTCTTTTTCAGTTGGGGAAGGGAAATGTTGGGTTTTGATTTCGAGGGTTTTTTTGAGTGTGTGATCGTAGAGTCAGCACATAACACTGTGAATATCCAAAGACTTTCATTCTCTTGAACAAGGTGCTAGTTTTAAATATAAATATTATTCAGAACAGAAGTATATTCCAAGCACCTTGCTCAAGATCATGCAGGAATGCTGGGACAGAAGAGATGATAAATCAGATTTCCCAGTTCTGTYCTTTGATCAAAGAATGTCTTTCCTCTCTTCAAATGTATCCCAGAAGTATACCTTGAAAATAGTTTAGGGACCAGTCAAAGAGATTCACAATTCCAGGCTTTGCAAGAGAGAATTTGAAAGAATACCTTGAAGAGGTTTGCTCAACTACAAATTTAACCTAGATGTTAAAGAGCTCTTGTTTTGTCCAAATTAGCACATGTGCATTTGAAATGTGGTCCATGGAATTGTTCTAAATCACAGAACTGGTGAGTATTGTAGAAATCAGTTGGGAAGGGGGAAGTTCAAGCCCTGTGGAAAACCCTGTGAAGCTCCAGGCATCACAAAAGGCAGTGCTCTCAGCCTCAGACCACTGCCCTTCCTGATGTGATTTATCTCACTAACACAGATCTCTAGAAGTCAAAGAAGCAAACTTGAACTATGGTTCACAGCATGCACAACTATGGAAAGAAACTATTTAATTCACCTTATGCAAACCTACTGATGAGTCCAGAAAATAATTTAATGTACAAGTAATCTTCTCCAGACAGAAAGAGCATGGCTTTTTTTTTTTTTTTCCCTACATGAGGGGGTATACATAAAGTCCAATTAATAAGCACTTATTTCCTAGATTCCATYTGCATGAAATAATGTGACAGCTTCTCTTCATCACTTCCACATTATGTATCTCTAAAGAAACATTTCCCTCTACTCTGGCCACTCCCTGTACAGGCATACACATTTCAAGTTCATGAAGTACTTGTTACTCATCCTCAAACTTACTGTCAGTACTGCTATTTTTCTTTTACTTTTTGGTTTTCTTCACATGCTGAAGATCTTTTTGCCTATGGAGGAGGAGAAATGGTAGCAGCGTGGGTAGTTACCATTTATTTTTATCTTGGTTTTATTATCTCATGGGCTCACAAAGCATTTCCAAGCAGCAACAATTATTCAAGAGGAAGGCAGGTGGATAGTGCATCATTGCAGTATTTCCCAAGTTCCATTAAGCAAGCAGAGACCAAAATGACTCTAGAAGTGCTTGTTAGCAAAAGCAAGTACTATCCTGCAAGTAAGAGCAGGAAGGAAGGCTAGCATTTCAAGCACTATTGTGATTTCATGCTAGTCTACATTTAGTCAGGTAGAAGGAGATCCTTTAGCACAATCAATTCTTTTTTCTGTGCCGAAGCAAATATTAAAAGGTGCTCAGAAGTCACAAAGTGTTGGGTGACTGGTACTGCTTGGGTTAGTTTTTGCAAAARAGAAATTAATATACTGCTATTATATTAGGATCTATTTTGTTTCYAAGCAAAATATATATCTAAGACTCTTTTAAGGAATAATGCTTCAAGAAGCCCTGCCAAACCACAATGGCTGTGCTGACCTGGATTTCTAGCCTTTGCCCCCTCCTCTTTGGAAAAGTAAAAGCATCTGCAGTGTTTGTTTTGCATTGATCAATCTCCTTTGCTGTTCTTTAGATTCTTCATTCTGTGCTCAAGTCCAGCTGAAAATGTCTCTTTTCCATACCCTATAAAGCTTAAATATTACACACTGCAAAAAGAAACGTTTTTCCATGTGATATTTTTTAATAGTTATCCATTTATTAGGTTGTGCCTTTGTGAACAGAATTAATAGGAGAATTTTAAAAGAATATAGACTGTTGAGCAAAACAAAATTGTTACTACACACTAAATAAAAGGAAAATTCAGTATCTAAAACTATCCCTTGAAAACTCTGCCCTATACACCTAAGGATCAATCATCAAAGCTTGACTTACTCACCCCAGTCTTTTACAGTCAAAATTTTCCTTTTTTGGTTTTAGACTCATAACCAAGGATAAACCTGTCTTAAGTGATTCATGTACTTATTCATCTCTATTGACTATGAGGAATACCTTGGACAGCTAGTGCAGTCTTACAGGTGTCACAGTTGSACCTCTGGCAATGCACTTCAAAATGTGGGGAGCTACTTCAATAAAATTATAGATAACTTTGGAGAGAGGTGCAGAGCCCTTGGGCATCTATGGAAGGTTCACTGTACTCCAGTTACAAAGGAAAGTCCTGAGCTTCAGATGGTTTCAGCAGCCTGCTTCTACCGACACTGACATGGCTGTACTTGCAGCCTGTACACATCCCCCATGCCTCCCTGAGTTCACTCTGAGTTCTCTTTCTACCAACACCTTCTAGTTATAAAGAAAAAACAAGTATTGGCTTCCCAATAAAGTTTTATGAAATTATTGTTGCACTGGGAAAAAGCAGGACAGATGCATGACAATTGGTGTACATATCAAGCTGTCCATGGTATGGATAAAAACCTTATCACAGGCAGAAGGAATGAAAGAAGCTTATCAAGATACACAACTACACATCCCAGAACAGCCTGATTGTCCATTCTACAGAGGTTGGAGCACTCACACTATATTTTAGAAATAGACAGCATCGCAAAATCATATTCTTACTTATTACTTTTTTACTAACAAATGATCACATCTTCTGAAAAGGATGCTTGGATAACTAGTAATTTTGCTCTTAATAAGCACAAAAAGTGAATTAAAAAACATGAAGATTMAAATCATCAGATTTCAATACAGATGAATCATTTGCATAAATTTTATTTTGCCTCAAGAACACAGCTTATCCCTAGAGGACAAAGAGCTACAGATAAATTGCTTTCAGCACAAGAAATTAAGCAGAATGATCAGCTTGCAGTGGCTAAAGAAGGCTTGCAAACAGGCTGATAAAACATTCAYGGTTGAGAAGTTTACGAACATAACTAACTTTGCATTCCTCATCATCCTTCATTAGGGAGATAATAAAATCAATAGCAATTTAAATCAAGGGTATACTTTACACAAAGTCTCCTTTTAGGGTTAGTAGAAATAGAACACTGTGTAGGTAAAAAATTCAGTTACCAGCTTCTTCCATATCTAAATCAAAATCCAGTTCATCTCATTCAGGGCTCCAACAGTTCATTCAAAGCTAAAAGGAAAAATTTGCTTGTCACTCATTTCTAGTGGAGATGCCTAAAAGACTTCTGTTATAACAGGCTGAACATTATTTTCAGTCCTTTAGTCTGTTCATGAAAGTAAATATAGGAATAATTCTCTAGGAGTCACTCTGAAAAGGTCCAAGTCCTAAGTGAAGTTAAATCCCAGCTCCAGGCATAAGCAAATAGGAAGATTGATATCCAGAGCAGTGGAGGGTGGAGAGCTCATGGGAATGCAGCCTTTTCCTCATCTGCAGCAACAGATTAACAAGATCAGTCTTCTATCACACTGATGGGAGTGATTCCCCCCAGCTGCACTATGGAAACACCTGAATTCCACATTTATCTGCTGTGTGCTAGGGCACATTCCAGCATACCACAACTAATGGAGATGCCTCTTCACAAAGTTGTCACTTCATAGATTTAACCAGTAGTTAAGTATACCCCAATATTCATATTARACACATCTCCAGCAATTTTTCTTGAAGGTTTCTAAGCCAGTTTGGGAAGCTGAACATCCATTAATTATTCCAGCTGCACTAAGTGCAGTTCTGGAGCATATCTGACAACCATCTGAAAATAAATCTAATTTGTGTGCTCTGAGACTTCTCCAGTCTCATGRAAAAAGTAAAGAGGAAAAAGTAGTAAAAATGACTAAAAGATTCCTTGCGTCTGTGCACACCTTGTCTTGGTTAATACTCTGATGTAGAGGCACCATAAGAAGAAGTCACTCCAGCATAATTCTGAAGATAAAGATCATTATTGTAGTCTAAKAAAATCAATTCATTACATTTGAAGGCACATAGAAACAATATTTAATACCTGGTAATTTTTTCTTAGCTAAAGAATATTCTTTGAAATCCATACAGCTGGCAGAGAAACAGAACCAGTTGACCRGGAAATTTTGTAGCCCTTTCAATTAAGGGAATATTTGCTCAAATTTATGAAAGCCTGGAACACATCTAGAATTTATTTCCTCTACATATTTACTGGAAATGCTACTAAACACAAATTCTGCTTTGGCTACCTCTCTTAAGCAGTACTGACTTGTAGCTTTCTTGGTAATGAGAGGTTGTTTGCTGCAGCAATAATCCGCCCTGGGTAGGCGTAGGTGCCTTTGAAATATGTAAGTCTCTGACTGAGCAGGCATAGACAAGACCAGTACCTTGTTAGTCAATGAACAACCTCAATTTATATGACGGTAACAGTGACTCCTCATACCAAACTGGCAGTTCATATCTTGATTACTGAGATAGATAGATGATAATAGATAGCATTAATAGATTAATAGAAGATAGATAGATAGATAGATAGATAGATAGATAGATACATACATACATACATACATACATACATAGATGATCAAAAATATTTTAAAAAACAAACATCAGCATGGTTTATTAGGCTGCAGGCTACAGCTTATTTAAGGATGGGTTTGAAGTTTATTTAAGGACATCCATCACAAGAATAAATGACAGTAATAACAGAAAGCCTCTGGAGATACCATGTTAGCAGTCCCTTCAAGTAACTTTTTTGTCCTTACAGCTCTCTGATCCTCTTCAACACATTTTATCCTCAAACAATCTCCATCTMGATGCTCTCTCTGGTTTTTAGCTACCCTGTTTCCAATACTTTTTCCTGTAAAGTGCCACTTAAATCTTCTGACATTTAAGAGAAGCAAGATTATCAAGGCACCCAACAGAAAGAGCCTAAATAGAAGGCTACCTAAAAGGCTACATTTACTACTCTTTTAATCAATTGGCTTAATTTAATCTCTCCTCTGTGTTCAGTTTATCAACAGAAAAGTAATTAAAAAGTCAACTCTTTTTTTTATAAGTAGATAGAACACTATTCTGTAATTATTTATCAACAGTTAGGGTGGCCAATACAAAATTAAAAGGGAGGAAAATATCCATTGCTTCAATAAGATTCAAAGTTGCATTTTGCTTTGATTTTATTACAGTGAAAATTCTGCTTATTTCAAAGTATAAGGTATTCTGAATAGTCCTAATCCCCAAAAAGCAAAGAGTTGGTTTGATACACATATTTTCAGAAAACCACTCTTTAGACACTTTCAAATAGCCTCTATAGACAAAATATATAAAAACTCATTACTTCCCACCTATTAATATTACACGCGGTCCTCAGCAGCAAGTATATCCAGCCTGGTAAACTTTTAAACTATTTTTTAAAGTTACTTAAACATATACAAACATATGACTGTTGCTTGCTTGAAAGTAAATAAAGACAGAATCACTAGATGAACATAAAATCTTCATCTATCTGCTTTCTCTCTYTAGAAACAGCTTTTCACCCACATAACACTAACACTCACATAACTTGAAAGCTGAGTTCATTGTCTTTCTATWGAAATTGACTCTGGCCCTACCACAAGTCAATAACTATGGGAATTTTGGAATTTCTTTTCATACCAAGGGAGATTTTTTAATTTCCTGCATCTTTTCCCATGACATATACATTGAAATAATTTATGGGGAARACTAAAGCAGTAAGGTTTTATCTTTACGATAGACCATGAAACCTAATACTTCAGTGTTTGATGACAAAAACATCATCAAAAAAGTTTGTCAATGCTACTGCAATTATACTTTTTCTTACTTTCATATTTCACTGTTTCTCTTTCTTGTGTCAATCTCTTATAGCCCTTCTGCCCATCTTGACTTTAAAAATACTTTTTTACAAATTTTTATTCTTGCTGTATTTCATAGCGTTTTTTGCATAGTACCACTGTTTAGGCAGATTGCAGCCCAGGGAGACATAAGATCTAAAACTAGTTTTTCACTTCACAATTTACATGCTACACAAAATCTGTCAGGTCCTCAAGCTTTATTTTACCTCAGTATTTCTCTATAGAATGAGACCAGTGTTACTCATATACCCCTGGAAAATGCTGATTGAATCACTTATTTGACATTTTCATAGTCCACTTATTTTATATCCCCTCTGCTCCCATAGTTTAATTGTTTTCCTATCTCATTTCTATCCTTGGTTTTCCTTTTCTCTTGATCCTTCCTATTTTCCTTACCTCAAAGAGATCACCCATTTATCTTTTCATGTGTTTTTCCCAGGTATATTAAAATATAAAAAAATTTTTTAATAATTTCCAATTTCTGTGCAGATTCCATAGCTGAAGGCCAACTTTATTGTACAAATAATCACCTAACAAAAATTCTATATTCTTTTTCCAATACTTTCTCCTAGGTGTCTATTTCTTAGCTTATGTGTAATTTGACTAAACAAAGCTCTTAATTCCTTTCCTCTCACCCCAATCCAGCCCTCATATTTATCAGTGGAACAGTGTAAGTCTACAGATCCTATTAACTGTTATATTGCCTGTCAGGCATGTAATTCCAGGCATCTTTTGTTGATCCTGATAAATCCTCAGTTGCASGATATGACTAAATCTTGCTGAGGTCTTTTTCGCATAAGACTACTAAGTACAACATTTTCTGTAATCCTATTCAGCCAGAACAGGTGCCTTTATTCTTCTTCTTGAATCATCATTTCCTTTCAGCYGGTAATCATGTCCTACCATAGCTTCTTAAAATGCCTCTAAGGACTAACGTCTTCTCCATTTGTTGATTTTACTATGTTGCCCTGATTCCCTTTGCAGGTAGCTCATAATGCAGGAGTTCCATAGTGCTCAATGTCTCTTTCACCTCTAATATTTGACATCAAATTTTAATCTTTTGCTTCTAACAATTCCTGTGTGCTGAAATTCCTTGCTTACCTGTCAGATTACCTAATAAGTAGCTTTATTCTTCCTTCCTTGTTTCTCTTCAGGTGTGGGTGTGCAAATCCACATGCATTCACATAAACGGACATGTGTGTGCAGAAATGTGTGTGTGTGTGTATAGATATGCAGGTAGGTAAGCAAATATGTGCATGAACACATAAAAATGCATTTGGGCACAGGTGTGCAAAATCCCACATAGATGTGCAAGCATGAACACATGCAGGGGGTGTGGGTGGTTAAAWACATGTGGTTTATTCCTTAGTGGTGGCTTTTCCAACCTCCATTAAGTCAGCTGTGCACATTTCCAAAAGCAATACTTCAGGCTACGCTTCAGTAGCTACAACTGTCTCAGCGTGYCTGCAAATGACAGGTGAGTTCACTTGACACCCTTCACAGGCCACAAGGAAAGGAAAATAAAACTCAGCATAAAATGTTGGATGAATTTCTTAGATGATCAACCTGAAGTCTGAAATGAATTATTTCTTTTTATTATTTAAGATTGAATGACTTGCAGAATTCCATTTTGAACAATACACTAAATCCATAAAGTTGAACGGAGCTTTCCAAGTTATTGAACTGGATAATGCAGCTACTGAATTGTCTTCTGAATTTGAAAATGACTGATTAAACTTTATAGAGAAATAATGTGGCAACAAAATTCACTTTTCTGGGCATTTATAATATTTCTTACACCAATACACCTAAGTTTTACCACTTCATTCCACCTTCTGAATGAYCAAGTGCTTGTTCCAAATCATAAACTGCTGTTCACTGGAAAATTGAAGTCCTCTYTTGTTTCTTTGCTTCCTCTGCATTATAATGGAAAATAGATTAGATTTGTAAACTTTTGTAAAATTAAAGTTTGGTGTGTTTGTTGGATTTTTTTAAGACAATACCAAATTTCTTTTTAAAATGYGCATCACATTAAAAGGACAAGAGAAGAAAAGCAGCTAAAAATAGATAATCCTAACCCCAAAATTCTTTCGAGGTTCATGTGTGAAACAAAACTTTTGTAGTATGTAATATTTCTCCATTATCAGCAYGAATAGATTTGAATATATTGGCAGACAACTTCTGAAAACACTCAGTGTATTCCTTTTCTTTTACAGAAACAAGCAGAGCAAATGTGTTGTTTACAAGRGAGGTACGTTATTTGCAGCTGTGAGAACAACAAAAAAGTTAAAATCAAAAAGAGATATCCAAGTTAGTAGATTTTGGGATTCCTCATGTCAAATCAGCCTTCCTCCTGGAAAGACATTTGCAACTGAATTCATCAGTGTCTCTGTTAGGTTCCCAGAAATGCTTCCCAGCTCTCACTAACAGCACACAGATTCTCAAATCAAATTCTTTCTTAAGACTTATCCCAAGATTCAGAGTTTGGATTCAAGTGAGCTATGTACAAAGGGTGAATTTTCCACATTATTCAGACTTCACATCATGGTTTTTAAGAAAATACTAGGACTTTCCATAATTTCTAAAATTCTATATCCAGATTTTTTCCCACTTGAACTCCCCAAACTTTTTACAACACCAGGCTAAATTCCTAAGCACAGACTTTCATAAGATTTGCAACATTTTCTGACTCAAAGTAATAAGAGAAGACATTTTTATATGAGTTTTTCAACACTACTTCAGTATTTGAACTTTTTACTTTTAATTTGAGAKGACTCACCACACTACTAAATTGTATCTATAGCCTGCAGGGGTGTGATTCTTATCACACAAATAACCATTTTTATTCATTATCTATTTAAACAACCACATATATAAAGGGGAGAAATTAGCTAAATTTGCCTTATTTTACATTCTATTATACGGCATCCTTAGTACAGAAATTCAAATATAATTCATGAGATGCCACCCTCCTGACTAGAAAAACCTAGTGCCTACTAGTAACTAGCAATAAATTCACAACAATTCTTTGTCCACCTTTCAATAATCTTTACAAATCTCTGGTTTTTTAAGCAGAACAATATCTGCAGTCTAGTTTAAAACACTCTCAGAGCAGAAATAGGCAGAGAAATACATATATATATATGTTAGAATCACAGTCTCTGGGGTTTTTTCTTCACCTAAAGGGCACTTTGTTGTATTATATATTTCAGCACAAGACATACTTCAAAATTGCCCTTTTTTCTACATGAAAAACACCAGCACTGAGGAAAGGCATTCCCTATCCAAGACAGAGAAACAAGCCCTGGAGATTCAGCAAAAATTATGGCTTCAGAAGATCTACTTTTATCTTTTACTGTTTCTATAGTCTTCAAAAAAGTATAAAGACTTCATAAATGTCAGATTTCTGCCTTAAACCATTCTAGAGGCTGTGAAGTTGAAGCTAAACAGCAATAGACCTTATTCTTGGCTCTGGGGCTTAAACTCATAGTAGTGAGAAGACAGCTTTATTTGTGTAGGTTTACTTTTCAACAATTTGGACAAAGTCCAGTGCTATTTCCAAAGCCAGCTGGAGAGCAGCAAGAGGGCAGACACCTTAGAACAACACCTTAATCCCACACAGTCATTGTGGTCAATCAGGTCAGTACATTTATGAAAAACGGGGGAGATGAAGACTGGTTTGTGGTTTGGAGACAGCTTCTTCTGAAGATGGTGTATATAACAAGAGCCACATTTCTGGTTCAGCTRTTAGACAGTCATTTATATTAAACATAAAAATGATCATGCCCATATGGTTCAAAATATCTTTTTTKCTTCAAGCTTTAAAATCAGCACCCTGCAGTTCCAATAAATGGAAGAAGGTAAAGCACAATGTCATCTTTACTGTGTGCATTTCATAGTGCTGTGCTAGTCTACTAATCATGGTGGAGGCACCTTCACAAATAAAAAGAGGCATTAAATGTCTAGCACTGGAATTGCTATAGGAGTAAAGTAGTGTGCTTTTAATAAAAGCTTGAGAATTCCTGTACTATTTTGAAACTCAGCAAGCCTGGCATATATCCAAAAGCTGCAGAAGATTCAATTTCTGTTAGGTGCTTATGCAGTTACCAGCAGTACTCTCACCAACCAGTCACCTAGGTACTTGTTTACACCATACCAGCTTTAATTAAATAACATTTAAATAAAACAATTGTCTGGGGTTTTTTTTTACTAATTCTACAAAATAACTTATTTTTAAAAATAAAAGACACAATGCTATTATAATCACAAAATAAATTAACACACCTCAACTTTTAAGAAAGACTAATGAGAAGTCAGTGAGGGAAAGAGCAAGTTAAAATTTTATAGAACATTTGCATCACAGCATTTACAAGAACTATTCATAGGTCTGGTCTTCTAAGTGCTGTTTTGAGCATCTGTCTCTATCCAAACCTTTCTCTGTTTAGAGCCATGTACTCTAGCATGTGGAATTAATGAGGACCAATTATTTGTTCCTCTTGCAAAGATGAATATCTTCACATTTCTAGGACAAGACAATTGCACTCATAAGGAATTTTATCACTTCCTGCAGGAGAAGGGATAAACATTTAGGGAAATTGCAGTCATTTGGGAGTTGACAAGTATACTGACATTGGYGCAAAAGGTCTGGATTCACACAGAGAAGAGCATTATACTGAAGATGGTCTTTAAACAAGAGCTTAGTTGAATCTTCTGTCCATAATTGAAGGCCAAAGTCCTTCAGGCTGTCTTGTAAGAAACTTCTCCCTTCTGCTGCTATTCCCTGTCTAAAAGTGATAAATTTGCCTCAGGTTTGTATTAGAAAATCTGAATAAATTTCCATTGTCTTTATGTCCCTACTTATCTGTTTTCTTTCTAGCTTGCAAAAAAAAAGGAGTTATGGGTATTATATTTAAACCAGGAATCACTACATATGAAACAAAATATTCTTCTAGTTTCAGGAAAAATGTATTTAGGATGCTGAATCCTCCTCCATTTTACTGTTCGATTATAGGAAAAATGGTTGAGATCCTGGAATTTTGTGAATGAATTAAGTGACTTTTGGCAATACTAAGATTGCCAATGGCAGTTTTTAAAAGTTTAATTGCAAAAGATAGTTCATCCTTTATAAGGTTTGTGTGAAACAGTTTACACTGCTTGGAGAAAACACATACTGGTTTATTAGAAGGTAGTACATTTAAAACACTAAAGGAACTTTACAAAAATTGAAGAAAGGGTACAAGTGAATTAAAAGAAAATATAGGCCTAGGAAGAATTCATATCTGGCTAAATTAATCTTGGGTAGAGAAGAGAAGRTACCACTTCTGGCCGCCTCCAGTTAAGATTCTATCACCAGCATTCAGAGGCAAAGCTGGTACATAAGATACAACAGGCAGTGGCTTCTCTGTTGGTCCCTTGGAAAGAATTGATGAGAAGTACTTTCTGTTTGCAAATAAATAGGCTTCTGAACTATTCAACTGAATTTGTTATCAGGGTCTAATTAGCTCTGCTCTGCTTATTAAGCCAAAGAAAGAAAACACCCTTTTTTTTAGCAGAAGTTTCATGCAGATGACAGTTTAGCTGTTTCTAAAATGGAAAAGGAAAGAGGAACAATAGAAGTYCAAGGTAATTAAAAACCCTTTTTACAGTGGCCATCAATAAAAAGCAGTAAAATTGATTTCTTTGAAAAGCTGAATAAATTCAACTTCTCAGCTCATCCAGGAGTAACAGGCAAAGYAATTATTTATAAAATATTTTGGCAATTGGACAAGAATAACATTTATTTTCTAAATTATRAGACTTATTCATGTGCTCTTTGCCAAAATTCCAGTTGTCCACACAATAGCAGTCCAACGTAGGAACACAATTAAGTTGAATCCACCCACATGTTAATAAATTACACCTCTGGAGTCTGAAGAGTCACTTTGAAGTCTGACTCAAAAGAGGCTTTTAGTTTTACTTGATACAACTATAGTTGTTGTAAATGGCTTCAAACTAAAAAAGGGTAGATTTAGATTGGATATTAGTAATACATTATTTACTGTGAGAGTGGTGAGACCTTGGAACAGGTTGCCCAGAGAAGCTGAGAATTCCCTGTCCCTGGGAGTGTTCAAGGCCAGGTTGGGTGGGATTTAAGCAGCCTGGTCTAGTGGAAGGTGGCCCTGCCTGTGGCAGGAAGTTGGAAGCAGATAATCTCTAAGGTCTGCCCCAGCCCAAACCATTCCATGATTCTATGATTTCTTCCTGAGAACAATCTGAATAAATAAATTCATAGAAATATTTCAAGCAGTGTCTGCTTCTCTGATTCTGCTCACTGCCAGAAAGAATTGTAAATTTTCAGGATTAACAACAAAGAGTATTATATGCTTCCCATAATTGTAACAATGAAACAAAGCAGAATGTTTCAGCTGAGAAGAGACAAAAGTGGGGGAAATATTGTAGAGTAATTTTCTATGGTATAGAGAAATTCAGTGATGAATAGTTGTTTTCCATCTTTCATAACACAGGCATTAAAAACAATAAAAAATAGTATTGACACGGTTTAAAACAAAGGAAGGACTTTTCCTTACTGTTAACTTTTAATTTTAAATTTTAATTTAATTTTACTGTTACTTTTCCTTACACAGRTAATCTGCATAGAGACTTTAATTTCATTAAATTGTCTGCAAGACAATCGAGACAATCGAATTTCTTTTCTATCAGATCTCAGACAATGCATGTGGTCACATATTATGTGAATGAAGAGCAGAATTTATCACCTTAACTGTGAAGTATTAAACTTCTGTGTCTACCAAAGCAGTAGAAATGCTACAGAAATTAAGAAAGATTTTAATTTGAGGAAATAAGTCTGACAATAAAAATTAATTTCTTGAAGTGCATATTTAGATAATCTTGTTTCATTTCCAAATCACTTATTTGCTTTGTAAAACTATTAGCTCAAAACAAATTTAGGATTAATTTTTCCACTAATTTGTTATGCTTGAGAAATATCATTTTCCAAARTATAGTCATGCATTTTGTTACATGAGCTTTCATTTGAAATATATTTTAAAAGATTAATTGCTTGCTATTTTGAGAAACAAAGCCAAAAAAAATCTTTAAAAACTTCACTGGATATTTTTCTGTTATTTCTTAGTTGGCTCAGAAGATAACAACGTCTTGATAAGCAAGAGCTTCCCAAGTATTTTGTCCTTCCACTCAGTCAGCAGAAGATCATTTTCTGTTAGATCTTTTTCCCTGGCTTAAACTCAGACCTACATCCAAGGAAATGTGCATTCCATTCACAGACAAGCTTCAGCCTGAGTAGTTGCCTGTAACTGAGAAGGACATAGGTGTTGGCATCATTAGCTACCACAGCTAGCACAGAGCTTATCAGGAATGGCAGGCATGTTGACCATCAGTTTCAGAATTTTTAATAACTGCCTGCTGCAGACAGAAGCTTTTTTCATTATCTTGGCTGCTCTGTGAGAGGAACAGTGTATAACTAAACATTGAAAGGGATACTCATAAAACCTGTCTTTATCTTGTGAAGGGATGTGTGGGCTGAAGTCAGGACACCTCTAAGGGTCTGAGCTCCAGATGCTCTTGCTTAGATTTTAAAAAGCAGCTTTTCCACTGTGACTAGAAATCCAGGAAGATCTGTATTCTTTAATCAAAACTAGCATTTTTAACCACAGCCCTCTGGTTTTTTCCATGACAAATGGGCACAAATGCAACAAATTTCTCCTGCAAAGTACTAAGATTTGKTCATACAAAAAAATTACATACCTGTTCCTCTTTCCAGACCACTTTCTCCTATATAATGTATCCATGAATATTTCCCAAATCCAATTCTCAACATTCACTAGGAAAACAAGTAAGAAAAGCTAAGCCATGCCTCAGTTCTTCTGAACATGTAGATCTGGTAGAATTTATTCTGTCATATAAAAACTGTTCCTAGCTCCAGTACCTTCCCTGAACAGGTTCCCCAGGGATCCTYCAAGGATTGGTTTAGAAGAAACCAGCACATTTCCACAGAGAGACTGACAATTGTGAAGACAGTCGGTGTCTGCAGAACCAGCCCTAGTACTAATTAAAAAAAAACAAAAAGAAGAAAAAAGCAAACCACCCCATAAAAACAACAAAACAACCACAAAGAAGGTTTCAGAGATCAGGTACAGACATCATAAGTGATTATAGCAATATGTGAACCACTACTGCCATATAAATATCTGCATTGCTATGACACCTGCATTAACCTAGTAAAATTAATTTTAAAATAAGAATCAAAGGTCAATAAGATTAAACATATTACATAGGAATATTTTTGTCAGAATAAAATAGCAGAAATAGCAGAAATATGCTACAGTTATAGTGGTAGAAAGAGACAGCTCTTTAGGTTTTGAATTCCAGATTTATACATATAAATAATGAATTTTAAAATACTGAAAATGCTTTCTCATGGGGTGAAAAATATTCTCTCAAAATCTCATAATGGGTCTATGAATGTGGCTGAGAAAGATACATACTTAAGTATTTAATAAAGGCCTAGCAATCAGCAAATACTTCTAGGCTGAGAATTAGCAACTTGCTAGATAAGGGAGTTTCATGTTCACATTAAAAGAAATTTTATCATATATCTGCAGCAAGAAAATGTTTTACATTCCAAGTATTTCCTTTCTTTTACTTTTTGTTATGAATAAGCAATCTGAAGCTTGTGAAAGAGAATAGCAGTCCTTTAACCACATTTCCCACTTATTGTGAGGAAGTGCAAATAGTGACACCAGAGGAGGTTTTGTGTTGAACTGATTGCCCCATAAATTCTGTCTGCAGGTTTGCAGGGGCAGGGGGAAGAGGAAGAAAGAGACTACCAAGTATGGGAAGTTCTGTTTTCTCCTTTCTATATAATTGTGCTTTGCCATTTMACAGGGGATAAAAACCTGTCTGTTAGTGTAGAAACATTAACTGTGTAACATMTTGTGGATTATTTTATCAGCAGAGCAGAGACAGCAAGAGTCAGTATTTCGCTACTATATTTAAACCTAGAGATGTGACACAGTGTATTCCTTACCCACAAAAGAGAAGAGGGTGCAATAAATACTTGAAGACAAAACTTCTGTTTTGGGCTACTAAAGTGATAATACTGGCTACATCTTCACCCAGACATCCTCATGCASTTGAGGAGTGATGTGGTACAAGAAAAATCTGTGTTCAGATGTTACATTGTATTTTGTCCCTGTCCAGACATCTCATGATATTTTTGTGTTAAGAACACATTTTCCATCTTTCTTCTCTTCTATCTCAGTATAAATTGCCGATAAATCTAAGTAGATGCTTTTTACAAGTAGATGAGATCGAACCCAGTAAAATATTCAATAAAAATAAACAGGAAAACATTKGATGAAAGAAATATTTGCAAGGACTTTCACAGGCTTTCACAGCCTGTGACATAACTCAGAACTCCTCAGAAGATATGCAGCAGGAGAATTCTGTTTTTTTGGAGCACATGAGCGGACTAAGCTACCTGTAAAAAATGTTGGGAGTGAACTAATCAGTGGCATTGGTGAATGGCAGCTGAAACACTGCCCCAATTTTGTACTGTTTGATTTCTTATYGATAATTTTCAGAAATATCTTCCTTGTTTTCATTCAAGAAAAAAGGAAATTTAGTTGCACAGCAGTGTTTATTTCCATCCAAATCATATTCTGTGCTTCTTYGAGACTTTTGGCCCCATTTTTTATTTCATAACCACTTGCATTCTCATAAAAAGAAAGTTTCCATGGAGCATAYAAAAAACCCACAAACCCTAATCCCACCACAGGCAACATAGGATACACAGAAAAAAGAAGTTTAGCTTTCTGGGGAAAAAAAAATACAATTTAGAGTTTTCCTTAGATTTTTAAYTAATATTTTTTATTTATCTACTAATGCAGAAATCACTGGAATAATAAGTAAAGCTATATGGCTCAGCTCTATAAAAGATGACAGAGATCCAAGTAGATAAAAATAACAGGGAAACTGCCAGAAGTTTAAAAAAGCCTGGGTTTCCCWGAGAAATTGCAGTAGTTTTCCACAGAAAGGTCTACCAAGCCATGAAATGGYAAYAAGGAAAAGYAGKAGCATTAGGAGKGATATCTCTGGCTGCTTCAGGTGTCCTTCAGWGCTTGCAGCAAGTTTAGAAGAGTAAATTTTATCAATAGCAATTTATAGTGATCTCTGCATCACCAAAAACATAACTTTTAAAATTTGTTTTGAATTAAAGCTACTTTGGAATTCACTATCAGCTCTTGTGATTATAATTTTCTAAGTGTTATAATTTTATTTTGTAAAGTGAAAGAACGTTACTTTGAGCCCAGGATACAACTGTTATGAAAAACATTCTCTAAGTTCCTATGATGTATAATTAGTGCCCTTTAAGAACTACATCATAAAAATCTAGCACAAAATGACTATACTCATCAGTATTCCATTACAGAAGTGGTAAGAACATATTTGAATCTGCATGGAATAYAATTAAAAATCTTAAGGTAGCAAGCTTGACAAATTGTTTAAGCATAAAAATGTCATAGTCTTAAAATTAAATTTGACAGAGAAACATTTTAGGAATGTCTTGCATAAAACAGATATTTCAGTTCTCCTTGGCATTCCTACTGACATGATAACAGAGGCCCAGAGACCAAAAGAATTCTGCTGGAAAAGGAATATTCTTACTTGCTATATCACTACTATCCCTATTCCTGTGAYCACAAAAGCATGCTGAGAGAAAGCTTTAAATTGCCTACTGCATGCACAAAATAAGGATTTAATTTCATTCTCCAAAACTGTATTTAATCTGATATTAGAGTTGAATGATACCTGTACAGTATATGAAACTTGGAATGCCAAACAGAAAACCACAATGCTATCAGCTCTTGCCTTACAAATTACACTTTCTGTAGGATGGGAAAACTTAACAAGTTCCTGCTGTCTCTTTCACTGAAGTCATAAGCAGTTTTGTACAAGATTCCTTTTGCTGAGGTCCAGGTCTAACCTGTTTTCAAACTACAGAGACCTTTCTCTCACTGGACACCTGAGCTTTTTGGGGCAGGACCCTGAAAACCCTGCAGTTTTGGAGTGGCTGTTGCTAGAATTACTTCTCTCTGTGATGTCTCCAAAAAGGTTCTTAAAGAGTGAAAAAAAAAAAAAAAAAGAAAAGAAAAGAAAAAAGAAAAAGCAAGCCTAATAGAGTTGAACAAAGCCTGGAAATTCTCAAAGAAAACTGGCTCAGAAAAAAAACAAGACTTGCACACAGCTGCTCTTGTCACTGTGTGTTCAAAGGTGAGTTGCTGCTTCCAGGCATCTCAGCAGRTTTTTGAGTAGCAGTGAACTGCAGCAGCCTCTGGCCCCTGGGAAGATCTGAGTCACTGCTGAAAGCTCTCTCTCTGCTCCTGACTGCACAGTTTGTTTAAGCATGAGCTGCAAGCTCCAGATCAGTACAGTGATTCTTGCCTCTCTTACCTCTCTTTCCATCTCAGCCATCTTCTCCTCACAGGTCTTGATGCCTAAAAAAAACACYGAACACAAATGCAGAAAAGCAAGTAAAAGTGATACAAATTCTATCACAAATCTTTATAGAAACTTCCAGTATGGTCCTCCATGTATACAGGTGTTAAAAACAACATAGAGCTGCATGCAAATTCCTGTCCTGAAGAAAAACAGGTCTCTTCTTGCAAAACCATGATCTTGCCCAAATACCTTCCTAGAGGCCTTCTCTTAGGTCGTGTTCAGACCTACAAACTGTTCCAAATTGTCCAACAAAAGGAAACAGGGCAGCCTCAGTGGGTGCCCAGCTTTGCTGACCACAGCTCTACTGAAAGGACTGGCAACGTCTCAGGCTTCTGGTAAGCAGTTGMACTGAAATAAGAGGAGCAGCTTTCTAGCTGCAGGCCACTTAGAAAAGCTATAGGAAAACAAAAAAGTGAATTTTTTAGAAAGCAATTTGTAGGCAGGCTGTTTACTACTCTTCTCTGCCTGGATGGAAAATCCTTTTTTGGAGTAGTTCAGAAAAAAAGATCAGTACAAGTGTAAAACTTCTTGTCAGAGTTATTGCAGAAAATTATAACCTCCCCATTTCATTCCTCYCTTTTCATTTGAGGCTTTATTGATTTTTTTCTTCTGTTTTTGTTGTTTCYAAATGTTCAGCAGCTACTGGTATCTCCTTAGCCAGCCTTCAGTCTCAAAGTACCTGAGTTATCTTTTGAGATACTGAACTCTTTTCTGAATATGACATAAATTGTTCTGCAGGGCCCAAATTCATGACCTGAGTATCTTTATTAATGGCAGAGGTATTATTCAAACAAAGTCTTGTCATATGCATTTTTCTTCTATTTCCATCTAAAGGGAAGTACAGTATTCATCTGTTTGTGCCATCTGTCCTTGGGACTCAATGAATCTAATTTTTCTAATGTCATACTCTGTGATGCAACTATTTGATGTATATGACAGTTCCTTGATGATTTTCTGTTCTACAATCTGCTCCATACCAATCCAAATGTTTAATTTGCCAAATAAGCTATTTGTCTAAGACTCTTTTTTTGCTCTCTGCCCTCTAGTCTTTCTTTTTCTCCTTTGTTGTTTTTCATTCTCTTCTTTTCAAAAGGAGGCAACTAAAAATAAATTTAACTAGGTACCTTTTCTTATTTGACAACAAACACTTGTGGTCAAGAGATGGTCAGTTATAATTGTCTTTTAATTTGCATTAAATTTATTGAAGAAGAAAGACCTTGTCTTATCAACCTGCTCTAWAATTACTATACTTAAAATATGTGTGAATTCACTGGAATAGGTTGTCTTGTGGAGCTGTGGATGCCATGTACCTGGAAGTATTCAAGGCCAGGCTGGATGGGGCTTTGAGCAACCTGGTCTAGTGGTAGATGTCCCTTCCCATGGCAGGAAGCTGGAACTAGATGAMCTTTTGGGTCCCTCCCAGTCCAAACCATTCTATGATTCTATAATACAGTTCACTTTGTTTTTCCTTATATCATCAACCATTAGAACATAACTGCAAAACCCAAGCAAATATCCATTAAAAAACTGTAGTTACCTTGCTCAGGAATGTTGTACTGCTGTGCCCTAAGGAGCCAAAATGTCAAAGTCTGCCTTTTGCTTCACATGCTAGCCAGTTTTATGATCTGAATCTACAAATGGTTTTCAATACAAGTATATGAAGATATGTACAGGTATATAATGGATGATTTCTATGTACTGTGCACCATGTGAGAGGCAAGCTATCCTTAATAAAAAACTCCATTTGTACTAATGACTGATCTGACGACATTTAAACCTTTTCAGTATTTGACAGAGAAGTGAATGTTTCTTTTGTGGCTGCTGTTGTGAAGGAACACAAAGGAAGCCTGTAGGAAACTGYGCTTGAGCAGTCTTTAGCCAAAAGTCAGGAGCAAGTTGACCTATGAAGCTCTTTAGTCTTTCTTGGCACCCTACGTATTGGATTGTTTGAATCATAATATCTGAATGGTGTTTAAAACTGCTTGGCAGTAAGAAATTAGTCTTCTCAGATGACAGTACTTCATGATTRAAGCCAAATACTTCCACAGAAGAATCAACAAGGATAAAGATGAAAAAAGGAACTGTACAAATACCACTTTACTGAAAAGCTGGTAATTTATCCACTGATTAGTAATCCTCCGTTGTAATTCTGAGACCTTAAGAAAGAGACAGACCTGTTTGGAAAGATTTTTCCAGTTCTTTCCTTCCTGTGGTGGCTTCTGGCAGTTTTTAGGTACTGCCTTTGCAGATTTCCTGGGTATACTGTTTGAAAAATAGGAAGCAAAAGATGCTGCACTGGGGAAATTAAAAATGAATGAGTTTTTATACTTCTCAAAACATCAGAATTTTGAACATCTACTACTTAAATAGTTAAATGACTCAAAAGMTTATACTGGTGTTTTTCATCAAGGGAGCATCATGAGGGTTAAAACCACAACAACCTGCAAAGGAAAATGCAACAATTATATATCTTGATTTTTTTTTTCTAATTCTTTGTATTTCATTGCATATGGTGATGTTTATGTTGATGTTTATATCAAACTCTTCATATTCAGAAAAAGAATTTTGAGCTTATATGCCCCTTTTYTAGCTTGATGTCATTACTACCACTCCTTAGTATTTTCATGGAACTCTGTACTGCTAAAGTTGAATTAATGGTATTATATACACACATAGTTGCATACAGAATAGTGCACTAAGCAGATGACCTTGTAAAATCAATTCCCTAGAACACACAGAATTSCTATTTTCAATTGTGATGACTTTCTCTCAAATTTAGATGCTTAAATCCATTGAAATTTATCAGAATAGTCATCAATGTCATACTGAATTATTTCTTGTTACCATCTAAATTTTAAAACTAAACCAAATTATTATAAACTCTACAAGATCTTTCCCTTAATAGGAAAGGCATTTGGAATTTAGATAGCCATTTATGCCTGTTCTGTTTTCTTTGCCATCCATGCAGCCTCCATTTCTYTTGACATATAGGGAAATTGTGTAAAATAACACCTTCTACCTTCACTTCACACAGAAATTCTAGTCTGTAAATTTGGCTAACACTAATAATACTGCTAAACTTATGAGTGTCCTTCTGTGCATTASTTTGGATCATTTGGTTGCAGAAACAGTGTAAAATATGTAAGAACTTTSCTGAAACATAGAACTATTTTCTTCATGGAAACTGGATTTACTTTGTCTTTTTAGTAGAGTGATTATATGTAGTATTTCCTCATTAAAGGTAATTTATTTCTGAGCAGCTCTTGAAAGTCTGAAGTATCATTGACATGGAAAGGAGGATTCTGAGTTCAAAACAGAAGAAAGACTAGAAGGAAAGTCTCATTGCTGGGGAATTTTTGCTTCCTGAGTACTTGGTAAAAAGTCCCTGTAGAGACGAGACTGCTTAGAACATGACTGGCAGTTGCCATMGATTTATGAATTTATTCTGCTCTGGAAAACCAAGGACAGATGTTGGTGCTGGGTACCTGCATTGCACTCAGGCACACATTGTTATAGTAGTGCCTTTGTAAAGAGGAGGAATTATCTGGCAGCTTAGAAAGGACAGAGAAAACTTTGATGCATTAGGTAACCATTTAWCTTGAAAATACTCCCCAGCCTCCAGTGTTGGAAATAAGGACCAGATGAATCCTATAAATTTTGGGTATTATCCCTCCTCTGAGGTCCACTCACCTTTCTTCTGCTTTTCCATTGCCCTGTTCTCTTTTGGATGAAAACACAAGCATCCAGCAGCAAGTGCCCTCTGACAGGTCTTCTATCCTGAACAAGAGCATGAAACCAGAAGTCCAGGGACCAACCCAAAACTATCCTGTCTGACAGTTTTGATGCAGCACTTCTGTCAGCTACCAGTTTAGGAGCCAGGATTGATCATATAAAGTTTATCCAGAGCCCTTCTGCAGCACAGATCTAGTTGTGAAATTTTGCAAYTGGTGATTAATAGAAGATTATTGAATAACTCTGGCTCGAATCAGGAAAAACRCTAATGTGGAGTACTTTCAGACATCTGCTAATCACCTGTATATCACTGAACAATTCCTTGATTGTGGCTGAAGGTTTGACTAATGTTTTGTAAATGTGAGAAAATGGATGAGAGCAGAAAGAGTCCATTTGTGGAGGTTTGGGGTGATTTTTGCACACCCATGCATTGCTGATTCCTTCTCTACTGTGAGAATAGGAATTATGTGATTTTTTTGMTTTTGCCTCCTTGTAGTTTCTGTTTGCTTCTGCAAATATCTGTACCTACAAACAGTTGTGTTTTAGCAAGAACTTTCTAATYAATGAATCCAATGTTCAGAGCAACTGCAGAAGTTTCCTCAAAAAAAAAGTTGAAAAACATCTCTGGAAAACARACAGCACAACATTAGAGATACTCAGGCAGAATTACAGCAATGGAAATGAAATGTTTTTGGTTTCAAACACAGTCATGTGGCTGTTCTCCAGTTCCAAAACCAATCCAATGTGTCCCCTTAGAGTGCAGTGAAGTCATCTGGGAATTACTCAGACAGTGAAACAGAGAGTATTGAGGAACAAAGTGTTCCTGTGTTTGTTTTACACTTCAGAAATTCCTARCACTGACAACAGCAGTACCCAGGGAGTAGGAAACATAGTGAAATATAGCTCTCTGTAGGCATTAGAAAAGCATAATTTTCTTATGCTGTCAAACTATAGGTTTTAATTTAAATTAAAAAATATGGAATAATGTGCCCTTAATGGTTCATAGCAAGACTGTAATTCCATCAAAGTCCTATGTATAAACTGAAATATTTGAGTTAAACTTGGTTAATATTATTCTAATTCCAAAAGTAACTTTTTCAACACATATTTTCACTACACACCAGTTTTTTTGGCCAGTTGGATCCAGCAAACACACAAATATTAAACATCCTCCAGAAATTAATATGATTTTATGCAAATGTTCCTTTATTGAAGATAATTCAGCAAATACATTTTTTTCTGCCAGCAACATTACTCATCTCATAGGAGGTATTTTCCTCCTGTCATGAACACTTGATATTCTGCTGCTGCTTCTTATTGAGACTTCATAAATGGGATTTATTTCTATTATGTCCTTGGGAAAACTTAACTGAAAGACAGCCAGACTTCTCATTTTACCTGGCTAGACTTTCTTCGTTATTTTTGATTAATTTATTTACAGCCATTGACTAAGAGTAACATTTTGGAGGCTGGACAATCTAATAGGTTTTTGCAAATAGAAATGTCCACCTTCATTTCCTCTTGCACAAACAAAGGTGAGCCATTGGTGAGTTTGACACATTACTCATTTAAAAAGAAATTACAGCTATTCACATTTGTTAGGTCAGATTCTCTAAAAAGAGCTCTCCCTTGATTATAGCACTTATAAATTATGCAAGAGGTTCAACAAATAGAGTTTTTAAAATAATGCAGTTGACTATTCAGTTTTAACTTGGAATCACATAAACACTTATAAACTTTTAAGAAAATGTAGCTACAATAAATCTGAATCAAATACATGTTACGAAAATTTTGAAATAAGGATTTTATTTGTTCTCAGATTGAATTGGTATTCCTATACCTAATGTCCAGAAAACAGCAGAACYGGTCTAAACTGAAATGGGAAGGCCCTTTTTGTAGTGACCATTTTCAGAAATGTCTTAAAATGTCTACAGTTRTTCCACAGTCACAAAAAACTGTTATTTTTTCCTTTCAGAGGGAGTGATGGGATTCTTACAGCTACTGAGCACGGCCCTGTGCAGCTTCCAATGCATGAACTGTAGTATTTTCTGTAGAGCATACACTATGCTATGGTGGATTGACCCTGGCTGAGCACCAGGAGCCCACCAAAGCACTCCCCTTAGCTGGATAGGGAAGAGAAAATAGAATGAAAAGCTCATGGGTGGAGATAAGGGCAAGGAGAGATCACTCACTAATTACCATCATGGATAAAGCAGCTATGACTCACAGAAATTAGTTTGATTTTTTGCCAATCAAATTAGCATAGGGTAATGAAAAACAAAACCAAATCTTAAAACACATTCTCCCACCCCTACCTTCTTCCCAGGCTTYACTTCACAAATTATCTTCTTTARCTCCTCCCTTCTAGTGGTGCAGGGGATGGGAAATGGAGGCTGAGGTCAATTACTCACACTGTTAATTTCTGCTGGTTTGTCTTTCCTTGGGGAAGGACTGCTCACACTCTTCCCTTGCTCCAGCATGGGATCCCTCCCACAGGAGACAATTCTCATGAACTTCTCTAATGTGAGTCCTTCCCATGAGCTSTGGTTCCTCATTAACTAGTCCAAGGTGGGTCCTTTCCATGAGGTGCAGTCCRTCAGGAACAAACMGCTCCAATGTGGGTCCCCCCAGGGGRCACAAGTCCTGCCATCAAAGCTGTCCAGCATGGGCTCTGTTCATGGATCCACAGCTACTGCCAGAACTCTGTTCCAATGTAGGCTTCCCWTGGAGTCACAATTTCCTTCAGGCATTTACCTGCTCCAGCATGGGGTCCTCCATGGACTGCCAGGGGATCTCTGTTACCCCATGGGTATCCATGAGCTGCTGGGGGACAGATGCCCTCATAATGTTCTTCACCGTGGGCGGCAGGGGAAGCTCAGCTCCAGAGACTGGAGGACCTCCTCCCACTTCTCCTTGGTGTCTGTAGGGCTGTTTCTCACATGTTCTCACTCCTCTCCTGCTGTGGGTTTGGAGGCTTTTGGCCRTCCTTAAATCTGCTATCCCAGATAACAACTGTTGCTGCTGGGTTTGTCCTTGGCCAGTGCAAGTCTGTCCTGAAGCCAACTGGCATTGGCTCTGTCAGACAWGGGGGAAGTTTCTGGCATGCCCCCACTACCAAAATCTGGCCAGGAAAACCCCATACACAGTGCAATATTGTACTCAACTCTGAATCCTGTAAAATAATCTCAATCTCATCAGAAAAAAAAACAGGCTACTGACTTCACTGCCACTAGTCTTACCCAACAACAAAGTGTGACTCTAAATCTTTACCATTAATGTCCCCTCTCCAGATACTTCCTCTATACACTAATACAAAATATAATTAGCTTCATTGRATTCTTTTCTCAAGTATTCCCCCTTCTCTATTAGAACCTCAGGCAGATATACTATGCTAATCAACTCACATGTAATTGTTTTCATAGCCTGGAATCACTGAAGCACACYACATGAAGGGAATACTAAGATAATTCTTGGTAGATAGAGCTCCACCCTGTCTTATGCATGAACAAAATGCTAAGTATCTGCTGAGCATCCAGGACAATCACTGAACTGAAGTGTATCTCAAAGAGGCAGGTTTCTTACTTGTATATTTTTTACCTTTTGTGTTACATTGCCTTTTGTTTTTGTCTAATACAAGTCTTCACTCATTTTGGTACTTCACATTTTTTTGCAAATTCATGAGCAAGTTTATATTTTGCTGCTAGAGTATTCTGCTTCTCTAGTTAGTTTTTCTTTGTCAGTTGTCATTGTTACAGACATACTTTGATTTTTAAATTTTTTGTTTCATTATAAACATAAAGCCTCCAATGCCATCTTCTTTTCCAATTTCTATTTTATTCCATTTGTGCCTACTCTCATATAGAAACATTTTTCTCCTGGTTCGTCCTCTGTAATGCTGAGAAATATGAGAAATTCTATACATATGAAAGTTCAATTTGTTTGTGTATTCCTTTRTTTCAGTCTGTTCCAGTGCCAATTCATACTGTAAATTCTCATGAGGTGTTTCTTTTTCTGTGATTTAGGATTTACTTGSCAGATTGTAATGAAGCACCATTTAAAAAGTTATTCAGTATCATCTGAKAATCTGTAGTATGCCATCTACACAGAGTAGTTGCCTAAAAGAAATCAAAATCTTTTTTTCCTTACATCAGAATTTTCTATTACCCTCTATAGAAACTAGGAAAATTGTGGTAGCCATGAAATCATGTAGGACTCCATCATAACCTGTTTTTCATTTAGTCGAACAGGAATTTGTCTTTTCTGACTTCAGCTATCTGCAGTGTAGTCATCCTTATGTGAGCTAGCCATCTGAACATCTATAGTTCATTGGGAAAATTGCCAAGCCTCAGTTCATCTCTGCTTGTCATGTGCAATGACATGACATGAACTTCAGGTTTGAAATATCGTTGTTGTGACTGCACAGGGGATCACCTAGCCTGCATTGTGGATGTCCGCATTGTGTCTACAGAATTTCTCCTTCTTTCTCACGTCTGAGATATTCCACTGCTGTTCTTTTCATCTAGAATCTTCTCCTACAGACTGCAGAATCTTACTTTTTGTTTCCTCTCACAGTGTTGAAATTACTGTTTGTTACATTACATTTGGTGCCATTACATATGGCACRATTTCAATGGCATCTGCCCCTCTGAAAGTGAGATAGTTCCAGTCTTCTCCAAACTGCTCCCCCTGCAGAGACCACACTGACCCTCAGTCGCTCTCAGGCAACAATGCATGGAAGCAACACGGATAAGGTTTTTTACATCTCCTCTCTATTCAATCCTCTCACTGCCTCTGCCCATTCTGGGAAGTAATCAAGTCCACAAGAACAGTGGTAGCCTACTGAGGGATATGTAAAACAAGCCATTATACTTTTCTCATTTAAAACTAAGTGGACTTGCTAAATCAATTTCCATCTTGACTTCATTTCAGACAGAAAAGCAAGGATGGGTGAAACGTTTCAATTATCAGGCCCACTACAGATGCTGCAGMAGCAGGTAACAGATGCACCTTCAGCTGATCAATATGCTGCTCTGTGGTTTTCTTTACATGAGCATCCCAGCCTCCAACTACAATATAGACTGTCATCTTGAATGAACAGTTCAAATGATTCTCCAGGGACTCTTTTCAGCGGCACAATAGAATAGAGAACAGCACAAAACACTGGTCTTTTTCAGATATGATACCCTTTCTTTACATAATGCAGTCAATGAGGTCCAATCATTATCTGCCAGGACCATTTATCTAGGAATATATTCCATAGCATTGATCTTTGGAGGATATATAGCTAGTGGGTTAATTACACAGTTAAATCATGTACTAATTAAAGTGACTCTGAAGCATTGGCCTACTACTGGAAAACAAACAAACAAACAAACAAAAAATATAGAAGGCAGAGATTTAATATCAGACCTGCTGGAAGCTTCAGACATAATGAAGATCATAAAGAATGACTTCATTTCATGTTTTATGATATACTGTGGTGGGAGAAGTAAATAGTCAAATGGTCTAGGAAGCCTCTCAGGCTGCAYTAAAGGGAAAATTATTAGCATTTTTGTACTTAAGTAGAGGGGGAAACTGAAATCAATTGATAGATGTTTTGGCTTTTGAAAGCTAAGCCTAATGAAATACATTTTGAAGAGGAACTGGTATACAAGTATAGAAGCAAGAGACAAAAAATGCCCACAGTGTGAAGGAAGCTTGAGAATTCTTTGAAGCTTACAATGGATCTTTTATGAAAGAGGAATAGAGCTAACAACAGATGTCTATCTTATAAAGTTAACCCAAACAGAATAGAGATCCAAAATGAAAAGGAACACATCAGAATCTTCTCCTACAGAAAGTGTTTACATTTTCAGTAAATCATTCTAGAGCAGGGATCACACTCATCTGTAGGGATAGGTAACTGAGCTTGCATTGCCTTTTTTGGATGCAGAAGTTGTGGGTAGTATTTARAGTAAAACATTATTTGGTTGGTATTTGAACTAGTCATAGACCTTTACAGCTTGTGTTGACAGTTATTGCCATGTACAAGTGCACACTAAATAATCTGTAATTAGRAATTAACCTTTTCTTTCAAATTATAGTACTGCTCTGAAAAAATCATATCTAGAGGGTACAAATAACATTTCAGCCATCAACTCTGTGTGCTGCATGCTGGACAGCTTTCTACAGCAACACTGACTTTCAGATGCAAAACAAAAACACTGGGTAGAGGAGAATCATGAACGTGAGCAGTTTGGCACCTTCTGAGAAAGTGGCAGCAGGGAGTACAGCTTGACAGGTCACATTTAAGACCCAGTTTAATAGCCAGGAACCACAAGATTTTTAATATTATCTAAACCAGGCAAAACTGCCTCCAGCATAGTCCTGGAATAAACATGAGCTTAATTTTTGATATGTTGCAATCCTATTTTCCTTCCAGACATTCCTGTTGCAAGCTGGTAAATCTGACCTGCAAAGAAACAGCATTTCTGATCCTGAAGGTARGCACAGTGCATGCAGATTTTTTTTCCATATTACCCACAAAAGCAACAATTCTTTTAAAGTTCAGCATTAGATCTCCCATTTTGTGTGGGCTGCTTGGCAATTCATGCAATATTAGTTTTTGTGAAAGCATTAAGGCTCTCATTAGTTAGAGAACAGTTAACYGAAAGCAGTAATTATATTAATGGTAAAATAAGAGGAAATATCTTTTTTCAAAACAGCAATTGCAAGTTCCAGCATGTTTTAGCTCTTGGTGAGAACATGCTTTAAACCACCATGTCACAGATGAGGACTTTAAGGAACTACCATCTTATAAATTTCCTTCTACCACAAGTAAATACCTGCTGAAAACAAAACAAATTTTTAATTCCTCTAAATTTTAGAGTGCCCATTTTCTCATCTGGAAATATAGGACTAATATAAGGACTAATTTGAGACTTATTGCTTTATAATATATTTTTTTATAAAAGTAGAAGATAAAGGCAGTCTTCTTAGAAGTGCATGGGAATAGGACAACTCCCACAAGCTAGAGAATGGGAAATTCCAATCAAATATTAGGTTRGCTTACTTTCTACTATAAGCGTGGGATGGCCTTGATTTAATGAGACCTGTTGTGAGCAGAGAATTCAACCAGATGAACTCTGGAGTACTAACCTAAATTTTGTTTCTGTAGTTCTAGCTCTGATTCAGGAAAAATTTAACCTTATATTTTCATCTAGCTCATAAGATAAAGATCTTTATCTTGAGATAAATATTCGCTGTTAATAAGGGTGGACTGAAATCAGTGGGAGGATGGGCATATATTTTAGTATTCTGAACAGGGACAYCTTCCTCCATCAAGGCTCAGATACACAGGAAATTAAACTACATTGTGATAAATTTTGCTTATAGAGACTGGGGAGTCGGCACAAGTTCTGTTTCCCTCTGTCTCCTTTTTCACACTTTTACAAAAAAAGCACAAATAAAATTTCCTTATGTGGATCCTCATGAAGTCTTACAATTGGAYCAGTCCTATGGAAGGATACTTAAGTATATTCCCATATGGCTGCATTTCTTTTTTTCTTTTCCTTATTTTTACTCTTAACTTGTTGCCAGTATTCAGATGTAACACCAAAATGCCTAATTAACCTTTTGCATAATTAATAATTTTCAATTATGTTACAACATCCTTGATGTCTTTCAGGCTTGCTTTTATTTTTRCCTTTAAATTATTAAAACTGTTGCTCAGTTTCCTTATTCCTCTGCATTCCATCTCTCTTCTGAGGGAGTCAACCCAACAGAAAAATGTTTAATTTCATAAATATGAAAATTTCTACATTCTAACAGAATAAGAGAAAAAGCGTAAGTTTTTCACAATGAAGCACTTATTACCTTCGTTGACATATTGAAATATATTTTTCCAGTTTTCCAGTTTCTCTGTGTGTGTGTGTGTGTGTGTGTGTGTCTAGAGTGAGATAAACAGTGGTGGAAAGAATGATAGAGAATCTGGTATAAGATACATAAAATTTATATTTTTATGTCTTCTTTTTTTTGTAACTATCATGTTTCCTCTGTAATATTTCTGTTACAGATGGCAAATGAACCCAAATATGGAAATGTCATTTATGGCACTAAATATTTGCTTTTAGACCTATTCTATTTTCCATGTGTTCAAATTATTTCAAAATTACCAAAGAAAAACAAGCATGAGCTTATACTCACAGAGAATCAGTATTGTTTACTGTTACCCTGAAATGGGGAGTGTGAGTGACCAGAGAGGGGATGGAAACATATTCCAGGAGGGAAGGGTCTTCACCCCCCAGGACCAGAAAGCCTGAGGCAGAGCCAGATATGAAAGAGTGTAAAATCATCCAGGAGACAGCAGGATCACAAAGGAACTATGAAATCACATCATCTGCTTSCTAGATCTGGCCAGACTCAGCATCAAAGTCACAGCAGAACAAAGGGGTCATGCACAGATTCCTCTGATTTCCCTGGTAAAGTGAGTAGCTYAAGCAGCCATGCAGGTGGGCTAGTGGGGGAGGCAGGGGATGGCAGTGGGGGGGACTCCATCCAGCTAGTATTAGTGTTAAACAATGCTGAGGATAGTAATGTAGAATTATATACTTCTATTTGAAAGGAGTTTGCTCCTGCACTGATTTCCTATATTTTTGCTACTGAGTCATGAGTAAGTTTTCAAATATTTTTAAACGTCAGAATTACTCAGCAAGTTTGCTAATGACTCCAAACTGAGACATGCAGTTGACACAACAGAAGAAAAGGAAGACATCTAGGCATTTTCTTGAGAAGTGCCATTTACAGTTGCTTAACGTTTTACACAATTTTGTGTGCTTGTAGTTTTTCAACAGAACAGACTAATAGCAAATTATATTTTCTCAATGGCACAATGAAAACACTCAAATTGTGCTATGTTGTGCTAAAACACTGTTACCTTTTAGTGCATCTTTACCTCGGCAGGAATACTACCAACTCTTTCTCTGATTATTAAAAACACCGATTATTAAAAGCAGTGGCTGGTATTTTTGTGTATTTTCTATACCTTTGCGCACAGGATTCAATTTTAAATCCAAAACACATAGCCACAAGGCTCACCTATTTTCTCCCTGTAATTATATTGCCGGAATGTCTAGACTGCGATGTCTGCCTACTTAGATACCAGAGATTAGATCCTGGCCTGCAGATTCCAGAATCCATGGAGATACTGATAAAATGTCTTATTATTTCTGGAGGTAGTGAGCAGAGTACTGAATGTCAGGAGATTAGTCTAATTAGTACCAAGGATGGTAGGAAAGGATCACGGAACAAGCTGACAGCACAAAGCTCAACTTTTAAGCCAGTCCAAGCAAGAGATTGGCTGTGTCAGAGAAAACACACACGGGTTCACACACATGCACCATCAGCCAAGGACTTCTACATCTTTCTGTCAGTGCCAGTCACCTGTGAGAGGAGCCCCTAGAGGTAGGGAGGTGTATCTTTCCAGCAGTTTCTGCTATCACTGCAGAAACTGTATACTGCCAGTCAATGTGTACTGCCAGTCAATGTCCCAGCTCGCCAGTGACAGAGAGCCGGCCAGAGAGCCCTACCTAGCACCAGCCCAAGGGAGATCATGCACTGCTCNGGCTAGTGGGGGAGGCAGGGGATGGCAGTGGGGGGGACTCCATCCAGCTAATATTAGTGTTAAACAACGCTGAGGATAGTAATGTAGAATTATATACTTCTATTTGAAAGGAGTTTGCTCCTGCACTGATTTCCTATATTTTTGCTACTGAGTCATGAGTAAGTTTTCAAATATTTTTAAACGTCAGAATTACTCAGCAAGTTTGCTAATGACTCCAAACTGAGACATGCAGTTGACACAACAGAAGAAAAGGAAGACATCTAGGCATTTTCTTGAGAAGTGCCATTTACAGTTGCTTAACGTTTTACACAATTTTGTGTGCTTGTAGTTTTTCAACAGAACAGACTAATAGCAAATTATATTTTCTCAATGGCACAATGAAAACACTCAAATTGTGCTATGTTGTGCTAAAACACTGTTACCTTTTAGTGCATCTTTACCTCGGCAGGAATACTACCAACTCTTTCTCTGATTATTAAAAACACCGATTATTAAAAGCAGTGGCTGGTATTTTTGTGTATTTTCTATACCTTTGCGCACAGGATTCAATTTTAAATCCAAAACACATAGCCACAAGGCTCACCTATTTTCTCCCTGTAATTATATTGCCGGAATGTCTAGACTGCGATGTCTGCCTACTTAGATACCAGAGATTAGATCCTGGCCTGCAGATTCCAGAATCCATGGAGATACTGATAAAATGTCTTATTATTTCTGGAGGTAGTGAGCAGAGTACTGAATGTCAGGAGATTAGTCTAATTAGTACCAAGGATGGTAGGAAAGGATCACGGAACAAGCTGACAGCACAAAGCTCAACTTTTAAGCCAGTCCAAGCAAGAGATTGGCTGTGTCAGAGAAAACACACACGGGTTCACACACATGCACCATCAGCCAAGGACTTCTACATCTTTCTGTCAGTGCCAGTCACCTGTGAGAGGAGCCCCTAGAGGTAGGGAGGTGTATCTTTCCAGCAGTTTCTGCTATCACTGCAGAAACTGTATACTGCCAGTCAATGTGTACTGCCAGTCAATGTCCCAGCTCGCCAGTGACAGAGAGCCGGCCAGAGAGCCCTACCTAGCACCAGCCCAAGGGAGATCATGCACTGCTCTATCTCAAGTCCCCCATGTTACAAAGACCTGAGGAACTGGGATTTCACTTTTTTGCCCTTGGTGCTGTTTCTCTAACCCAACCACACAAATTTTCCAAGATTCATAATACGAGGCTAAGACTGCTCTCTCAATCCATTGTTTTTCCAGTCCTCTGCAGATACCAAAGCCCCACAACATTGTATTGAATGAAGGCCTAATTTCCAGCCCATTTTAGAAATCATTAATGTTATTTACAGTGTTTCATCTTCCCTGAAAGTACAACATGCTCGTTTTTATCCATTTTTAGTCAGTCTTCAATCTTTATTATTTCCATCTTTTAAAATATTTCTATTGTCTTTTTTCAAACACAAGCTCTCCATTCATAAAGAATAATTTAAAAACTTTTGCTTGTAGCTTTTCTCCCTGTTGCTTCTCTATTTTCCTTAATAGAAATTGGTTATAGTGATTGTCTGAGCTCTGATGAGCACACAGTACCATTAAAATCAGCCTCCAAGTAATCTGTAGGGGTTTTTTTTGTAAGATCAATAAATAATTTCTAAAAATAAGTTAAATAAGTTGTGCTTGCCTAGCAAGATAAAAAATCAAACTATGTGAGGAGGTGTTTGTATGTTTTATTTAAAGCAGTTTGTGTCTGTTCCTAAATTTCAGCTTTAATATTCCATTTGATGCTGTAGAACTCTTAACTAGTGTATTTATGTATTTGAAGCCTGTGTTATAATTCAAATTCATCAAAATGTCAATCATTCTTTGTAACGGTCTGCTCCTTTTTCTTATCAGTTTTCTGTGTTGTTAGGTTGTAGATGCAATCACACTTAATGCTGCTGGAGGTGTGTATGTGATCTGCCTTTCTTCCCCACAGATCTGACAGTTTCATGGGCACTGATAAAAGGCAGATGTAAGATTTGACTCTGATCTGTTGGCAAATCTGCACTGGCAAGCACTGACAGTCCAGGCAGTGTCTGACATTCTCGTGCAGGAAAAAATAACTGCTTATCAATGATGTATTAGAGATGGACACAAACCTACTGGTGTTCAAAGCCACAGGAGAAAGGAGAAAACGTTCATTGGCAAAGGGATTGCTTGCCTCCTACTACGTATCTGGCCTACATCTCTACCTTCTGTGATAACTTCATTTCAGCCTCAAGGTCATAGAGGTGAGTGCCCAGAGTCAGCTTCAACCATACGGTCAGTAGGGACACAACTTGAATATGAGCTGGTTTGCCTAASCTGGAGAGTCAGCTGGCTTCCTCAAAGCTGGAACTGAGCTGCCAGCCAGCAGTTTGATGGTGTGAGGGATCAGCTGGGCTCAGCTAAAGTGGTGGTATCATCTGCATGGTTTTGTTATCTCTGTCCTCTTTGGTATATTTTACTGATTTCTAMGTTCTGCAAACATAACAGCTGGATTTCTTACCAGATGTCATTCCTGTTTATTCACAGAATTCACAGAATTCATAGAATMACTAGATTGGAAGAGARCTTCAAGATCATCAGGTCCAACCCATGGCCTAACACCTCAACTAAYCCATGGCKWCAAGTYCCACATSCAGTCTTTTTTTAAACACACCCAGGGATGGTGACCCCACCACCACCTCCCTGGGCAGACCATTCCAGTACTTTATCAATCTTTCCTTAAAATACTTTTTCTTAATATCCAACCTGTATTTCCTTTGGCACAGCTTAAGACTGTGTCCTCTGGRTCTYTCAGTTGCTGCTTGGAGAAAGAGACAAACCCCCACCTGAATACAACCAACTTTCAGGAAGTTGTAGGGAGCAATAAGGTCACCCCTGAGTCTCCTTTTCTCCAGGCTAAACAACRCCAGTTCCTTCAGTCGTTCTTCTTATGCCATGGCAACTTGGAAGATGAGAAATAAAATGTCCCCCCATGAAGCTAAATGCTACCAAACACAACCCAAAATGCTGTCATAGCAAGGGGAGGGTTGAAATTCAAGACTGTGTCTGCTAAGTGCTTGCTAATTCAATAGTAGGTTAAAAACCTCTTGAAAATTAAATATCTGGCTAGATGCATTAAATTTACACATTTRTTAATTCCTACTTTTCGGATTTGAAGAAAATTTATTTGGGATAAATATAGTCAGAGTAGCTCCATTTTTCTTAAAGAACAGGCGACAAGCTAACCTCTYTCTCATCCTTCCTTTATCAACGCCAAGATATAGAAAACCAGACTATTGGTTACTGTSGTTAGAGTACTGTACACAACCATATGTGAGGAAAATAAAAGAAAGGTGTACCATGTTTTGAGGGGATGTCTGGATAGAGAGGCACCAGAGGACCTGGCAGGGCATGAGGCTTTGGAGGAATGAACATTGCACAGGGCACTGCAGGGTGTACACAGGTACAGGTCAGATATCCTCAGMGCCCCAGGCAGCCTCCAGTGAGGCAGGGAGGGTGAGGTCAAAGATCAGGTCTTCCCATGGGTTTCCAACTAGATCACAGAGATGCATTTGAACATCTGCCCTATCTTAAAAGACCTGAAATATTTTGCTACTCTTTTTCCATGTATGAACTATAAAAAGAGTGAGASACTCAATGCAATAAGTAACGGAATACTTCAAGTACTACATAAGTTTAATGTCTTATAAATATCAGAGCTACGCTCAGCAGTTTCACTGGCCCTCAGTCTTACCCTGCAAACTTGAAGAGAATAAATTAGTTTATGCAGAAATGTAGATCACAATGTAACACAATTAATTACTCCTCTGACCATCTTCCTCAGATGAAACCGGAGAAGCTTCTGTTTGTAAGATTTTGAGATTCATCTCAGCATTTCTGTGGTGTCATGTTTAGACTGTAATGGTAATCTAGTAGCACACTAGACATTTTCCAAGCAGAAGTCCATACTCCTGGGACATTTTAGTCAGAATGTTTTAAATTTTTTCTGTTACAAACAAATGTGCAGTTACTRAGATTATTAGGCTCTGTTTGTTTCTTGAATGTTCATATTTGCTCAGTATTTGAGGCACTGCCATAGAGCACAAGTGAAATGCTCAGTGCCACTGTCAGTGTAGAGGTGTGCATCTCTTCAAAATGGATATATCAGCGGACATCATCTTGAAGAGCTCTCCTGGAAGAGTCCTAACTTAGCAGAGACACAGAGGTGGCTAAAATGCTGAGASCTCTCTAGAGGATAAAGATTTCCAGTATTTACCTGTGAATTCCAAGTTAGAAAATAGCTTTCAAGTTTGCAGAAGCCTGTTTATATTTGTTAGTGACTTTGTACATGTGTTTGTGTGTGAGTGTGTGTGTGAGAATGTGTGTAAGAGAGCCCACAAGCACTGAAGCAGTGAAAGGAACCATTTGTGATTAGGAAAAAAAAGAAAAGCTGTACTCTGCTCTGCTGCACATTTCAGATATGCCAGAGATTCAAAAAGGTCATRGCCAAGAACAGTTTCCTCTGTTGCAGACACACAGTAAATGTGTGAAGTGGCCCCGAGGGCAAAGCTGATAAGACTTAGTACAAACATGTTTGATCTGCTGTGTTTTTTTTTCTTTTTTTTTTTCCCCTTTTTTCTGTTCAGTCCTGTAATAAAGCTGTTAGTCACAGCCATTTGCAGGCAAAACTGTGTTTTTAAAGCAGAAGATATGAGATCTTAAAAATGGGGATAAGACCAGTGGAGGAAAGTTGCTTAAGGAAATGGATCTGTCGGTTGACACAGGGAAAAATAATGCAATAAGAGTTGAAGCTGAGCATTTCTGCTTTCTCAGGGAAAAGCAAGGGAAAAGTTGTGAACATCTGCAGGCAAAGCTTTATCCTTAATCTTTCTGTTAGGTGTTGGCAGGATCACAGAAAGCATTACCAGCATTAATAAACAGGACATACAACATAAAAGTGCTACAGTTTGATCACCATTTTAAACTTCCTTTAACCCCAGGTTCATTGCACATTTCTTTGTTTGTTTGTCTTGCTAGTTCACACAGAGAAACAATGCGTCTGTGGTTTTGTACAGCAAATCTGTATTTCAAACATGAAAAGCTGCATTGTAAGGAAAAACATTGCAAAACTTTCTAGGGGAATGAGATATAGATGTTGTGACATGCTATGTCATATCCCTGTACCATCCAAAAGATTGATCCTRACTACAGTTTTGCTCTCAGTATCGACATTTAAATTCTTCTGTTTAATTTTTTGAGATTMTGCTTTGTTTTTGTTTTTTTTTTAATCCAATGTCCAGAGATTGCCAGGTGGTTCTTTCATCTTTTCCTGGGGATTTTTTTTTTGATACTTTTTTCCAGGTAATCCAGTTACAGCTACCCAGGCAAAAAAACTGACCTCACTAAAAGTCACAATGATTCAGCTGTCCCCCTTCCAACTATATTTTCAGCAAATAAAGTATGGGTTTTTCCTGATTTTTCTTCTGGATTATTCCCATTCAAGAAATTTAATTCCCATTAAGAAATTTAATTTTTCCCATTCAAGAAAGCACCATGCTATACCAAAATCTTCAGAGAAGGTCAAATGATCTGGTAGGCAGGAAGGTGATACTCYCTCATTAAAAGCCATTTTTCAACCACTGGGTTAATTTCTCCTGACCAGCTGTCTGAGTGATTCTATCTAGTTTCTGACTAGCTCTTCTGTGTCTCCCAAAGCTTGCTCTAGAAACTGTCCAAGTAGTGAGCTACTACTYCATAGTTTCTTTCTTCCTGGACTGGGCAGTTAATGTAACATTATTCTGGTTGATAACAGCTCCATCACCTTAGTAGAACTGGCTGAAATTTATTGCAGATGCTGAGTTACACAGCAGACCTTCTTGGTTATCACCTTCTCAAGCATCAGCAGTTTCACTTTATCACAAAAACACCACTTTTACTGYGATAAATATGCTTGCACAGCTACACTGACCAGTAAATTCTGGGGATATGGCTAAAGCTCCTGGGAGTCACATACCTAAACCGAAATTTGACTAAAACAGCTCACAGACATGAAAGAAACTTTTATTTCTTATCTGAGTAATCTTCTAGCCCTCAGGTTCTGAAATTTCCAGCTTCTTAGAATGTGTTCTGCATATCTCCTATGTTAGTTTTCAGAGAGTAACCTGTTGTGGTTACTTAAACCAGAGCTAGGTTAAGACCCAAATGAAAATTGCATGTAAGAATGCAGTTCCTGTCAATGGAATTATTGTGTACATATCTCTGCATGCAACACTTAACAACTTAGACAAGRATTTTAACAAACAATTCTCACACATTAGATTATAGTAAATCATGTATTCAAAGAAAAGCGTAATRCTGCAATGATGATTTTGAACAATGAAGGCTTTTAAGCAATCAAACATGTTAATAGCATTTTGCTTTTATTCATTTTACATCTGCTCCTGGGATATATGCTATCATACTTCACAGAAGCTGTTATATTAATGTACATTTAATGAATGTTTACTGCTGCACACAGCAGCTTTGAATTTTAGTTCCCATTATTTCTGGTAAGTGTTTGAAATAATTTTTTACTATTGGAGAAGGCTTTGATCAGCAGACTTGCCCTTGAGAGGAAGCATGGAGAAACTTCAGGTGATGATACAAACCTACTAGGGTGAACCAAATCTTAGATCATTTTTTCTAGAGGACTTTTAAAAGTAGCTTACAACAAGGCATTGTCAGACAATGTCTAGTTTTAATAATGTTCAGGAAATCATTTTGCATAATCTCCTGAGAAGGGGTAGCCTATGGATTAGATATAGAACTGTCTTCTAGATGCAGCACTTGAAATTTTAGCTTCTTACAATCTGGAATATACTCCACCTAGAGCAGAGCTTTGCTTTCTTATACCTTTGCATCTGAAAGGTAAGACTTTGCTTAAAGGCATTAAACAAAAATATCCATTTTCCACTAAAAACTGAATTACAAGTTGTAATAGAGAAGGCACATGTGAATGGACAGGTGTTGAAGGAAAAATAGCAAAATATCTTCCTATGAAGTGCTACTCACCCACACTTGACAAAAATCAGACCTTATATGGGGGAAAAATAGAGAAAGACTTARGTGTACTTATAAAAGACTGACTTTTCCATATCCAGATACCACGTGGGGCCAGGAGTTATGAATTATGAGGTATATGCCCAAACCTGCTCTCAGCATAATAAAAAAAAATAGGAGAGGATGTGAGTTGGAGAGAAGACGAAGTAGGCCTGCACTGATGGCACCAGGCAGAGGCAGAGTTAATATCAGCAATTTCTAGTGAGTTACAGCAACCTCAACATGGAGTTTTTTATGTAAAGGAAGTAGCAGTACTAACAAAGGCAGTGCCCCTATGTCTGCATTACTATTCAGTGGAGCAAGAAGTAATACAGACATAGGTGAGTTGACGTGCATATTTATTGATGATCTGCATTAGTGACCAATGGTCTCACACTTTGATTTTCAGCATAGTTGAGTTATAATATTCTGAGAAAAGTTTAGAAATAAATGGTTTATGAGATTTGTTTTAGCGCATTTTGTTATGCTAAGGTGGTTTGACATTATTACTAGAAAGCAGCACCCRTAACCTGTTGGTTTATGATCTCAGTATTTTGAAAGAGTCATTAAGCTCACATAATTATCTTTTCCAAGCAAGCTAAGGTAAAAAGTAAGTATCTGCAGCTGAAAGCAGCCACTTTTTATTTCAATCAAACTTTTTACTGTGCTTACTTAACTTAAGCATTTGCAATCCTTTCACAGTCCTCRGAGAGCCTGATTGATTGTGATGTGGCTCCTGGATCAATACCTCTGTAGCATACCAAAGAGTTGCCAGAGCAAGCTGTGCACCTTCTTTATGGAAAGCAATCTGTCACTTCTCTCTGTCATGCAGATATGCTAATTCAGCTGTTTATCTGGATGCAAAGCATTTCCTCTGAGAGTGATATCTGTGTATATGCAAAGTGCTTTCATTGACATATGTTTTCTGAATACCTGAGTATTTACTGGACAAAGTGTATTCAATACCAAAATGGGAACCACAAGCAGTGTATTTTAATATAGTCTCCAGCTGATATTAAAAAGCTCCCCAGATTCAGGATACAATATTGCATTTTAGCTTGCACCTCAGATGCAGAATATCTATTTCAGCTATTAACCATATCAGCCTAAGTTATTAATCATTGCTTGAAGAAGTAGCCTTGCAGAACCACTCCTTGTGGTTTCCTGCTTTGTGTAAGAGAGGGTTTTGTCTTGTTCCCTCGTGATAAAACATGTTTTTAAAAGTTTCAGTGAACAATAGTATTTTGTCCTCAGAAAAAGGAAAGAGAGAGCTGAAGTTTTCCTTATTACCTGTGGGAATCCATTAGTCCTTTAGAAGCTTTACAAGGCATTGTAAGAAGAGCTGGTGAGCAGAGAAAAAGTCTGAAGTCATCTTCTTCCCAGAGTAACTTACTATTACTATGAAATGTTRTATTTCTATTTCTCTTAAGGCTTGATCTTTCATATCCACCTGAACCATCTCATAATCAAACCCAAGAAGGAGCAAATTAATGCAAATATTAGAGATTTGATCTGCATTGTGCAGGGTGGAATGTACCTCCTGCTAATCCTAAGGAAAACAGAATGATTTATCAAAGGTCAACACCACATGCAAGCTAAAAATATTTACTGTGGGCTAACTTAGCAATGGGACTTCACAACAGAKGGTAAAGCTGAACAGGGCAGATGTATTGCAACAACAGCCATGCCTACCAATTTTGTCCCAGTTTTTAACTATAATGCAATGCAAAGTTGTTATGTTTCTGGCATTTTTAAAGGATTTCTCTTTTGGGCCACTGTGTATGCTGAAACGCAAATCTGAAACACATTTTTAAATAAAAYTGTATATGGCTATGGCAATTTTTTTTGGTACCCATTTCTTTGCTGTGGCAAAGCAAAAAATTAAAAGTGCTAGTTTCAAATTCTGATGGACTAAATYTCTCTTTTGCAATGATGCCTACATATTATAGTTATGTGTATTCAAGACACAATTTTTTTTTTTTGGCTCATCAGTATAATTACAGAACCAAGTAATCACGTTTTTTTCTTGCAAGACACAYTTTCAGAGAAAACTTCTAGTTGCCTAATGGCTAACAAGTGCTTAAATCAGATATTAAAGCTTCTTATATAAAACTGGAACATAAAATTTCTTTATGAAAGTAATACTGTTAGCATAAAWCAAATTTAAGTTTAGACACACAAGAATAAAGACCTTTTTAGAGCACCCACATACAATATTTAGGTCAACATATTAAAATGTGTTTGGTTACAGCAACAGTAAATTTAAATCATTCCTGTAGCAGCATCAGCAACAGCAGCAGCAGATGCTTTCAACCAGAGGAAAAGCAAATACTCTCAACTGATGTTCAAATAGTGAATATAAGATCAAGGTAATTCTCAGGAATATACAAACCTGTTTGAGCACCTGCATAAACATGTGTAAGGTTCAATTCAATTATAGTTTCTTTCAGAAGTGGGGGCAAGGTTTTGTGCTTGTATTGCTAACTGCATTTAATAGTCATGCAAAATAACTTGAAAATTAGATTATTTAGAAAAACTCCATTTCAGTAACTGCTTAGAAATGGTGCTATATAAAATGAACACATGCAAAACCAGCAGTTCATAGGTTTTAATTTAATGAGACTTATAAGAGCGCTTGTATCTTATTGTATCTATATCATTAGRTCAACAGTTCAAACAGAAGGCAAAGGTAGACCCTAAAATTAGAATATAAAGCTTGGTAATAAGCAAAGCTTGGTCCAGTATGTTTATTTCTTTAAACACTGACCCCTCAAAGAATACAGTAGTCTTTCACCAGTCCAGATCAGCATTGGCAAAGCAAAAGTTAGGCTCTTAGAGTTTGATCATGACACGAGCTACCTTGTTACTGAATCCTTCTTTTTTTTTTTTTTTCCTTAGTAAATGTTTCATTTAGAGAACACTTTCTTTTTTGACAGTATTTATCTTTCTAACTCTCATAGAGGGAAAAAAATGAAGTCTCTTCCCTGCTTTGGGTGATGATAGATTCAAGAAGATTGCTGCTACCAAGGATAGTTCTGGAATAAAAAGTAAATAACRTAATAATTAAGATTGGGTTATTTGTTAACAGACACTACAAGGGAAAATGAGCATGTGAAAATATGTATAAAGCAGAAACCACTTTAACTAGCTGTATCCTACATCACATCAAGTCCTGTTTGCCTGTGAAGAGACATAGGCAGATAATGAGAAAGAGAAGTGTCCATTTTCCACCTTAAGGTCTAGGGGTTTTGGCTTTCATGATACAAAACTACATGGATGAGTTAAGATAAATTGAAGGTAAATTCAGTTCCTAATAGCTGATACTCCAGTGCTCCCAAAGCTCATTTAAAGAGCTAAGCATTTCTTCCCTACACTTCATTACAATGCCTGAGTACTCTGCAGAAACAATTTCTCATTCATTTATAGAATGAGATGTTATTGACATTACTTTTATTTAATCTTCAATAGTACTTTAATTGTGCTTTTCAGTTGCAAAGGTAGACTGCAAGAAAGAAGGAACAGGACCAGAAAATCTTCAGGAGACCTCTAATTTGGCAAATCAATGACCAGCATGTATTTTTAGATGTGTGGTTTTAAGTATTCAGGACTGAAAATGTGGACCTATGATTTATGGCTCTCTCAGAAGAGGTCTATCTGAAATTAGGGTAAATAATGTCCTGGAAAAAATGTGAAATACTTTGTGACAGGACCTAAATTCAGCCAAAGCCTTGAGATGAACGTGCCTGCTATTTTTCTTAAAGGAGAATATGTCAAAAGGAACGCAAGATAGAAAAGCTTTCTGAGCACAGTAAGTTTCTGATCAATTGGCAGATCAAAATAAAATGCTTTGGGAACACATACATCCCTCACAGCCAGTGTGACCTTGCAYGTTGCTCCAAACTTAATCTCTGTCCAGCAAATTCCAGTGGCATTTGGTGTTGCAGGAGMAAATAACATCCCCACAGTGTCCATAGGAAGCATCTGTCTTTTCTAATCCTTGAATTGTAACTCTGAGTGTTCTCCACTCCCAGCTACAGTTTCCCTTCCATGTCCTCTCTTGCTTCTTCCTACCCAGCAACCTAAATGTTCACACATAATCACTCTGGCATGCACTTTGCCATGGTTAATTCATTCACCTGTGGAGGAATTATGCTGTATATAAACCCATTAATAGGAGTTGCTTCTTCTGGAGAGAAGTTCCCTAATAAAGGCTCCTGATCATTACACACACGATTGGCTAGATGAATGAAGACATGCATAGTCATCACAGTATATTTAAATTTCCTTTAATTCAGTAATTTCATAGCTCAGTAATGATGCCACTGAGTTAAAATAAGCCAACAGTTCTATTTAATCCTCTAAAGCTTTTACTTGTATGTGGCAGTGAGATGTTTCTTTTCAGAAAGCCTGAAGAATATTGTGCAGTGATTGTGCATATACAGGGTGTGATAGAGCAAAATTATACCTTAATTAGGAGATGATTATTGTCTCAGATGTTTCCAAAGTTTCCAAAAACGAGTAACAAGCATACACAGTGGATAACAAATAGTTTAAATACTTGCTTGGTGCTTTAATTTAAGAGTTCACTGAGGGGAAGAGGGATTTTAAAGCACCTGTGGAACAGCCCCAAACCCCAYATGCTTCAAAGGAGATGGTCTTCACAACTTACAAGAGTCAGTTAATTTCTTTACGTATTTCTAATATATGTGTCTGTAATTTTAGGTTCTGCATGAATTACAAGGRTTTGGCTGGATCTGAGAATGRYATTTTCTGTTCTTTTTTTTTTTTTTAATTCCCATGCAGTGCTCTACAAGCAATTTTTTTATATTCTCATAAATGTTGTGAAATTAAAGCCTGTGGAAAATCAACTTCTTTCAGTTCATTTATGTATAATAATTACTTTTAGCTTCATCTGATTGTAGCAGTATCTGACAAAGAATAGATGGTGGAGACTTAGAGATTTCATTCAGGACTTRATAGGATACTGAAGCCTGGAGTATGGGTTAGAAGTCTGAAGCAAAATTTAAGTTAGTCAGATTTGTTTTTAAAATAGGTTTCATTATCTCTAATGTGAGTACCCACAGCTTCTTACCTGAGATGGCAAATTGTGGTGATAAAAAAACAGTCATTTAATTAAAAACTTAGTTTGAAGCTAGCTTAAAATAAATCAGTTTTTTTTCTTTTTCTATCAGTAAAGAATCTAATTCCAATTAACTTTAGAAAGAAAACCCAACACAATAGCAACTTATGAATAAAATATAAGGTCTGATCCTGCACATCTTGCTCTGGTGAGGTCAGGAGTAGCTGTGTGTGTACTAATAATTTGTGGGACTGGACTTCCTTATGCATGGGAGAAAAAAAATCAAAACCTATTTCTAGGAGCAGAYGTGCATCACCTTTCTTTAGGGAAAAAAACCCCACATTTTACCAACCTTCAGATTTTCAAATTTCCATTAAATGATGAGCTATTTCTGGCTTCACATCCTGAACACAAGAAAGCCACGGATCAAGGATGGATCCATTTGGTTTCTTCTTAAAAAAGATTTTTGTCTAAGTAGTAAAAGGAAGAGGTACTTTAGAAAGGCATTTGTTTCTCATTAGGAACAACACGACACTTTTGGAAGTTTCCAAAACCAGAAAATTAATGAAAGGGAAAGAAGGAAGGTTGAAACAAAGTTAACTTTTCTTATTGAAGTGATTGTAATTTTTTAAATCTTTTTTGAGTAGTCAATTGAAAGGGAAATTGGAGAAAGGATGAAAGAGAAGTCAAGTTTGTTTAGTTTAAAGTATCATTTTTTGTCAGAACAAGATGAGTTAAGTAATGATAGAAAGTGTTAATATTACAGCCAAGAATCCTAACCAGTAAAAACTTGAGGAYAATGAATTTTCACAAAAAGAAAAAGAAAAAAAAATTATTTCATCCAAAATTTAACTAAAATAAATGTTTTAGCATATTTTGAACATATAGGGATAGTATGAATTCCATGTTACTTCATGTAYTTTTTTGTATGAGAGCTTTCATGCAATTTTCATGTAGTCCTAAAAAATCTAGCTTAAAAAATATCTTTACTYTCAATTATAAAAATTGATCAGTTTAAAAATACACAGATCCCAAGTATTTGGTGTCAGGTCTAAAGCATATTTAATCCTCTTCAGTCTCTTCACAGATAAGAGCAAAGGCTGAGAATGTTACTTTCCATAGACACAGCACAGGTCTGCACATCTTCAGAGCTTTTGGGGTACAGCTTCACTTTCTTTTTAAAAGGCAAAAGCAGCTTCAGATCTAAAACGAGTTACCATGAACCAGTATCGGCAAATTCATAATCACTGGAAGTTCAGTCAAGTCAAAACAGAATTTTTAGGGTAAATTATAATTTTGAGATAGTCAAGAATTTAATCTCAGGATACATGATAGAGCTACACATTCGGAAAATTACAGTATTCTAATAAAACACTACCATATTCAAAACAACTACAAATATTTCAAATAAAACAATACAACTTTTTACTGCCTAAAGAAATGGACCCAGGAGGCAACAACAGTAGTCTAGCCTACATAAACAAGTTAATGTGATTTGTACTTGGGATCTGGTACAGACATYGTCCATGCCTACACTAACATCAAGCCACATCCTGGAAGCCAGCTGTTCTACTGCTGCCACTTTTGTAACTCTTTAATTCTTGAGTAAATGATGATGTAGCCCTGAGGAGCTGTTTCACAGTTTAAGAGCAGTTAATATGGTTTCATATTCACTGAGTCTAAACAATTTTTGTTTTCTCATCTTAAAAAGAAAACRATGCAAATAGCAATCATTATTGTTACTGTCCACAGTTAATCCCTTTTTCCTGGAGGCAGCTGGTTTGCATAAACCAGAAATGTGGAAGTTGATTGTCTCCTCAGTTTCCTCCCTGTCAGGGCTGTTTCCCCCACTTTATTCCCAATGCCACCTCTAATTATTTCATAGGCAAGCAAGCCATTAATTTCCAGCAGAAATCTGTGGATTAGTAAAAAGGTTTGTATTTCTTTTGTCTCATTAAATAAATTATTTTCTTTTGTTGCCCATTTTAATTGAACTAACTTCTCTTCCTAGTCTTGAAATCTTCCAAATACATCAATATTGCTGTCTTTTTTTTACRATTTATTGAAATAAGAACTATTATCCCATATTTATTTGTCTTTTTCAATTGCCTTTCTACCTATCAAGTCTTTCAAGAGACATTGTTCTTTTATATCTCTTTCCTTAGTCAAACTTGTAGAAYCATATCTAAAAAAAGAGAAAAATTTTACTGCAAGTGTATGCAGAATATTTATCATTGATTTTGAAAATATAACCTCTCCAAATACTCACACTATGCCAATGGGATTTTAGCTGAAAGTGAGTTCAAAGTATAAAAATTAAGTTTCCTCTTATTTCATAATCGTGGTGTATGTGAGTTCTGGTGCTGTGCCTGTATGTGTCCATATGTGCCRAGTGCACACAACTCCTTGAGGGGTTTGGGGCTTCCCCAGTCAGTCACATGCAGAAGTGAGATGACAAATCACCTTGGGGCAATGGACCAACCTGAAAACTGACTGACCCATCACCATTAAATATTTGATTGATGTTTACAGCAGCCTTGCCATTGGTAGTTTTGAATGGTTGCATCTAGTGCCTCACAGCACCTTGCCCTGTGTCTGGCCCAATTTGTTCTCCTAGATGTGCCCATTAATATCCATGATGGAGTGTCCCAAAGTGGCGAAGTGTCGGTCTGTCTCATAACATAAAGTAAGAGATGAACCTCCTAAACAAGTATGGATTTGTGATTATTTCTCCCTTGGACAGGTGAAGTGTTTGCTCCCATGTCATGTCTTTGTGTCCCCATGGCACAATTCCCTTTTCTCTCTTGATGCTGGACCACCACTTCTTTAGAAAGTTAATAGGAACACTGCTCTTTACTGTTTTTAACCCTTCTCTGAAGCTTCCAGGAAACTCTGTGGCTCTTGTTTCACAAATCTCAATATCAGCAGCTCTGAGTTAGTACTTCTTAAATTCAAGCGCTGGAGCGTGTGGTGACCTGACTGTTTCAGGCCTCCTTAGATAAAATGCTTCACCAGTTTTCCTTTGTTCAGTTATTAGAGAGACTAATGTTTTTCTCTAGAGAAAAAAGGCACTTGGCAAGATATCTACTTACTCCTCTTTCAGTTGTTAATTAGAAAGGGGGGAATGCTTCCAGGGAAAACAAAGGTATCYATGCTTAGTGTTCAGGGCTTCTTTATCCTTGGAAAAAGTCTCAAATGATTTCTCAGAGGATTTAGTTCAGTGTTGCTCCAAGTTCTCTTGATATGTCCCCTTTTTAACAAAAAGATGGGCATTTTCTCTCCAAACATTTTCCCTTTTATATTTCCTGTTTAATGAGGCCTCATAGGTATGTAATATATTTTCAGGATTACACTTRTCCTTTTTGGGTAGCTGTGAAGTCCATATCTACTTCAAAGGGTTTTCCAAAAAAGCTGCCTATGATTTTCTAATTTTTTATGACAACTGTTTCTTGCAAATACCAAATGAATAGAGATTGCTTAATCCTTCATTTGTTTTGTWACACTGCCATGGCATTTTAGTTTACTTGAAGTTGTTTTGCTAACTTCTTAGTTTCTTGTGCTGACCTCTGGTACTCACTGACAACCACTGAGGTCCAGAGAAGTCTGTTGCACTTAATGTCCCTTAAAACAAGTCCTCTTTGTTTAACATGAGTCTATGGCCTGACACACCACCACTGATGCAAGTCTGGTAAAATGCATTGCCCTAAAAATACTTTAGCATAAAAAATATTCATATCCAAATTATTCTTGCTTTATCTCCACTATTAATTCTTCCCACTAAACCCTGCAGGAGAGACCTGTGTCTCACTCAGCACAACTTTGAGCAAAACAAAGTGGAACCAACAGTAAGGGTATCACATTCCCTCTGCTTATGCATAAATACAATGGAAGTAAGAAGACAGGGCATCTAAACCTATTCAATTCAGTGTTTGGCAAAAGGTAATTCTTTAAACAAAGTTCTTCAGTCTAAGTTTTAAAGTATCTTTTCCTATCTGGATTACTATTTAATAAAGTGATGGAGAAATTATGATACAAACAAAACATCCTCTTGCACCTGATTCAGAATTGTCAAAAATGAAGAAATATAGGAGTCATTTTGTAATCGTGTGTGAGCTGAACTGACTTTTAAGAAAAGGGAGAACATTTTGCTTTTCTTCTACTAATAATTAATGACTGGCTTTCTCCTTCAGATGTGCCTTGACTAATCTAATGTTTTATTCTTCACATTTTTCAGAAATGTGATTTTTTTACCATTGTTTTGCATTTATTTTATACCTTAAAAAGTGACTTTTACAAAATTGACTATTGAGTTCTTAAAGACAACCCAGACATTGCATGTTAATTTTATGGAACTGTGTTTGGTTAGTATGCTGAAAGAAGTCTGGGGTAAAATTATCTCTCATCAAAGCAGAGGACTTTGCTGTCTCAAAAGTAATTTGATTTGCATAAAGGGTTCTCACCTAAACTCTGAGGAAAACTGAGAATTATTTCTCACCTAAACTCTGTTCATGGGCTCTTGGTTGAGATTTCAGCYAGAGCAGATTTCACTCCCATGTCTTCAAAAAGTTTAAGAAAGTGGTAGATGCAAAAATTAACTGCGATAAATTCTGACATAAAGTTGGCATAAATATCCCAGGAAAAAAGCCCACAGGAGTTCTAGAAAAATAGTGAAATATTGCCTGAAACCAGAACCATGGACATCAGGTACATTGCTTATTTAGCCATGATTCCTATGCCATGGACCATGTTGTGTTCAATGCTCTTTCAGGCTGGAATTCAGAAGTTTGACATGCAAATCACACTCATTTAAAAGAATGAGTCCATAAATAATTAGGAAATATGGACTTAGATAGACATTTGTGTGCATATTTTCATCTGTTAAAGGGCAATTAGAAATATAATTGATTTATATTATCATTGATAAATTACTTTTAAGCCATATACTGAGTGGAAATTTGAATATATTGGACAGCTYTCATCTCATCCAGGAAAATTTAGATGGCCGTCTGAAAATCACATTATCCAGCTCATCAAGACAAATGAGGGCATGACATTACTAGAAGTGACAACCTTCTGCAAAGGTTATAAAACATTTTTTGTCTTTAACAAGCTATGTGGCATTTTCCACTGAAAACATACAGAAATAAGCAATTAAAACAAAATAATTCCAATTATTTTTTTTTCCTCTAGGCGTATCACAAATGTACTTCCTCCTTACTATCCATGCTGTCTGACTCCTGGCCTTAAGGAGCAGGCAGCAACTGTGTTTTGCATAGCTCTGAGCACTTTACTGGTACCTAGTGTATAGTAGAAAATGTGAATGAGTGAGAGTGACCATAATCAGCTCCTGACAGAACACTTCTAGTCTGTTTATTTACTAAAATCATGTCTGGGTATCAATATCCCACATATCGACTTTTCTCCCTATTGGTCTATGCTGAAGAAGTAATTTGTAATTCAGCTGCATAGAAAAATAGCAAACAGCATCCTTTTATCTAGGGCAAAATGTGCTTTAGAATCCTCTTAGGGTGAGAGATAGCTTGGCAATGGGAAGTTATTTAAATTGGTTGATGTTCTCACTTCCATTTATAACACCTGCAGAATTTGAAATTGGCATGTTGGCTCCTCAGTGATGTATTTTCATAAAAACTGGTCATGCCTGCAGCTTTTGTTAGCACACACATTCAYAAATCCATGTATGGAATTACAAGGGCCCAATAAACAAAATGGCCAATTCCACACTGCATTAATTCCAAAAAGAAAAGGAGAAGGCCTATATATAAAAAAAAGATAAGACTAATTATTGAGTATTATGTCACTAACAATAAATGCACATGAATAGACTATGTCAAATAGTGAATCCCAGGGACTGCTATTCTACATATGCATTTTACCTGTTGATTCTTTTTCCTGTATGGAACACCATTTAAACCCAGKAGAAGAAACCCTTGGCTCCTAAACCCACCAATAAAAGCATTTCCCATTATAAAAGCCTTCCAGCCAAATTCACCACCTTTGCAACTTGATGGATTTTTATTTTTGCTGAATTGTCCTAAATATGAGAACTGGACAAGAAGGAAGGGTACACCTGTCCCTGGTCAATGTAAGGACAAATATACATTCAAGAATAAACATATCTTTAAGAACAAAAATGTAAAGTTCAAAACCTGCTTTAAATGCATAATTGCACCAAGATGATTTGTCTTTCCTGAAATATATTTTGTTACAGGCACAGCCTCCTCAGACGGCCTAGAAGTGAGGTCTCTATTATGGTTATTACTGTGATCATAATCACAGTGTTTAATGGAAATAAGATTAAATCTTGAGGAAAGCAGAGAGGCTTTAGACACAGGCTATTACCATCAGGAAAGAGAACTAGAAAACATATTGGGCCAACAATATGTTGGCCATAGCTGATAACAATAGCTGATGTTAATTACTCTGGCATAGATAGCAGTTTTGCAAATTATGATCTTACGTCTTAAAATCATTGCTGCTTCTGGAGATAGCAGAGCAGATTTTACTACAATGTTTGATGCATGTCTTAGCAGTCATGCATAATACTGGGACATGCATKTCTGAACTCACTGATTAATTTGAGTTACTGAGAAGTCATTTAATTTGTTGATGGATCCCTCAGCCACAAGGGATTAGATAGATATGAAAGGAGGATGACATATGCATGGGCCTGCTTAATCAATCATTAAAACCCAAAGCAATATGCCTCTGGTAAAAGAGCAGCCTCAACTGAGTTTGGATTCATGATTCTGAATCCAGTGGGTATGTGAGMACCATAATGCAGGCTAGGTAACTTCACCCAACCAATTATTTTTTTATACCACTTTATCAGTAACAAAAAAGATAATTTTTTTATATTTTCAGCTGGCTTGGTAGAAGTTGTTGTGAATGTTGCCATTAACTATGGTGCTTAAAAGATAAACCACYTGGGAAATTGTACAATGTAAAATTTTGTTTCAGTCTGAAGCTCAGCTCCAATTAAATAATATTTTAATGATTGCATAAGCATTATAATGAATATAAAATTACTGGGTCTAATATTACTGATATATTTTAAAAAAWTTAAAATATACAATGTATGAAAAAAACTAGATATAATGCACACAAAAACGMGCATGAAAGTGTCTTTTTTGCAAAAATGTAGCAATCTGCTAGAAAAAAGAAGGCTTCTGTATAAGAATATAGTATGTGTAAAAACAATTTTCCCTGCAGAAATGCAAACACCAATACACAGGGTCCTTGATGATAAACTTTTCTGGTACAGGCCCTGACAAAGGCATCATTAATTGTACTTTGGTGGTTTGATATCCAGCACTGGCCTGGAAAAGTTCAAGAAGKATTTGGACAATATTCTCAGGAYCATGATGTAGCTCTTCGGGAGGGTGCTCTGCAGGGCTGGGAGCTGGAGTCAATGATCCTTGTGGGTACCTTCCAACTCAGCTTATTCTGGGATTCTGTGATATGAGGCTYAAGAGGGGGAACTAAAAAATTAAATAGATTGCTCTGTGAATCACCCCTTTTATATGAAAGAAAATAATTCTAATGCAGTTTGAAGATTACACACCCAAAAAAGGTAGTATATGCTAATAAGAGTTTCTGTGGAAATGCTGAATGCTGTATTAAAAATTTTAGAGGGAGGTGCTGTAGTTCAATAAATACAATTTATAGTCTTTAAGGAGCATTATAGAGCATTGTGTTGGTTTTGGCTGAGGTGGCTGGTATGGGGCTTTGTTTTGGATTTGTGCTGAACTCAGGGTTGATAAAACAGAGATCTTTTTGTTATTGCTGAGCAGGGCTTGCACAGAGCCAAGGCTTCTTCTGCTTCTCATGCTGCCAGGCTGGTGAGGGAAGTGGGTGTGCATGGGAAGTGGAGAAGAGGCAGAGAGGACAAGTAACCCAAACCTAGCAAAGGGATATTCCAGACCATATGGCATCATGCCCAGTACATAACGTGGAGGAAAGAACAAGGAATGGCTGCATGCTTGGAGTGAAGGCTTTTGTCTTCTCAAGTCACCATTACATGAGATGGGCTCCTGATCTCCTGGAGATGGTTGAACACCTGCCTGCCCATGAGAAGCAGTGAGTTAATTCCTTGTATCACTTTGTGCATGGCTTTAGCTTTCCATATTAAACTTCCTTTTTCCCAATCCACYAGTTTTCTACCTCTTACCCTTCCCATTCTCTGCCCAATCCTGCTGGCTGGGAGAGTTAGCAAGCAGCTGCATGGGGCCTGGRTGCTGGCTGGGGTTAAACAATGACARGTATGTCTGTGTATAAAACTTCCAAATAATTTTCAGAAATACTGGGGTTTGCATTTAGTAAGATATAGCAACGATGTTTTCTTTTATATTTATCTATGAATAAATAGATAGATGGATATGGATAAATATCTAGGTTTTTCAACAACATTTTAGCTGATATTGTAAGAAAAAAGCTTGTACCTGCTGATACTAGGTTTAAAATCCAACTTTTAGACCCCATATGTTAGAAATCACTGATGTTATTTACTGCTCTGCTATTCCCATTCCTGCCRAGACAGTCTTAACTGGCAAGAGTATAATAGTTATAATGTGGGAAAAAATCAATTGATAACAGTCACTTGAGTTTGCAGAGAACTGTAACAAGAAAAAACCTAAAGGCAGAGTGCTTTTATCCCACCTTCTCTGTTCCTGTTTTTCCCTTCTCAAACATTTCTGACTTTCCATATCTTTAAATACTGACTGTAAGTCTGTCATTCTGTTGACTTTTTAATGTACAATTCATGAAACAGCCCCTCATTGCCTCACAAATTGAGAACTCTTTGTGTRCTCATTTCATGTTTTGTAAGAAAGCAGGAATAATTAGACAATAATAAAGGAAATCTTGGCAAGTCTCAAAAGGAAATTCTCAAAAGAGAGATTTTGCTTATGTTTTTACTGCTCAAATTGTGCCTGCTCTTTGAGATGACCCAAAAACTGTGGTTCAATAAACACTGAAAGTACAAAGAATTCTCTCTCTCCTTCACTCCCATGTGCCTTCACACACATTAATGTAGGAGGCTCATAAAAGTCAAGCACCAGGGATGAGGGCCTTTATTCAGCCAAGGCATAATAATTTAATACAAGTGTAATGCACATAATGTGTTGACTTGCAAATGGAATAATCTAGGATCTTCAAATGCACACTTTCAATAAAACAGTAATTTAAGAACACTTTTTTAAACTAATGCATTCAGACAATGTATGCCTTCTCTATTACCTATTCATGAAATTGCTTCTCCCTCATACACTTGAAATAAATGTTGAATTGACTTTCTAGCTAATTATAGAACAGTGTTAAGCAAGTCACAGCYCAGTAACTTCAGCTGTAGTGTCCTGGGTGACTTATGTAAGACAAGAGGCACTTGGATTTCTTGGAAATAAGGATCTATTACTAAGACAAACTCCTCATCCTGTATTTGTAGAACACTCTTTCAGCAGACAAACATAAGCAGTGCTCTTTCTAGGTCACTCCTCCACATCAGGGAAATGGGAGTGAGGTTTATTAACTGAAATTTATTTTCAGCTGTACAGTCTTTTCAATCCTGAAAAGACACCATAAAATTGTCCTTTATCTCTTCACACTGAAAGAGCACCCCTCTCATCAACTAAATGGATACCAAAATAGCTGAAATCTTACTAAAAATATGTCCTTACCTACATTTTTCCATACACTGCATAGTCATTCTTCAGACTGCAAATTATATAAATAAAAATTAACTTCAGTTAATAAATTTGATTATTACTAATTYAAGCATATCAAAATAATGATATTATGTATAGTTGTGTTTCAGAAATAAATTCTCAGGAGATAAAAGCTAACAAAATCAATCTCTCAGCATTCATTTGCCCAAGAATTTTCAGCCCATTAGAGGTTCCAGTCCCTACAGCTAAAATGTTCATCAGACTAAATAAATAAATAAATAAATAAATACTCCTGACTGTTTTACTGTAAAATAATGAACAACCTGCACTGGTTCTGTGCCAAGATATTTGTCATGCTCTGTCAGGACCCTGGATAAATCTTCAGATTTTCTTTCTGATAATTTGCTGCAGGCAGTCAGGGTTTGGTTTATTCATTCTCCTTTCCTACTTTCAGCCTGCTTATTTGATAGGTCTGGTCTATTTAGAGACATCACTGTTAGTGCTCTTTAGTGGAAGGAAGAGAGAATTTAGCCCCCATATACAATTTACTACAGCATCTAGTGTTGCTTTCTCAGAGATTAGTAAAATTTTTGCTCTCTCTGATTTGCAGGTAAATGTTAAATTCAGGTTATTTCTCACTCTGCCTCTTATAGAAGTCATTGTTATAAGCAGTCAAAATATTTTGACATATATTTTCTGTTCTTTCACTGAAATACTGCATATTTTTTAAAGTTATGTTTTCCCTGAAATTCACAACATTTTGAATTAAATGCACACATGGGGCATATCTCAAGGAGCTTTTGCTTGGCTACAGCCCATCACCATGTGCCCCATAAAGGCTTCATCCACTTCAGTGTAACATGTGCATAAAACTGAGGGGGCAGGGGTAAGGGAGGGACAGCACAACATTGCGACAAGGGAAGCAATTTCTGAGAAGATTAGCCCATAAAAGAGGTCTTGAACAAAACTCCCGTTAGCCACTGCAGGAACATATCCTGTCAACACATTCCAGGGATGCTATTTTTCAGCCTAAAAGTCAAGGTTTTACTGAGGTAAAAGATTGCGCTGCAGTCCTGCCCCCTGTTTTACAGCCACATTGTGGTTTCTTTCAATCCATTTTCCTTCTTTAGAGTTGGCTCTATAAATGATACGAGGGTCTGCTCTTTCTGAGCTTCTAATATGGCCRGGATTATTTCTTGGACATAGCAAAATACTTTTGTGTTGGTGAGGGAGGGGGAGGAGGTGGGCAGAGGGGTGTTGACTTTTTTTTCTTTAACCAGAGGCAGAAAATACGTTRTAAAGACAGGCTTATCCGTTCTAGGCTTAAAAGGACCGCTGACTGCCCTGGCTGTCCTTTCTCTCATTTTCCTCTTTCTATGTGGGTGCTAAAATGAAGRTTGTTCTTGTATTGTTTGTTTSTTTGTTTGTTTGTTTTTAAMTAYTACAGAGAAAACCAAGGATAGAGGAGAGAAGAGTAAATGAGCATTGATATAAACTCTGTGAGTCGTTGAGTCATAATGATCCCTACATATAATTAGGGTTTTAGGTAGGTGTGAATGACTATTGCAGCCATCCACCTTGTGATCTTTTTTGTTGTTTTGGTCTTTTTTTACTTCAAATCCATCAACAATGAGTTTACATTTATTTATTACAAAAAGCGCTTTTTCTTTCTGTGTATTTTTAAATGCTGCAGATGCTTTAATGTCCAAAGGGAAGTGAAGGGACATCCATTTTCAGAWTTAGTCATAAAGGCCTTATATAATTTTATAATGCCAAGCAGTTGATGCCTTTCAAGATTCATAGCCAATGCTYTGTTGTAAAAATGCAGAATAAAAGTCAATCCTTACATGAGAGAGTTACAGCCTAAGCACATTTATCTCAGAAGMTCTGAGCTGACTGGTTTAGTTACTGGAGCTCTATTTTAGTGGTGAGTAGGTGTTTAAAAAGTATTTATGTTATARAGGTGCCTCCTCCAGACAAAAAAGGAGTTAAATTCACAGTACGGTGACAGACACACAGAAAAACAAACTTCCCCACTAGATATATTAAACAGTAATAGCAAAAAATTATTTTAGGACAATAATTATAACACCAAGTAGTACTAGCAGTGGAAGTAACAATTTATTTGCAAAATGTATTTCTGTTTGTCAGTCTTTTGCAGCCACATTAGAAAGAAATACAAAGGAAGTAATACTTCATCAAGAAAAATATGCCTCTGGAAAGCACAAAATGTGAAGGAGGAGGAAATTTTTGRTGCAGTGTTTTGTTTTGGTTTGTTTTTTTCACAAATTGATTTTSTATTTTGCAGGCAGGCATTTCATTGTAACAGAATGTGAAGGTATTAATAAATATATAATAAAACATAAAGTTACCTTGCATCTTACATGCAATACTCCACTAGTTTTGTTACTGCCYTGGAGCTATTGTGTAGCCAGTAACACATCCTGTCAGTGTGATGCTATGGTGGTTCCAGATTTCATCTGAACTTAAGTATGTGGTGAGTCAGAGCTGGAGTCATGGCAGCATTTAATTAACCTGCTTAAAATATGTTGGGAAAATACCTATTTAAAGATACTTATTTCATTGTGCATTTTACCCCAGTATTATCCTTTCACTTCTGGACTATTATGAAACAGTGAAACATGACTTTTTTCATAGATTCTTAGAAAGATATATTATATGCAAACTAGGTTTAGTGTAAGAATCTTCGATAGGTTCCAAAGTTCTATTCAAAATGTAAAATGGCTTTTTTTCAAGATGAAGAAGCTAGTCTCTATGTAATGTAATAATATGTAAGAATGGAATTAAAGCAAAAAAATGTACAATACATTTTATCAAATAGAGGATCAAAAGCTATTTTAAATTTAAATTTTTTAAAATGTGGGGTTTTAGTTGGACAAGTATTTMTGATAAGTAGAACTCTTTAAACATATTCTTTTTGAGATATTAAGGAATTTACTCATTAAATTTCATTTCAAAGTGAATTGGGTGGCATTTTAGGATCCAAGATTTCAAACTGGCTAACATTTTGATGCCATGCCAATACTGCACCAAAGTGCAGGAAATACTGCATTTTTTTCTTCTCATTTGGCTCACTTGGTCTGTAAACTAGAGTCCAAAACATACTCTGGGAACCTGGCTTTTAGCTTTGACTCACTGAAGCAAAAAGCACATCTCCAGCTGCTTCCACCTATTGATCCACTTCTACAGTGCTGAAATACTTCTTGAAGTTGGTGTAGCTGGATATTAAACAAAATCATGCACCCTCTTCAGAGAGATGCTTYAAGAGAAGCTGGAATCAGCACTTTAAAATTTTACTCATTATTTAGGTTGTGCATTTCTGACTAGCACCTGACCTTCTGTTCACAGAGAAATTCAAGTTGGTATACCAGTGGGAAAGATCAGTAAAGATGAAGGTGATCAACCACAAAACAATTTARTTTACTCTATTTTACTTTTAGGCTGTTTTACAGCCTCTCCATTCCTGACTACTTCAAAGTCAGGATGAAGTGATTTTTTCACTTTGTGCCAAAAGAGCAACAGAAAACAAAACAAAACAAAAGGAAAGGGAGACAAAATCAGAATACRTTTCATAAAAGCTACTTCCAGTCCTGCTGGATTTCTCCTGGACATCCAGGCTTAAGTCTGTCCTGGAGATGATCCCCACAGGGTGGCTGGCATCAATCTGTACCTTGTTTCTCCTCTATAAACTGAAAAAAGAGTTTTATCRTGCACCCAGTGGTGTTACCTCAACTACACAAGTGAGTGTCTTCTCTTGAAGTGAGTGTCTTCTGTATTGCAGGTACAAATGAAAATTCATTTTGTTGATGCTAAGGATGGTTGAGTTTGAAGGAGACACAGTGGTTGACTTAGCTAAGAAAAGCAACTTTTTGCGTGCAGAGGCCCTTTTTTATTCCTTTTATGAGCTGCTCTAACATTATATCTCTGTACAGATCATGCTCTGTCATTTTGACTAAAAGCACTTTTATAATTTTATTTTTGAGAAAAAGTCAATAGAGTGTCTCTGAACATACCATCAAGTACTGTAAGTGGGACCTGAATCTTCTCTTTTTTCATAGGGCTGGGAAACAGCAATTTCATTCCCCACAGTTTCTGAGAGGGATGGAAGTGGAAAAAAAAGAAAAAAACAATGTTTTCCACAACTCCCTCCCAAAACAGTGATCTAACAGTGATTCTCTTTTTTAGTAGTGACAGCTTCTTCCTATTGCAAAAACCTATCTTCTAGTGATTACAAAAAYGTATATTTCACATCTGCTACTGCCAGAACAGCTTAAAATGGCATATGACAGAGTGCATGACAAAAGAAATCTGACAGAATCCCTCCATCAATGAAGAGTCAGCCAGGGCAATGAACATGGTCATGGTCAAAATTTTCAGTCAGCAGCTGTATGTGCAATAACCCGAGAAATGTTTTGCAAACAATATTAATCCTGGTAGAAATGTCTGAGTAAACCCTGCTTGGGTTTTCCTTCATAGAAGAGTTGAGAAGTGACAATAACAGAGAGCCTTCTTTCAAGAAGAAATAATGAARTATTATTTAAGATCATGGAAAAAAATGAAGAGGGATTTGCAATTATTTTCAAGTATCAGGATGTTGTAATACCACAAAGAGAAGTAACTCTAACCAAAAAATTACAAGGATATTACTTACTCCTAGGAACTCAAAATTAGTTTGATTTGCTGTTAGATTTTCTCTTCATTCTTATATTTAAAATCTGTTCTATTTACCTTGGTCCATTTATCATTCTTGCTTCTGCAGAAAAAGCAAGTTTATTAAAAAAAATCCCATTTCACTGCAATAGCTACAGTCTTTAGAGTTAATCCTCAGTACTATCCATCCACAATATACAGTATTGCTTACCTCACATACAGGCAGGAAAACTCTAGGAAAAWAAAGTAACTTTACAGTATTTCTTTCAAATAACAACAACTGGGGAAAAAAATCATTATTACYAATTTCTCTCTCTAAATGTGCAGAGCAACAGATTTCATCCTTCTTGAACCAAAACAAATGGRATAAGAATTTTCTTCTATTTTAACTTTTAAATAGGATACTACTAGGACCAGGACACTATGAATTAAATTTCCTTTAAGGGAAGAAATGGAAATCTATTATTAAGTATCATTACTATATATGTGCTTAAGGTAAAGAAAAAATATCTTTCTCAAGGCCAGCTTTCCACTCCTAATCTGGTTATGGTAGTTGGATCTGACTTGGTATTTACATGCTGGCACAATTCTTGTGTCTAATACTCACTTTTTTTCCAGATGGATAACAATGTACAGATTAACTTAAAATAGATCTCTACTTATACACCTTATAATAGCAAAAAGCAAAAAAGTGTTTCTTTTCTATTACAATTAATCATTGATCAAACATTTGAATCTGTCTTGCCCAGACTGACATGTGAAATTACACTGTTTTCCTGTTTTCCTTATTCTAAGTGACATTTAAACTATAAAGTAGAGCTTCCCCTTCCTATTTATCTCAGCTTCTCTATAAATCAATTAAATTTTAGTTTTCCCCTCCTCTCAAAGGTGCCTTGAATTGGCATTTAAATCAAGAAAACTAACATTTCCCTATTACTYAGTTGTAAAAAACTGCAGCCCTTTGTTTACAAGCACTTTCACGTTCCGTTTACCCATATCCTCTCAGGAGTTTGTTATAGCAACATTAGATATTAATRAATGGAGCTGGCCTATTGCATACTTTGAAGAACTGGCACAGATCACTGTGAGTTGGCAGGGGTGCTGCCCAAATGCTGAGCTGATCACAGCAGAAGAGGATGTGGATGGCATGAGGACGGCATTTTTACCACATTGTTGCCATTACAYAAACAAGTTGTTCACAGGGCCTAAGCAGGTGAAAGCAAACAACATGCAGCCTTCCTCCCCTCCCCACTCCCTGAAAAATAACTGTGTTTTGGTTCAGGGGAGTTTTTGTGGGTTTTAACAGCTTATCAGCTCTTTGAGCCTGTTCTGCACCCCAAGTTTTGGCTCAGTAGGACAGAAACACCTTAAGCTCAGTGAGTAATATGGAAACTTGTCACTTCTTTCCCACAGTGTTTCCTGAATCTGGTATTTCACATGTGTACTAATAACAAGGCTACAGCAACTCCTTCTCCCTGTCTCTTATACACATCCTGAATCTGGTATTTCACATGTGTACTAATAACAAGGCTACAGCAACTCTTTCTCCTGTTATTTCAAGAGAGATCTTCAAAGACAGTCTCAGCCACTTTCTTGTAATTATGGTATTGTCTTCCTTTACAACATGTTTTTATAGAAAAAGGTGTAGGGGCTTTTTCTTAGCTTGCAAGCCTTTTCCAAGTCACATCAGACCTTAAAGTGACTAAAGGAAGTATGTGCTGCACATGCAACAGAGACTTTTGAGGGGGTTTTAAAGTTTTCAAATACCTTGTTTTAAAAAAGAAAAATAAATACACATTCAAAACAGAAAACCCAAACCCACACAGCATCTCCACCACAGGCAACATGGAACACCATTTTGTTTTTGGAGGCCAAAAATAAGTCAGACAAAATATTGATTAAATCTTTATTAACAAAAAAATCTTAGTATGAAAAAAGGTCATRCTGTATACTTAGAGAACAGACAAAGATGAAACTATACAATAGCAGTAAAGTAAGGCACAAGTCAATTTAAAGACCCTTGAAATAATATTTTCAGAATTGTGCTCTTTTCTGTTGTCATCTGCCATGCCTTTATTGCCTCCACCAAGACTGRAAACTCCCCGAAGCAACCACTTGATACACCCTGGAGTTATGCATAACCATTAAACCATTAGCCTGTAATAAAAAGATGTTGCCTACATTAATGTTTACTACTGTTAGTTCATCTAGTGATAGACAAATATCCAGCAGGTTTAATGACAGTACARCAAAAAGTTGCATAAATACTTGTCACAAATATTATCATCCAGCCAAATACTTGTTATRTTCCATAATCCTTGAAGCATTTCAGTCATGCCCAGTAGAATAAACAATTGCTTCATTTAGTCTTCAGCATTSCAATGTTATAGTGGCTTTCAAGAGCATGACAAAAGTACAATTGGATAACAACAATAATGTGATTACTTTGAGTGGAATCCTTTGCCAGATCTAYCCCTCATAACTAGTCTGGTATACAGCAGAATATTGATAGAATTAGTCACTTAGGAACAAGTAGATCTTTAAGCCACAACAAAGTAGGCAGAAGAAATCTAAAACAAACTAGAAGTATCAATTCTGATTAAGGTTGTTGTTCTCCTTGGAGAAGGTCAGTTTCCATTAGGATTACTGGTTTTGTGCCTCTCCTCTATTCTGTCCTCAAATACCAGCATACCTAGGTAGGAATGAAAGTGGTACCTGGGTATTTGAAGTTGGGATCTATGCACTCTGCTTGATCAACGAAACCAAACTGATTATTGCTTGTTCATATAATTMGGTTTCTAAAAGCAAAGCTATTGACAAGCATTCTTGTAAACTTACACCCTGTAACTGGTACACAAATACTGGAAAAAAGACATGTGCCACAGAGCAGTCCTACTCTGGATTATAAATCTGAATCTTGTTTACATCAGTGTGACTGTCTATAGAGCTGGTATCTTAAAGGCAACTTTACTGAATCACCTATTGCAAAGTCATTCAATACATATCATCCTCCTAAATCTATGATGTCTTATTTTTTTCTGTCACTTTTCTCTAATTATTCAAGTCATCAGGATATTTATTCCTGGAAACTTTCATTAGAGAGACATCACAAATTATGGCAAATCTGGAAAGAACACAGTAGGCCATAGATATGTACATTAAGCAATATCATTTTAGCTACTGAAAAAATATTTTGAAAATACACTTTTCCACTCTCCTAAAGGTTTTGTTTTCTTCTTGCAGCTGAACCCAGAAATTAGGAAGATCCCAAGCCTCTTGGAAAAACAAGTCTGTATGTAGCATCTCAGTCAGAAAAGCCATCACYCTGTCCTTTTCAACTGTTGGTACTGCAGAAATATATTTATAAAGGTTATAAATATAATTTTCACTGTATTTACCTCAAAGATATTTATTTATCTGCCTAAGTATTTTTAATGCATTCATATCAGCTTTTTAACATAAAGTAAAATGGCCAAACTGTATAAATGGTTGTGCAAGRTGTACAGGTAGATGATTAAATAAACATCACCATAAGTGTGCAACAGTAATAGGCACTGCCACCTGCATAATGCGAAGTAGCATATGAGTTCATTTGTTAAAATGAAAACATAGAAAGGTTGCATAGCATTACACTTGATGTATATTCTACTTAAATCATCAAAACAGCATTGCACCTCACCAGATGGTTTCAGCGGATTATGACTTGTTTACTAACACTATTACCAAAAGGAATGTAGAGCAAGTAAATTATCCCCACTGTTTTAAAAGCAGGACTCACCTGCTTGCTGAGAGTGTTTTTCTGCCAACAGTTGGTGGAGAGGGCTCTCTGTGGAAGAAGCTTTTTATCCACCAATYTTTATCAATTAACTCTGGTAACCCTGCCAAAGGAGAAAAGCCCACAACATTAGACACTGGATGAATAACAGGACAAACTGAAAAGCGTTTCAAAGAAGGGAACAATACCATTCAATGCTTTGTCCTGGTCTGTGATGTTCACAGCATCCAAACAGCAGGAGGAGCTGGAAGAAACGCTGGATTCCGAGTTCAGTCTTGCTGTTCGCGGAAAACAGAGACACATGTAACAAAAAAAAAGTGCTTTGAGAGAGTGCACTCTTTATATGTCAGGAGCTTTTCAGACATGCTGCRACCTCAGAGGAAACAATTTCACTGAGCCACAGAGTGTAACTGTTCTCCTACAGTTTTCATAAGACTTTGATATCAGTTTCTCTSTCACTCTACTCACACTTCCCTTAAAAGCAGACTGAGATCTGTCTGCATAACTTTCACTAAAATCACTGACAAAGCCACTGATCATGGCCACACTGCTGTCAAGACAAGCAAGRACATCCTTGAACATTTATGTCCACAACAACCCAATTGCCATGCTTTCCCTTGTGACACAACCAAATACTACACTCCCACTAGTGTCCACCGTGGACGTAGGAATCCTAATACATCACGTGTACTCTCAAAGCAGTGATTATTTCACATATTAAGAAACAAAAATGTGAATTGATTTGTATTGTGTCTAAATCCACAAAGTAAATAGGAAGTACAGGTAGAAACCTGGACTTGCTAGGCTAACACTTTTTCTAGGTKATGTTTTATAATTAAATAGATATATATATGTGTATATATAGATATATGCATATATATCTATATATATATATATGATAAATCTAATAAATAATTATAAATAGCTTTTTTAAAAAGGTAGATTAATAGCCAGAAGCAGATAGTCATTAAAACTAAAGTTCTGTGATATGAAAAACTCTCCAAGGAATTAAAAGCTATTTAGGCAAAGACAACTCTTTGCCTGCAGCTCATCCAGACATCACCTAAAACACTTTCTGACACTTTCAAACACAAGGGCTAACAACCCGGCCACTTTCTCGGGAGAGGCTCGGGAGGCTCAGCCTCCCTCCCCCAGAGGCGCTCCCCAGGCAGAGAGAAAGGAAGAGGGGAGAGGAGGGCGGGGGATATGTTCGGGGACAACAAGCACCTCCCGGCCCGCCGAGCACTCACTCCTGTAGTACTGGTTCTTGGCCAGGAGGCAGCCGGCGGACGGGACGGAGGCCATGGCAGAGACTCGACGGGGAATCCGGCTTTCTCCGGGAGGAGCCTGTGGAGGAAAGGATGGACGCTCTGTGCCGGGGGAAGGACGCGCAGTGCCGGGGGAAGGAGGCGCCTGTGGCTGCGGCTCACCTGCGTGAGGGCCAGCGGCCGTGCAGAGGCAGAACCCGGGCCCTACTCCGCACCGAGCCTCTCGAAGGCCGCGGCCGCCCTTTATGGGACGGGCAGGCGGCTCCCCCCGCCCGGGGGCGGTGGCACGGGCGGGACGGGAACGAGGGGACGGGAGGGGACAGAGGCCGCGGCCGCAGCCGCCCGGCACCGCCGGGGTCGGKCCGGGACAGCCCGCGGCGGCTCCCGCGTCCCCGCAGCGGCGCCTCGGTCCCCGCTCCTGCCTYTGATCCCGAGCACATCGCTGCAGTGGGCACTAGGAGCTGCTGGTTAAATATTCTCTTCCCTATGGGGAATGGGAAGAGCAGAGTGGTGACGGTTTGGATTAAGATTTTTGTTCAGAATCGCTATGCATATACTATGATTTCTTTAGTGAAGCCAAAGGACTTATCTCCACTCTCACTGTAATGTTTAAAACCTGTGATCATGTAGTCTTGGTAAAAATAGAATGATGTCCAAGATAGGTCACAAAACTACTTTTACTTTCCCAAGATAATTGCACAGTTCCTTTTCATTGTTGTAATCATATTGTATGGCAAAGCTAGTCCAACAGTGTGTGACCTCACCTTTCAGAACTGTCAACAGAAAAAGTAACAAACAGCTTCGGCTATTTGGTTTGCTCCCACTCCACAACAAAACTTTTTGTCCTTTTTTTTTCCCCTAGCAGGGGCTGTGGGTAAAAACACAGGTGAAGTGTATGTGATACAATGTTGCTGTCACATCTGCTTGAATAGTGAATTCTATCTCAAATGATAAGGACATGGCTCATAATAGCTCCTAGCATATTTTTCAGAATGTAGACCACACTGCAGGGAAACCGCCTCTAAAACAATACCCACACAGCATTTGTAGCAGGTAAGCAGAGTGTGTTTTCATAGGTGTTTACTGATGTGCTGTCAGAGTCTTGGCCAATGTGGTGGTCTCTCCCGAGCAAAGACTGAAGGCTCATCACTGAGAAATCTGAAAGATAGGCACAGGAAATTCCTTGCAGGTGACTTCATACCAAGCACTAACACCAGTTACCCCATACATTTATCCTGTTATATAAAAAAGCACTGTAAGAATAGTAGTACTCACTGTTGCAGCTTCTTGTTTATGGATATCTAAATGTATTAGCTTGTTAATACTATTAGCCATTAATTCAGTGTATCAGTCACCTCGTTTCCTACCTTAGTAATCAATTTCCATTTTCAGTCTTGTTCTATTTGAAGGAAATAAATTTCTGCAACACCCCATTTGTTTTTGTCACCATAAATGCCCTCACACTGAGCACTCTGTTGAATTGTCAGATCCATTCCTGAAAGAGAGGAAGTGTCTTCCCAAAGAGCCATAAGAAATGGTCTTCTTGGGCTGGGAGGGTGGGCATTTGTAGTGATAGCATTGTGTCCTAGACAYAGCTAGTAACATTATCATTTCTTGTATCTGTTTTTGTCTTTCAGCTTTAAAATCCTGTTTTAATGTTTTGGTAATGTTCATTGGTTTGTCAAGGACATTATCYGAAAAGCTGATTAGGCTCTAACATGCCCATGGAATAGGCTTTGTATTTTACAAGGAAACAGACATAATTTTCTCTCTTGAAAGCCTCACAAACATCAATCCATTTCAGAGCCATGCCAAAATACTAAGGAGCTGGGGAACACCGGGTCTGTAAAATTTTCAAATTTCAAAATTTTTTCACTGCTGCATGTGTATAATTTGGCTTCATCATTTAGTATACATGGTCATTTACCACTTCTGGTTTAGAGCCTTTTTTAATGCACTGGAATAGAAAGGGCTTATTTAATGAGAAATTTTCCACTATTTCTCTCACTTAATCTGTCATTATGTCCTATCTATTGTATTTTCTTTTAGTAAGAATACAACGTCCTCTGAATGTAGAACTGCAGGTTTCCCCAGTGTTTTTTCTGGCATGGTCATTCTGGCAGACTGTTTCTAAAATACTGGCACAATTATTTTAAAGTATTGGTACAAAACCAAGGCATGCTATTATCTTCAGCTAATAAGAGGGAATTCTGAGATCCATAGGAGCTAAGATAAAATTTACCAAAAATCTTACATGTCTCATATGAGAGCTGTTTAGGACTTTATTTTTTTATAACTGCTTCATGCCATACTTCATTTACCCACTTATAGCTGTCATTTACTTCAGATCCAGATTTAAGTACTCAGTGTGTTGATAAATCAGATTCTCAATCAGACATTGAAAAACTTGGTTAGTGGTCACCTACGATTAACTCACATAGCATCAATTTCAAACTCAGGGGCAAGGTTACAATTTAACTTTCAAGACAGCATTCAATTGCCTTAACCACTGACCCATTATTTTCTCCCTGAAGGCCTTGGCTGCATCTTCTCAAATTCTGTCATGAATATGGAAGTAGTCCTATTATATACATGCTATAGTCTCTTGAATATAACAAACTCAGTTCATATCCATGCTTTACGTGGAAAGAGGCAGGGGCCCTATGAAATAAATAATACATAATCCCCAATTTTGTAAAATTGTGTTTACAAAATGTACACTTCCAACCCCTTGAATGAATAATACTATGACCTTAACAACTGTGTTAATACAGCATTTATGTATGCATAACTATTAAATTGACATAGTACTGAATTATTTGTGATCCCATGAAACTTGGATACTTATCATAAAGTAACTTGAAATTAAAAATTATATCAATATGACTGATTAAATGGATCAATCCCCCACCATATTGTGCCAGGATTACCTGATGTAACCCTTTATTGTACATTAAAAACAAAAACYTTACTGTCACAAGAAGAAAAACAAAAAAACAGTCTATATTGAGTTGCACTTTGAAGCTGGCTGTGACAGTGGTCACTGGGGTTTTCAGGTGAGGTGAGAGACGAGAATGTTGACTCCATGTTCAGAAGGCTTGATTTTTTATTTTATTATATATATATATATTACATTATAACTATACTACAAAGAAAAGAAGGAAAGGTTTCCTCAGAAGGCTACCTAAGAATAGACTAGAAAAGAATGATAACAAAGCAGCTCTCCCTGACTCTGTCCGAGAGAGCTCAGTCCTTGATTGGCCATTAACTATAAACATCCAAGCTGGGCCAATCCAGATGGACCTGTTGCATTCCACAGCAGCAGATAATTATAGTTTACATTCTGTTTCTGAGGCTGCAGCTCTCAGAAGGAAAAATCCTAAAGAAAGGATTTTTCACAAAGASATGTCTGCYACAGCTGGCCTGTTAATTATTCACTAAAAAATGTTTATCTAATATACTTAGCTACTTTTTCACTTCTTTGAACATCTGTGAGCCTGGTGCTTTCTGGGGACTTGTTTTGGGTATTTACTTCCGTGCACTTTTATGACTTTTTTTTACTTTTCCTTGCCACTTAACCTTCTGTAAGAGTARTGTAGCATTAGAAATTCTACAGTGTTGCTTCAGAGCTGTGTCCTGTGGATGATTATATGGCTGCTCTGACAATGTTTAGAGAGATGTGAACAATTTGAGTAAAAGTAGCTCTCTGAATGCATATGCAGAAAAAATCTGGAAAAGCAGACTTTGCACCTTTCCATATATCACAGAATCACAGTAGTCTGAGTCTAAGGCACGAGAAAGGATCATCAAGTCCAACTCGAGTGGCACATACATGGATCAAGCCCACACCTTGCATTAGCCCCTTGCTCTGACCAACTGAGCCAATCTCAAATTAATCTTATTACCCATCCACAGTAACATTTCTTCCAATTTTTACAGAAAGTATAAATCACTCTTTTATTTAAGGGAAGTGTGTAGCCATTCTCCATGAGAAGACCAAACTTCTGAGTAGGTTAGGTTAAGGGGTTAGGGGGTAGTAGTATATTTTTAATGGATATATTAACATTTTTAGAGAACTTTCCAGAAACCTTTCCTTCATGGATCTGTGAGTAACTCTAATTATTCACTATTTATCTCAACAAATTGTTTTGCATACCTATTCTGTCAAATTTTTAAAAGATTCTATAAAAGAGGCTTGAATTAAAAAAATTTCATAGTTCCACTATGTGAAGTAAACTTTGCCATGCAAAATTTACTTATCAAAACCTGCTTAGTRTGTTAGCTGCTTCCAAGGACCAGTGCCATCACTTTTTTCATTCATTTGTTTTGCTCTTCAAAAATTCCTCCAAGCCAAACAGTTCAGCAGGAATMCAGGGCTCATCTATCAAAAACAAGAGAAGTTGAGGTATTGATGGCAGTGTGAGYATTATATAAATGGCAGAGTGAGAGGTGGCAGGGGAATGGAAATTCATATTGTATGTAGCCTGCAAAAGATACATGGGGCCATAGAGCTGCTGGGGAGATCCTGAGTACAGAAGGGACAAGAAAAATTTTTCTTCACCACTGCAGTGTGTGACACCACTGCAAACCATCAGCTCTGTAGTAATGACCACTCCCAGTAATAAGCTGATTGTTTACTGAGAGCTGTGGCACTTTCTTTCACTGTTTTTATTTTTAATCTTTACTACAAATGTGAATATAAATTTGACAAAAAACAAAATGAAGCAATACCTTTGATGAAGAGAAAAAGATTTCTTTTTCCTGACCATTTAAGATATTGGATGAGAGAATACTGAAAGCAAAGGGTAACTACTGATCTCTAGAATGCATGGACTACACCTCTGAATGATGTACATTGCCAGAAATGTCAGCAAAAGCAGGGAAAACACATACTTTTACATAKAAACTGCATGGCAAAAAACTGAAAAAGACTGTGCCTTTCTGAATTGTTAGTACATCTTTGTGCATTTACTGTGAAATGACAGTTTTCAAAGGCTAAAGTTACAAATTTCTCTATATTCAGTCCAATTCATGTCCAYTGCAGCACTACACTCACACAAAAAGAAAGACATTTTAGCATTTGTCACTTTAGTTTTATCTTAGCTCTTAACWAAAGCCATTTTTCTTTGGATCCATATGCAACAAGCTGCACAAAGTTCTTCCATCAAGCTACATCTTTTACATCTTTCTCAGAAGGATTATGAATACTTGGACTTTTTGTTGCTTTTGTTTCTCAAGTATTCTGAAGAAGAAGACTAAAGCTCCCAGGATCACCAAATATAGGGATTATAAATGGTATTCCTACAAAATAGAATATGTAATTGATTGGAATGTAACTGAATAAAGCAAAATTGAAACATAGGCATGTTTATATACCTTTTTAATATGTCCCTGGAAATTTATTGATCTATAGAGATGAGAAAAGTTGGCTGGTTATTCAATTTCACACCCATTACTGAGATGCAGGGCAAAATTGCATATTTTTAATACTCTTGTCCATTTTGGTTAAAACAAACATTTTCTTGAATAGCATCCACTTTTTCAAATTGCTGTAAAGAGTACGGTGAATTGTTGKTATACACCCACAGACTCTTCTCTCATTCACTTCTGTACCTAGTCTCTCTGTCTTTGCAGGTAGAATGGACTCAGGCTCACCAGTTTGAACACAACCTGTCACCTCTGCAAAGGCATCCTAGAAGGTTGTAGTAGCCCATCATGACTCACAGTGCATAGACACTATTCCTCAGCACTGAGAAATGCTGGRATCCTTATTTCTTTACTAGTTGTTCTGTCACCAGGCCAGATGCTCAGAATGGAGCAGTATGAAGTGCAAAAAGAATCAGGGAACTTGTGAATAAGAAGAACATATTCATAATTTTGCAGCTGGAAAATGTCCCATTAACCAAGCAACAGAGCTGGCCCAGGACATCACAGAGCTGAACTGTTCCAAATTAAGAAAGTCTACTTTAACKGCTTTCTTAGAGCAAACTGTACATCCTGAAGGTGTGGCAGACTTACATCTATATAGTGAGGTTGTGACAGCAACACCTGAAGAAACATTAAAGCCTTAATTCACTCACAAAMCCCTCCAGCATGCAGAGGAGGAAAGCTGTCTGTGTCAGACTTATCACACCAGGATGCCAGGTCAGATCCTCCYTTCATTATGCTTGTTTCCTTCTTCTCTCAAAATTTAACCAGTTGACCTCAGAAGTGCAAACACTATTAGGACTGATCAAGGACTTTGCCATTTTTTCTAGACTCCCACACACTTAATTTCACCTGAAATCAGTTTAAATATGCTTAGTACCATTCTTTGGCCCTGAAGACAACTGTTATGGAATGGCCAATAGGCACACTGTTTTATACTGCAAAATTAGATGTTTACAACCAAAATGATGAAGAATTCTCTCTTGCTTGTGTTAAAATCCAAGCTGCTTGGCAGTTTTTTGGGAAAAAGCCAGGGAAAGCCCTAAGCCATTCCAGGACATTTTTAATTCTCTTAATAGAAGGGACAATCATGTTCTGTCTCCTGTCAAGGTTCCCTGGCATTAATTCAAGGGTTAGTTAATTTAATGTGACGTCACCAGTGCCTAGTGTAAGATCCAGAGTCCAATGACCTGACAGACAAATGACTCTGCTAGGCATCCATTTGAAAACCTACCACATTTAACATTTGGGTGTAGATGGCCKATTAGGGTCCAGTTATTGCATTTCTTTAGATCTTAATGGATCTAATGCAGTGGCTGTTTCTATCTCCKCAGATGCTGCTGGCAGGAGTCTTTCTCTGAGGCTTCTGCAAAGCTGCCTCCACATGCATAGTGCCAAGTCTTTTAGCACAGCAAAGGCTAGAGCACAGACCCATTCACACAACCAGGGAGGGCCTTCTGCCTTAAATATGCAACATAAAAAAGAGGYGAACAGGCACTGCCAATATCTGTTTCTGTGACCATTTAGATGCCAKAAAAAKKCCCCAAAAAACAGGAGAGAAAATAGCCAGACATGCAACTTCTTTGGGAGACCATTCTTCCCAGTCTCAATCCTATCTGACACCATTGCTGATCCTCTAAGCATGWCATACTGACACTGCACTTCAGTTTGCCTTGTGAGAAAGGAAAGGTAGCCAAGCTGAGCCCTTCACAAGGTAAAATTTCCCAMCATCCCAGCAGAATTTGCTCCAAATATGAACTCATCTCACTGGCAATGAAGGAGTGGTTGGCAGCATTTCCTGGAGCTGAGGAATTACAGTAAGAGCTTCTTCATCCCATCAAACTATGGTGGATGCAAGTGGTTACTCTGTGTCAGGATATACTGTTTACATTCCCACATGGGAATCTGAGGCATTATTCACTGCTACTGAACCTCTAGAATTACAGGTTTGAAACAGTATTAGTACAGTCCAAGAAACACAGAAGAGGATGAAATGAAATGAAATGAAATAATGAAATGAAATGAAATGAAATGAAATGAAATGAAATGAAATGAAATGAAATGAAATGAAATGAAATGAAATATGGCAAGGGGTCCTTTAATCCAGAATTTCTTAATCTGTAGGATGTATTTTGCCAAGGCACTAGCAAGAAGACATAAACAAACCATTCTCACCACAGAGTTACATTGAGTGCACCAAAGTGACAGTAATTTACTCTAAATAAGACCAACTCAGTTGAGATGTGTTGCTCCAATCTTCTGCCTCTTATGACACAATCTGCCCTGACAAGTGTTTGTCTACTTCTGTGATGCTGAATCATATCAAAATTGATGAAGAATCAGAGGAATTGCCGCTGGTGTCCTGCTTATGGGGGGGAAATCTCCTTAGGTAAATGAGTCTGATCACACTGGTGATGCTACAGGTACCTCTCCTCAGAGTGACTAGACTCAACTCTGAATACAGCTGCTWGACACAAAACACCTAGTTCCTTGACTTTCACTTTTCTTATAGTTTAAAWAATTCCCATACTTGCAGAAGTTTAGTCAATATTCTTTTTCTAACAAATGAGAACTGAGGCCCACATGCAGCCTTGCAATTTCAGGAACACAWGTATCCTTGTAGTATGATTTTATTGGCTAGTTTCATAGTGGGTTTTTCTAGCAAATGSCAATATTGAAAAACCAAACTTTGACAAGGGTCTAAAGATTCAAGCTGATAATGCAGTCAAGTTTGATACACTTTAATGAAGTTTTCGCATTTTTTTCATTTGGTCAGTGTTCTGTCTGCATCTTATCAGTGGATCTCTTGTCAAGGGTTGAGTTTATCTACTTTCTGATTTACCAGTGAAAAGAGTGATAGGCAGTTTTTCATTTATCTTCATCCTACTGAAGTACAACAATTTTAAAATAGTTTTACAAGGGTCAGTCTCAAGTATGAAGAATCTGATCAGACAGAAAGTGCATAGCCCATTTTCCTRACCCTGCTTWAATTCATTTTTTCCCTCCCTTTTGRTTGTATTMCAGTTAACTGCAATTTTCTCAASTGAATTCAAGTCCAAAAGATCCTTTATACATTTTGAATGGAAAGTATTTCACACTCTCAATGCAAGTTGACTTTTGGCAGAATTCTGGAATTAGCTGTAATCGAAAGGTACACTAAATAATTATGTATGTGATCAGAGGTTATTATTACTGCTAATTTGTTCCCTCCATTCCTCCTCCTGTTTCCTATCTGCATCTGTGACAATGCAATCTAGTCCCTTTGAAGAGTTTTGTTGAGAAAAGCAAGTTATAGCAGACTGCAAAATTAAAYATCACCAAAACTGCTTATGCATCAAAGCTACAAAAGGTATTGTAGAACACATCAAGCTCTAAAATGAAACAGAGCAAGAAGGTGAAACAGTTACTCCAATAAAACTGTAAAAAATTAGTTGATGGTTAATAATTGAAAATGTTCTAGAGGATAGGATACAGGACATATGTCTGTCTTTTGCAAGAGTAAAAGGAGCTGTGAAAAGTGCTGGATTAATTTCACTTATCACTGTCAGAATTAATGCAGAGAATAGATTGTTTGAACTCAGCAGGAGAATCTTAAAACATCTAGGACTGTTTTGTGCAAATCRYAAAATGTCACCTCCATTTGGTTCARCTCATTTACCTTCAATTAGACTTTCCAGCAGCTTAGAACCTCCATATCAGTCAAGAGAGAAGAGTTTATAATTGGCRACAAGTGTTCATATTCACTCCTTTGCCTTGGAGAAAATAAACTGCTGTCAGCAATTTAAGGTTGTTATCAATCCTGCAACCACAGTCTTAGGCTGTCCTCACTTGTTAATGCAGCAGCTGCTGCTACCCTGAGACAAAACTCCTGCCACAAGATATTTGACCAACCTACTTRAGGCCCTTTCAGGACTGCCAAAAAGGTACTGGCCTGCAGTTTGAGAAATAATTGTTGAAAAGAACAGTTTTCCATTCTACCTCGAGTTTCCTTATAAGTCACCTTTGGGAAAAAGTGGTTCTGTGTAGCTGAAAGAGCTTTGGTATTGGAGCTGGGTCATGCACAGCAAGGTTAAAGTCAAGCAAGCTGCCAGAACAAAGTCATTTTGCTCAGCATTGGCTTCAACTCTCACACATCTGCTCTGTAATTCACCAGCTTGGTGCTGTCAGCCTTTGGAAGGATCAGTGCCTGAACAGAATACAGTACAACTATTTCTAAATACTTCTGAGAATCTGGGTTCAGGTACTGTTTGGTTTAACAGCAGAGCTCCATCCCTGTAATTTCAACTGGGTGACCCAGGGATGCCAAACACCTGAAGTTATCTTTATGAATATTGTTGGAGAGATTCATTCTCAAAACCCCACCCTTTTTAAAATTTTATTACATAAAATCTTGAAACTTTTTTTATAATGGATTTTTTTTCTCCAAACTAGCTTGTTAAACAAAATATTCACAAATAAGTGCATCTCAGATTCAATAARTTAAATCTTTAGGCATATTCTTTTATGCACAATTTGCAATATTCAGAATTTCAGGCKCATGTGGACAAGATGGTTCTGCATTAATCAAAACAGGCACATAGAGCAGGGGCAGTTAGTCAGCAATAAATTAAAAGCCAACAAGAACAAGTCCTATCCTCAGACATTCACATTTTGCACATAATTACTGTGATTTTGTGTTTATATCACAGATAGAGTTTTCTATTTTTTTATTTGTCTGAAAGTGTAGTACATATAGTAGAGGCATAAAATGGCATRTGAACCAAACAACATTTCTGAATATAAAAGCAATGTTTCAGATACAATTCATAACCTCATTCATTTTAATTGTTACATAGTCCAAAATTATATCATTTTCCATTACACCATAATGACTTCTTTAATTTGCCAGAAGTACAAAAAATGAGAAAAAAGGAAGATCAGAAAAATATTACTGCAGAATTTCAGTTTTCTCCCAAAATATAGTCACAATATATTGTTCTAATAGAAATTTGTATTAAAATGGGAGAGATTTTATGGTTTTGAAATTGATGGGAACTTTGATAGTTCTGTAATGGATAGTGTTTCATATATTTTAAAGGACTCTGTCATTTTCCTTTTACTCATTTATTTAGGGTTCCTTAAATGAATTATTTAAACTCAAGCACTTAATCCACATCAACACTTTCATTTATGTCATAGTTAAGTAAGCTCAGAAATTAGGCGTAAATAGTGTCGTTTGGCCCTGTCACCCCCTCACTACAAACGCTGGAGCTCAAAACCAGGAGATTGAACTGGTGCAGGTGTCTGCCCAAGGAGCAGAGCTCACAAGAATCACCGGGGTGGCCCTGGCAGCACCTGAGAAGCACAAGAGTGCCTGTGAAGCAGCTGTGTTACCAGTGAGTGAACACCTCTCCCTGTGGTTTCCCTGCTGTACTATTCCAGGTAGTAAATGAAATCTGGCTCACCTTGTTCTTTGCACTGGCAGCAGGCTCAGCTTGGAAAGGAGCATCTCTTGGCTGCCTTAGGGCTCCAAATTCCCCCTTCTGTAAATTAGCATCTTGCCAAGTGATCATTAAAATAATTTTTTTTCACTTTTGGTTTTTAAGAGGAAAAAGGCACATTCTTAATACGTGCCTAAAAGAACTTACTTTTTTACTTTTCTTAATTATTTTTTTTTTTACTAAATGAAAGATCTGAATCTTATGAATTCTGTAATATCATTTGGAAATGCACCATTAYCACTGGCCTTTTATATATGCACATATCTGAGCTAGGTGGAAATCTGACAAATGCAGCTATTTACCTGTTCAGCTGTTTCTTTCATGGATCTGCAGTGCTGCAAGACAAGCAGGCAGCATTAACCCCTGTCAGCACCGTTCCCAGGAGCACAGGAAGGAGGCTCAGGCTGCAGTGCCTTGTCTGTGTCCGCAGACTTCCCTTAGTTTGCCACAGGCATGTTGTGGATTGCCAAGGATGAAGTCCTCGAGGCCGAGACTGCAACCATGCAAGCTCTTCTATCTCATTTAAAAAATGTCTCTTGCTCCTGCACAGACATACAGGACTAGATCACTGCCTGCTACTGCCTTACAGCATCCACCCTGTGATCACTCTATTACAGCAAGCMACATATTGTGACAAAGGACAGCAGAGGTGACAAAAAGCTCCAGGTAMCCTCCACATTCAATAACAGTAAAACCCATCTTCCCAGATGGTTTCTGGAGGGCATTCAGCTTCTGGATCTCCTTCACTGTGCTCTTCAAAAGTTGTGCCAACACCAAARGAATGTCTGGTTTTCTGATGCGCTAAAAGCATGCCAGATGCACCATCAAACTCAGTTTTGCCAAGTCTTAATAGCTCTGGATATGCATCATGAGCCCCTCCTGGTGCTGGTTTTTGGTTCCATCTCAGAAACTGCTCAGTGCTGGAGAGGTATCACACCTGCTTCTCTTTCCACTTTCCAAGTCTAGAAGTGTATGGGCATTTTTTCTTGAAAGCTGTTTCTGCCAGACTCCTTTAGATCCKTAGCACAGCAGTCTGGTGTTAGTAAAGCTGTTGTGGCTGTGGATGCKGTGAGAGCCTGCAGGCCACCACCAACTGCTGTTTTCCTGTCTGGTGAAAATCTACACCATCCTGGACATCTTTGCTGTGTTCAGAAGGCATAGCACACTCAGCTGTGCTATGTGGGATGTGATGATGACATTTTTGCCTGCTCAGTGTTCCCTGGGCAAGGCCAGTGCTTAACACACTCTTGTGGGCTGAGAACCCAGAGGCAGTGCATGCACGCAAGACTGAGCCATGCACACATCTGCTACAGGTAGAAAATCTGAAAATGAGCATGACATACTCTATTATCTTTAGTTTTATTGTTTTCAGGTCTGCACACATAAAATAAAAAAGCCAGTGTACCTATTTAGTATAATCTATTAAAATTTTTTGACCAAATCAAGAGCTGTAGCAGGTGAAAATAGCATTTTTTCAAGTTTTTTAATACAGTTTGACAGGTAAGACTATGAAAGCAGTAGCTCGTTATTTTATATTTATGAACCAAGCTGAGATTCTATAATATCCTGTCCTGATGTGATCTATTGTTGTACTCTTATTTCCAGCCACTTTTATCTGACTGCTGCTGGAAATTCTACCCATAGGTACTGATGCGTTGCCTTTGAATACAATCACATATTGTTGCCTGTTCTCTCAGTTTGATTTATTTTGGGTGATAAATGAACATCTTGAGGCAGTCATCAGACTTTAATTTGACTGAACAGATCGTAACTGAAAATCACAATTTTCCTAGAGCACTGTTGAAGAGCAGCCAGTCATTTCACATTACCCATACATTGTTGGCTGTTTACTGGTTCTCTGCAACATGCACTAGAATCCTGTTTGCAGTATTTACAGCACTATTCACATATTTTACTATCAATGTTTTATAAGTTACCAGCAGCAGGAAAAAAAATTTACTCACAGAGCATGTGATARTGGGAAGAATATAGAAATGCAGCACAGTTACCTATACACATCCAAAAATATACTAAGTTGCCTGACATACTATGAAAGCTAAAAAATCCTTTATAGCTGCACATTYTAACTTTTTAACTTTTTTCTTCCTGAAAGTCTCTGCAGAGCCTCAGGTGTGAGAAACACTATACTTTCCCTTGCAAGGCTTTTTTAACACAGCTTTCTGTAGGTCACATTCTGCTGTTACATTGATGTAAAACTGTTCCTGACAAAGGATTCATTTCTGATTTATAAGACTGGAAATGTTCTCTTTCCTCCCCTCATTTCTGTCTTTTCTTTCCCTTGCCTTTTTTCAGCATTACATTGAGTTTAAGGGCTAGTAAATAAARTCATTCAAGCTTCTGTACAACATCAGCCACAGGATATTATCCTCTGCTGAGCCCAAAGACTTCTCTCTGGCTGAATAATATCTTCCAGGAAACACCTGATCTCATTTTGAAGGCAGCAAAAGAGGGAGACCCTGACACTTCTTTGCCAGCCTGGCTGCATTTTCCTGTAATCTCAGTTTTCCTATTTATAGACAATGGCATCCAAAATGGTATCTTTTGTTACTTTTGGTCTCTGTTGATTGTTAAGCCCATGTAGAGTTCTAGGAAAGCTGATACACAAGACAGGAGCCTTTCTTATTCTAGCAATCACATCAACTAGAGCAGCAGCTGATTTTAACAGAATTTATTTACTTRAAAAGAGCAAAATTTTCTGGCCGACTTCTGACACAACAGAATAAGCATGGTCAGCTTCCATGAGAAAAACTRTTCAAAACTTTCCTATTTTCATAGGAATCCCACCAGAGTGCTTTTCCCCCACTGTAAGCCCAGTACCACTGCAGGCTCTACACTCTGAGAATTATGGGCTGCACCACTGACTTCTCTGCTGGGACAGGGCTGTAGGGCTCCACAGGGTCAGGAAGGAGCTTAGGTTGTACATTTGTTCTGTACCTCTAGTGCTCAGCACAGCAAGGCATCTTTTGTGCCATTTGATTCATCTCGTAAAGGATTTGTATGAACTTAGCACTTCTGTGTGGCAATCCCTCTGTACCACTGTAACTCCAAGTTAGCCCCTGTATCAGAAGTTGAAAACTTACACTGTCCTCACAAAGGTTTTGAACCCTCAAAACTACATATTTTGAAATATGATCCTTTGTACCTACTTGGTGCTGGTTTTCTAGTATGAGATAAAAAGCAAGACTTTGTTGAAGTCCTCAAAAGTTGAAATCCCTTGCTAAGTCCACCCTATCACCTAGCTGATGCTTTAGATAATTTTCTGTTGAACTATTTATGCACCCTTTTTTTGTGATAAGTATATTTAGTATTGCTACAGATACAAGGGAAAAGCTGGCATTTTCTAGCACTTTTGATGGGAAAAATGTTTTTATATCAGTGTTTGGATTTCTTTAGTTATTGTCTTTGCACCCCATTCAGAAGAAAGTCCTGGAACAGAGTTTCACCTGTAAAAATCCATAAATTTCCTGCTAAATTAATTTAAAACTATACAAAGGATAGAAAAGCCAATTATATGGCCTGCTGCCACAAGCAGATAGATCTTCAGGGAAACCATTTGTTGCCATGCCTTGCTTTGAAACCATCCTGGGTTGCTGTTGAGAAGTATTTTTCACTGTTGATGCTTCCTTAAGTCAGGAAACAAGTTGAAAAAGATGGTGAAGATAAAACTCAGTATGGACTCTGTGCTGAGCCTCTTTAATGAAGTAACTTTCAAAGACACATGTGGAAGAAAATGCCTGCTGAATTCTTGTTGTAACATACATCTTTTTTGTAGTTTGGCCTATAGATCCTATTTTAGAGTCTGCAGTTACTTTATGTTTTATGGAGTGGCTGAAAATTATGAGAATATTMTTTGGAATGCAAAAGGACTTACATTTTACATAGCTTATAACTTCTTGTGTAAAATATTTTTATTTTATTTTGAGCCAAACCTTGAATGATGGTTCTCTTGCATCAAGAACTGCTGCTGTCAGTCCCTGGCATCAATTCAGTTGGAGAGAGACTAAACTGGTGAGGAAGTTCAGAGTATTGCTCCATCTTTKAAAAATGTGTTCAAAATAACATCATGTACATTTCAGCTGTAACCTCTCCTTCCTCTCTTCCCAGCATCAGGTGAATGAGATACAGAGGATTGCTGGAAGAACCAGAGCAAATATGAATTAGAGTGTCTGGAAGCACAGCACYCCAAGTTGCATACTGAGCTGCTCAAAGTCCACTGGAATTCTGAGAAACAGGAAACAACACTAASATTATCCTGAAAATCCCTGTTCTTCAGACATAAACAGCGTTCTACTATCTGCCCAGCCTTCTGTGAGTCATCTCTACATCGTGCTCTTTAAGGAAAACTTGACTAAAACACAGTGTCCAGTGGATATCAAACTAATAATGAATACATGTTCCATGAGCTATTGTAAATTCTTATGTAATTCACTGGCAGTGAAATGCTCCGCCCCATAAACTAAGCATGAGATGGGCTGACAGGCTTACAAGTGCCTCAAGCCTGGCTTTGCAAGGCAGGCAGGATGGCCTTCCCATTCTGGGGAACACACTCGGACTYAAGTCCTGCCTGGGCAGGAGTGTCAGCCCAGAGTGCCAGGCCAGCTCTAAGCCTATCTGAATACTCGTCCACGCTGGCAAAGCTCTGCACTTCAGACTGAGTCGTACACAAGGTTGTACTTAGGCTGGCAGATTAGGGGACAGTTTTCAACTTGGATGCTGGTGATGCTTATCTGGAGAGGGGAGTTCATGTGGTCCCTCTGCTAAAACTGCCATTTTCTGTACTCCAAACCATCTCTGCCCATCTCTTGGCTTTTTTTATTTATGTTCCATAGAACTAAGCCCTGTCAGTATTATTCAAGTAGGGTAATTTAAGACAACCAGGCAGTAAAGTTAAGCCCTAAAAGAATATTATCCTGTTTCTGCTGAACTAAATGTAGGAGGAGTAACAGGAATAAATTGGTTCATCCTATTTTATATTTTCAGCCAAGGTATTCAGCTGCCTTGATATAAATTAGCTCAAAAGAAAATTTTCTCCATTTAAGATATGTAACAGTAGAGTTGCATTCAAAAGATCTGTGTCAGCAGCTCCTTGTTTCAAGCCTTCATATTAAAAAACATGATGAATGTTATTTTATGCCTGTATGTTCAAGCCAAGCAATTTATGGTGTTCAAAAATGAATACAGATTGAAAAGCCTTTGATAATGCAAAGCTCAGCACTCTGGATTTCCTTTTGCTCCTTTATATGCGCTGCCAAAATATTTGCTAACCAGCTGTAACCTTTACCCCAGTTTCACTGGGTACTAAAATAGACTGTTGTGCTGTAGATGTGTTCCTCTGCTTTTAATTTGCTGTTCACGTATACTACAGCATGTAGTAACCAAGAGCCTTTTGTAGGGCAAAGGTAACCCAAAGGAATAAAGGAATACAGTGAAAACAGCAAGAGGAAAACATCYAAAGTTGAATCCTACGTGCAAGCAACATCCTCTGACATTTAGTGAAACCCAGGTTCGGATTTCTGAACAGAACTCTCATGATCCTGAATCATATCTAAAGTATTTTCTATCCAATCTCTTTTTTTTTTTCTTTGCTACAAACTCTCTATATTCTGATTTAATTTATAAGCAAGGAATTTGAATGTGTATTAAGCTAACATGCTTCAGGACCTCACCACCACTATGAGGAAAATGAATTATTCTGATTTTGCATTCTTTAATGGAGCTTAGAACAGTTTAAGCCCTCATGAAAATAGGCAAAACAAGCTAGGATATTTTTCTTGGAATATATTAATAATAATAATATACAGACCAGATGCTAATTCAACTAAAAATCCTCTTGATCATGTTGAGTGAAAAAAAAGGCTTCAGGGAAAAGTCTTATAACTGTAATTTGCAATATGCAGCACCTTTTGTCTAAGGGTTTTATAAATATTAAAAGCCAGAATGCAATACATCATTGTAGTCTTGACTAAAAGGAGTATTTACCTTCAAACAAAGAGTCGAGGTCACAGTCACAATTTCAGAATTCAGGACTATTTCCTGACTCAACAACCATGTCCCGAAAGACCAGTAAGAAAAGGAGCCATTGCAGAATGGACAAGGTTGCCCAAAGGTAGCAATTATAGGCTGCATCAGGCTGCAGAATAAATGATCTGCACCATCCTGATTAGCCTGCAGATTGGGAAGGCATTAAGCATCATTGTAGTGCAAATTCCTAATTACATTCTGCTTCATGCAAGGCTGTTTGTCTCTGTGGCTGGAAGCCACAGTTTAGGCTTTTTTCTCTTTTTTAGGCTTCTTAACGTGTTTTTCACAGGAAGCCAATGGGATATGTCTCGAAAATATATTGTTTTAAGAATGTGTACATTATGGGATTCCTAGCAACATGAAGAATACCAAACCTCTGTGGATTTTATGGCTTAACCAAGTTTGTTGATATTGGATTTAAAGCTCAGAAAGAGCACATCTCTGCTGCTGGAAACACTGCAAGAGTTCTGTCCTTAAATTATTTGCTACAGTTCAAAAATTTTCACATTTTGATTTTCCCTAGGTGCCCATGTAAGTCTTTTTAAAATACCATGTTGTAGCAACAAAATTTTCTCTTAATGTAGTCTCTCCCTATTTATGTATTCTAACACATACACTCCACCTTAAAWCTAAATGCTGAAAAGTCACACATACATATATATAATTTAATTATTCATAAATACAAGTGACATTTAAGAAATTTACCATAAGACTGAAATCAGCAAGTTGCCAGAGGAAAGCAATGTACTTTACAGAAAACAAAAAGAAAACCTCAGTCTTCTTCCTCAGCCTTCTGCCCAGATGTCAAAGAGAAGAAAGATGCCAAACTCATAAGGAATGGTTTTCTTACATATTGAGATGCCAATCTTCTACATTCATAAAATATACATGTTCTGAGGGGAAAAAATCTACTCATTGACTTATAGAATAGTATAATTTGSAAATGTTTGAATGATTGTATTTAAAGCAGTGATATGGACTGCTTCTGTGTACAGCAGGTGATTTTCTGTTATCTGTTACATGTCTATCAATACAGAGTTGTTTTTAGACTTGCTCAAGAACAAAAGAACAGAATCCAAAGGCTAAAGATATACATTTAAGTGTTATCTCAAATTTCTTCAATTTCTTTAAGAAGCTTTAGAATCCTACTGCGAACCATGAATCTTGTTTTCATTATCATGTCATGCATTCAAAATATTGATGTGTAAATAGAAGTAAAAGAGATCTGTAAGGGTTCTGAAAGAAATGTGTATGCCTGTGCATGTCTCACAGTTCTACCTAGCTCATTACTTGATTTTTATTTTATTCAGTTGTTGGGGATGGGGATTCTTTGGCAGAATAATGTGTTCACTGTTTTAATGTGGATGCAAGCATAAAAGCTAGAAAATTAATTGTTAGGACAAAACCTGCTGACTCAACCACTCAGCAGMATTTCTTGTTCTTAAAATTATCCTGTGTCAGCACATAGTTTTATGACTCATATAAACTATAAAGGACAAAGATTAAGATTAGATTAGAGAAGGTATTAAAGTTAAATTTGTGTACTTTTCTAATTTTTTAGTTTACCTTTAATATTAYGGAAGGATGAAGTCTCAAATTTCAATCACATGTGAAAGACTGAACCATTACCCTCCACTGAGGAAACTGAGATTGGTTAGAAACACAGTGAAAAAAGCAGAAAAGAAGATAAAATGTCAGGTGAAAGAGAAACATGTTTGAACTAAATTCAACTTTTACCTCTGTGGGCACATCTGCATAGGGACACCAGTGTGCTAGGTCTAGCATCCACTTTCTCCATACTGTACATTAAGACTGAAATAATTTGCCTCATACTTAATGTCAAGTCAGCTGCATCACACAGAAGTACTTTTGGGGCTAACATATGAAATGAGATTTTTGAGAAGTGWTGTAATGTATGAAATTAGAGGGCATTACCTTTCATGCACAGAGACCCTCACTCATTCTTCTCCTGGAGGCCTTGTTCCTTTATYAACCCACTTGTGCATGGACTCACTAACTAAAGGAACCTCATATCCAAGATCTAGAGCTTCTTCTTAGGAGTCAGGGTGATTGGCCTTACCTCTGTGCAAGGCTCTGCAGCTAACAGGCCCCTCTAGGTACCAGGCTGTCTCCATGTACAGCCTTGTGCTGGTGCTGTGTCTATTRTGCATCATACTGCATCTGAGCTACTGCCAGGTCATCCAAGGCACATGGTGGTCTGATTTCCATGCTGTCACACACAGAACTCCATAACTGTGTCAGGAAAACAGGGAGACATATTTTAATTAGTCAGCCTGCTATTCCTTCATCCCCGATGAAGGCACATGCCTCCTGCACAGACAGTTCTTATGGAGCAGCTCATCACTGCCATGCCTGTCTCCTGACTTGGCTCACACTAACCTCTCCATACAAGCAGCCCTTTAGTACTAAAAAAGGCAGCTCTGGAAGGGTGTGAGCTTGCTCTGGTTGTGTTATGGGCTAACACACAGACCAGCAGGCTCAATGACCCTGTCCTGGTAACATGACCCATCACACYTGGCTACCAAATGCCTACTCTGTGGCCAGGGCAGAGGGAGAACAGAGTCTTGGTGTGCTTGTGTTGGGGGATCATAGCTGAAAGTAACCCCAGGGAAAGGTGGTGGAGACATACCAGCAAGGTTTAAATGAGCACTTTAGCTTTCTGCTCAGGAGCTTGTAAAGATATAACTCATTACATGAGTTTAAATGGAGAGGCCTCCCAACTTTGCCAGATTTGGGAAAACAGTGTGGCCGGTGTCACAGTKTCCATATGTAGAGCACTCTCCTGAGAGTGTTCTGCGCTTCTGCAGCACATTCTTGTTGCAAAGAGAAAGGGAATAAACCTCTTCTAATCTCGATTGAACAAGAACAGGAAAAGAAGCAGGGTCCTGCACTGCAGCCAGAGATAAACTCTCTAATGGAAAGATCATTGAGTAATGAAGACTGCCCAGGGAGCTATAGTGTCTGCCTCACTGGGGGTTTTTTTGAGCAGGACATAACACAGCCATCTGTCAGAGATGATTTATATAGAGCTTATTCTGCCTTGGAGCAGGGCATAGTCTGACTGACCTTTTTGGATCCCTTCCAGACCAGTTTTCTGTTATTCCCTATGCTAAGATGCTTGTGTAGATATGAACTATGCTTTTACACATCATATTTCTTCAGTACTCAGGGAGAACAATCCTTATTTCTTATAATTTATCTGTTTCCTCAAAGTAATTCCACTTCATTAGGTGTACTTACGGTTTAATGCACATTTATTCATCCTATATGTACAGTATTCATATATATGTGTGTGTATATATATATATATATATATATAAATTCATTTGTAACTCTGAAGTACTGGAACATAGTCACCTTTAGCTTTCCCTTTAATCTGAAGTTCACAACTCTGCCAGAGTCTAGGATTAGGACTCTGCCCAGATCTGTCCAAATTGTAAAAGTGAAGGATAGAGCTGATCATCTACAGAGATGATTGTTTACATGTTGTTATCTGAAGCTAGCAAGTAAAGCCAGGKTGAAATATAAGAAAAAGCTGTGGCACAGGAAAACAAGAAAAAAGCAGTGCACAAGCAGATTTCTGTAATGGCTGGCTGATCACTGCCACATGATGGAGTGCAGTGTCTTTGGTGATGACCCTGTTTTTCTCATCCACAGCCATGTAGAACCCAGTGATTCAATAGGTCATCTTAAATTGTTTGCCCTTAACTGCACAGTGAGATAGGCAAAGGCAGATTATTTCAAGCTAGTAATGTCTAATGRTGTCAGAGATATCGTGAAAGCAAAAATAAATTCTGTATTAATGCCTAGTGCCTTAGGCACCATGTCCAATTCATTACCTTCTTCAAAGGGTTTTTTAATGGAAATTATCAGTTTCTATTGACTGATTAATAATCCAGTCTCTGCTTTTCTCTTTTGTTCACAAATTAGRTTGCATTTGACATTTAATACGTTCTCCTTTATGTTACGCAGAACATCTTTTGAAAACTAGTAAGAATCAGATTTTGCATGCTATGCAGGTGCTATTTTGTAAACAGAATACCCTGGTAGATTCTTCTTGTGCCATTGAAATAGTTCTAACATGCTGACAAATTAATTGACGACTCTATAGAATTTTTTCTGCTCAAAATCTCATCACTGCCATATACATAAATTATCTTTACATACTTTCTCTTAAGACACTTACTCAAGTAAGTAATTCTTCACCATAAGTCAGTCCCAACTGGTTTTTTAAAGCATGCAGATGACCTGTGAGCTATTTCATAGAAGAATATGTTAGGAATTTATTTTAATTTAACTGTGACCCACTAACACCAACGGCTTATGGGACATCTAGTGTAGACCTCCCCAGTATTTATATAATTAAAATAGGTGTATATGCATGCACGTATGTATGCTTAGAACTTAGGAAAGTCTTTTTTTTTTTTATGCCTTTCTTCTTGAAAATCCCAGAAAGGGGGCAAAGCTGGGCTAATTGGTGTGTAATGATTCATAGCACTAGCTGAGTTATTAACTTCAGTCCTTACCAAAATACTATTGTTTTACCTTTTTCCCCATTATCTCATCTGACTGTAATGAGACCTTTTCATTTTCTTGTCCTTGATATAGAGTGGAGCTGCTGAGGTCAGGAACAATCTTCTCCCACTGCAGACCAAAGAAAATTACAGCATGTTCTAATACTTGTTCATTACTGTTTCCTCTTGCTCCTTCTCCTGCCCGAGTTTGTATCAGGCCCTGAGCTTCTCTTCTCAAAGGCTCATGATACTTGATGTCAGTGGGAGAAAAGAGAGAGCCTGRTTCATGTGCATGACCCCTTCTGGAGGGCATGTCATTTAAGGTGAGCTGGTAAATAGAGAGGGATCACAGGCTGCASAGCTATAAACACACAGAACCAGGCCTGGTTTCTGGGAAAGGTCATAGCGTGCTTTCTAAGCATGGCATGTGGGTATACTTTCTGCTTTCCAGAGCAGCCTGCCTCACACTGACCTGTGTGCAGAAACCCTGGTCTATGCCAGCCCTAACATCACTCTCCCACAGGAATTATGTGGCAAAGATTACTTGGCCTGAACTGAAGTTACGCCAGGAAGCATGCCAACAAATTTTTATTTGTTTCAGCAACATGCTGCAATTATGTGATGATTCTTGAGCTAGTTCCCTTGTTTTGTGGCATCAACTTGAATAGTTACAGAGTCAGTTTCTACACAAGGCACAAAGCCTAAAAGTCACAACAAATTATGTGCTCACATGTCAAAAGCATGTCAAGAAGGGGCTGTATTTCGACCATAGTGACAAAAGCAACTCTGCTGCTACCATTTTCCCTCATGGAGAGCACTCCCTCTGGATCCATACCAATACCYTAGTAGGATMTGTGCCTAAGGGACAGAAACAGAGTTAACAGGAGCACAAACTCAGTCTGCAAGATCTGATATGYGCTWTATCTTCCTGTTTACTTGTCCATGTACAAACACAAAGAAAGACACAGGCATACTTCTAGGACCCACCAATCAGGCAATTTACTAAAATATTGCCATGAATGAGTGTCTGGTCTTRAAGTACTACAGCTCCTTTTCCCAACTCAACATGTTCCAGAATGCATGGTGCATGAATTTCAGCAGATACTTTCTGCTTTTATAATGTTTTAACAYAATGAAATATTGCTGGCTATTTTTATTACTGTAAGTGCTCTTGGGTAATAAGCTGATTAATAAAGTTTTGTAATTGATTTACTGTTTCAAAAGAGGGAATCAATACATTTCATTAACAGAGTAATTAATGGCTTCATATTATCTACTRCTTATATAAACCTAACAGAAAAGGGCTTTGATCCCTTACTACATCCACACAGAGAATCTGAGCCCTGTAGGTGTTATAAAAGGTAAGTTATTGCTCTCTTAAGCACCAACCTATGCTTATTTAAAAYTTTAATTCCACATAAAGGCTTCTATGCCTGCCATAGTCTGTCCTGTCTTGTCCTCAGTGTGCCCCACACAGAAATTTACCAAATACTGGCATCTCTCTTTCAGGCAGAGGCAGCATCCTGTCCTGCCTCTAGAGTGTCAGGGTCATCACCAGCAGATGCACAAAATGTTAGCCCAGGGTGTTGTTCACTGCCATCGTTATTCAGTGTAAGGTCACTGTAATACTGCAGAATTTCCTTTCCATATTTGTACTGCTTAGTATAATTTAAAACTAATAATAATCTGTGCACTTGGTATTGTACTACTGATTCTGATTTTATAGCCTTTTCACATGAGAAATTGCAGCTGAAATTCACCAAGAGTTTGCATTTACCATTATTTGCATAATGCCAGTAATGTTAAGGTTTCTTGCATTTCAACATATAAGAAAAAGACTGAACTACATTCCCTTCTCATTAAGGAAAAAACTGAACTGCATTTCTCTCTCATCTAACCATTTTAGCTTTCCAGTGTTTTTCCCTTTCAATTTCTACCCAAATTTTTAACAAATCCAAAATAATTGGGATAAGAAATTTAAGAAATTAAATAATTATTTTTATTTCAATCTGAGTCTTGTAGTGTGTCTATCAGTTTTGAAATTAAGGTTATTATATTCCAAAACATAGACTTTCAACACAACATGGCKATGCATTTGCACTCTTATTAGCATTCATGAAATGTTCATCACCAACTCCCTGATCTTCAYGCTGATAAAACTTGTACTTATGCTTTTTTGTACTTCTTTGGTTTTATTTAATTTCCAGCAGTTACAGTCTGTGTTATAAATACCATCAGAGTTTTGGTAATTGGCTGATTTACCTGCTCAGTTCTGGAAGGGCAGAGATTACTCACCAGGGTTGCTTGGAAAATACCCATTAAGGAACAGAAGGGACAGGAAAAAAATCTCTGGTCCCTGGGTACATAGGACTGTTGTCTCTTACATATTGGATTTTCTAAAAAAAGGAAAAAAATTCAACAATCTAAATCACCTTGGGAAGATTAAGGGTGACAAAGAGCAGCTGTTCTTTTTATGATGAGCCAACCTCAACATAAAAAAGTTGCSACAGAAGTGAGCCTTGGGAGCAGAAAAGCATTGTGATGCAGATATTAGGCTTGATGGCAGGTGTGACCTACAGTGAACTTTACCCTGTTTTGGTGCATCACTTAWATGACATTTATAATCACTTTAATATTTTAAAGACACTGATTTATGATTARATTTAGGGTTGAGTTTCTTATTATAAAAAAAAGCTTAAGCAAAGACACCATCTAGTACTGACCCCTACATGATGAAATAGTAGAACTTTTTATAGTGCTGACTTGAGCAATATGAGGCTGAAATTAGGAAATAACAAACATAAATGTTTAAAAGTTTATTTTATAACACAGTTGTCTATTGCAAAACACTGTTTGGTCAAAAAACAAAGTGCTSGTTTTGAGTATGTTTCTGGTGGAAAATTATTAGACTTATTCAAACTCAAAACACAATGTTTCCTTTCTACAGATCCATCTAGAATCTTAAATTCTATGCCTCAGAGGGAAATTTGGAACTGGTGTTGCTACAGCAGGCATTATCTTATTATTGAGATTAAGTATTTGGACATAAATTGGGAGAAAAAAACATTTTATCACGATGATTTTGGTATTTCCAAATCAAAATTCTCTGGAAAATATTTTATSTCCTGAGAGAAACTTAAAATTMTATTATTTAAAATGAAAACACTACAGATTTACCCCCAGGGTAAAATCTGGTGCTCCAGCCAGCTCAGCAGCTCACTGTCCCCTGGAGTGTAAGTGCCCCAGAGCCCTCAGCCTCCAGCGAGAAGCCCMCAGAGAGGCAAGCAGAAATCTCATTAGCCAGCACTGCTACAACATTATTTTAATAACAGAWTTAAATATAAGAAGAGCCCTTATACCTCAGCAACAGTACAGCTTGCTTGAAAATACAGAATCAAAGTTTTCAAGTTATGAAAAGAGAGAGAGAGAGAGAAGAGAGAGAGAAACGAGAGAAAGAGGAGAGAGAGAGAGAGAGAGAGAGAGAGAGAGAAAAGAGAAAGAAAGAAAAAGAAAGAAAGAAGAAAGAAAGAAAGATTAAGAAAGAAAGGAAAGATAAGAAAAAGAAAGAAGAGAAGAAGAAAAGAAGAAAGAAAAGAAAAGAAAGAAATAAGAAGAAAGAAGAGAAAGAAAGAAAGAGCAAAAGAGAAAAAGAAAGAGAAAGAAAAGAGAAAAGAAGCAGAAACCATTTCTCCACTTATCACATTGAACAGTTAAACTGCTAATGCCACACACACCTCTGTAAACAAGGTAAAATCCTGTCCTGGGTATTTACAGTCAAGCTCWCTTTGAACACACCTGACATTTGCCAAAGTGGAAATTTTTTTCCATTATTTCAATTCAATATCTATATTGATCCTGTATTATAGGCAATTCATTCTTTTTACACCACTACTCAACTTTCAAACAAGTAAAAATCATTCCAAATCAGAAAATATAAAATCCAAGCTTGGAAAAAAACAAACCAAAGATGGATTTAAAGGCTTAGATCAACCTATTGACTCCCACTTCCACTACTGAAAACTAAGGGCAATCTTCCTCTTTCTCAGCTTTGTGTTCTCTCTGATTTTCAAGTGAAGGAAYGGAAATATTGTCTGGTCTCATTTAGATAATATCTGGACCCTCAAGCTAGCAAATGGATTTTCACACTCCTRCTTACCCAGGTTTTGGTCACTGCAATGTAAGAAAGATCTAAATCTATTAGAAAACTTCCAAAGCAGAGCTGCAGAGATGGTGAAGGGTCTGGAGAGGAAGCCATAAGAGGAGTGGCTGAGGTCACTCAGCCTGTTCAGCCCGGAGAAGAAGAGACTCAGGGGAGACCTCATTGCAGAARASAACTTCCTCATGAGGGGAAGAGAAGGGGCAGACAGTGATTTCTCTCTTGTGACCAGTGACAGGAATCAAGGGAATGGTCTGAAGCTATTTCAGAAGAGGTTTAGGTTGGGTATTAGGAAAAAGTTGTTCACCCAGAGCATGGTTGGGCACTGGAARAGGTTTCCCAGGGAAGCAATCACAAAGCTTGCCAGAGTTTAAGATTTTGGACAACATTTTTAAGCCCATGGTGTGATTCTTGGGGRTGTCCTGTGCATGGCCAGAGCTGGACTTTGATGATCCTTGTGGGTCCCTCCCAGCTCAGGATATTCTATGATTCTAAGATGTGCTGATAACCTTAGATTCTAGTTCCATATATTTGCTGACATGGTGCWTTTAGCAAAAGCTATCAAAATTCCCACTCTTTACAAGCTGTTSTTCTTGTCTAACTCAGTCCTGTGCCTCTAGAAAAATACATGGTTTATCAAATTGTCCCCAAAAMAGTATGTTTTCTTAAGTTTTCTGGTAGGCAAATGCAGTGTGTTTTGTTCCTGGAAAGGGGTATACAAATCTATYTATTTTTTAATGTTTGGAGGCCATTTTGTTTAGATATCCTGGGCTGTGCAAAGGTAGTCTGTAAATAGTACACTTAAAAGTATAAAGCAATGATTTATTGGTCAACTCACACAGAAGGTSGTGGCTGGGATTTCACAGACTTCAAGGCTAGGCATTAGCACATTCTCCACCCCAACAAGATACTCAAAAGATATTTTGCCAGTGAGGAGAGGATCAATCAGTGGAGGAGGAGAGCCAGGGAACTGGAAATGAGCCCCTGACTGATGCTGAGCTGCTGTCATACCCCAGTTCCAACAATACTGACACACCAATAGCACTGCAGTTGGATGAATCCTCATCACTTTCTTCCCTTGAAAATTTTATACCCTGTTAAGCCAATATTTTTCTCATCAGAATGTTGGGCTCCTCATTTGCCATGTCTCAAAAATTCTTAAAGACTTGGCAAACATTGTCAGAATTTTGTCTCAACTTCACAACTTTCTCAGCAGTCTGATTCAACGCTGAGTACTCAAAGCATATCAGAGGTGAACTGTCAATTCTTGAAACGTTGACAGATGAAGGTCTCACAGCCAGTTTGTTACAAAGAAAACTGCAGACATGGGAGGTTATATTAAGGAGAACCACCATCGCAGTACAAATCTAGATATATCAGTCTTCATGTTTGCTCCAGAAATAGCAAAAGGTGACAACGACTGATGTGAAACAAGGCACAGGCCATATATTTGAACTGGTTTTGTTTTTTCATACCAACCAAGATCCTCCCTGAGACCTGTGTTATGATCATGTATCAACCACATGTCAGGCTCCACAACCATTAGTTAACTTATAAGCCATAAAATTATATGTTTTGATTAAAAAGTTATAGCCATCATCATTTAGCTAATGGCATAGTCTTTTAATTTCATTCCTGCAATAGAATAATGATGAGCAATTTACTGCTTTTGAATACACACGGCAWTAGCATGGGCATTTATTTATTGGACTCATTATCATCTAGGAAACCTAATCAAATCCTCCTATATGAGAAAAGAACAGAAGTTTATAACACCATTATTAAACAACTTTGAAACAAACAGGTGTGACGGATGTAGGGCATAAAGACATCATCGCCCAACCACACCTGGCCTCATGCCCAGAAATCTTAGGACAGTGAGTGATACCAAGGTGTCATTGTGGTCAAAACTTGCCATGCTAAAGAAATAACTGCTTTCTCTTGTCAGGGATTTTCATGCAGATCATCAGCTTTTTTTTGGCACTGAACTTAACACTGTCCTGTTTATCTGTTATGTCGAGAAACAGCAAGATGCTCAGCCATGTTTAGCACCAGGCTTATAGGGAACCCTCTACTGGTTTTTTCTGATTGCTTTTTTGGCTGTCTTAGGTAAAAGCCTCCTCTGTTAGTGAAGGGAACTAGACAAACACAAAATAAAGAGAATCAACAAGTTCTAAAACAGGTTCTTTGGGAAAAGTGAGACTTGAGCTTCCTTTCAAGTGGTGGTTCAAGGCATTTTCAGGGCTGCCCTGAACAAAAGACATTCTCAGGAAATGCTGAAAGATTTTATCTTCACATAATATATATCCATACTCCTGAAACACACCTAYTTCTTCCACAGTCTCCCAGATGAAAAAATAGAATTAATTTAGAATGGATGATCAGGGGACCAGAGATGAAGTTTGAAAGTATCATTTCAAACTGAGAGAGAAAATGTAGAAAMGAAATTATAATTTCCTCAGTCCAACAAGCAAGACAGATGATGCCTAGAAAATGCTTTGCTTTGTTTACATAGAGACTAAAGGACATGATATAGCCTACTCAATTTCTGTGCCAGTTTAATTTCAACTGAAGAGTCATAAAAATGTGCTATTAATAAGAAATTCTGGGAAGAATCTAATCTGGCAAAATGTAATTTCCAAACAGTTTAACCCCAGTACTACTCTGTTGATTCCATTATGTCACTCCAGATTTACCTCTGACACAAAGCATAGGATAATGGATGTCTTATATTAAGTGGAATGTTTCATTTTTAATGAAGAGAGGTTGCTTGTTGCTTGAGGATTGCAACTGAATTTATCCCTCAGGGTGTTGCAGGGAAGTCAGCAGAAAAACAGAGTAAAGTAAGACCATCCTAGACTTTTGTAAAACTTATTTCAAAAGTGAAACTAATACCAGTCCTATTGCACCACTATTAAATTAATTAATTGTATTTTTTTCTCATTCACATGTATTTTTTCTCWTTCAACATTCAAATGTTGTACATTGCTTGTCTTCTTAAATTATATATTTCTGTGATAGATATATGTATTCATYTAAAAGGTATCACAAAGCACCCCTCTGTGGAGGTCCTGTGGACTGATTGGAGTGCTTGAGAAAAGCAACTCATACAGACATGGAACAGTGCCTCAGAGAGCATCAGATAATGAGGGAAGTTTAGTATTCCAGTGTTCCTTCCCATTCCTGCTCGTGTGCACCCATCCTGTTGTGTTTGTTTCTGTTCATCTCACTCTTGCCATTTCTGGTGAGAGGCAACAAGCAGTCACACGTGGTAGGAAGAACATAGGAAGAACCATCAATAGCATTTTCCTCAGCATATAAACAGTTTAGAGCTTGTTTTCAGGTAAGAAAGGATCAGGGACCTCATGCACTTGCACTATTTTCGCTATATCTTGTATTCTGATTATCACAGCACCTGGGGCCTGTTASACCAGGAATGAAGACTCAGAAAAAAAAAATCACAACAAAACAGGAAAGAGTTGAGGAGGGGTTGTATTATTTTCAGGGTATTATAGTTTTATCGATTAAGATTTACCTCTTAGTCAGACCTGTGTCTTTGTACTTAAATGGGAAGAKAGGGAACTCAGCATCAAAGTAACATACTGCCAAGCCACCACAACTTTTGAACTTTCTTACAAAACTGCACAAAAAAAAAAAAAAAAAGAACAGTGAACAAACATGCCTGTGAGGTTTAAATTACCACAGTGTAACCAGAGTGTATGTAGCTACATATTTGTAAAGATTGCTTTGGTACCATATCTATAAATCCTCACAAATCCATTTCTGCAGGGGCAAAGGRCATTTTTGAAGGAGAATTTTATACTATGTTACAGAAAATTCATGTTCTGTTGTCATAAAAGTTTCAGGTTCGTTCTCAGTCTTGCTATTTTCCCTTAAATTGAGTTTAGATTGAAAACTAGTGTGTTCTCCAACTGTGAGAAATATAGCAGCCCTCAGTGACTGCTTGGCTATACAACATAACCAAGGGCATAATTTGTTCACTGGCTCTAATTTGCAAGTTTCAATTAACAGTCAAAATGCTCAACTTCTATTAGGAACTCACAAAATCTCACTTTTTGACAGACTACATTGTAAGGACTTTCTTCAGAATCAAGGTGAGGTAGAGAAAAAATTATTTCCTGAAAAACTCATGCATCTTGACTCTTCAGACCCCTAGCGCAGTTCACATTACTAAAGCAAAGCTGCTTCTCTCTCTGATATTTTTTGGGATAAGAATAGATAATCAAAATTCTGCTGTTCAACAAAATTTGCTTTGTTGAGTAAAAAAAAAAAAAAAAAAAAAAAAAAAAAAAAATTAAAAGAAAAAACCCAACTCTAATTTGTGCCTAAATTCAAAATTCAAAATATTTATCTGTTTGATGTAAGCCTATATTTACCTGGCATCTTACCCTAACCCAGAATTTTCTCCCTGTTTCAGAGAAAATCAGACAGGGATATCCTTTTCCAACAGATAACATTACAAAGCAGATCTTATCTCCTCCTTAATCTAGATGTCAAATTTCCTATAAAGGAWCCGCGAAGGTCTATGTATGTTTGCTAGAAATGACCACAAACTTGGGGGAGTTGTCACTGCTACCAGGTTATAACACAGAAAATCAGATGTGTTTTTCATTAAAGCAGTCAACAGAGAAGATGAAGAAACTTAACTGAATCACCAGGTGGTCATGACAGGCCTTCCTTGTGTGACAGCATAAGCACTTTAGTTGAGGTCAGAAGAGCTCTTCTGAAGTCATTGTCTCTACTTGGTTCACAGGATGAACTGTACCTGCACATAGGGAAGATGATTTCTTTAGCTAAAGATAAGCTAGGAAGGATGTTCCTGCTGCTTATTAAGTCTGTGGGGTGAAACTAGAAAAACAACAAAAGAAAAAATAAATTTTTAAAAAAGTATAGTATTGCTACCCTATTAGGTTTATGTATTTATTTTACTAAGAGAGGTGATAGGGAATCTAAATATCCTTAGAGATACTTAACTGTACAAATACTTAGCAATCTAATTGAGATAGACCTGCTTTGAGCCGGATTTTGAACTAGGTGACCTCCAGAGTGCCCCTCAGAMGTAAATATCCTGGTTACAGGGTTATGAGGTGGAGTTTAGTATTAGGAGTGACTGGCAAGGAGGACTGTAAATATGCTCAAGTGATTTGGTAGTTGGAAATAACCCTTGATAAACAAGTGTGAACAGCAGGCTGGTAATCCTCTGGCATGGACTGGGTATGACAGCATGTGTGTCTCTGCCTGTGTGCCTCTGCCCTGGTTTGCTTTGGGCATACTCCAGTAGTGAGGTAAAGGAAATAAATTTACTCCTTGTGCTTTAGCCATGGSTTTGTGGTTGTCCCAGCTGCTTGCCTCTACTAACTCACACAATAAGTAGAGTAAAAATTTTAGGTACAGAAAACTATTAGCGTGTAGTAAAGGTTAAGARTGATGGAAGATAGAAATTTGAGAAGTCCAGACAAGAGAATGTCAAAGAAATAATTAGGAACAGCAGTACACTGCACTTTTTATGAAATTAACATCCAAATTTTCCTGGACTTATGCCAAGATGAAATGATTAAAAAAGTTGAAGTCTGTCCTTTCTCACCTTAAACCTTAGCAGACCAATTTGTAAAATACTCATCGATCTTTATGAATATCTATCATTATTYTGGATGCAAGATCTATTTTAGAACAGCAAATGGTATCTTTCTTGGTGATATTTTGAAAGACACTTTTAATTAAAACAAAATTCAGCATACTCAAAGTTGTTCATTGACTTTATTGTGCCTTCACTTAAGCCAATATACTTGATGTCCTATGACTCCCCATTTATCTCACCTACAGAATGAATATATTTATTTGAAAATCAGATAATTCTTCATGAATATAAAACATGGAAACAGTACTTATGAAGGACAGCTGAGAGAGCTGGGTTTGTTTAACCTGGGGAAAAGGAGGCTCAGAGGGGAGACCTTATCTGTCTCTACAACTTCCTGAAAGGAGGCTGTGGCCAAGCAGGTGTCAGTCTCTGAACAAGTAACAAGCAATAAGACAKGAGGAAACAATCTCAAGTTTTGCCAGGGGAGGTTTAGTTTGGATATTAGGAAAAATTTCTTCACCAAACATGTTGTCAAGCATTGGAAGAGATTGCCCAGGGAAGTGATTGAGTCACCAGCCCTGAAGGTATTTAAAAGACATGTGGACCTGGGGCTTAGGGACATGGTTTAGTGGCAGACCTGGAATTGTTGGACCTGATCTGAAGGGTCTTTTCAAACATAAATGATTCTATAGCTTTGTACAAGTTCATTTGACAGAAAGGTTTTGAACACCTTATTAACATAAACCATGCCAAATAATCCTGGTAATCTCAGAGAAAATTAATAATAATTTTATCATAATTATTAACTTATATAATTGACTATTTCTTGGGATTATCCAGCATTTTTGTGATATGGAAGTGTAATAGCACCTGTCCTGACAAAACAGAAGTTATCCAAAAACAAATCTGATAATAATTTGGTAAGGAAATCTATAGTGCTTTTGACATATTAATGTCAAGTAATTCTTCCAACAACATTAAAATTAAATGAAGTTAAATTAAATATGAAAACAGGTTAATTAATATTTGGTGTGCAATTGTGAAATTTCWCAAAGCATCCAACTGGCCAAAAACGTCTACACTGAAGTCTCATGTTACACAGCTGATGCTCAGCTGAAYTCTAATGTATGTAATAGATTCAGCCTTAATTACTAACTGCACAAATGTTCACAGAAGGAGGCAGAGCTTCAGACGCCCAGATCTGCAGGAAAAAAATAATGGCAAGGAAAATATCACCCGACTGTTTCCATCATGAAAATTATATGTAATGCACTATTTCTTTATGCCACTGATTATTTTCTAATCAAAAAGGTTTTTCTTCATTTTGAAGTACCTGAAATTTTTTTCTGGGGTCCTTTCTTTTGTAAAACCTGCCTTTGTAAAAAATCTTCAAAATCAAACCCCTTCATAATATCCAGTGTCAATGCATATTGAAATTAGGAGTTTGTGTACTCCTCTACTGGAACGTGACAGAAATTCTTTGCTGCAATTCYAGTCCATCTCATCTCTGCAGCAGATGTGGTTTATATAGGTTACAAATCTAAGATGCAGTTAAGCACAAAAAGATGTAAAAGTGTTTATGGATGTAATGAAAACTCTGCATTCCTGAAAGAAYTGACTTACTTTATTAGAAGAACTGGGGCCTTATTGAGTATGAAGTGGTGTTTCCATGTTTTTTGTTCTCCCCCTTTTCCYTATCATTCACCTCCCTCAGTGTATGTCTGCCTGTTAACCCAGCACAGAATCTATAATGTTACCAACCTTAAKTACAAAGGCATTGACAGAGTATATYACTACACAGACAAAGGTGATGTCTTATATTTGGAAAAAAAAATCCAGAATTTCAATGGGAAACTCCTTTACAAGAGTTTCCAAGACATAGGYGTTACACAAAGAGGATAGAAAAGGGAGCTACAGTTCAAAGGAAATTGTTATCTGAACAAGAAAATAAAGCAAATAATGGAAAGGCCTTCTGCAGCCAGATGCACAGGTACATTTGTGCTCAGCCTASCAGGTTATTGCTGATCAAATTCTCACAGGAAGCTTTAGAAACTGAAAGAATTGAAGAAGATCCAGTCCTGTGGTATTGCAACAGGTAGTACAAAAGCAAACTTTCAAAGSATGTTTCCAAGGAGGTCCCTAACACAAATAGAATGAATGTGCTTCCTTCCATGCAAGAACAGAAGCTACTGCAGAGACCTGTATCCTCTGAATAGAACAGTGGCAAAAGTGAAAGAAGGCTCTGAAACACTAACTTACTTTAAAAATGAAAAAAAAAAAAGAATTTACCTTTTAAACCCACCCCCCAACTGCAATATCAAAATGTTGTCTTTCAGCTAAATTCTTGGAAGAAGATTTCTTGGAAGAAAGTCTCAAACAAACAAAATCACWGCCTGGGGCAAGGAGACTCACAGAGTGTAAGGCTGGATTTTCCTCACATTCAATGGCACAAAATTAGGAAAGGAACAACAACCAAAGTAACTGGCTCTTCCTCTCTCTCAATGGTTTTAATGAACAGCCAGGAAACATTTTCTTCACACACCAGCTCAAAGTGCTGCTTTGTGACACATGGATGTTAATTGTTACTTTGATGGGATAAGTACATAAAACACCTGTTTTAGAAAATTATTTCTTTCCTGATTTTTTACTCTTCATATGAATATTTTCAGATAAATTTTTACTTCAACACTTATTTACTGTTACTTTGATTTTCATCATAATTTTGTGAAGCACTAAAACATCACTATACACACCAACCCTTTCTTGCATATCAACCAAAAATTAATAAAAAACATGCCAAAGGCAACTGCTTTTTAACTTCCATCCAGTTTCTCATTACCATTCCCCTTCTCATCTCTTCCTTCATTTGGATGCTTGGATCAGAGTGAGACTTGCTCCAAGGCTTACTTCARAGGTAACAGGCACTTGTTCATTTTAATGACTGTCACTTTCTCAACATGAATACAAGAAAGGCTTTACTCTTTAATTCAAATAATGGTCCAAGCATTATGAAAACAAGTTACATGTAAAGTATTTCATGCTGGGCATGTAATGGACTTGAGAACAGCAATTGTTTTCAGTCCTGTTCACAATTTCTTCTGGCTGTCTGTGGGAAGATGTGATAGTCAGGGAGCACACGGTCATCTAGTGAAAAGGTGCAGATGAAAATGCYGAAGTGCTAGGCCTGGATAAGGCTAAAACCAACATGTTTTTGACATTTCTCACAAAACTGGAACTTCTTAGGCCTGTGGCAAAACCAAAGCCTCAGTGAAATCAACATTCCTGTCAGTTCTACTTTAAGTAGGTTCTTCAGATTCTTAAGGCTCTGGGGACTTCCCAACTTTCATAGTCTTTCCTCTGTGACAGACCCTCCTGGCTCAGTTATCAAGATCCAGAGCTTCTGTTTTGCCTCATCAGATAGCATCTCATCAAATATCAAATTTAGACTAACATTACATTTAAAGTGCATCTATTGCCCTCTCAGTGTTTCCAGTGTGTATTTGTCTTAGCCTGTATTTGTATTTGCATTAGGAGGTAGAATTAAGGGGGAAAAAAGGCTTAGTTTTAACATTCACCACTGCATAAGACCTGTAGTGTCACAAAATGCTAGCTTAACATCAGCAAACACATGTAAAATGCCACTGAATATTCTTGTTCTGCTATTATGGGATACTGTTATGCTAGCAATGACCTTTCACGGATTAGTATCAAATTAGTGTGGTGTTCTGGGAGCTGAATCACTGCCTGGGATTTGGAACCTAATAGCAAAATGATGGAAGTCAAATAATCCTGATATTCCATCCTGGATTAACTGCAAGAAGCCAAATGTGCTCCCTGTTTTCATCCAAAAAAATGTTGTGAATAGGACTGACAGTTTCACTCACCACTGTTACAGCCAGGGAGCTAGCCAYTTCCTTGGGAAGTAGGAAGGAGTTTGTTGTTTCTTGCTACAAAAGTGGATTTTTACATATCCCTTGGCCCAGCCTTCCAGGATGAGATTGTCCTAAGGCTTCCACTATCAAAGTGCCAGTGACCTGTGCCAGGTTCTCACTGTCCAACAAAACCTCACATTGGAACAGTAAGTCCCCAAGCTGTCCTCAGCAGAGCATAGAGACTGGGTTTACATCCTGCCCCTAGAGCTTAGCTTGCTAGCAACCCAGCATCAGTAGGAAAAAAAAAACCAAAAAACCCCAAAGATTCACAGTTGTCCTAAAGATTCTCCTCAATGTCTCCTCTTTCTCCCACTTTCTTTTTTGCTTTGCCTTTAGAGCTACCAATTTTTTCATTCTCCCTCGCAAGACAGCAAGCAAGTAATACTTGAAAAAAATCATAGGGGGAGAAAACACCAAGCCAAACATAATTCTTGGATAAAGAGGATATATTAAGAACAAGAGCAAAGAAAGTGGAATAGCTGTCTGTATTTTGCCTAGCTTTTAACCAAACAGGTTATCAAGCAAAGTTTTGACAGCATCTAAAAGAAGAGACATTTGAGGCACCATCAAATCTGGCCAAATTATGATKATAAAAATGTAGCTTTGCACGCAGAGCAGGGCAGACAATCACCTGAGCAGGAACATTACAGCTTTATTGGCCAAAATTCAGTCTTTATCACCCATTGCACACCACCAAATTTCACTGTAAACAACTCTGAAAAGCAAGTTTAATTTCATTATTATTTTAATTTCATGTTCCTTATAAGTTCAGGTACAAAGATTATCAAGAAATATAATGCACAACCTCATCTTTTTCCAACCATTACAGTTCTTTTTCTCAGTTTCACCTTGAGTCCTACAGTTCRAGATAAACTATTTCTCCTTGTCAAGATTTTTTCTAAGGGCTAAAGCCAGACGGCAGAGACATAAAGCATGAAGTAAATTATAGGTTATTTTAATCTAGTCTCTCTGATGACTAAAATATGATCTCTACAGAAGTGACATAATTTTTTGATGTCATGGAACCATCCCTTTATTCACACCGTGTTTCACTGAGTTTCAGTGAGTTTAAGAGGTTTGTATTCTGTGTAACTGGGTAAAACTCTCAAGCTGCTTGTACACTCATATTTTGCAAGAATCACTGCTGGAAGACCCTGCAGCTGGCATGTTTTGCAGGTATTTATTGAAATTTCTCCCTGTTAACCCTTCTAAATAGACTTGATTAACCCAACAGACATAATACATAAAATTTTATCATTTTAAAATATTTTCCATTATTATTTCAACCCATTTGTCATGCCACCTTATCCCTGCCCAAATAGTTGATGCYTCTCTGGCACAAACTCTGATCAGAGGTGCTTGTCCCACTGTGCTATTTTTCCATTTTCGAACAGCAAGGCCATGCAGGACACTGTCCCAGAGAACAATCCCATCCTGCAATGGCCACACTTCTCCATGGCAGTGGAGAGCCASAGGAGTAGAGAGGGGATTTCAAGGCAATGTGGAGATAAGGTGTTGCTCTTTTATCCGTCTTAAACAAGAAATAACCCCGTATCTGCCACTGACACCCAAGGAAGCAGAGAAAATAAAGCGAGTCTTTCTCTGCAGCCTCGTCATGCAGAATTAGCAGGAATGTGTGAAGAGGATGGGACTTCCCAAGCCTAAACCAGGAAGAGCTYTTAGAGCTGACCTGGGCAGCTGTTCTGAATGAGTGGTTTGGWCACTTAAAGAAACARGGTGAAAGATCTTGGCAAAATCAARGTTTAATATGAATTTGTGAAAATACAACTTTACAGAGTTCGATGGCAAGGTTTTACTCTATTACTTACTATACAGGGTAAAGCATGCAAAGGAAAATCAAATTAGAAGCAGTTTGGAATGATCTACATGGATGCCAGGAATGTAAAATGGAGTAAGGGTGCAAAGGACATGAATGTTCCACKTTGGTTGGACATTCAATGTTTCTGATTATTCCCACCTCTACCATGCTACAATCAGGGAGTGCCTCACAGCTCAGCTGGAAAGGTCCAAGAATGCTTCACTGCTCAGACAATTTGATCAAGGCTTAGCAGGAGCGTCTGTGATCAGACCCAAAGAGAATCCCATCCACAGGTGTGGAATATTGGTCARTGCTTGCTGGAGAAGCTTAGAGAGAAAGACACATACAGCAAGCAGTCATGTGCATGCCCAGAGGCTGTCAGGATGTACAGCTGGAAATCTGGTTTCTCATGTTGCCTTCTAGCCTATCCTTTTAATATTTCTTGCCTAGAGCCTAATTTTTTTCTTTTTCCTTSCTGATTTTCATTTTTCCTGCTTTTCTAGTCTTGACCCTTTGTTTATTAGGTTTCTACTCTTTCTTGAAACTGAAAAACCYTACTCTGCAATCTCTCTCCGCCTTTCTTTTCAGCAATTCTCATCTTCCTTACAGATACAATAGAAAAGACTTCAGCCTCTGTTTTTCAATGTAGGGTTTGAAAATCATATTTTTTTCTATGAAAAATATTTTTCAACCATTCATTAATGTAGAGATGTGAGCATTTCAAACCTGGAAGGACACATAAAGCAAATACATGAGCTCTGAAATTCTCAATCACTGCTTGCATTTTAATGTTTCATGATCTGCAGTATCATGCACGGTATTTTTCAAAGTTGTGTGTAATGAAGGTGACCTTTTCACTTCTCAGAAAAAAACCCTAAATAATTAATTATCTGTCTGGTGCTAACATCAATAAACATAGTTATAATTTCTCGAGCTTTCTGACAGCAGTGGGGGAAAACATCCCATTTGGGTCTCATGAACTTTGCTGAAGCTGGCGTTCTTTGGATTTACAGTGCTCTCCTGTGGCCAGATCAGGCCTCTACAAGACAATAATTTTCTAACCTAAGATCTGCAGAATTTTTGGCCTGTACAGTAATTCTCAAGCTGTCACAAAATATTACAAATGTCAAAATCTGCCAAAACAGATGTTTTGGAGAAGTGTTTTCGCTCTTCTTTTTTTTTTTTTTTTCCTACCAGGAAAATTACTTAAGTTAATTTATCAAAAARAGCCTCCAAATACTTAACTACCTTGAAACCATGTAGAGAAAAGAAAAAGATTACTCCTGACACTGAAAGAATAATTTAATATGACCTTCTCTTTAACCGATATTAATTTTTATAATGGATTTTTAAAGTCTATCATTTCACAGTATTACAGCATGGTTTGAGTTGGTCCAATCAAAGTCCAATCCAACTGGGCCTTGAACACTTTCAGGGGCGGGGCATCCACAATGTCTCTGAGAAACCTGTTTCAGTGCCTCACTATCTTCACAGTAAAGAATTTCTTCCTTGTATCCAGTCTAAACCTACCTTCTTTTAGTTTAAAGCCATTATCCTGTATCCTGTCAGTACATGTCCTTGTARAGAGTCCTTCTCAATCTTTCTTGTAGTACCTTTAGGTGCTGGAAGGCTGCTATAAGGRCTCCCTGGAACCTTCTTTTCTTCAGTCTGAATAATCCCAAGTCTCTCTGCCTGGTTTCACAGAAGAACTGCTCCAGCCCTCCAATCATTTACATGGCTCTGAGTGTCTTCAGGATCCATAGATATGTCTCATCAGGTCCCATGGATTTCAGGCTCCTTACCTGGTCTCAAACCTGATCTCCTACAATGGAACCCAATACATTCTCCCAGTCTCTGCCTTTACCCTTTGTGATCTGGGCAAWGTGGCTGGAGCACTTGCTGGTGAAGACTGAGGCAAAAAGTCTTGGAGTACCTCAGCCTTCTCCATATGCCAGGTAACCAAATCTCATATTTACTTTTGGAGAGGGACCACATTTTTCCTAAGTCTTCCTTTTTTCACCAACATAGCTATAGAAGTTTTGCTTGTTGCACTCAACATCCCTGGCCAAATTTAGCTCTATCAGGGCTTTAGCTTTCCTAACCTCATCCCTGGCTGCTAGGACAATTCCTTTGCATTCCTCCCAGGCTATCCCCTGTAGGCTTACTTTTTTTGTCTGAGTTTGTCCTGGAGCCCCTTTTTCATCTACACAGGACTCCTGGCATTTTGCCTGACTTCTTCTTCATTGGGATGCGTACTCCTGAGCTTGAAGATGATTCTTGAATGTCATCCAGCTTTCTTGAGTTCCTCTTCTGTCCAGGGCTTAATCCTATGGTACTCTACCAGGCAGATGCCTAAAGAGGCCAAAGTGTGCTTTCCTGAAGTCCAGGTTATATCACCTGGTCTATCACTTTTCAAATATATCACTGTCCCCTTGAGAATTATTAAAATTATTACTATAAAAAAACCCCAAAACCTAGAACAGAGGAAAATCTTTCATCCTGTCAGTATGTGCTCAGCCCAGACCTACCTCCATGCTCTTCCATTTCAAGGAGTTTTCCAGACCTGCATTTCCTCGAGCAGTCAGGTGGGATACAAGAGTGCACATGAGGCKGGTCCAGCAGGGCTGGAGGCGGGTTGGTACCACAGAACCACCCTCTGGGGACACTCATGCCCTCATGGTGAGGCACAGCAGGGCCGGGCTCCATCCTGCATTAGAGGCTGCTGTCATCCCCTTCACAGCACCATCCAGCTCTTCCCAGTGCTCCCCTTTGGAGTTGTCTCATTAGCACTCTCATTAATCTCAGATGCAGAGAAAGGTGAGCAATAAACTGCCATTTATGCACCCAAATCAAATGAATTGGTGGGAAATACCTTSTCTGTTCCTCTGCAATAGGGCAATACCTTTAGGGAGAAAATGCTACAGCCTGCAGAAGGGTGGTATCTCACCTGGTCTGCACTTCTGCCTAATTAAACATACACCATAAAATCTTCCACATGTYTATACTAGCAAGGGTGCCTCAAGTCCTCAAAATCTTTCAAATTTGTTGACTTGCAGGCATTCACAGGGAAGAGACAAAATATTATTGGTGATATTCAATTCTTCATTTGAATAGTGAAATCATTTACTTATAGAGTCATAACTCAAGAAGGGTCTCTCAAATAGGCTATTACAATTTTGTATTTACCAAATTCAACATCATCCATAAGCTGGGGGAAAATATACACAGCGAAATAATGAAAGAAACCCAGAATCAAGAGGAGAAAAAACAGAACTGAACACCTAGTTATTACTAATTAGCATCTCTTACTGATTTGGTAATTTTGCATTAAAAAATATCTAATTTTATTTCCTTGGRTTTAATACTGCTGTAAAGATAATCGCTCAACGGAAACATAAAATGCAGTATATCAAGTGCAATATTTAAGCCTGTTTCATATCCAGCTTTCAAAGAGAAAATTCAAGGACAAATTTTTTCTGTTCCTCATTTTGTTCTCTTCATGCTAAATTTGGATTGTCCTCCAAATATTTCAGAGTTTCTATATAACCTTGACATTCTTCCTTTCTGTTACTGTATAGGTAATTTTTAGCATGACTGTTGAATAGTTGGTGAATAATTACCTTGGAAAATAAAGAAACAGAAAACTAACCCATGAGAAGATTTTGATTTTTAAAGACACTAGTCAAATTTCTGAATATAAAACAGAGGATGAGAGCTAAAATTTTTCCTTGAGATGATTATGCCTTTGGAGTACCAAACTCCCACTTTTAAAGAGCAGATATACTTGTTTCAAAGACACTTTAACCTTCTATCAGCTTGCATAATTAAAAAACATGCTACAGAGTGTTAAGTGAAGAACATAAAACTATTTTGTTTAATAATTTATTGGTCAGCATTTCATAGCATCATTAAAATATTTCTTGCTATGTTACATGCTAAATATGTTCACATGTACTAGATAACTTCAAACATCTTGAAATCTGAAGATATAATTCTTAGTTCAGTACAGAGAATTATGCACATAAACACCAGAAAGTGGATGGATGAAGCAGTTGAGGTTTTTTTGCCTTTTAATCTCCTTATTTTTCAAGCTTCTGGCAAGCCATATTTCATTTTTATCACAAAGACACAAGAATTATGCAATCACTTTTTATGTGTATATATATATCATATGTGAATTTGCATATCCTGTAATTTTTGCTTATAGTATACACAACTAAATTTGACAGATAGAACAAGTCATAATGTGGTCAGTTCCTCAAATTTAAAYAGAAAAAAGCTGCTGGATGAGAATGGCTTTCTTAGTACCTTTACTGGGACCATGCAGTTTGATCTCTCAAAAACGCATCCAGAAATCTACTGCCAAGAAGAATGGAAATGCAACCATGGAAATGCTGTACTTGGAACTCACTGCTTGTTTGACACAAGCAGGAGAAAAGGAAGTAATTGTAAAAACCAGACTTCACCATTTCTGCTTTCCATGATACTGGTTGTTTTTCCCTGGAGGCATCATATTTGTAAACTATTGCCAKGTCTGTGCCACTCATACACCGATTCATGGAACAGAGCAGTGAATCAATTAAAAATATGAGGTATTTTTAAGGTAAGCCTTACCAAAACTTGCTTTACTGTATAAGCATGTTGAAATGGCAATATTACATCAGATGAGCCACAGAAAAAGCTCTTCTGTGAGCATTTATGCTCAGGTCTTTCAATYCAGTGCTGTGTGACGTGTCTGGTGTGGCTGAGCAGCTGCTCTTGTCACTTGCTGAAGCAGATGTGAGCTTTAATACAGTGAATCATCTTTTTGCCTCTGGCTTTGCAGAGGGCCTGTTCAGGTTTCTTTTTGACYTAGCTGACTTTAGAAATGCACCCATATTTCTACACTTCTTTTAGTTCTTCTTGGTTTTATTGTTTGGTGTTTGTTTAGCTCGTTAAAAACAAAATTGGTGGATAGCTTTCAAAGAACACTTTATGAAAGGCAGGAACATATCAACACTGGTATTAATATGATATAGCAGTAAGGTGTCTCCTTAGCATTTCAAACAAGAAAAAATCAGAAATATACACTTTGGCTCTCTGGGCTAGAAGACCAATAAAATATATGGGGGTTTTGGCTTTAGTTTTGTGGTGAGGTTTTTGTGTAGGTTGGTTGGTTGGTTGGTTGGTTGCGGTTTCTTTTAGTTTTGTTTATTTGGGGGTTTTGTTTGGTTTTGTTTTGTTTTCTTTGTATGGGGGGTCTATTTGTTTGAGTTTTGGTTTCATTTTTGGGGTTTTTTTGAAAGCAAGGCAATCGGAAAGAAAWACACTAAATTGCAGTGCAAGAAATCCTAAGGTATCAGAGCCTGAGGGTTGATGCAATGTGTTGAGTACACTGCTATGCTGATAGAACAGTGCACAGCTGTGATGCCACCACACACAACCTGAAGACTTCATTGGAAAAACTCTATAAAATATTACAAAATTCATACAATACTCTAATGAACAGGGAAGGAAAGTCTTAAGCTCCACATCATGTTATCACAAGATGCGCTTTAAGCCAATCTAACTCACCCTTTGATAAGACCCTCTCTAGAGCTCCTGGCAGAAAGCATGAGTGGGAACAGACTGCAAGTGCTACTTCACTTCCGCCATTACCAAAGTATTGGAGCCTCAAAAACAAGCTCCATCTGTGCTCAAAAAGCACAAATGGACAAGGCCTCTTCCTGTGAATTGTACATAATTCTATCTTGTGGAAGGAGAGGATCACTCTTAAAACAGAYAAAACTTTTGAGAGTTATATGACATTTCCTCAGTCTTATCCAGAAGTGTATTGATACACCTCACTAAAGATTGGCAACAAACCTAAATTTCTCTGTATCTCAATGGAAGTTTAGAACAATATTTGGAGGACTACAAAATAATAGTTAAGAAAATATATTGAGCTCTYAATTACAGTTTCTGGCAGCTTAAGGTAGAGAATCCACAGTTTCACTGCACTAAAGCTATAGCATACCTATGTACAGCTATAGGTATACCTTTTTTTTTCCTATACAGCTTTTTTTTTTCCTTCAGAATATTGGATAATATTGCAGCAATAATATAAACTGATGAACATTTCCATTTTTGTATTGGTATTGGTCTTTTATATTAGTAGGATTTACACTTGTTTTTTTCTCAAAGCAGAAAGTCACATAGMCAGATAGTGAGTAAATCTAAGTTTTAGTAATCTCTCTGCATTGTAAACAATGGCAGAACTCTATGAGTGAATTGTGGATTTAAATTGTATAGATATTGTTGAGTCTCTTAAAAAYCTTTATTTTTTCACTATTCTTTTACTGGTTTATAGCAGAATATTTGTTCTAAATRTTATACATAAATATGTGACTGGTAAATGTGCTTGATTTCTCTTATTGAAAGGAAGCTAAAAATGTAAAAAATTGAGCTCAATAAACAAAAATTCAAGGTGGCCAATGGGACAGGCAGATTTGAAAATATTGCACTCTTAAAAATTTGAACATTTGTTTTGGATCTCTTTGAGGTTTCACTCTAGAATTAGAGGCTTCCAAACAGAAAGTTACTTTTCTGTAGTGAACACATGGAAATGTTGACAATGGGAATGAAAAAGCAAAATGCATAACTTCTGTATATCAATGCTAACGGATGAAGTATTTTTATGAGTCATAATTCTCTTCAGACARATCAAACCATACTAAAAATTAACTGATTTTCTGAAGTTTAGGCAGAAGTTGCTCTATATCAGAATCACAAGATAGTCATATGCTGGCAGATACAGTCATATCTTGCTTTGATAACATTAAATGCAGGATTCCACACAGGGGAAAGATCAGTTGCAACAATATACTCTTTGTTTCATGGTCTTGCTGCTTGTGAGATACTGTTTTCAGAAAAAAATATTCTTCTTCAACTTTTTTTTCTTCTTATATATAACAGAGAGACACACATGAGTCTTTGTTGGAACTTTTAGGGAGCAATTTTGGTTTTTCTCTGAGCTTAGAATAAATAAATCCAAAAGAACTGCCAGTCACAGGCACAGTGGCTATATTTTACAAAATTCATCCAATACACCCCTCTGCTATAGCAGCTTAGATATAGTCTCCTTCCCTTCTTTTATTACACTCCTAGGTTTAAAAAAGGGTGGATTTCCCAAGTGTGATGAGTTACCACAGTCCCACAGATGTTATATGATTTGGAATTCATCCATTCCTGAGTACTCTGGGACTGCAAAATTCATTTCATGTAATGTAAAAGCTGGGAAGCACAGTTTCTCTGAAGTCAAACTATTAACAACATGATATGCATTCCTTTTTTTCCTTAGAGAATTTCACATATAAGGGCTGGTAAGAAAAGTCTTATTTCCAAAATAAACATAGAGTTATCTCAGTTTCGCTATACTTGTGGAAAGGAAACTTCCAGATGTGCCTAATTTCTTTCCCTTTGTCATTCTCTCTCTTTCTGAAGACATAAATTAGAAGGTAATCTTTCTGAACACAGTTATTTTATTGCAACATTCATTTCCTACTTTTTTCAGTAGTGGATACCTATGTATTTTTTTACCATGGTAATTTAAATTATTCTTTAATGTCATGGGACATAAGCCTCTTTAAGTTTCTTTACCTACTCCTTCCTTTTAATTTACAATTTGTCATTGTTCCCTTTTACATCCTTCTACATTGCTACATTTTTCAATCATTATCTCCCCCRCCCCCTTCATAATGGTTTTGTCTACTTTTGTCATTTGACATTGTGTTCCCTATCTTGTTGTACTATCTTTTCCTTTAATTTCATTTGTAATCTCCCCAATGTGATTTTACCCACCTCAGTTTCTATTGTTGTGTCACCCTATCTTTTTCAGAGTCTGTTTTCACTTCTCTTCAGATTTTCATGTATTTCAGTTTCATTATCTAACCATTTTGGTGAGGAGAGAGAATATCTATTTCAAAGTGTATTTTTTGCCATTAAGCTAACKTTTTTCTTGGATTTTAAGACAAAATATCAACACTTTCATGTAAATTTCAAACCTAATACAATCTACAGCATACCATTGAAATTTCTGGGGTTAGTAGTAGTCTTAGCAAAAGGTACACTTTATAGGATTGGATAAAAACAGGTCACTTCTTTTTAACAAAAGAGAGATGGGTGGCATATGTCTGTATATGCAAAGAGAGTTTATTACATTGCTATTCATTTGACATTATGATAAAGACCTTTTCTCTTCACAAACTGTGTGTTAGTATCCTTAAGGAAAAAAKCAGCCCTTGAGAAGGAAGTTAAGCATAGGGATTTCTGCTGGCTTAGAGATGCTACATCCTTGTCCTTGTACTCTGCTTGTCTTCTCTTGGCCTACATCGTTTCTGTGCAAATCAATGCAAAGCTGTAGGTGTTACATCCTAATTACCATTAAATTGCTTCCTCTTTGCAAACATTGTTGACGTGGCAAGATTATAGGAAGGATTTTTGAGATGRCTGTAAAGCCTTTTCTTTTGGCATAAGGGAGTTATTCTTTCTCACTCTTTAATGGCATAATAAGTAACATATGATAGGATACATATACTGCATACCAATGTAGGTGAAAACCTTCCTCATGAAACCTTGAGACACAATAATGGATGAAGAATAAGAAGGGACATAGCACAAATATTTTTAAGACAGACTTGAAAGGTAACAGTTCCAAAGATAATTCAATAAAAAAATTATGAAGTGAATTATCTAACTGTAAAAGAAGTAAAAGATGCATTTCCCTTGTGGTCTCCKTCCAAACCTTCCCTATACAATCTTCTTTAGCTTTAGGCTCTCTGTTTTGCCATTGTTGTCCCCCATGTGTCTCTGTCACAGTCTATAAYAGACAGAAATAATGTAATTTGGCCAGGCCATGCAGGGCTGGAGTTACTTTTCTCATCTTCTTCACTAAAGGAGTGGCTRTCAGGAGGAAATCCCAAACTCTATCATAAACTGTAGGTTGAGGGTTTCCCCTGAATTCAAGGTCAGTTCTCTCTGATCACCCAATCATATATCTACACACGAACACCTCTAAGTTTGCCGCAACATATTTGTATTTCAGCAGAGTGAGTGGCTGCTGGATTTTGCTGTGTCTGATTAAGTTTGGTGATCAATTCCATAGACCTTCAGCTTAACTTTCAAGGAGCTTTGTAAAGCATCAGTAATTTATTATCAGAGGTGGATGTGACTTGCTTCAGTGTTAGGTTCAGTGTTGCCTAGCAGACCATATTTTCATACCTTGACTACAACATTGTGTTTGTTAAGCAAGTCTGTAAAACCTTTTCTTCTTCTGTACCCATGTTGTGCATGCAGAAAGGACATCTAGGAGGTGTAGTGACTTCTTTATTCCTGGATTTCTGTGCTGCTGTGAAATTAGACAAAGAAACTAAAGTTCTATGACAAAGGAGATCACTTTTAAAGATGTAGCTTGATTCCACTAAAACTGTTTTAACTAAGCCTATTTCAGTACGTGCTGACATTGCCAATATCTGATTCTTTAGCAAAGTACTGATCTAGCCCCAGTATTTGCATTTAGAGAGAACTGTAGGACCATAAATTTGCATCTGYCACTGTGAATACTGATTATATGATTCACTCAAGTTACTTCATTTCTGGAAACCACGCAATTGAAAGGAGGATGACAGGCTGCTTTCTGTCTTTCCCTGCCATGATTCTGTCTTTGTAGACTCATTAATAATCTTAAAACTAATTCTCATCTATATGCAGCTAAAAAATGCACCTACATCAAAGTCATGCTTTAGAGCAGGACTGCTGATGAGCTCTGAGGAAAGTAGTACCCAGATGAGAATGTTGAATGTAATGCCATATATTATATTTTCTGTAGTGCCCTGAAACAAGAATATCTAACCATGAGTAATTAATTTTCAAAGCCAGCATTGACCTATCAGACAGATTCTTTTTTTCTTTTGAAAGTAATATTTTAWGTGATCAAAAAGAGTCTATCACTGTGACAGACACAAAAGGGCTGAAGTGATAAAGGAAATGCATTTGCCAATCAAGGCATGGGGAAAGACCAAAACCTAAGTTTCAGATGACAAAAGGCAATCACTTGTCACATGTCATCCTCCAAGAAAGTCCCTTTGATAATGCAAGGATACTAAATTATCCCATTCATTACACCTAGTGTTATTCTATGGATTTACCCTCATACATTATGAGAAGCTGAATGCAAATAAGAAAAAGGCTTTAATTAAGTAAATCCTAGGTGTTTCTCTCTAACAATGCACATGGTTGAGTGTCCACCTGTTGCTTTCTGACTGTCTGTTGAACCTTCACATAGACCAGAAACAGCTGTGGTGATTCTTCAGCTATAATTGACCTGTGCCAATCRGTTCCAAATCAAATGACAAGATTGGGATTTTTTGTGAAGCATGAAAAAAAAAGCCCAGAAATTAAATACTACCAATCATAGAATTATAGAAGCATGGAATTGTAGAAAGGTTTGGGTTGGAAGAGATCTTAAAGATTATCTAATTCCAACTGCTCTGCCTGAGTAAGGAACATTCCACTACTCCATTACTCAGAACCCATCCAATCTGGTCTTGAGCACCTCCAGAGACAGGGAGTCTACAGCCTTTCTGAGCAACCTGCTCCAGTGCCTCAACACCCTTATAGTAAAGAATTTCTTCCAAATAACTAATCCTAAACCTACCCTACTTCACCTTAATGCCATTCCCCGCTGCCCTATCACTACATGACCTTATGAAATGTTCCCTTCCAGCTCTATTCCAGGTATTCCAGGCCCCCTTTAGGTGCTGGACAGCTGCTGTAAGGTCTTCCCAAAGTCTTCTCTCCAGGCTGTACAGCCCCGACTCTCCCAGCTTGTTTTCATAGGAGAGCTATTCCAGGCCTCTTCAAGGCTTGGACTTGCTTATCCTCTGGACTTCCTCCAGAATGTCAACGTCTTTCTTGTGTTCAGGGCTTCAGAGCTGGACACAGAATTCCAGGTGGGATCTCACAAAGGCGAAGTAGAAGGGCAGGACCACCTCCCTTGTCCTACTGGTCACATTTCCTTTGATGCAGCCCAGGGRGTGGTTGGCTTTCTGGGCWGTAAGCACGTGTCAACAGGTCATGTCCAGCCTCTCATCCAACAACACCCTCCAGTCCTTCTCRTCTGGGCTGCTCTAAATCATTCTCACCCAGCCCATATTTGTGCTTGGGATTGTCCTGACCCAGGTGCAGGACTTTGCACTTGGCTTTTTTGAACTTCATGAGGTTCTTACAGGCCCAACTCTCAAGTCTGTCAGTGGATGGCATCCCTWKCCTCCAGATTCATTACAAGCTAGGTAGAAATAGTGCACCATATCAGTGTCCTGATTCTGGCTGGGATAGACTTAATATTATGCTTATTATCTGGTACAGTGCTGTGTTTTGGGTTTAATAGGAGAATCATGTTGCTTTAGCTGTTGCTAAGGAGTGCTTACCTTAGCCAAGGACTTTTCACTTTCCCAAGTTCTTRCCAAGAAATTCTATGATGCATCACTTGTGTCTCTTGTGTTTTATTCCTCTCTGTCTTCTTCTCATTATTTGTATTAGTTTTCTATTTCACTTCATTTCAAGTAAAGTGAGTAAGCAGCTGTGTGGGACTCAGTTGCTGGCTGGGGTTAAACCACAGCAGTCCAAAAAGGCAGCCTCACTCCTCACGCCCCCTCCTCCACCACTGCCTGCCCCTCTCCCCAGTGGGACAGGGAGGAGAATCAGAAAATGTTAAAACCTGTGGGTTGAGATAAGAACAGTTTGATACAATTGCTCACTACTCACTAAGCAACGCCCCTCCTGTCCACAAGCAGAGATGAGCCGCCCACAGCCAGCCCCCTCCCTCCCAGTTTATGCACTGTGTCACATTCTGTAGCACAGAATATCCCTTTGGTTCAGGTCAGCTGCTCTGGCTGAGCTCCCTCCTGACTTCTTGTGCACCTGCTCGCTGGCAGAGCATGAGAAAATGAAACATTGAAAAGTCCTTGGCTTAGGATAAGCACTACTTAGCAACAGCTAAAACATCAGTGTGTTATCAACATTWTTCTCATCCTGATTCCAAACTGCAGCACTGTAGCAGCTGCTGAGAAGAAATCGACTCTGTCCCAGCTGAAACCAGGACAYTGAGAATAGGGAATYTATTTGTCAGAAATAGCAGGACATAGCAAGAAAWTATCATGTTATTACAATCTATTACTCCAGCCCAGAGTCCTAGTCCCTAGTGTAGGACTTGGGGCTGTAATAGAAAAGCTAGGAAGATGCAGTGGTGAGGGCCATGGAGCCACTCAGTCAATTCCTGAGGAGTTCATGTGTTAACATAACATTGTTAAAATTTTCCTTCCCTACTTAAAATGCCTTTTATTGTGATCCAATGAACCAGAACAGCTCTTTCCTCTGATGGATGCCCTAGGTTACCTCTGGTCCAGCAGGCTCCAGGTACAGGCTATAACTACAGCTCTTGCAAGCTATCTCCACAGCTGCTTTCTCAGCTGGAGAGGATAAATTCTGTTCTTCTTCTGCTCCTCACAAATGATTGACAAGAAATGTCTGCAAGGAGAACACCATAAGTCACTTTCTTTAGCTGCTTCTCTCTTACCCCCTCCACACACATACCCCAAAGTGGGTTTTGTACAGGGAAGGTGTGATCAAGASAGCAAAAGGTAGTAAGATACAGAGTGAAAGTATTTTTTAGCTGAATCATGCCCTTAAACATTCAGCCTACACATTAATCATTGAGTGACATCAAGGATTCAGTTCAAAATTGGATCTGACTAGTGCACTTAATTTGCCTACTGCACCAAACAGCTGTTCAGCTTCTGTTGAATTTGAAAGCAAATGTAATTAGTGCATGTTCACTGATGCTTCCTCATTACATTGCCAGCCCATATCATTGGAACAGTTAATTACTGCAGAGACAAAGGCTTGACTTACCTGATATAGTACATGATTATTCATCATTGACTCATTTTTTCTTCTTCACTGGTAATTTTGTTAACATCCCTGACAGTGCTTGAGAGTGAATCCCCTTGATCTTTTGTGCTATTATGTCTTCTCAAATGCTACTCAAATTCTGCAGGTAGCTTAATTCTCTATATTTTATTGAGACATGAGGTATCACATGAGTTGACACTGCATGTAAGCAGAAAAGTAACTTGATTATATGAATCATAGCAAAATTTGCTATTCAGGAGCTGTCCATCGCAGCTGCCTTTGCACTTGGGGACTTTCCCAAGTGCATGCAGATGAAAGGCCTGCTGATGGAACCACCTTCTTTCAAGGATGGCTTTAAAATAATGCTGAGGAAAAGAAATATTATTCCATAGTTACTCTTGTTTTTAATAGACCTGCTCCACGCCTACACGGGTTGGTTTTGGGTTTTTTTGCTGGCTTTGTGATTTATAATGGCCTCAGTACTCCATCACTAAAATGGAGTTAGCTGACTTTCCATCCCTGCCAACCAGACGTCACAGGCTTTTCTCAGATGCAACCCCTTTTCTCAAAAGGAGGGTGTGTCTGCATGAAATGTGAGGACTCTACATTTCTTTAGTGACCTCTAAGCTGGTGAAGGACAAGTTGCTCAACGCAGCTGCCAGTCCTGGGGATTTCTGCAGTGCACGTGCAGATCAGCTTGGCTGTGCTGGCATGATAATACACCATACTCCTCAGAAAGGCCAGATTTAGTAATTTACTGCACATGTTTGATATCATTGCCAGGCATGTGCAAAATAGCCCTAATGTCCTGCTGCATCCCTCTCCCATCACATTGCAGATATACCTGGCTACTCTGGCAAAGGAAGGTCACCAAAATTGTTAAGGCAGGTTTTACAGTTGCACAGAACTGCACATTCATTTTTCATCTTTTCATATGAGAAAATTTGTAACCATTCACAGAAGAACAAAATGTAAAGAACCAAGGAAATGTATAAAAAAGATGTATGACCATTTAGGATAGAGAAGCTATGGAAGGTTCCAAACAGTGATGCTGAAAGAAAAAGGAATTTTTTTTAAAAGTGAGATGTTCACTCAGGAACATCTGAGGAACATCTGAGGAATCTGGAGGAAKTGAAATACTGCTCCTAAAGCAATTCAGGTGGCAAAAGACCTGTCCACAGTATTATGCTGACACTTAGAGGTCAGTAAAGTAGAATTGAAAGGACTTCTCTGCCACCTGAAAGAGACTTTGTGCTTTTCAAAGGCTTTGCATGATATGAGAGATCAATAGGCTGACATTTATTTGGTTTMCTCATTCTTTCTTCTCACGGGTATGCTTCTCCTTTTTTATCTGATTCTACTGCATGGAACTTTCTTATCATTGTACATTTCACAAAGAAARCCAACAAAAATTCTGTAAGAGCAGTCCACAAACAATAAACTGTACAGCAATATCTGATCTGCACATCAAACTCATATGGTAGCTGGGAGATGCCTAGAACAGCAGKTATTTGCTTTTACATGCTATACCACTCAGTCTGACTTTCAGTGGACTTGAAAGCTGTCTCAGYATTAGCTCATTTTATTAGGGTTTCYTTTTGATTTTTTTGGTTGTTGTTTTTTAAGCTGCCTTAGACCATAAGGTTATTTTTGGGTACATCATTTCATTCCATAAGAAAAAATGATTGACTGAGTAAAATCACCCTCTGGAATGTAGATAATGTAACAGTAACTGCTGATGGGGATGCTGATCAAGTAAAATTTAAGGCAAAGTTGAATTTCACTTCCTCAAGGATCAGCCTCTACGAACTGTTCAAGTCACTAAAGAAGCATAAACCTCCCTTCAAATACAATCTATTCTGCATGGGGATAATTGCCTGAAATGAGCAATTTCCAGCAGCTGGTATAGCCAGTGTTATTACCCTGTCTCTTATACACATCTAGACAATCTATTCTGCATGGGGATAATTGCCTGAAATGAGCAATTTCCAGCAGCTGGTATAGCCAGTGTTATTACCCACATAAATATTGACTCATGTATTAAGAGTAATTAATGAGAAAACAAAACTGCAAGAAAAGAAAGTGAAAYGCAATTCTCTTAGAGGCCCTGAAGGCCCTCTCTTTTCTATATTTTATGTTTATCAATGCTCTAAACTGAATTCTGCAATGCACATTTTCTTTGTTGATCTGTAAAATTTCAACAAAGAACTTCGTAGTTATTTCAAGTCATGAATTATGCAATAGCACATGACAGGAGCAATTCATTCATATCTCAGGAGGCAGAGGAACTAAAACCTCAGCTTTAGTTTGAGAGGGGMTTTTTTTTGGGTTGGTTTTTTTMTTGTTGTTGTTGTTYTTGTTTTTTTGTCCAATGCACAATCTCTTAAAATGGTACCTCAGAGACACAAGAAAGATGTTGACCTGTTGGAACAAGTCCAGAGGAAGAGCACYAAAAACCATTCATTGTGCACTTCACACTTACTCTGCCAAGGGATAAGACCACGTGCACAAGAGGTACAGGAGCAGAATGGCAGAAGGGAGGAGCACAAAATAACACAGCACCACCTCTTGCTTCTGGGGGCGGGAGGGAATTGACACAACCTTGAAGGAATTTCAGGCTGCACATTCAAGAAACATCTCTCTCCTCCTCCCTCTGTTCCCTCCTCATCCACATCTGAATTTTCTTCCAGACTTCCATATAAGGCACTAATCCTTATTAATGCTGTCTGTGCTTTAAAGCAGTAGTCCTGAGAACTTTGTAGAAGATCGGGGAACGTCATAAGCTCCATTTTAGAAATGAGAAACATCAGCTGATACACAAACAGCAGGAATCTGCTGCAGAACAGGAACCTGTTTCTCAGGTTGATCAAACATGAAACTTTTCTCAAGATTAAGTGAACCAAGCCTTAACAATAGAGTTACCTTTCATCTTGAAAACCTGCTGTTTGGACTCCTGTTCTATCATGAGTGAAAAAAGATGTAAGGTAATCTTTAAAGTTTGATGGATGTGACTCTTCCAAGGTTCAAACACCTCTCCACTTGAAATGCAGGCTCTCACATATAGAGTGTTCCTACGAAATGTTTGCTTTCTTTAGTGAGGTATATCAGCCACAGAATGATTGCTAGTTGTGATTTTGCAACAGGCCACCTCCTCTTGCAAGTCTTTATTACTTCCACTTCAAAAGATGTAAGCTGGTCATACTGGTTACTCATTCTGCTTCCTGGTGTTGCTTATAACATGGGACTCATCATTTTTCCTCTTATCACCTGCCTCTATCACATCTGCCATGAAGAGCAGTGAGACATCTGGGATCAATAGTAGTTGTTACCCAGATGRCATGAATATCTATATCTTCTTTAAGTCATTCACCAAGTACCTAGAGGTTTCTCTGTAGCTCTGAGGATAAGAGGCTAGGAGAATAGCAATGGGTAAGAGGCTAGGACTAAACTGATGAAACAGATGCTTCATAATAGTGAAGCATCAARGAGGATAAAGCTTCAACAAGGTTTTAAAGCACAGGGGTAGCAATGGAAAAATCTATAACCTGAATTTTAGAAATCCACTGGCTGATTTAGAAGTTTTGAAATTACATCTAAGAAAATTACAGCYTAATTTGAGTAAAACACATCAATCCATCTTTTTTCTTATTTTTTCCCCTGAACAGATATGTGTCAGGACCTAATACAAAGTACAATGCATATAACTTGTTGGGAAGAAAAGAAATTTTGAAGAAATGTGCGTATGAGACACTAGAGAGAAATTTGTCCTGTTTAATATACCTGCATTCAACATCTTGGCAAATATTTCCTTCAATGTAGAATCAGCCTGATTTCAGGAATACAAGCTATGTCTGGATTAGCAGACAAAACAGAGGCAAAGCACAGGATTGCAAATGTCTAAACAGCTTCATTTTTAGCATTTTCCTAGCATGGCTTTGGACAGCAAGCATTAGCATCCTCTCAGCTAAGGTCTAAACATCCTTCAGCATTTCATAAGACTGTTTCTAATCYACAGTTTAGCTGTAGCCACCCTACTTTAGGCCAGTTTACACATGAAGACATGAGTCAGCTGTGAGCCTAAGCCTCAAGGCAGTCTCCAATCTCTTCCATGTAGAAACACATATATCAGTATCTGTACATCCACAATTCARCCGTGGCAATGTGGTTTCTCAGTGCTCTGATCTATCTTATTCACAAACCCTACTGSCACTGGTGAGTTCAGGAAAGATCTGCCACTCTGTCTGTTATAGCAGTAAACCTYAAAGATACAATTCACTAAGAACTAAAATATGAAGAATTGGAGGAAAAGGCACTACCTATAACACACACTCCACAAGTCAAAATGCAAATCCTCAGCAGCCTCTTTGGGGAAGGCTTCTGAGATGCTGGTGAGACCTCATCACGAAGTCACAACTCTGGGGAATAATGAGCAGTATTAAACAGACCAGGACTGCAGAGAAATACTGGTTTCATATCCCCAAAAAGAAAAAAAAATAAATACTTTCATCACAAATTTGAGATTGCTGCAATTTTTGTGCAGTATTAGAGGCATAAAAATGATGCTCCCAGAGACAGTCATTCATTGTGTACCTCATACCACCTTGCAGAGCTGAATACTGATGAAACACTAATCCAGCATGTTTCTAAACAGGAAGAACAAGAAAAGTACATGAGCACTGACCTATTGCAGAAGAAATATTCAGGAACATGGAAYAGTATACCAGAAAAATATATTATCAGAAATTCAGCTGAGTATTTGGCCATATCAACACAGTTTTAATTGAACTTTGAGATCAATGATATATCCAGTTCTAGGCAATGTGCAGAGAGAGCTGCAGCTTACTCCCACCACAACCATGAGGAAGCAAAACTTGAGGGGAAAGAAGTGTGCCCAAATATGCTATAAAACACTTTCGAAGCCAGTTGTTTACACAGAAATTAAACAAACTAACAAAGTAAGCTACTATTACTTGCAATGTACAAGAGTTGACACAAAGGCGGTACCATTGCCACAAAACATTAATAAYGCCAACCAGCAGTTCAGCTGAAATGCTGTGTCTGACTGTCCACACCACGAAAGGAAAAGATAAAAGTCCTTTGGTGCCCTCTCMATCAGCCTAACAGAGATGTACTGTAAGGAGATCAACTCCTCCAGCCCATACTGTAGTCAGATGAAGGCTCTCACAAGAGCTAGTAAGAAACTCAAACTACAGACATCCCTCAGGTCTGGTGGAGCTGCTGAGGAAGGAAGTGGGAAGAACAGAAAGCCCAGACACCCTCAAACTCATGGAAAACAGAGCTGGCAGCTGTGTTTTTTCATTTTTGCAGTCTTTAGCATTTTTTATGATGGCAGAGAGCACTCAAAAATGCCTTGGATATTTGGGAAACCTCCCATCAGGGAACACAGCCCTGCAAAGAAGTCAATGTGTGTTAATCCTTAAGATATACTGCTTGATTTGTCTGGAACTAAAAAATTCTCCGGTTGCAATGTCAAAAATAGGTTCTGGCATGCTGAACCACCCAGTCCCCGCAATCTGCACTGKGTCTTTTGCCAGGTACTGCTGAAGGCAAAAAAAAAAAAAGGCTCCAGACATCAGCCTGCCCTCAAAGCTAGTGCAGRGATAACAGATAAAGACAAAACAGGACTTTCAGACACCAGGCCTGCAGCTGGCAACAATTATTGTCTAAGAAGATAGCAGAGGATGTCTTTATCGAGCTTCACAGAGCCAGGAGCAGAGTACTAGTCTAAACGCAAAGCTGCTTCTCAGGAAAAGAGAGATCTGCACTGCCAGAAATCTCTGGGGCCCTGGGAACTTCCAAATGGTCCTTGAGAAAGATGAAGTTCTTAAAGTCAATGTAAGAAGTTATKAGAATAGCCAAGTGCAGCATCTGCCGGCAATCCAGTGTATAAGCAATAGATGAAGTTAGAGAGGGAATGAGGAACAGGCAATACAGGTGGTGAACCAGCCTTGTAGCACTACTGCTGTTTTACGCAGCAGGGAGAATTGCAGAAGGTGCTTAGGCCTCAGGATGAAGCAGAAGAGTGACACTGCAGCAAATCCAGCAGCTCTCATCCTCTGTTTACACAGCAAAAGGATGACTTTCTACTGAAACAGAAATACTAACTATGCTGCAGAGGACAGKCCCAAAAATCACATCATGTGCTTGAGGCCATTGTCCAAACACTTCTTGAATTCTGTCAGGCTTGGTGCAGAGAGCACTTCCCTGGGGAACCTGTTCCAGTGCCCAACCACTCTCCAAGTGAAGAACACTTCAATAATATCTAACTTAAACCTCCCCTGACATGACTTCAGGCCATTCAGACCRTCAGGTRCTGTCACTGGTCACCACAGAGAAGAGGCCYATGACTGCCACTCTGCTTCCCCTGGTGAGGATGCTGTAGACTGTAATGTGGTGTATACAATACATGACAAATAAGTGTTTACAGAGGGCCCTGTGCAAACCTTGGAGCAGCCTCACAGTGCCTAAAGGGAGACTGAAAGAAAGAGCGGGATTTTTAGAGGATTTTATAGTGATAGGGCAAGGGAGAAAATGGCCTCAAACTAAAAGAAGGTAGGTTCAGATTAGCTATCAGGAAGAAATTTTTAATATAACCAGAAGAGGTTTCCTAAAGAGGTTGTGGATACCCCCTCCCTGGAAGTATTCAAGAGCAGGCTGGATGGGGATCTGAGCAACCTGGTCTAGTGAATTGTGTTCATGACAGGAGGCTTGGAACTAGATAATATTTAAGATCCCTTCCAACACAAGGGACACACACACACACACACAAACATGCATTTTCCAGGGCACGCAATCTCCTATGATGCCTTCGTGTCACACTTTGCTGTGGGCAGTGAACAAGAACCATGTTAGCACACAGGTCGCAGACAGTCGTATAATAAAAGTGGGGACGCGATTCAGCCGCTGCTGGCGCCCTGTCCTTCTCTTCCCAGAGCCCCCAACAGCCTGTCTCTTATACACATCTAGATGTGTATAAGAGAACGCGATTCAGCCGCTGCTGGCGCCCTGTCCTTCTCTTCCCAGAGCCCCCAACAGCAGCGAGGAGGGC